>CAWUFW010003249.1:0-1200000 GCA_963921515.1 Calotriton arnoldi
TCCAAGAATAGACCAACACAGGCTTGCCGAGGAGACCGACCACAGGGCAGATAGCGCATATCACAGAAGCACACAACGGACGGGGAAGAAAGAAGAAAACACTCCCCCATGTCGGCCACATGCAAGTTAATTGGAAGGAGTCACACATCACTGACCTTGAACTGTCTGAGAAGCATGTGGGAAGAGGGCCCGTGTCCTCCAAACAAGCCAACAGAACACAAGTCCTGTCTCCCTACGACTACACAGAGCTCACAGCAACCTCGGAGCGTGCACATTGCAGACTGCACACACAGCCGGAGCACGCCACCACAACGCACCGCTGCAAAATGGCAACCGCAACACACCTACCCAACTACGCCGAACAGCTCAAGCTGTACAAAACCAACCTGTTCCATACATTGGGATGCGATCTCCTGTCCCTGCTGAACGTAAGTTACCGACTGACTTACCGCATCACATTGTTCAGCTGCGTCATGCCCGTCTTCTACTGTCGGAGGTGTCCCTACCAGCATCCCGTGGAGATATGCCTCTCCAACCCGGCATGTCTGAAGGCGGACCTGCTACCACTACTCCTCCCTCTGGACGCACACGACAGGGCCTGCTCTGCCTATGGGGGCATGGCGTATGTGGCCAACATCGCACCCGCACTGAAATGGGACCACTGTGCCTCCACACGACGGATCATCGAGAACAGCTACATCGAATGTCACCCAGCATGCCCCATCATGGTCCTCCAAGGGACAACTTACGAACAACACCTTGACAGCCACCATCCGCTACATTGGCTGGCAAACATGTACACCACCAATGACATGGAAGCCCTGCTGGACGGCATCGCATACCTGACAACCTGTCAATTCGTCGGACCACAACGCAGGTTCCCCGAGTGACCTATGATGTCCAACCCCGCACCCATGCTTAGCTTCCGCACGGACTGGCCAGTCACCACCACAACAGCCATACCAAACGACCGGCAACTGTAACCACACCATCAACGACATCGCCATGACATCGGATATGACCGGGACATGCACACTGTTCCCCATCACATCCAGGAACACCGCATGCATCGTGGGAGGCAGTGGCATGGGGTCTGTGTATCGCACCCACATGGACGGAACTGCACGAACAACCAGGACACGACATGGATCCAGCGCACATGGACACACACACCGCTCAGTGGACATGAATAGGTCGCCTGGAGTCTGTGGGTGCTGCACCCCCCACCCCCGCCCCGGGAATCCCATACCAGGACCTTTGCATGGACGACAAGTGCATACAACAACAACACGACCCCAGTGACTGTGACATGTCCAGTAACCACCACAGTGCAACAACAAGTGGCACGCCGCTGCATGCACGCAAGCACATGCCCTGATGTCATCTCACATGCACGCGTGCATGAGGAACAACCGCAGCAAACCTGTCACATGGAACTGAGATGGACTGTGCCCATGATGCCAAGCGGTCTGGTAGGCTACATGTATACCGTCTGTGTCAAAGTCCGCAGCTCCGCAGCAATACGTAAATGTACATTAGCACAGCCTTGGCCAAGCAGATGTCACTCTGAAGCCCACATCCCACATGCAACAGCCAATCACATGTAACCCCACACCCTATCCCATTTGCAATCATGCTCAGTATATCCTCAACATGTATTCCGCTGCCAGTAGTGTCCACTATACTGCATCACAGAGGACAGAAGACTCAATATAATGTTTGAAACCAAAACTGTCTCCGCTGACTCATTTCACAAGTACGAATGAGAGAGGATGAGAGTATGTGAAGTACACGGCAGTCGTGACATGACCATGTAGTCCACTGGTATTGGATGTCAACGCAAATGAGTAGCACTACTGTGGAAGACACACATGTGTCGTGTGAAGTCGTATGGACGCAGTGCTTAGGTGGGTGGGTGCGACGGGTAGATGCGCACATGCCAAGTTGGAGCACGCCGTGTTGGGAGGGGTCATGAACAGTACACCACCGCTTCCCTGGGCATTGTGAGAGGACACCTGTCGGGGGAGTGAACACGTGTGTGCACAGCAGCCGGGCACACGTACAAAGCGGTACCAGGCGCACCTCAGCCCACCCTCTGTGGACAAGCTGGATCCTGTTGTGCGCCCGCCATGCCCCTTGACAAGGCACACACAGCCCCAGTCGACCAGGTGTAACCCCAACATAGTCAATCCGCACAGGCGATACAGGGCACGGGATGGCAGTGGAGCATGGTGTGTGAGAGGTCTCCTCGCGCTCCTCCTGGTCATATCACGCAGGCAATAGAACCTCAACGTCTAGCATGGCACAAGTCAAATGGAAGTGTAGGGGACGCACCACAGCACGAGCAGCACTGACGTCACGGGAGGTGGCTCGCACCATCCCATCCATTGCCCATCATACCAACCACGCCACATGCCATTGCGACTAAGTGCAAGCGCGTGCGCCACCACCCCGAGCCCTCCCCAGAGAGGCCAAAGAGTGAATGTGTGGGCCATCAGCCACAGACGGACGCGGCCTGGCCGCAAGGGCAGCCACAGCCACTGGGTGTCGCAGGTGGCGGATCCGGAAGGCGAAGACTGTGATGCATAGTCCATGCAGGCCGGGTCTCCATTTGGGGCACCACGCAGGTGGACGGCGTCCCGCCACACATCATACCCTGAGACAGCCCACTCGTGCAACTGGACCCACACATACACTCCTTGCCCTCTCTGGTGCGAGCTTGGGGCTGCCTGTGCAAGCGCTAGCCTCGCAGGTGAGCATGCATATTGGGGGAGCGAGGGGAGGACATGAGGGCTGGGGCGAAGATGACTGTATCACTGTCAGTTAGTACAAGGGATGACCCAGATGTGGAAAGGAAGAGACGTGTCCCGCGTGTACTGCAACTAGTCGCCAATCCAACTACCCCCCCATGTCCGGAATGTAAGCCCGCACCTAGGCCCGCCCATCCGCCACATCGAACATACCACCAGCACGACAACCTTCCCATTCGAAACACTGACTGGGGGTGGCGACCAGTGTACAATCATGTGTAGCCTACCCACGCGTACATGTGGGCCCTCCATGATCCATGTCACCTGCGGCAAAGTCATGACATGCGCAATGAGGGAAGTGAGGAGAGCTGTCCGCCCCAGGCGCAGAAGGTAAATCAGCTCCACAGACCCAGCAGCGAGTCCAGCAGGGGTCACATGTGCAGGGGCAGCTGTGCCTGGTGTGAAGGCACATGCATATAGACAGCACATCGACCAATGTGTAGTCTGCCCACATCTACAGTCCATCATCATGCGGACATAGGAATTGAACACAGGGCAACACATCTTAGTTGGTGCACCCACCGTGACCAACAATGCGCAATCATCGACGTACCCGCCCTGTGCATGGCCCCCCACCCAACGGAGGCACATCCAGTGCCACCATCCCACACACACAAGCCTTCCACGGAACATGCTGTGTCCAATGCTCAGTACAGAGTCAGCGCCCATCTGGTGGATCCTGAACAGGAGACACATGCACACACATGCCAGCTCCCACTATGTACGTCTGCCACCTGGCACGTGCAATGTAACCTCTCACCTGTGACATGTGACTGCAAGCACACAGCCGTCTTGGCATGGGGCTGTAAATGTGGACACCTGTCAATGTTTCGGGAGGTGTGATCCGTACAGTGCTGTACATAGGGTGCAGTGCTGACACCTACTACGGTCTCATATCCCCTCGTGCCACAGGTCCCACTTGTTTTGGCCGCTCAGCCTGTGCCCACATCGTCGTCGTCGTGTGCCATACTCATCCAGCCGCGGAAGCAGTTCCATGCTCAGCAGACATTCATGTTGCCGTGGCGTTGCCGCTTGACGGATATGCAGTCAGTCCCCATCAGCACGCCCCGCAAGTCATTGGGGCCTAGATCCCCATGTGCATGCACATGGCAGTGGTTTGTATCACTAGCCATTGCCATTGTTGGGAGACCTGTGTAAGTGTATTGTGGCCGTGCCGTCCCAGCTTGACAGCTGGGCTGTGGCTCATGTGCTTGCTCAGTCATGTCAGTGATGTGTATGCGAAATTGCTATGTGTCGTGTTGCTTTGACATGTGTCCTCTGCCATTGTCCCTAGGCGGAGACCGAACATTGACCGCCCATACCAATTGCTGGCGGACATGGACGATACAGAGGTTATTAGGAAGTTTCGGCTGGACAGGCCAACCCTGCATCGACTGTGTGCCATGTTAGAACCCCATCTCCGTCCCCGCAGGGTGTATCCGACTGCTGTCACCCCCACGGCTAAGGTGATGGCCGCCATGCATTTCTTCGCCACTGGGTCATTCCAGCACACAGTGGGCATTGGAGGAGGGATGTCCCAGCCCATGTTCAGCAAGGTGCTGAGGGATGTACTGGCAGCCATGATGCTGTACCGAAACAGGTACATCCGCTTCCCCAGGGCTCGTGAATTGGCGGCAGTGAAGGGTGCATTCTGTGCCCTTGGCAGAATCCCACACGTCGTTGGAGCCATTGACTGCACACATGTTGGCCTTGTTCCACCACAGGCCACTGAGCACCTGTACCGCAACAGGAAGCACACGCACTCCCTGAATGTGCAAGTGGTGTGCCTTGCGGACATGGTGATCACCCACGTGTGTGCAAAGTTCCCAGGCTCGGCCCATTACGCACACATAATGCGCAACAGCATCTTGCCACGACTGATGTCCAATATGCAACAGGATCGTGGCTGTATTGTCGGTGAGTATGTGGAGTGGTGTAGCGTGCTGGTTGTGCGATGCTGTCCCCTGTCCAGTTGGAATTGCAACGGTTCTCTGTGTCCCTCACACCCAGGTGACTCTGCGTACCCGAATGGGGCATGGCTGCTCAGTCCATTGAGGAATCCTCGCACCCCAGCAGACGATCGCTACAATGAGGCACATGGGAGGACCAGACGTGTGGTCGAGCGTACCTTTGGCCTCCTCAAGTCCAGGTTCAGGTGCCTGGACCGCACCGAGGGTGCGCTGGCGTACTCCCCACAGAAGGTGTGCCGGATAGTGGTGGCGTGCTGCATGCTGCACAATCTGGCCATTCGGAAGCAGATCCCCCTCATCGTGGATGACGGAGATCAACCAGGGCCCCAGCCCGCAGACCAGGACAGCTCGAGTGAGGAGGACAGCGGAGAGGAGGAAGCTGGTAATGTGCGGCAGCAGCTCATCGCCCGCTACTTCACTTGACGGTGAGTGTCCATGTACGACGGCTGATGTGGCTGTATCTGTGCAGGTGTGTGTGTGCTGTGTAAGGGTGGCCGTTTGTTCACTGCGTGCTGTGTGTCAACGCTCCATGGCCAGGGTAGTATGCCACTGTTGGTGGCTGTGGCATTGTGCCCTATTGCTCTGTGCGATGTGTGTACATTGCTTGTAGTTGTTGACATGTACTGTGTGATGGGTGTGTGACACACTCATTGAATGTGCTCCTGTTCTGTCTCCCACCCCTAGGTCCCTACAGGCCCTCCGGATTCAATTGCCATGCCACGCATCAGGTGCCTTTCCGCCCAAGGTGGCCGTTGTATTCCGTACAAATAAAACACAGGGCACAAACAGCAGTTAGTGTAAAAGGTGCATTTATTACAAACTGTGACATGTGATTGTGTGTAAGGTGATGACAAAAGTGGTGCGTGCAGTGACAATGAGCTGTCGGTCATGGCTGCGTGATGCTCAGGGTGTACCCACTGGTTCTATGTCCATAGTCCAACACACACATGCCATCCAGATGGCTGTGTGGAGTGGGATCGTAGTCCAAGTCAATGCAGTGGCTGGTCAAGGAAGGCTGGCGGAAGGCTGGCTGGCTGCCTCACTTGCGTTTGGAGCGTGCGAAGTCCTCCCGGGAGATCTGTTTCCACTTCGGACAGCCCCTTCCACGTTTGCGAGGGGGGTGCCTGCTTGCGACATGCTGGTGGTTGAGGTGTGCTCACTGGCTGTGGACGCAGGGGAACTGGACACTGCTGCTCCACCCTGCGCCCCGGCAGGTGGTGGCGGAGGGGAGCTGCTGTCCCTGGCAGTGACCTCACCGCCACCACCAGCTGGCCCATGAGGTCCACGAGTTGGCCCATACGGGCGTCCATGGACCTCAGCACCCCCAGCACCTCACGCGTGTCTGAAGCAGACCGGACCCATTGTCCTTGGGCCTCTTCATAGGCCCCAAGGACTCTGGCCATTTGAGGCAGGGCATGGCTCCCAGGGGAGGCTGGCGTTTCCCTGACCCTGCTCCTCCTACCAGTCCTGCTGCCACCGGCCTGCCCACTAGCCACATTGCTCACCACGGTCCTCGCTGTGGCTCCCAGGGTGGATCCAGTCGGCCGGGCCACCACCTGCGCTGGGGCTGGTGCCAGCGAAGACGTGGTGGTGGTGGCGGCGGTGGTGGTCGGTGCGGCGATGGTGGCGGTTGCGGCAGTGGTAGTGGCCACAATGACCGTGGGTGTGGCCGCAACGACAGTGTCAGCAGGGGGCTGGGAATGTTCAGCAGCCCTGGATGATGGGTTGGTGGGTAGGAGGGGTCCTGGGGAGCGGCTGGGCCCTGCCACAACAGATGGGCCTGCTTGGTGGTCCGTGTCCGAAGAGGAGGACAGATCCTCCACATCCGTGTGTCCTCGTTGGGGGCTTGTAGGCTGGCTGTGCTGGCTGCTGTCTCCATCCCCAGCATCCAGCAGTTCGTCACCTGTGGAGAGAATGAGATTTGTTATTGTGTTGCACCTGGCGAAGTATGTAGTTGTCGTCTGACATTAACAGTTCGTGCAATCTCGTACATGGGTTTCCCGGAGGCGTGTGTGTGGCTGTAGCATTTGTAGTTGTGTGTGCTTGGCAATGGGACTGTGTGCTGTGCACATGTGGCATGGGACGGATTGGCCATGCCGATGGGTGTGTTGCTGTGCCCCTACTTATTGTGACTCTGGTGTATGCGGGCTCCTGGCCCATCCTGGGTCTGGTTTGTACTTTGCTTTTGGTGTTCAGATGGGACGCTTAGGAACGCATATGGCAACATGGGGGCCATGCCCCAGATTCGCATTTGGGAGGGGATATGCTTTTGGGGTTCAAATGGAACGCTTAGGAACGCATATGGCAACATGGGGGCCATGCCCCAGATTCGCATTTGGGAGGGGATATGCTTTTGGGGTTCAAATGGAACGCTTAGGAACGCATATGGCAACATGGGGGCCATGCCCCAGAATCGCATTTGGGAGGGGATATGCTTTTGGGGTTCAAATGGAACGCTTAGGAACGCATATGGCAACATGGGGGCCATGCCCCAGATTCGCATTTGGGAGGGGATATGCTTTTGGGGTACATGCTGTGAGCCATGGGTGCCGAACGTGACATGTGTTGTGGCAGCATGACAGTGCATGGTTTGAGGTGTGTGCATGCTTGACATGGCCTGCATATTTGCTGTCTGTTGTGATTACTGGACATGGCATTGGACGCATCGTTATGAGTGAGTGATGGTTGTGTGCCAGCCAACGTATTGCAGTTGTCCCATCTCCTTGGTGTGCGTGCTGCCCTGTGCCATGTGCATCACTGCAGTGCTCGGGGGGTGTGGCCCATGTTGTGTGTTGTTGCTCACAGTGTGTCGTGCGCTTCATTGACTTCTGGCACATGGTTGGTCATGGGCATGTATCTTAGCGTGACTGCTGTATGTGTGGCAGCTGTGCGGATGACATGCCTTTCATGAGACTGGGGCTGACGGATGGATGGTATGTTGTATGTGCATGGTGTGTCTGTGTGTTTGATGGGTTCAGTGGTGTTCGTGTGCATTTATGTTGTTCCGCTCTGTTGCGTCTAGTGTTGTTTGTCTTACATAGGCGTAGTTGTGGGGTGTGTGGTTGACAGGCAGTAGGGGCTACATGGACAGGACTTCAATGGTGTTTCGGTTGTGTGTGATGAGTTGCACAGTGGCTGCCGTGTGGTACTATATTCAGTGTGGCTTGTGCATGCAGACGTGGCTCCTTGGGTGTTGCTATGTATGTGATGGGTCATGTGGGGTGTGAGTCTGTTGTTCATGTCCGTGTGCACATTGTTCACTTGTTCGTGACGGTGGGCGGTGCTGCGTGTTCGTCTGCTACGTGACATGTCCCATGTGTTGGTGGTGTTATGGTCCTCATGCCTCCAGTAATCCAGCCCTGTCCAGTTTCCCAACTGCAAGTTGTTCGTGCGTGCACTGTACTGGATGCCACATGGCTCTAAGCGGGGGTGCTCCATGTTGCAGGTCTGTGGGGGTGGGGGTGTTGTGGGTCGTGGGGGTGGCTGGACACCCACTGACACCGATTGCTGTGGACCGTGATGTCTGCCTTTCGGCTGTCGTTGTGCACTGCGGTGGCTGACACGTGGCTGTGGGGTGTGGGGGATGCTCCTCCTTGCTGTGCTGTGGGACTGGGGCCTGGTGTGTGTTGTACTTGGGCTGTCCACCCTCCCACCCACTGCACTTTGTGTTCCTGCCACTTACCTGTTACTTGTCGGTTAGTGCAGCTGTGGCGGACACATGGGTGTGGTGGGTGCTCGTTGTGGCGCTTCTGTCATATTTGGGGACCTGTTGGTGGTTACGTGGCTGGCTGAGTGTACACATGTCCCCACGTATGTTACAGTTGGTCGGTTTGGGCTGTGTGTGGTGGTGTCTGTTGCATGTGTGTGTGATGTGTTGTGTATTGTGTGCTGGACATGGGGCTGTTTGTCCCTGGGAGCTGTGGCATGGTGGTAGTGCATGTGAGTACATAGCGGTGTGCTGGTATACATTAGTTTGTACTTACCAGCCTCCACTCCCCTGCTAATCCGGCGAGGATCTCCGGATGTATTATGACTCGCACCTTCTCCTCCCACGCTTTGAAGGTCTTAAAGAGCGCGGGATTCCCTCCGCCAGTGACGGCAGCCAGCTCTCTGTTTTTGCCCTCCTTCTTCTTGACCAGGCTCTTTACGTCATTCCAACGTTTGTTTATTTCACCTCTGTTCCTGGGCAGGGTCCCGACTGCATTGACCTGGTCTACGATCCGGTTCCACATTCTGTTTCTGGTGGCTAGTGGTGTGTGCTGGACCATGTTCCCATAGATTTGTGGGTACACCTTGATGATCTCGTCGACCATGACCGTCAGCTCAATGGGCGTGTACTTGGGCATTCTTTGTGGTGCCATGGTGTTTGTGGTGCTGGTGCGGTGTGTGTTGTGTAATGTGCAGGGGGTTTGTGGTGCCGGTGTTTGGTGGTGGTGGTGGGGGTGGTTGTGATGTGTGCATTTCTGTGGTGTGCTGCTGTCCTTGCTGTGTCACTGTGTCCTCTCCTCTCCTCTCTGGTTTGCAATGTAGCAAGGGGTTGTGGTCTGTGGGAGTGCTGCTTTTGTACTCACCTATGTGGGTGTGTCCTCATGGTCTGTTGTTTTCAGGTGTGTTGTGTCTGGGGTTCTGGCCTTTGTATTTTTTGTTTGTCCGGGGGGTGTTTTCGGGATGTGTACTGTGCTTGTGTATTTGTGCGTGCCTTGCTGTGTGGACTTGTTGGCCATGTTGTGTGCTATTGGTTTTGTGAGCGGATGGTTTCTGTGCAGGTACGTGGGCGCCATGGCTTCTGCCGTGTCGATTCTCATCGGCGTTGTTTGCGCTGGCGGGCGGTATATTTGTGGTTTTTCCGCGCTCATGGCGGTGCGATCGTAATTTCACGTGCGGTGTGTCGGCCGTGAGGGCGGGCGGTTTTGTGTTGTCGTGCGTGTTTCCGTCCGTGGCGGGCGGTTTGACTCCGACTCGGACGTTGGCGGGCGGTATTTTGTGTGATTTTTCCGCCGATGGCGGTTTTCGGTTTGTGTAATCGTAATGGCGTGGTCGGTGTTCAGGCGGTGTGTGCGGGCGGATTTTTGCCGCTTCCATGCCTGGCGGATTTTTTTACGCCGGGTATCGTAATGGGCCCCTAAATTTGTATTTTTAAAAAAAATGGTAAATCCACAAAAATGTTTGTTTTCTTTCCTTTTTCCTTTTGTGTTATTTGCTGCCTCAATTGATAACCTCAAGAGTGTGTTGCGATAGCACTGATTGAACATGTATGGTGCTTGATTTACCTTGAGGATTAGGTACTACTAGTTCTGTAGTAGAGTTAGAAGTGTGTTCTGTGAATAACATTTGTATACTCTTTTGTAGGTGTGTGTTTGTATTAGAATCACCCTGCCTAGAACCCCTCATTTAATTTCCATAAATCCCAGTCATTTTTTGGTATTTATTTCAACATTCCGCATTTTCCCAACACTCACCCTTGTTTCTCCCACATTTACTACTAAAACATATATCCACATGTGTGGAGATCTCTTCAAATGTGGAGATGACAGTATAGAAAAGATAGGAGAGGTGAAGGAGAGGCTCTCCTGCCAGATGTTTCTGAATTCCAATTTGTAGTAAATAAATAGTACTACTCGAGTACTCCTCTACCTTAAAATGAGGTTTTTGAATTGAACCCTGAATAGTGAAACTACGTGAGTTTTTATTTTTCCCAAGGTGTAAGCTCTACCTATTATTACGTCACCTGTTTGATAGTTTTTGCTAAATTTTCTCTGCCATTCTTGTTTGTACAACATGTAGTTCCCAACTATCAACAAAGCAAAAAGCAAATACTTCATATTTGTAGCAGCACTGGTGTAGATTATATAGTTTACTACAGTTACACATTGTACCTAACAGTGTCAGTAATATGAGCATTGGAGCATCATCATGTTGTGAAACCTAATACAGTTGAGGGCATAATGGCAACGAAAATGGCACAACAGTCTTTCTCTAAAGCTTACAGCGAAGTAACATCACTTCAACTACATGCCATTGGAAATCAATTAGGTACCGGGGCATGATGTTCGATACGGCGCTCTTATGAATGTGCTGTGCTTTTAATGATTACTGTGTGAAGCTTTGACAATGCTGTTTTAATGCACAACAATTTCCTCATAACCAAGTCATGGAATTCAATACTAATGAGACTATTCAAAAAGCCAATTCAATTCACAAAACTTTGGCTGGAGAGCTCAGTTGCCGCCTCTCCTATCTTTTCTGTATGGAGATCTCTGCCCCGGTGTCAGAGATCTCCATACACATAAGTATAGGATTAGTAGTATATATATATGAGGGATAAGGACGAGTGGTGAGAAAATGAGTAACAATTACCACAAGATTGGGTTAAGGGAAAATGAAAGAAAGGTGCACATGATAATACAAAACACACTCGCCCACATAAGAGTAAAAGAATGGCAATTCACAAAAAACACAGAAATATACCACAGTATTACTACTGACAAACCAGGCTTAAGTGTATTCCAGTTCAGCCTTGAAGTAGGTCAAGCACCGCAAATGGGCAACCAAAGATACTGCATCACACTCTCATAGAAATTGTTGGAAGCGGGTAATAACACTAACACATTGGAAAACATATAAAATAAATGTAAAAACATTTTAAATAAAGCTTTAAATTATCTTTATTTTCATTTTTATACATATTCTAAATGTTATTTTTCAATATACCACACATAAAATAATGCATAACTTTCATCAAAGATTGTTATGCATTCATCACAAATGACAGTGTAAGGTTTGGGGAGGAAATTACCATTTTCATTAATTTATTTTAATTACAAATGTTGTGATAAAAATGAAAAAAAAAAGAATTCCAATTAATTAACATGCCTCGTTTAGTGCAAGACATTTTCCCCTTGTTACTGTGTTAGTCCTAAGTGTGTTAGGGGAATGTTTTCAAGTAAGTTTGATTTAAAAAAAGAAAAAATTATATATTTTTTTATTCGTTTAAAATTTATTTTCTTAACATTCCTTATTGCTGTTTATAAGGAGATCTGTCTCCTGGTGGTGCAATACATCACAGAGCTTAGCTAGCTGACATCACTTAGCATGACAGCGGAGCATGACATGACAGCAGATCAGCTCAAAGTGAAGGCTATAGAATCCAATGGAGATAGGAATTAGGCTAGCAAATGTCAATACTACATGCCAATCTTTTATTTTTCCAGAAGGCATACATCCTTTTGGAAAAATCCTAAATTATGAGGTAATTCAAGGTTAAAGGGATGGGTCAAACCATGGATGGATTTTAATATTAGAATTAATTAACCTTTATAGCTACCTGTGGTATTCCATGAGTCAGGTTGTCTGGTGTCTGTGGGGCGAGGTAAAGGATACAGAAAGGACAAACAAGTTGTGGTTGACACAACTGAGCTTGACAGCCAGAGTGTGGAAATAGGTTTTGTTGGTGGAACAGACCAGAAATACTAAGTGCAGTGAGTATTTACTGTACTGGGGTGAGAGGACCAATGGGACTGTAATATTAGCATGTTTACCTAGTGAATAGTGAACGATCTATAAGAAGACATGTGTTTTGGTGGAAGGAACTAGTGGGGCAAACCTGTCAGAAGAATAAAGCATGATGAGCGAAGCTCTGGCATTTGTAAGACAATGCTGTAGTTATTTGCAGTGAAAGGGTTTATGTGATGGGCGTATGGAATTGATTCAAGGTATGGCAGTGTCCTAGAGAACTGAGAGCATACTTGTGGGGGGATAGTGACACAGGATAGACATTGTTATCAATTTTACATTAGTAGTAACTTAATTTTCAAGTAATCAATTGTAAATCAGCTCCAGAATGGTGATAGCTTACTTATCTATGTCATTCTATGAAGCCAGCGATTTATGACTCTAAAGAGGTAAATTACTGCCTGAAAGCACTTGTGGGCTTACGCGTTGTGTAATCCAGAAAACACTTCTTGTCTTTAGGTGCTTTCTTTGAGGGTGTCTTTTGCCCTGGATCTCCTATAACTGTGCTAGTTTGTTATGTTTTAAAAAAATGCTCATTTTGCACTATACATACAACATTGTGAAATGCTGAAAGTTCTTCTTTTGTTACTAATGGGTACGAAGTTGTGAGGGTGGACTCACATACATATGCATTTTTTATTTCTAAGAAACAGCCGCGGAGCACTCACGAGGTCAAATATTTTCATTTATTTCAAGCAAACACATTTCGGCGAGTAGCCGTCCTCAATGCTTGATTGTAAATTAAGTTTACACTGTCATGCTGATTTCCTTTCATTTAAAAAGCACATAAAATTCTCCTATTGGGGAGTTTAAAATGTGGCAAAGGATATTTGGATAGGACAGATACTTGGTAGGAGGACTGGGCTGATTTTGCCATCTTTCATGAAACAATGAGTCTATATATATGTATGCATTGTTCTTACCTATCCAAGGTGATATGATGGAAACATTGGAGATCTGTAATTTTTGCTGATTGTGAACACCCGTGTATTTCTATTTGGATCTTATGGGGAATCTATTACGCAAGTCTACATTTTTGTTAACTCTCATCTAGCAGGCAAAGTGGTGAAAAATAGGGGGACCCGTCAAGGGTGCTCCTTCTCTCCTATTTTATCAAGAAATTTTATACAGCCTCTTGCGTTCGGGATTAGTGCTTCCTAGGCAATCGAGGCCCCTCTTTCAGGTATGACCAAGTTAAAAATGTTCGCAGATGATTTTATCCTTTATTTGAAACCAGAAAAGGGCAATATTCTGCAAGTTATAGAGGCATTTGATTGGTTTAAGGACATTGGGGAGTATAAGCCCAATCCAATAAAAACAGAAGTTTTACTTTTTAATTCTCCTGTCAATGCTCTTCCGGCCCTTCTGCATCCACAAGCCCGGGACCAGTCACTGATTCATTATTAAGGGGTTTACGTTACCCAAGAACATTTCAAGCTATTTCAATTAAATTATCTCCCAATGTTTCATAAAATTAAGGGGCTGCTTGATAGATGGACTTTGCTCCCTTTGACCTTGGTCGGCAGAGTCGCTCTTATAAAGATGACTGTTCGCCCGTTGGTGTTGTTCCTTTTTTCCAACATCCCCATTAAAGTGAACAATAGTTATTTTGTTAATTTAAATGTGCTTTTAGGTGGTTCATTTGGAACAACAAAGCACTCAGGGTTAAATATTCTGTCCTCCAGCTCGATACCTTACAAGGTGGGTTGGCCTTTCCCCATTATCAAAGTTACTATCAGGCGGCACTTTTGGATTTGTGTGCAAGTGTTCTGGATAGAAGTGGTGCAATTGACCCATTTTTTCTTGATAAAATGATGCAGGATGCCATCAGTCAACTGCCAGTTTTTATTAAGGTTCAGAAATGTCTACACAAAAAACAGATATAAGGTTTTATTAGATTTAAGTACTAGACTCTTGAGCAAATATTGTTCTCATAATGTTTCCTCAGACTAAATGTTTTTCACTCTACAGGAATTAGGGCATCTGGGTTTAACCATCTCCCCGGCTGAAGTTAGTCTTTGGGATCATTCCAGTTTCAGAGAGTTGGGGCATTTTCTTCTTCAAGGTAGATGGATGTCATGCTTCAAGATTTCTGCTCGGTGTGGTGAAGACGGGCCACAATGTTTTCTTGGTTATCATCAGATTTGATCTTTTTCAAGGGCTCAACACTTCAATTCTAGTCTAGTCATCCAACTGTACTTTGAGCCTTTTTTAGGTCAAGGATGGTTGGGATAGGGAATTGCTTTCGGTTAAAACGGAATTTAGAGGTGCAATCCAATATTATTAAGAATATTTAAGATAGAATCCGTTTAACAACACATTGCCATTTTTCAGCGGGAGATTGGCAGACCAAGTCACTTTTAGGACATAAGTCATTGAGAGTGGCGAACTTCAATAGGATGTAATTTCTCTCTCGATGGATGTCATATTACACTCCCACAGCCTTGAATAGAATGTTTGTGACACTTGATAATTGTTGTTTTCGATGTAAGCACCAGGGCGAAGGGGGTTGGTTACCTATGTTTTACTCCTGCTCTGTGTTAATGCCCTTTTGGCTTCAGTTGTCTACGGTTTTAAGTTTTGCTATCGGGGTAACAATTGATTTGGATCCTGCCTTGGTACTCGTTGCTCCGAACTTAGCAAAATCAGGTCATAGGTTGTTGTCAATTGTTTTTTATTATAACCTGCTCTCTGATTTTGCAAATGTGGCGAACCTGTAAGGTTCCTGTCTATCAACAATGGCTGACTAAAATGATCAGAACAAAGCAATTTGAGGAAGTCTGTGTAAAGAGGGTAGGGGGCTACAAGCAATTCAGTTCCTCCTGGCAGTATTTCGATTTGATTGATTGATTGGCTTGGGTGTACAGCATACTTTGAGTTCTCCTTCAGGTGGATTTTGTGCTATGTCTTTAAGGAAGGGGCAACATCAACTCATTACTATGTCAGAAGCCTGAATGGTTGACCCAATCTAGCGAGATTGAACATATCATTATTGGTTTACTGCACTTTATGGTTGAAGTGACTTTTGGTCACTACTCTGTTCTGCTCAAGCACTTTATTGTATCTTTAAGGAATTGTAGTTAATGAATAATTACTTAACTTTTTTATGTCCTCGAGGACCCGAGTACAGTTGTTCTGTACTATGTTACAGGTCTGAGCTGTCGATCCAATCCAGGGTGGTTGAAAACATAATTGTTGGCTTGCTGTTCTTTATTGTAAAAGTGTTTTTCTTTTTTTTTTTATATTAGCGTTAGTGTCATTTGGACACTATTCTGTCTTGCATTAAGCACTTTACTATATTTTATTTAACTTTATATCCACTTTATAAATTCTCTCTATGCACTTTATAGTATTTGAAAAGAACAGTAGTTATGCATATTTTCAATCTTTAGTCTCTTCATGCACTTTTTGGAAACCTTAGTAATGAATTTTTACTTTTTAGATATCCTGCATTTATTAATGTCTTCAGACTGCCTTTTTCCGAAAGCTTTTCTTTTTTCTTTTGGTTTATATTATCTATGTATGCCCCCATTCTGTGATTTGTAATTATAGTTGTTGAATAAAATGTTTCTGCATTTAAAATTCTGCTCAAAAATATATAAATAAAAATCCCTTTGTGTGCGTCTTCCAAAATTCTCTCTATAGAATGGTACTAGTACAAGATAAGTAATGAATATCCAGTTTCTTGATTACTATTTCAAATTCATTTAACACTTGTTGTTCTTCTAGGCTAAGATCAGGAAGATGCTCTAACACTTCTTGACTCTCAGCTCCAGGAGTATGCAGTAAGGACGTTAATTTTCATTCTGTGCTTAAACTCGTACTGCAAACTCTTGCATAGTTGTAAAATACTTTCTTCCATTTGACCCATTTCATGGGAGGATCTCTTGAGCTATTAAGGAAGAATGATGATGGAGTAACATTCTGCTTGTTCAATTTTTTTTTCACAAAAGGACAAAAAAGAGGAAAAATGAAAAATAAAACTATTTTCTAACGTGGCAGCCAGTTATCTTCTCAGCCAAACCAGGAAATACCTAAAAAGAAATCTTATAATTAGTGCATGACAGTCAATCAATCAATCAATCAGGGGCTTTTAAAGCGTGCTACTCATCCGTGAGGGTCTCAAGGTGCTGGGGAAGTGGGGGTGCAGCTACGGGTCAGCCGAAAAGCCAGGTCTTGTGGCTCTTCCTGATGGTGTGAAGGGTGGGGGAGCGTCTGATGTTGACTGGGAACTCGTTCCAGGCCTTGGCTATGATGTAGGAGAAGGCTCTTCCCCCAGCTCTGGTTCTGCAGATGCGCTGGGTCGCTGCCAGGGCGAGGTCGGTGGAGCGGAGGTTTCTTTTGGGTGCGTGAGGTATTTGGGTCCGATGTTGTGGAGGGATTTGTAGGCATGGGTGAGTAGCTTGAAAGTTACTCTCTTCTCGACGGGGAGCCAGTGGAGGTCTTGCAGGTGTTGGGTCATATGCTCATGTCGTGGGGTGCTGGGGACGAGTCTGGCTGCGGTGTTCTGGATGGTCTGGAGTTTCTGTAGCAGGGATTTGTTGATTCCCGCATAGAGGGCGTTTCCATAGTCCAGTCTGCTGGTAATGAGTGTGTGGGTAACAGTCTTTCTGAAGATGATGATTAGAGGTGCTCTAGTCACTTCAATATGGCCGCCATGCTACCATAAATATTTTGGGTCAATTAAACATCAGGCCAAGCTGACTTTTGTCTGATTTTAAAATGTCCACTCAGTCTTCCACAATGACCTTTTGTGCGCCTCACACATATAGCTGTTGATTCACCTGTCTTATAAATAGCCATGCACGTGTGCCGTTTGGTGCGAAAGAGGCTACAGAAGTATTTCTATAATATGGGAGAATTGCCTGCTTTTAGAACGGCCACCACACCTGTGCTGTTGGTGCGACAGAGACAAACCTTTTCCGATGTCTTGGCACATAAGTGCGGGACATCCAAGTTCTTCTTCAGCACTCCAACAAATGCAGTTCAACCTCTTGCGAGCCTCTGGAGAACCTAACAGCCACTCTTCAGTGCAGAGAGCTGCTGCCGTAGCTGTGAAAGGAGCCAGCGTTGCTCTGTGTGAAAGAAACAGGACGCGACCTCCTTTCCTCGACTTGACTCGACAGTAAGTGCTTCCTCGTTCGGCGTGTTGGGGCAGACTCCCCCTCGTTGCCAGTGAAAGAAAGAGAGATAGATACAAAAGAAGTGTTACCGTAGGTTTAAACTTACCCCATCCACAGCTGAGAGAAACTGACAAGGCTCACTTTAAACCACAGCATGTTCGAACATAACAAACTTAGAACATGCTGTGACTCATAAAGGAGAGTGAGCCATAGCCCTTACCACAATAACATAACATAACATGGGGTTTTGCAGGAATTGACAGAACATAATCATGACAGTCTGCGATCCATAAGGCAGGGAATTCACAGGTAGTGATTGGGTGAAGGCGCCAAGATATCCTGCAATGGCTGCTAGGGATCTCTTGTAAGCTGATCCATATGTCCTGAATACATTTTCTAGATGAGGGAAACCTGAGGAAGAGGGCTGTGCACCTGAAAAGTGTATTTTAGGATCGATGATTCATGGTTTCTACTGCATTTATAGTAATTCACTTTCATGCAGCACCTTCAGTGCAAAGGGCTGGAGAAAGATGGAGGACGTCCGCGTAATGAAATTATGGATGACTTGAGAGTCCAGCAGGCCCAAGGACAGGAAGAGCCCTTGAGTGATGGGGAGACCAAGCCTTTTGCAAGACCAATTAAGTATTAGCAAGCAGCACGGGAAAATGAATATAGCCAAAAACAAACACACAGAAAAAATAATAGTATTTTCCCAAACGCAGACAGTGTTGCATGGTAAAAGTGTGAAAATAAACAGAAAATAAATCGGTTGAAGAAGATGTATGGCTGGCGCGGACCCAAGTTGCATGGCTCTGCAGGATTACCCTACTTTCCCCTTCATACTGCACCTTGACTATACTACTTACTATCCCCAGCCTTAAACACGTTCCTTGAAAGTGCTTAAAATATTCTTTATGCTTTCCTTGATCTATCTAAGGACAATAAATAAATAAATATGTGCCTAATTTAGAACTTGAGGCAGAGGACATGACCTCCACATCTGATGGACTCACAATGCATCAAATGCAGAGATGACTGCTGTCACAGTGATTGCTTTCAGTTTTGATGACCGTCCACCAAACCTTCAACATATTTTTGTTTTTCAGAAACAAACTCTCAAATAGGGAGTTTGTTTCAGAAAAACAAAAGTAAAATTACCCCCAGACACTAGAATTTTTTCCCAGGGTGTGGGGGTAATTTATTTTCTGCACCTCACTGCCAGGTTCTTCCTGATGGTGAAAGACTGTAAAAAATAGACATTCACCGTCCACTCTAAATTGAGTTGGTGGTGTAATGTCCTTCTGCCAGTAGCCCCCTACTTCATTGGACCACCAGAGTAAGCCTTCTGTTGATGAAGACAGCATGGGCTTTGTCAATGGAAAATTTACTGACAACCTGTCTCTAAATGAGGCTGGTGGATCTAGGGTTTGGCAGTCTGGCTACTTCTTCCTGTTTGTCTGTCAAATTCTAAATCAGGGCCATATGTTTTTGTAGGAGGTATGCAGACTTGTGTCAAGAGTCTATCATTTAGTAATCCTTTAACCTAGAATGTTTTAAAATAAAGATAGGGCAGGTATTGACTCATTTATCATGACCATAACAGTATGGTTTTGGAAATCAGTTTTCATTTTTGGTTAATTTCCTCCTGTTGATTCTAAAGCCCCTCAGAAAACTACGAAACAGTCAGGGAAAGATTCTCTAGATAACTGAATCCATACAACTTTGGCTCAACCACAGATTGAGGTGCATTGTTGGCTTCAAATTATGCATTGGAAATCTATAATGGACTGTGGTTGAGATATATTATAATGGTTGTGTGTCAGTTTGCAGACTCTAAAGTGAGCTGCTATATGCCCAGTAGAGGTGACTCATGGGTCAAATTCTAATTTGTTTATTAACTGTCAGAATTTGAAGAGAGAGTCTCGCCTGTGAGATGGGTTCATCACTGGTCTTTTACCCTTATGATTTTACCTATACACTGTCAGTGTTTACACACGGTCAGTATTTTCATTGCAATGGTATTTCATTTTCCATCAGTTCTTCTTCCTAGCTGCCCGCATCCATGAATGCTCTTGGACTATGTGTCTTACAGTGCTGTCAGCACTTTTATTGTGGCTCAGTGGTAATGCAATAATACTGGTGGGCCTTCCATAGGTCCACTATCAGAATATCGAGATTTAAATATTAAACTGACAAATCACTGTGGCGAACAATTCAACTCCGAAAATATCCCGAAGGTGAGTGTGCATATATAGTTGAATGTATGGATCTACTTCTCTCTACATATATGGACTTTGATTTTAAATATATATAGATCTATGTATGTGTGTTTATAGCATAATATATATATATCTATATATATATTTCCAACAACAGTTCTCCAAAAGGAACATTCAGGAGCACACAGCGGATTCCACAGCCCTTTTATTGTGCCAAGCAGACACATTTCGGCGAGAATTCACCTTTCCCAATGCTTGTCTCCACCGGGTGTCTGATGTTATCAGTGCTTTCATTTATTTAACAAAACACACTCCCATTGGTTGCCAGATCTTTAAATCCTTCCAATTACAGTGCCTGTGGATTGAAAAAAATCACCTTCAGTAGGTAATGTCTCTCACAATGACAGCAAGTTCCACAATGCATCTCAAGTTCTTACTATTATTTCATGAGCGGTTTTGCTTAAATTGATATGATACTCTCTGACCCCCTTGATTGGCTGCAATTATCACATCTAGGGAATCTCACCCTTAGACGCTCGTTTTCTAACTCATGCTTACCATTTAGTAATGGGGACTCAGTGTCCATGGGTATGATTGTCCTTTTAGTGAAACAACGGTTCTGGCAGTCTCCATTTCAACATTTTACCAAATGCCACTCTTGTGACCGCCGAACACTTGGAGGGTTGTTGTTGGAAATGTTAAATGTGCAGCCACTGGCACGCTAAAGGAGGCACCTGATCTGAAAAGTGTTCAGTGGTCCCAAGTGGCATTTGGTGAAATATATATATATATATATTTATAACTATATGGTAGTTATAGTTTGGACCAAAGTTTTGATAGGAAAAGCATTTTTTATTTTGCCAATAACATTGGCCATTGGTGCCGCTTGACGAACCTTCAAGAAATTAAAAAAAAATATTCCCTTTTTTGGTTCAGCTGCTGTGTTGAAAGTTTCGGGATGATTTGTCAAGCGGGTGCCAAGAAAAAAAGGGGGTCCCAAAACATGTTTTCCCCATGTTATGTCTATGGGGATGTTTAATTATTTGAACACGACTACAGCCCAATGCGCTGAACGGAATTACACCAGATTTTGCAGAAAGCTAGATGTTGGTTCAGAAAGCGTGCTTTTAGTAATTTGATGTAAATCTGTTCAGTAGTTTCAGAGATATTTAGGTTTAAAAAATATAGATATCTGGGAGCTCAAAATCCTACTGAAATTTGATTGGCTGCCAACACTTCAAACAGGAAGTGTTGGCAGACATCTTGGGACCAATATACATGATAGCACCCTAGTGAAATGCTTTGTAGTGTATGGCAGGTTTTGAGGGTCACAAAAAGGAGAACGTATAATGGGTGATAACAGATGTTAGTTACAATATAAATCATTTATTGATGGTACCATAATAATTTTAGGAATTGTGGTGTCTTTACCCTTTACCCTGTGGAAAAGCCTTCTACTAGGATTTAAAGAATCATGTGTGAGAGAAACTGTTTTCTCATGATTTCCCCATAGAGGCTAGGAAGGTGTACCGAAAGCTAAAATGAGATCATGTTTTCTGTAAATTTACACTATCTTTCTCAGCCATATGAAAAGGAAGTTTGACAGTTGATTCCCTTGTGTTCTGCTGCAGCCTCCCAGAGTAATCTAAAGAACAACTAGAGCAGTGTTACTTATGACAAAAGTATGGCACACCTGAAGCCATGTTGATTGAATCAAACTGGTAGAAATTAAAACATTTAATTTAGAAAGGAAGAAAATGAGGGGGTTCAGTCTGTCATAGAGATTATAGTGCTGTAGAAAGAAAAATTAGGACACATTTTAAGTGCATTCTCAAATATCTTCCTCTTATATTTCATTAAAACATTCTGACATGCAGACTGAAACATGCAGACTAAAACATGCACTTTCAACACATGCAGACTGAAACATGCACTTTCAACACCAGCAGCAGACTTCCAGTTAACTCCCTGGGTGATCAGCAGTTTTATTACAGTGTTCTAATGAGCAACTATAGTGCTAACATTCTGAATGTATGCCAAAGGTGTAGCACATATGAACGCCATCTTGAAAACTGAAAGCATTTTCTACTGAAGATACTGCAGTAAATGATGAAGTTAGTGAGCTTCATAACAAACAAGTCTCCCAAGATGGCCACGGGAGAATAAAGAGCCCAAATATAGCACAAATATTCCCCAAATGTAGACCAACTGTAGCCCAATGACAGAAGTGTGCAAAACACTTAATTATTTAGTTTTTTTGCAGTTTTATATAGCGCAGACTTGACCCATAGGGATAGGAGTGCTTTACATGCGCATCAGTTACATTACACAAGGACACATTTATTTTGGTTTTAGGCATGATGAGATTAAGTGATTTGCCCAGAATCACAGGATGTCGAGCTGACGCGAAACTCATGCCTGGTTCCCCAGTTGCAAAGTCTGCAGCTCTGTCTGTAACGCCACATCCTCTCCCTTAAGTGTAACATATAATCAAGTGATCAACTGAATAAAAAAACATAAAGATAGCAAATTATTAAAAAATGCTTTGTTGCTATTTGAGAACTCAGAAAATATGTCCTCATTTTAGTTGGTTAAAGCACTAAGCATAATTTATATGCGAATAAGACCATCTCATGGAGGAGGGTGCAGAGGCAACAAGTTGACCATGCTGTGCAGACGGGAGGGGCAGTGGCAGCACAGCAGACCATGGAGGGCAGGGAAAAGGGGGGCAAGGGCAACAAACCAACTATGCAGTACAGGCAAGAGAGGCAGTGGCAATATAAAAGATCACTGAGGGCAGACAGAAGAGGCAGTGGCAGTACAACCATAAATGCCAACAGACCTCATTCAGACAGGAGCAGCCGCGGTCCGTGCAGGTAACAGCGGTGAGGTGGTGGGGCCGGGTAAGGGGGGATTTCAAGGCACGATGCAGATGGCAAATTAAATAAATAATTAATTTTCCCTCTGCATCGTCCCTCGAAATCCCCCCTTACCACCACTCCACAGCAGTTACCTGCATGGACCGCGGCTGGGAAGGAGACTCCCATGTTTTTAAGCCCAAAAGGCCTTTATTTTATTTGTCTACTGCCTAAAATCTCTTCTTTTTCAATGTAAGTTAATGGGAAAATCAATTCCCCAGGTTTTTTTTCAAAATCTCCGTCTTACCAAGTTCAAAATGTCGACAAGTTTTGTACATTGGATCACGGAGGGCAGGAGGAATAGGGTGGGGACACGGACTCAGATAAGAGAGGGCAGGGGCACCAAACTGACCTTACATGGCAGGCGTCAGGGGTTGCAGCAGCACAATTGTTCACACAGGGCAAGGGGGACAGCAGTGCAGCAGACTGACTATGGATAGCAACAGGAAGGGAACAGGGCCATGCACATAGACAACAGAGAGCAGAGGGGAAAGCGGCAAGGGCAGCAGGCTGACCATAGAGGACACACAGGCGGGACGGTTGAAGCATAACGGACCATGAAGGGCAGGTGGGAGGGGGCAGGGGAATGACAGCGGACCACGAAAGGCAGGAGGGAGGGGACAGGAGTCTGCACATGGAAAACAGAGGACAGGGGGCAAGGAGGCAGGGCAGGAGCAGCAAGCTGACCATGGAGTACAAGTGGGATGGGCCCTGGAAGCACAACACACCATTGAGGGCAACAGTGAGACTATAATGGCATACACAGAGACAATGGAAGGAAGGTGGGAGGGGCTCAGGAGCAGCAAGCTAACCACACAGGGCAGGTGGGAGGGTCTGTGGCAGCACAGAAGACCATGCATGGCAAACAGGAGGGTTAGTGGCAGCACAATGGCCATGGTGGGTAAGAAGGAGGGGGCAGGGTCATGCACTAAACACCATGGAGGACAGAAGGGAGGGGAGGGGCTGGACACAGACAAAAGAGATCAGGGGAAGGGACTTCAGAAACAGGCCATGCAGGGCAGACAGGAGGAGCAGTTGCAGGACAATGGAGCATGGTGTGCAGAAGGGAGATGCAGCAAAATGGATCATGGAGGACAGATTGGAGGGGATATGGGCATGTATCTTGGACTGGCAGAGTGGAGGTGGCAGGGACAGGCATCTGACCATGCTAGGCAGGTGGGAGGGGCAGTGGCAGCTCAAAAGAGCACTCAGAGTAGATAGGAGGGTGGCAGGTCCATGGAATATAGTGGGCAGAAACGAGGGAGCAGGGGCATGCACACAGACATCGGAGGGCAGGTGGAAGGAGAGGATGGACAGCAAGCTAAGCACAGAGGCTAAGCAGGAGGACAATGATGCTGCATAGAATTGGGGAACAGAAGGCAGGAGGAGTGGGCAGGGACATTGAGCTGGAAGGCAGTGGCAGCACATAGGACCATGCAGTGCAGGAGGGAGGGGCTGGTGCATGGACTCGGACAACAGAGAATAGGCAAGAGGTGGATGGGGCAGCAACTAACTGTTTAGGGCAGGCAGGAAGGGCAGTGGCAGAAAAACAGCCACACGGCTGTAATGAGGAAGTGGGGTCATGCACATGGACAATGGATGGCAAGGAGGAGGGGGGCAGGAAAAGCAAGCTTGGGTGGGGGCAGCACAATGCCTGGCGAGGACCTACGTTCAACCCAACCCCCACTGTGCATTGCAATGGGCATCTTACTTCACATTCAAAAAACCCTTAGAAATTCACTGAAAAAACCAAAGGTTACAGGGACATTATAGTTAGGAAATAGAATTTAAAGAAACCTTAGAAAGTCACTGAAAAAAACAAAGGTTAAAGGCACATTATAGTTAGGCTCAGATTTCACTCGTACAAAACCAGTGAAATTCAGCAGTTATAGTTAGCTGAGTTAAACTATCCCTTGTGCCCCCGCAATGCTATGCTTATGACCTCACATATTACATCACTCATGCCATGGCCAGTGACATCACTGATAATATCACTGATGACATCATCCACAAAATCACCAATGCTCCCACTCACACCCTCATAGAACTTGAATACACTGACTCTCACGCAACCATTCACAAACCCATTCACAGACCCATACCAGTACTTGCACACCCACCCACTGATTCATAGATCTACACACAAATCCACTGACTCACCCATACAGACACTCATACACCCACTCACTCACTAATACAGCCACTGACATATCCACTCATACACCCCTATAGCCACTCACACAATGGGTCAGTCACCCATAGAGCTACTCACACACGTCACATTGGACTTGTGCAACTGGCAATAAACTATCTACAGTATCCTAGTTGGTCTGTGTCATTTTCTGTGCCTGGATGCCCATTGAAGAAACTGGAGCGTTGGAATATTTATATATCTATATATATATATATCTATATCTATATCTATATATATATATTCACTGAAAAAACCATAGGTTTTAGGGACAGTTATAGTTAGTTGGACATTTCACTCGTACAAAACCATAGAAATTCCCTCGTTATAGTTAGTTCAGCTAACTATAACTCACGCCCCGCAATGCACTGCTGATGACGTCACATATTGCATCACTCATGACATGGTCAGTGACATCACTGATGACATCTCAAATGACATCACTGATGACATCATCCAGTGACTGTGTGTTTCTGTAAAGTTTAAATATGTTTAATATATATAGGGAAAGGCGTATTGAAGAATGAGTGGGTGTATAAGTGTCTGAATGGATGATTTAGTAGGTGCGTGACTGACTCTATAAGTGAGTGATTAAACGTATCTTACTGAATGCATGGGTTAGTGACTAAACTGTGTGAATGTCTGTATCCGTCTGTCTGTTGGTGTGTAAGCGGCTGCATGGGTTTGTGAATAGCTACATGAGTGTCTACATGGGTTATTGATTGGTGTCTGAGTATCTGTATGGGTGCCTGAGTGTTTGTGTGGGTGGGGTGTGTGTGACTCTGTGCATAGATGTGTGAGTGGGTGATTGACTGGGTGCATGGTTTCAAGAGTGCATCTGTGATGGACTGTATGGGTAGGTGAGTGTGTGTATGGGTGTGTTAGTGAGTGAATGTATATCTCAGTGGTACATGTGTGAGTAACTACATATGTGAAAGGCAGTATATATGTGTGTTGGAGTATATAAATGGCTATAAGTGAGAGTGTGTGATTGTGAGAGTGCCTGTATGGATGAGTGTGTACTTGTATCAGTGATTGTATAAGAGCGTAAGAATGTGCTAGTATTTGTATGAGTAAGTGAGCTGGTGTGTGTATAACTGTATAGGTGAGTAAATGGCAGTGTGATTAATTATTTGCATGACTGACTAGGTGTGTGAGTACCTCTATGGATGAGTGGTGGTGTGTGAGTGTCTATATAGGTGTATGAGTGCATATGATAGTCCTGTACTGAGTGACCGTAAGTATGAGTGACTGTACGGGTGAGTGAGTGGATGTGTGTGTAGACCTAAGAATCAGTGAGTGGGTATGCAGTTATTGGTGTTGGAGAGTCTATGGTTTTGAGAATGGCAGTCTGTAATTTAGAGTGGGTGTATCAAAGGTTATATTAGGGTGTGAGAAGATGCATGAAATTATCACATGGATGATGTCATCAGTGATGTCATCAGTGATGTCATTTGAGATGTCATCAGTGATGTCACTGACCATGTCATGAGTGATGTAATATGTGACGTCATCAGCAGTGCATTGCGGGCGCGAGTTATAGTTAGCTGAACTAACTATAACGGGGGAATTTCACAGGTTTTATACGAGTGAAATGTCCAACTAGCTATAACTGTCCCTAAAACCTATGGTTTTTTCAGTCAATTTCTAAGGTTTTTTAAATGCTAATTTCTAACTATAACGTGCCTGAAACCTATGGTTTTTTCAGTGAATATATATATATATATATATATTTATCCTCGCCCAACTGGTTTACAGATGTAGATTAATTGTGACAGTATTGTGTAATATTGTATTGTTTAAAGGAAAACAAACTTTTTGGTAAAAATTGTGGTCATGGGTAACACTCTCCACTTGAGGAGTGTAAAACAAATTGTGAAAACGACAGCATGGAAGAGAAGCAAGATGGCGGAAGGCTGAGGCTGAGCCTCCGATCGCAGTGCTAAAGCCCTGATCTACTGAGAGCCTCCCCCTTTATGAAATGCACCCATCTATGCTAGAGCAAGAATGATAGAAGATATCTTAGGTATTTTAAGTATACTGACCAAACTACTACAAGAAAGGATTAGCTACTGTGATCCCTTAAGCTCAAGCTCGAAGCAGCGGGAGCTAAGACTTACGTACCTTCGGATACAGAGAACGTTAAGCTCCGACTCCGATCTCAGCGACTGGTACTCGGGGCTGAGACACTGAGATATTTTGCACAGTATGAGGCCAAAAGGAGGTCCAGTGGCTCGCGGCAAAACAACGCTGAATCCCTCGTGCCCTGCCGATCGACCTGCTGATTACCCTGCATCAGAAGTGTGTACCATGACGGGAGGAGGAGCGCGGCAACCCGGACGTCGAGGACCGGCTGCGACCCGGAAGGAGCTCCCGGAGAGGAAAGGGAGAGGAGAGATGCCCCAGCAACGTAAGACCGGCCCGACAGTATTAGAACTACTCGGCGGCTCTAAGAAACCCGAAGGATCCAATGAAACTGCTGATGGAGCACCGGGGACGCCGAGAGCAATGTTGCCGGACAAGGAAAGGAGAGAGACAGCAACCCCGCAGACTGTGCAGGCCGTACAGGTAAATGCGCAAGCGAGGGGAAATTCAACAGTGGTGGAAATGGAATCACTAATGGTGGCTGGCAGCCCCCCCCAAAATTGGAATGAACGTATGGAGGGGGAAGAGACTCAGGACCTTATAGTATCTACCGGTAAGGAGATATCTGAGGCTGGAAGGGACATAGCCTTGATTAAGGGTGCTGAGGGTGCTGACATTACATCTAGTGAAATTATAATGGAGAAAGAGGGAGGAATGGAAATGGAAACCCGAGTGAAAGATCCACAAGGCATGAACCTCTCAGTGGACCCCGGGCAAATTAAAGAGAATCCAATATTGGATTGTAAAAGTAAGGGCAAGGTTCAGACAGGCGGTTCAAAACCCTATCAGCAAGGATTTAAAAACAAAAGAAATAATAAAAAGAAAAACAGCATAAGAGAGATATGGAAACAGAGGCAACAGATTACTTTTATTCATTATCAGATGATACAGAATCAGTAATAGAATCTGACATGGACTCCCCGGCATTGACGAACTCAAGTGATGAGTAGAGTGAGAGCTTGCCGGACACTAATGGGAGGGACTCTGCTGCAACTATGAGGAAAATTAATAGGGCTGGTGGTCTCCCTGATTATGGCCCTGACGAACGGGACAAAATGCCTGAATTAAACTGGGATTATTCACCATCCAGTTTACTTATTGGTGGCTTCGGGGAGCAAGCAGCGGCTATAGGGAACACCTCTAATACAACCCTGGATACTATATTACAATCAGTTCTAGCTCACCGGGAAGAGACTAGGCAAGATAGCAGATGCTCCCAGGCAGCTATTCGTAAGATGCAGGGGACTGTGCAGAAGATTGTAAAAGTCTGCGGTGAGATCTCAGACCGACTAACCATGCTAGAGACAAGGACTGAAAACCTTGAGACGGATATTGTGACAACACGCTTCCAGACTGAATCCCATGAGGCAAGATTAACTGATGTCCAGTGGAAGCTGGAAGATCAGGAAAATCGCCAACAGAGGAACAATTTGCGATTTTTGGGTATACCAGAGGATAAAGGAGCCACGGATATCCGTCTCTATATGGTCGATCTACTACCTAAAGCCTTTCCCGAGTTGGCGGGCTGGAATTGGGCTCATGAAGTTCAGCGAGCTCACCGAGTCCCTATGGTAGTAAAACAATCTAGTGGAGTAGACAGCAAACCCAGAGCAGTATTAGTCTACTTTGGAAATTATCTCCTCCGCCAGCTTATATTTGAGAAAGCTAGACCAGATAAAAAGTGTCAACTAGACGGCATAGAGTTCTTTACAAGGCCGGACTTCTGCCATATAACGGTAGAGAGACGCTGGCGGTTACGACAGATGATTAATCTGTTTCAGACAAAAGGGGCACAGGCCTACCTGCTGAACCCGGCCAAGTTGAAAGTCATTGTTGGAGATAGATCCCGTTTTTTTACATCTGAAATTAAAGCTAAGGAGTTTTTGGAAGAGTTAAATGGGAAAGCCTAGAGAAACATGAGCTAATGAAACAGTATGGAGATTTGGTTATCGGGTGGTCTGTTCTCCTTTCTCTCTTCTTTCTTGTTTTTCTCTTTTTTTTTTTTTTTTTTGTGTTTTTGCTCACTAATGTTTGGGTGGGTGCTGGATATTGTTTATGTAATGGTTACAATGGATACAATGGATACAAGGGGGTTCTCGGGGATCACAGAACGGCACTGCTTCATCTCACACCAGACCCAAGGTCTGGAAGCTTCTAGGGGAGGATGAGGGGAAGGGGGGAAGGGGGTGGGGGTGTATTATGGGCAAGAGGAGGGTGTAGCTTTGGGGGTAGCTACGGGAGGATTAAACGGGGGAAAAAGCCTGACAAGGTACATGGAAACAAGGGTAATAAGAATAAACATGAGAGGTAATCAAAATGGATGGCAGCTGTCTATGAGTAGTTATGGATAAAATACAGATATGTCACTGATGACATCTCAAATGACATCACTGATGACATCATCCAGTGACTGTGTGTTTCTGTAAAGTTTAAATATGTTTACTATATATAGGGAAAGGCGTATTGAAGAATGAGTGGGTGTATAATTGTCTGAATGGATGATTTAGTAGGTGCATGACTGACTCCATAAGTTAGTGATTAAACGTATCTTACTGAATGCATGGGTTAGTGACTAAACTGTGTGAATGTCTGTATCCGTCTGTCTGTTGGTGTGTAAGCGGCTGCATGGCTTTCTGAATAGCTACATGAGTGTCTACATGGGTTATTGATTGGTTGTCTGAGTATCTGTATGGGTGCCTGAGTGTTTGTGGGGGTGGGGTGTGTGTGACTCTGTGCATAGATGTGTGAGTGGGTGATTCACTGGGTGCATGGTTTCAAGAGTGCATCTGTGATGGACTGTATGGGTGGGTGAGTGTGTGTATGGGTGTGTTAGTGAGTGAATGTATATCTCAGTGGTACATGTGTGAGTAACTACATATGTTAAAGGCAGTATATATGTGTGTTGGAGTATATAAATGGCTATAAGGAGAGTGTGTGATTGTGAGAGTGGCTGTATGGATGAGTGTGTACTTGTATCAGTGATTGTATAAGAGTGTAAGAATGTGCTAGTATTTGTATGAGTAAGTGAGCTGGTGTGTATATAACTGTATAGGTTAGTAAATGGCAGTGTGATTAATTATTTGCATGACTGACTAGGTGTGTGAGTACCTCTATGGATGAGTGGCGGTGTGTGAGTGTCTATGTAGGTGTATGAGTGCATATGATAGTCCTGTACTGAGTGACCGTAAGTATGAGTGACTGTACAGGTGAGTGAGTGGATGTGTGTGTAGACCTAAGAATCAGTGAGTGGGTATGTAGTTATTGGTGTTGGAGTGTCTATGGTTTTGACAATGGAAGTCTGTAATTTAGAGTGAGTGAATCAAAAGTTATATTAGGGTGTGAGAAGATGCATGAAATTATCACATGGATGACGTCATCAGTGATGTCATTTGAGATGTCATCAGTGATGTCATCAGTGATGTCACTGACCATGTCATGAGTGATGTAATATGTGACGTCATCAGCAGTGCATTGCGGGGGCGCAAGTTATAGTTAGCTGAACTAACTAGAACGGGGGAATTTCACGGGTTTTATATGAGTGAAATGTCCAACTAGCTATAACTGTCCCTAAAACCTATGGTTTTTTCAGTCAATTTCTAAGGTTTTTTAAATGCTAATTTCTAACTATAACATGCCTGAAACCTATGGTTTTTTCAGTGAATTTCAAAGGTTTTTAAATGCTAATTTCTAACTATAACGTGCCTGAAACCTATGGTTTTTAAGTGAATTTCAAAGGTTTTTTAAATGCTAGTTTCTAACTATGCCTACAGAGGTAGGACATGTGAAGAAAGAAGAAAAAACGCACAGAAAGAAGCAAAAGAAATGCAGACAGAAGCAACAGAAGTCCACAAAGACGAAGAAAAGAGCAAGAAGAAGCAAGACATGTGCAGAAAGAACCAACAGAGGAGCAGAAAGAGGCCTTGTTGCAAAATCATCCTGTGCCCACAACTTTTTCAGACGGGTACTGGTGGTAACTGACTCGGACTAACCAGGCCTAGAGCCAGTGCTATGCTAAAAGACACTTAGAATACAGTGAAAACACCTACATACACTAGGGAACACTATGCGTTGGGGTACCCCTGTGATTAGCATGACCTCCTCTGTAAGGCCCTAGTACATAATAGGGCAGGGGTTTAAAACTTCCTCTTAAAACGCGCCCGGGTGCGTTTGCACAGTGGTGAAGGGAGGGGGGGCCTGAGGTGACATGCGTGCAAACAAGCCCTGTGGCCGTTTTAAGTTGGGAGATTAAGTCCCCTTGAATCCTGAGGGTCCCTGGGGTCCAACTAGCCCACTAGGTACCTTCAGTAAGCGCCACAGAGCTGCGTTGCACAGAGGTGTAAAAAGGGGCGTGGCCTGGACCACCTCTCTGCAACGCAGTCCTGTGGCGCGCACTGGAGGTACCTGGTGGGCTAGTTGGCCCTCAGGGTCCCTCAGGATTCAAGGGGAATTAATTCCCCAACTTAGAACGCGCCACAGGGCGTGTTTGCACACATGTCACCTGAGGCCCCGCCCTCCCTTCACCACTGTGTAACGCGCCTGTGGCGTGTTTTAAGTTGGGGTATAAGGTCACCTTGAATCCTGAGGTCCCTGGGGCCCAGCTAGCCCACCAGGTACTTCCAGTAAGCGCCACAGGCCTGCGTTGCAGAGGTGGTCCGAGGCCACGCCCCTTTTACACCTCTCTGCAACGCAGCTCTGTGGCGCTTACTGGAGGTACCTGGTGGGCTAGTTGGACCCCAGGGACCCTCAGGATTCAAGGGGACTTAATCCCCCAACTTAAAACATGCCACAGGGTGTGTTTAGACACATGTCACCTCAGGCCCCGCCCCCTCCCTTCACTACTGTGCAAACGCGCCCGGGCCCAAAAAAGGAAAAAAGAAGGGGGGCCACACAGCCCTCCTTCTAACAAATAAAAAAAATAAAAATACGCGATCGTGCCTCAGGCCCCACACCCTCCCTTCACCACTCTGTAAACGCGCCACAGGGCGCGTTTGCACAGTGGTGAAGGGAGGGGGCGGGGCCTGAGGTGACATGTGTCTAAACACACCCTGTGGCATGTTTTATACGCCTGACCCCTTTTTTTATTTAAAAAAAAAAAAAACTGAACAGGAAGGGGGTTGCGTGGCCCCCCCCCTCCCGGGGCCAATTGTGGCCCCGGGGACCCCATCCCCCGGGGCATGGCCACATTTTTTAAGGAGGGGGGCTGCGTGGCCCCCCTCCTGAGGCCTCTATTGGCCCCGGGGACCCCAACCCCCGGGACCGGCCTTTTTTTTTGTGGTTTTTAAAAAAAATTATAATAATTTTGGGGAGGGGGGCCGCGTGACCCCCTTCCAGGGCTACTACTAGCCCCGGGGACCCCATCCCCCGGGGCAGGCCCTATCCGTTGGGGACTGTGGGGGGAGCCCCATTGCCCCCACGGTCCCGCCGGCTCCCGCGTCCTGCAGGAGCTGGCATTGCTTTTCCACATGGGGAGCTGCTAACATGCAGCTCCCCGTGTGGAAAAGCAATCTGCTTTAGATTTTGGAAGAGAGAGCTTTCTGAGCCAAGCACTACCTTTGTGCCAAATTTTGGGTAAATCCGTTCAGTAGTTTCGGCTGTAGCCTTGCATAAAGTTTCCTATGGGAAATTGATTTTTTGACTCTTATTTTTTGAATTTCTCTGGAATTACTGAATGGATTTACACCATTTAAAAAAAAGGGCGCTTTCTGAACCAAGCACTACCGTTTTGCCAAATTTGATGTAATTCCGTTTGGCAGTTCGGGCTGTAGCCGTGGCTAAAGTTTCCTATGGAAAATAACATGGAGAAAACACGTTTTGGGACCCCCCTTTTTTCTCGGCCCCCGCTTGCCGAATCACCCCAAAACTTTTAAGACAGGAGCTGACCGGAGCGCCCCACTAGTTTTGAAAATTTCGCGATGATTCGTCATCTGGCGCCAAAGTTATTGGGAAAACAAAAAACGCTTTTCCTATGGAAACTAGGTCCTAACTATAACTATCTACTGGCGACCGCCAGTAGATAATATATACATATATATATATACTTCCATCCACACTCCTCCACCACTCCAGGGAAGAAAGATAAGCTACTCCGGTCTATTGTATAGCAAATGTTTTACTTAATAAAACAGATGATCCACAAACAAAGCATTTCAACTATACTTGGTCTTGATCAATCACGTGACTCGTGCTCTCACGTCCTAGGTTTTCAATATTTCATATCATATTGATAGTGAGAACAGACTATATACAATCCTTTTTTCTCTTTTTTCTTTCTTTTTTTACTTTTTTCTTTCTTTTTTCTCAATCTTTTCTTGTGTTTATTTTGCTGCAACTATAATTCCCACAGCACTCTCATTTCAACATTTTAAATATAATCCTTATATCTTCTAACAATTATAATAAATTCTCTCTTCTTTTTCGTTTTTTCACCCTTAATGTGAAAATGCAACAATTAAATACCATATGTTAATTTTTACCTAAAGGAGAAACCATTATATATATCCATCATGACTAAGGTTCCCTGTTTTCCATTTTTACAGATTTTTACAAATAAATACAGACAGAAAAACATCTATTTTTATATCTGTATTTATTTTTAAATGTGGATAAAAACGGATATTGGCCTTTTTTTTTTAAATTCTAAGGGGCATATTAACAACCAGGCGATAGTCAATTATCGCCGCTTTAGCGTCCGCTTTCGGACAGAGCGGCGATAATTCTATCGCCTAATCAGCAAGGTCACGCTATCGCGTGAATCCCTGCACTATCGCCCTTTCCCCAACGCCCATCCTTGCATCTCTAATGAGATGCAAAGTGGGCGTTACTGGGCGTACCCCAGATGGGCTACGTTGTAAATATCGCCGATGCGCACATCGCGATATTTACAAGGCAGCCCACAGGATTATAGCAGACGTTAGATTTTGGCGAAAACGGCCGTTTCGCCAAAATCTAACATCTGCTATAATCCCGACTTAGCCATCCCTAACATAGGGGTGGATTGTGCTGATACGACCACAGGGTCGTATCAGCAAGGTTATCGCCATTTGCAGGGAACATCGCTGGAAAACCAGCGATGTTCCCTGCAAAACGGCGATAACCTCGCTATCTCCGGAATTTTTATCGCCCTGGCGAAGCGTGTTGTTAATAACGCGCTACCAGGGCGATAATTTCCAGAGATAGCCAGCGATAAGAAATCTATCGCTAAGCACGGCCAGCGATAATTATCGCTGGCCGTTGATAATATGCCCCTAAATGCTGCAAGTCATGACTGCCAGGCCAATAGCTGTGCGGATTGACATGTAAGGGGATAAAATAAGAATGGAATTTCAGTAAAGAGGCTTAAACAGCAGTAGATATGCACAACCTTAATACTAAAATGTTCATGTTTTCATATATGTGCATTGATTTTTCATCTGTCGGTGTTCTTATCACTGGAACCTATCAGGCGTTCAAGCATGAATGCACATTCATAGGTTACATAATTGGGGAAATATACTAGTTTCAACATCATTTATTCAGAAACCCCCAAATAAATATGGATACATACAGATAATATTAGCAAAAAATAAATATGGATAAATGCAGACAGAAATGTAAAAAAAAAAAATACCATGAAACCGGGAGCCCTAATCATGACTTATGCCATTTTTCCTATACGTGTGGTTATCAGTATTTCCTTCATGATTCTCATGGCCCATATAAAAAAAAATTCTTATGTGATATAGTCTCATATATTTTCATATAACATTTTTCCATTATTTCAGGCTCAAGTAGCCAAAATTACAACGTTTTGTAGAGTTTCCTATATTTCCATAATATATTTTCTTAATTTTTATCTGGCTCAAGTAGCCACTATTAATTTCCAAAATATAAGACTATTAACCACAGTACACCATCTTGCCATTTTATTGGTGCACATCAATTTCTTACTGGGTCCTCAAACATAACCGCATATCACGACTAGAGTGTAGTAATGTTTCATCCTATATATGTATCTATCTGCGGATGAAATGTACTGGATGTTTTATTGAAGGGAGCGAGACCCGCCCGCATTTCACTGAAGATGGTACGGAAAGGTCCAACCTGTGATTTTGGATACAATTGCCTGGCAAGGGAGAGTAAAGGACACCTGTTCTTTCTCCAAGGATTTCAAGATACACAGGTACTGCAAGAAATGGATATTAAAGTGACAACATTGCTACGTTATGAGCGAAAATATGAACACTTTGAAAGGACTCTATCATGTTAATTTATAAGACTGCAAAGCACCCGTAAATAAATAAAGTTCAAGTGAAAAGGAATTGCAGTGATTTACAAAAGAAATGGAGACTGCACTTTCAAGGTGTATTCTGGAAATTGCAGTATGTCAAGATTACGTTGAGATTTAGTAGTCTGTCAAGGGCGTATAAAGTTACGTTGTTACGCCGTAAATTCAAAGATGGCTTACCTGTGAACAAGGCTACTAAAGTAGCTGAAACGCGTGAGGTTGAAGTAAGCATGCTGTCACTTTGCTGATTAAAGTGCCTGATGCTCTTGAAGTCCGGTGTGCGGCGCTCTTCTTTCCTATGGATCAGAAGGTTGTTTGGGATTTATATGGGGTGTCCGCCCGCATGCGCCGAGACCGCCCTGGTGAGGTCCGGGCTCCCTGCGGATCCTGTGGGATTGAAAAACAAATTGCGGTTATTTGAGATGTGATCGGAGATTTCATAAATTATGTCATATAACATGTCATGAGTGATGTAATATGTGAGGTCATAAGTAGTACATGGCAAGGGTGCAAGTTATAGTTAGCTATGCTAAATATAACTGGTGAATTTCTGTGTTTATTTTAGATCAAAACATTAATGCTGTCATTGACATATTCACCAAACCATTACGTTACTTTAACCATTGTTTTTTAGTTCTAGTTAGGAAATATTTATTTATTCTTTCTAAAAAAACTGAAACTACACTAACATCAGAAATTCAAAAATTATAGTTATAACTTACATTTATAAATTATGCACCATTTTCAAATTACTATAACTCACACACCTATGTATCTATGCTATCACTTCACTCATCATGTTACATTAACTATAACTCGCCCCATCTCCAAGCACTAGTTATACCCTTGCATATTGCATATTACATCACTTATGCCTTGTGAAATGATAGCATTCATATGACATCTCAAATGAGAACACAAGGCATGGTAGAGAGGCGAGTTATAGTTAATGTAGTGTGGCCAGTGAGGTGACAACACATACGTAGGAGCACGGTACGCTTACCTTCTTGATTTTCCAGTAGATGATAAGAGGTCGATCTTTTTATACTCGATATTTTGACATACAGTACTTATGAGGACATACCTTCGAGTGACCTATAATATGACTATATGAATTATATTAAGATATGAGCTGTTATTATCAGGAGAGATTTGCACGCCCCCCAGTTCCTGAGACTATCATCTTCTCTATTTCTATCAATAACTTAAATTAATTTTCTATAGTTTGAAACTAAATCATGGCTGGACTGGTTTTACAGAGAACTGGAGCACAGTGGGCTGCTTTAACAACTGGTTGGGCTGAGGAGCCCTCAGCCTATAGAATCCCGAAAGTGGTCCATGTGGACAGCACAGTATTTCCTAATAAGTAAAAAAACACTTTTCTGCTTAGTAGAAGCTAAGTGCCCTTGTAGCGTGCCTGCCGTCCTGGTTATTTTATGAGTCTCCACTTCAAACCAGACTGTGGAACCTGAAGCTTCTAAACCAATACATTTGAAAAATCAAGCATATTAATAAAACGCCTGACACAATTCTCCCTTTTAAGTGCCGTGTTCACTCAATGTTGCAGTACTGAGGGGATGTATAAATATATCTATGAGCACTTTAAGCTCACAGATCAGGAGTGCTTAGTTATTCTTTCTTCAGCAAACATACATGGGCTACAACAAAATGTATCCAGTGCAAAAATCAATTCAGGTATTTGACCTATAGTGTTTTATATTACCCAGATCTGTGACTGGGGGTGAATGTTTGCCAATGTGCAGCATTCCGTCCATCATCTTGTGTGTTTTGCATTTTGCCCTAAGTGGGAAGGGTATGCCCAGACGTGGGTCCCGTGCTCACTACGCCACTGGAGTCAAGCTATCCTGGCTGATGAAGGCTGATAGCCTGAAACCGGTCCTAGGATGCTTGATTCCGGTCCAGGGAAGACATGGCTTGGCAGTTCGGTCTGGACTGTTCCCATGAGGCACAGGGTCAAGACTGATTTGCATATGGCTATGTCTGAACTGGGGTGGCGTGGTGAAGCAAAATAACGATGGATTAAACCCAGATCTGTGACTGGGGGTGAATGTTTGCCAATGTGCAGCATTCCGTCCATCATCTTGTGTGTTTTGCATTTCGCCCTAAGTGGGAAGGGTATGCCCAGACGTGGGTCCCGTGCTCACTACGCCACTGGAGTCAAGCTATCCTGGCTGATGAAGGCTGATAGCCTGAAACCGGTCCTAGGATGCTTGATTCCGGTCCAGTGAAGACATGGCTTGGCAGTTCGGTCTGGACTGTTCCCATAAGGCACAGGGTCAAGACTGATTTGCATATGGCTATGTCTGAGCTGGGGTGGCGTGGTGAAGCAAAATAACGATGGATTAAACCCAGATCTGTGACTGGGGGTGAATGTTTGCCAATGTGCAGCATTCCGTCCATCATCTTGTGTGTTTTGCATTTCGCCCTAAGTGGGAAGGGTATGCCCAGACGTGGGTCCCGTGCTCACTACGCCACTGGAGTCAAGCTATCCTGGCTGATGAAGGCTGATAGCCTGAAACCGGTCCTAGGATGCTTGATTCCGGTCCAGGAAAGACATGGCTTGGCAGTTCGGTCTGGACTGTTCCCATGAGGCACAGGGTCAAGACTGATTTGCATATGGCTATGTCTGAACTGGGGTGGCGTGGTGAAGCAAAATAACGATGGATTAAACCCAGATCTGTGACTGGGGGTGAATGTTTGCCAATGTGCAGCATTCCGTCCATCATCTTGTGTGTTTTGCATTTCGCCCTAAGTAGGAAGGGTATGCCCAGACGTGGGTCCCGTGCTCACTACGCCACTGGAGTCAAGCTATCCTGGCTGATCAAGGCTGATAGCCTGAAACCGGTCCTAGGATGCTTGATTCCGGTCCAAGGAAGACATGGCTTGGCAGTTCGGTCTGGACTGTTCCCATGAGGCACAGGGTCAAGACTGATTTGCATATGGCTATGTCTGAACTGGGGTGGCGTGGTGAAGCAAAATAACGATGGATTAAACACAGATCTGTGACTGGGGGTGAATGTTTGATAATGTGCAGCATTCCGTCCATCATCTTGTGTGTTTTGCATTTCGCCCTAAGTGGGAAGGGTATGCCCAGGCGTGGGTCCCGTGCTCACTACGCCACTGGAGTCAAGCTATCCTGGCTGATGAAGGCTGATAGCCTGAAACCGGTCCTAGGATGCTTGATTCCGGTCCAGGGAAGACATGGCTTGGCAGTTCGGTCTTGACTGTTCCCATGAGGCACAGGGTCAAGACTGATTTGCATATGGCTATGTCTGAACTGGGGTGGCGTGGTGAAGCAAAATAACGATGGATTAAACCCAGATCTGTGACTGGGGGTGAATGTTTGCCAATGTGCAGCATTCCGTCCATCAACTTGTGTGTTTTGCATTTCGCCCTAAGTGGGAAGGGTATGCCCAGACGTGGGTCCCGTGCTCACTACGCCACTGGAGTCAAGCTATCCTGGCTGATGAAGGCTGATAGCCTGAAACCGGTCCTAGGATGCTTGATTCCGGTCCAGGGAAGACATGGCTTGGCAGTTCGGTCTGGACTGTTCCCATGAGGCACAGGGTCAAGACTGATTTGCATATGGCTATGTCTGAACTGGGGTGGCGTGGTGAAGCAAAATAACGATGGATTAAACCCAGATCTGTGACTGGGGGTGAATGTTTGCCAATGTGCAGCATTCCGTCCATCATCTTGTGTGTTTTGCATTTCGCCCTAAGTGGGAAGGGTATGCCCAGACGTGGGTCCCGTGCTCACTACGCCACTGGAGTCAAGCTATCCTGGCTGATGAAGGCTGATAGCCTGAAACCGGTCCTAGGATGCTTGATTCCGGTCCAGGGAAGACATGGCTTGGCAGTTCGGTCTGGACTGTTCCCATGAGGCACAGGGTCAAGACTGATTTGCATATGGCTATGTCTGAACTGAACTGGGGTGGCGTGGTGAAGCAAAATAACGATGGATTAAACCCAGATCTGTGACTGGGGGTGAATGTTTGCCAATGTGCAGCATTCCGTCCATCATATTGTGTGTTTTGCATTTCGCCCTAAGTGGGAAGGGTATGCCCAGACATGGGTCCCGTGCTCACTACGCCACTGGAGTTAAGCTATCCTGGCTGATGAAGGCTGATAGCCTGAAACCGGTCCTAGGATGCTTGATTCCGGTCCAGGGAAGACATGGCTTGGCAGTTCGGTCTGGACTGTTCCCATGAGGCACAGGGTCAAGACTGATTTGCATATGGCTATGTCTGAACTGGGGTGGCGTGGTGAAGCAAAATAACGATGGATTAAACCCAGATCTGTGACTGGGGGTGAATGTTTGCCAATGTGCAGCATTCCGTCCATCATCTTGTGTGTTTTGCATTTCGCCCTAAGTGGGAAGGGTATGCCCAGACGTGGGTCCCGTGCTCACTACGCCACTGGAGTCAAGCTATCCTGGCTGATGAAGGCTGATAGCCTGAAACCGGTCCTAGGATGCTTGATTCCGGTCCAGGGAAGACATGGCTTGGCAGTTCGGTCTGGACTGTTCCCATGAGGCACAGGGTCAAGACTGATTTGCATATGGCTATGTCTGAACTGGGGTGGCGTGGTGAAGCAAAATAACGATGGATTAAACCCAGATCTGTGACTGGGGGTGAATGTTTGCCAATGTGCAGCATTCCGTCCATCATCTTGTGTGTTTTGCATTTCGCCCTAAGTGGGAAGGGTATGCCCAGACGTGGGTCCCGTGCTCACTACGCCACTGGAGTCAAGCTATCCTGGCTGATGAAGGCTGATAGCCTGAAACCGGTCCTAGGATGCTTGATTCCGGTCCAGGGAAGACATGGCTTGGCAGTTCGGTCTGGACTGTTCCCATGAGGCACAGGGTCAAGAATGATTTGCATATGGCTATGTCTGAACTGGGGTGGCGTGGTGAAGCAAAAATAACGATGGATTAAACCCAGATCTGTGACTGGGGGTGAATGTTTGCCAATGTGCAGCATTCCGTCCATCATCTTGTGTGTTTTGCATTTCGCCCTAAGTGGGAAGGGTATGCCCAGACGTGGGTCCCGTGCTCACTACGCCACTGGAGTCAAGCTATCCTGGCTGATGAAGGCTGATAGCCTGAAACCGGTCCTAGGATGCTTGATTCCAGTCCAGGGAAGACATGGCTTGGCAGTTCGGTCTGGACTGTTCCCATGAGGCACAGGGTCAAGACTGATTTGCATATGGCTATGTCTGAACTGGGGTGGCGTGGTGAAGCAAAATAACGATGGATTAAACCCAGATCTGTGACTGGGGGTGAATGTTTGCCAATGTGCAGCATTCCGTCCATCATCTTGTGTGTTTTGCATTTATATTACTCTGTTGTCACTCCTGGGATGTCTCGCCCACAAATGCTAAAACCAACACACGCAGATTAAAATGTTTTGAAATGGGAGATACTGAATTCATAGCCCGCACAAAACTATTAGTGAACAGCTGGTAGCAGAATCTATGCAGACCTATGCAGAGTCCTCATTCAGGAAAGAGGAAGGACTGGCATCACAGGTATTGAAATATTTGAACTTAATAGCTTAGCCTGTCTAGGATGATTAACCAGTGTCCTTAATTGCACTACTGCAAATCATGCAGTTTATGCAAAGCAATGTCCAATTATTCTGCTTTATATAGTCTGTTTGTGCACTCCTCAGCAAGAATAAATTAGCTTGGATTAGTTTATCTTTCATATTTCTGGTTCTGACTCATTCAAATAACACAGATGGTCCTAAAGATTTCAAGAGAAAGAAATAGAATTAATGCATCCATTTTTAAGTGTATTGCTTAGGTAACACAAATTGCAAGCACACTCAACTAGAAACTTAGGACAAGCAGACATGGAGACGGATATAATAAGGACAGCATGCTTCTGAGCAAGGGTTTGAAAAGAGAAATAAGATGGGGCATATGAGAATGCTACAGTGCTTTAGGAAAGAACACATGCATTAATATAATGCTAAAACAGGGCTTGATCATGAAGGGAAATGTAAACGTGGAGCTCTCCGACACAAACATATTTCTACAGACACCTACGAGGCAATTTATGCTTGGATAATATTAACCAATTCTGGATAGAAATCTCCACCTAGTAGTAGAGTTATGAGTCCCCATCCCCTACGATGGGTGGGTAGAGCAACCTAAAACTACAATTATTACTGTAAAATTAATATTAGTACTTTTAGGCAGATTTCTACCATATGCCTTTTGGGAAGTTCTCTGCCCAGGGACTAGAAAACTCGGCCACCGGGGCAGAAAACTTTGAATGTAAGGAAATAGGTAAAAACGGCATCAGACCCAAATCTCACACAACTTGCACACATTAGCCCTGCCACCGCACTAATGCAGCCCATGCTAGAGGCTCTCTCCTCTTTCCCTCTGACTGCCTTACCAACACAATGCCATAACAGGTAACTACATGGTCTGCCTCCATACACTCTCAGTGGAGCAGAGAAGGCTGTCATGTGCCAGGATCCGGCACCTCTGCAAATGAATTGCAGGTGGGGTTACACAATGTGGGGATCTCAAGACAAAGTAAAGAAGAAGTTCTCCATAATACAACTGACACATGTTCTTCCTGGAGGTGGACCTGGATCCTGGTTCCAACTCACCTCCCTCGATGAGTCTATGCACGCCACAATAAAGCCTGACTTGACCTTCGACATGGCCTGCCATTTCCAAGGAACCCCAACTTAAGTCCATATTTGAATTTTATTTCCCTGATCCACACTGGAATCACGCTGACTTCACACTATCTTTCCCCAAAAAGATTGGTAATGGCGGTTCCTTTCAATGACCGCTAGATGTTTGTAAATTAAATGCTACTAGTGCCCTGCAGCACTGAAAATGCCACACACTTCAGTAGCCCCTTAAACATTTCTCAGGTCTCCCATTTCAGAGCCTGTGTGTGCAGTTTTAAACTGCACTGTCGGCCTGGCAAGTTAACCCTCTTGCTATGCCCAGACCTTCCTTTCTAATACACATAAGTCAACCATAAGGTAGGCCCCAGGTAGCCCTAAGTGCAGGATGTAGTGTATTTAAAAAGTTGGACTTGTACTTTTAAGTTTTACATGTCCAGGTAGTGAAAAACTCTTAAATTAGTTTGTCACTACTGCAAGGCCTATCTGTCCCATAAATTAACATTGGGGTTATTGGGAAAAGGTAGATATTTCAAGTTTGGTCTCTCTGGACTCACAATTTAAAATCACAACTTATGGTACCGTTGAATTTTAAGTTGCAAGTCTAAATATACCACTTTCAGAAAGTTGACATTTTCTGACTTTAACCATTCTGTGCCTGTGCCTGATGGGTAAATCCACATCCTGATGGGCCATTAACATCCTGATGGGTCATCCTGGACAGTGTGGGAGGGAGAAGCTGACACTTGCACCTGAATGGGTTGTGCCTGTCCCCACACAAAGAGCTGCATACCCCCCTGTAGTGAGTCTGGAGCCAGGGCAGGAAGGGGAGGGACTTTGTGCACTTCAAAAGCCTCTCTTTGAAGTCTCCTCGACTTCAAATGCACCACTGGGTATAAGTATAGGACAATGGACACCACACTTCTGGAACGGAGGACATTCTACCACAAAGAAGGACCGCTGTGCTGCTAGGAGGGACTACCACTTTGCTGAACTGCTTTGTTGTGCTGGCCTGCTGCCTACTGATTTTGCCTGGAAGTGAACACAAGGAGATGATGGATGGAGCGCTGAAACTTTTCAGACACTCACCCCCAGTCACAGATCTGGGTTGAATCCAACATCGTTCTTTAGCTCACTTCACCTCCCCAGTTCAGACTCAGCCATATGCAAATCAGTCTTGGCCCTGTTCCTTATGGGAACAGTCCACCCCGAAATGGCAAGTCTGGTCTCCCCTGGACCGGAAACAAGCATCCTGGGACCGGTTTTGGGGTAACACCCCTCATCAGCCAGGCTAGCTTGAATCCAGTGGCAAAGTGAGCAAGGGACCCACGTGGGGAATATTGACGCATCGTCCCTCCAGCATGGATTAAGCCAACGCATTGCATTCGGAATCCCAGCACTCTGAACTGGTGCTATGCTCAACCAAATGTTTGGAGAAATCAGGCACAACCCCCCAACCGAGTGGGGATCATTGATGCCTGGGTTAATGATTAAGGTACTTTTGCTGAGTGGGCACTGTGGGAGTCCTGTAGCTGGCCTTTGATCCATCATGGGTGGCCTGAACTCTTGACTTTGTCCCGGCCCACGCTATTTTTGACTTTAATCATTAAAAAATTGATTGGATTTTTGTTGTTTTGGTCTTGCTTTATTTCTAAAAATATTCTCTATTTTTCTAAATTGGTGTGGAGTCCTTTTGTGGTGTTTTCACTGTGTTACTGTGTGTTATATGCACAATTACTGCACACATTGCCTCTTAAGTTGAGACTGACTGCTCAGTGGCTAGCTACCAGAGGGAGAGCACAGGTTAATTTAAAGTGTGTTTCTGACTATCCCTGGCTATGATTGTGGCTCCTGCTTAGACAGGGTGCATACTTCTGCCAGGCAGAAACCCAATTTCTAACAAAGGGCATTTAGAATAAATGTTCAAACTGTCCTAAAGTCAAAGTATGTTCTGGATTGGAGGCAAAAGTTCCTGGCCATCCTCAGGCTCAGCCATCCTCAGGCTCTGACATCATCAGCACAGAAAACTCCTCTTCAGACGCTGAAAGCTGGTCTTCCAGGGAGGGACAGGATACATACTGGGGTAAGAGACATAATGCAAAACTGTGGAAATAGCTGGGACGACATACTAGGAGATGCTATTACCGTAGGTAGGATGTGGCAGGCTAGAAGACATGATAATAAGCTTGCTAATCCTCTCTTTGAAATCCAAAGAGCATGCCTGCTGTCCAGCTTTCATCTGCCTCCCAACATTATAGAAAGCAGACATGGTGATATGGGGAAGGAACATTTAAAACCACTATGGTGTCCGAGTTGAATTTTTCCCTCAGTTACTATTCTAGGTGAGCACTCATAGCAGAAGGAGGAATGTCAAAGGTGCAGATAGAGGCCCAATTGTTGTGGAGAATGTGGGCTAAAGAAGGTGTTGGCTGCAGTTCCTAATGACAGTCATGTCTGTTCCTTGAACAACACAGATGTCTCCTCTTCTTGGTCAGGAGGAGCCCCAGTGTACAACACCTCCTGGCATGTGGTGTTCATCTCTACCAACCCATATGTGGGTGCTACAGCCTCTGCCACAAGCTCTTTTGGATTGTGAGTGCATGGCTGTATGAGTTTTCTCCTTTCTGGTGGTAGGTTCATCTTCCTCACTGGCAGTACTTAACCTACGTGCCCACCTAGTTGTTGAGGTGCTTGTTGTTCTTTGTCCCAGGTCGAGCTTTTCTTCAGACTCGCAGGAACTGCCAAATAAAAACAAATTGTGACAAATAAAGAAGCAATGAGTGCTTATCTCCACCACTTCATATACATTAAAGAAATAAACAGTGACTGTGACACAGAGGGGCCGATTCCGATTCGGGCCAGAAATCTCTCCGACCGAGCTGGACCCGGAGAGATTTCTGACCGAATCGGACCCGCGCAGCCCGACCGAACGAGTACGATGCGCACGTATGCCATCGGACTCGAGTCGGTCGGACTCCCATTGAAGTCAATGGGAGCCTGTCGTACAACGCGTACGTGGGCTTCCATTGACTCAATGGGTGCGAGGCGGACAAGGGCGCCCCTACAGCGTGTACGCGGCGAAGCGACTCGCGCCATACACGCACAGGTAGGGGGACCCATGGGTCCCCCCTGTGTGCGACTCGCGCGGCTACGCGTGACAGGGGGTCCGACACGGACCCCCAAAGTCCGGCTCCGACTGCTCTTTCGAGCCGGAGTGCGCGGCTCGGTCGGACTGCTCGCGGCGCGCATCGTACTTACCCGGCCGGGGAACGTCTCCATTGCGCGGTGCGAGTCGAGTCCGAGCGAGTCGGTCGGTGCGGTTAGACCCGGGAACGAGTCGGTCGGAGCGGTCGGGACGCCCGGACGAGTCGGTCGGCGATTTCGCATCGTACTCGCTCGCCCGGACGCGCGTACGAATCGGTCGGGCAATAGGGCTCCGAATCGGATACGGTTAAGCCGAATCCGATTCGGAGCCCTACCGGCCGAGATCGGAATCGGCCCCTGAGTATCATTGTCAAGCACTCCACTCCTCTTTGGCATGCACGGTTGATCCTAACATTTTCCACATTAAACAGAGGTTGTTTAGGACACAAAAAAAACAAAATCAGCCCTAGAAAAAACATGTTAGAATGAAGACATGAGGGCATAATTGTGTCACAACAGCAGTTTGAGTTCTGAAGGCAGCCCCTAAACTTGCAGTCTACTTGCCTTGTTTGTCAGTGAATAAACAATATGTAGCAGAGGAACATTACTTCAGTGTCAAGCATTATCATTTCTCTATGTTGGAGATGCTACACCCTAGCATGTGGGATATCTTAAATTACTCAAGCAGTGTCACCCCTTGTTAGAAATTGGGTTGGTAGTTGAGTAGAGTGTGAGCCCAAGGCAAGCAGAAACCACAATCCTAGTCAATGTAAGAGGCAGGCAAACCTTAAATTAACCTGTGCTCACCCTCTGGTAGCTTGGCACAGTGCAGTCATGCTTAACTTTAGATGCAATGTAAAACAGTGAAAGCACCACACAAAAAAATCCATATCAGGTTAGAAAAATAGCGCTTAATTTAATAAATAAAACAAGACCAAAATGACAAAAATCCAATTCGTAGAATTAGAGATATTGAATTTCAAGGTTTTAAGTAAAAGAGCGCCTAGAAGCAAAAAGTGATATTAGGGATATCTCGTCGCGCCGGTACAGGGGAAAAGTCACAGGTTCAAGCCAACCGTGATGGAGCATGGGCTGGGTATAGGGACCCAGTTAGGCCCACTAAACAAATACCTAAATCCTTGTTGCAGAGCCTTGCATGGATCTGCATCAAAGATGCGTCGCGCAGCCAAGGCGATGCGTTGGTTCCGAGAAACAACGAGGCTGTGGTGCGATGTCCTGTTGCATCGATGTCAAGGATTCTGTCAGCTGGACTTGCAATGTGAATTCTGCTGTTGAGGATGCAAGATGCAGCAGAGGCGATACATTGGTTCTGATGAGCGATGAAGTTGCGATGCAGAGTTTTAGCATCGTTGTCGAGGCTGGCGTCAATGAGGGATGCCAGGAGTTGGTCCCAGGAAGAGTGTTGATAAGTGGCTGTTCCAAAGTCGATGTGTCGGCCCCAGATGTGGAAGACTGCAGCAATGTGAGTCTTTTGCCACAGGTCCAATACACTCCACAGCAGCAATGCGTCGGTTCTGCTCGGGATGCGCCACTCAGCCGAGGAGATGCATCAGTTCTGCTTGGGGTTGCATTACTCAGGAGAGAAGATGTGCCATTTCCACTGGCAAGCACCTTAGGCCCACTGCAAAGGGTCCAGGACTGGGGTGGCACCACGTGGCAAGTTAGATTCACAGATGGCAGAGTCCAGGTCTAAGGGCTGGAAGTCTTTTATGTCCCTGAGACTTCAGATCAGAAGGCCAGCCAGCTAGCCCTTGGAGTCTCTATGAGTTCTGGATATCAAGTGATGCAGGTCCAGTCCTTCTCACCCAGGCAGGAGAGCAGCAGGCCAGTGGGTCAGTGCAGCAAAGCAGGAGTCAAACAAAGAAGCAGTCAAGCAAAGTGGCAGTAATTCAGAAGCACAGTAGTCCTTTTTCTTGGCAGTGTATCCACAGGTCCAAAAGTGTACTGAAGTGGTGGTGTCTGAGGTCTAGCACTTATACCCACTGGGGCCTTTGAAGTAGAGGAGACTTTAAAGACATGCCTTTGACGTGAACAGAGGCCTCTCTTCCTGCCCGGACTCAATACAGAGGGGTATGCTGCCCTTTGTGTCGGGTCTTTGGATATGTGTACTTCCTGTTTCCCCTGGACACTGGATTTTTACGAGCGCCATTGCTGCTGGACTCTGAGACCTTTTTGGTTTTGAGGTCTAACTCTTTCTGACTCATTTCACAAGCCAGCAGAATTTTCTTTTCTTCCAGAGCTTTCTCTCCTTCAAAGCCTTTTCAGCCTCAGCCTTCCCCTTTGCTAGGGCTCTCTCTGCTTCAGCGTTATCCCTGGCTAAGGCTATCTATGCCTCAGCACTTCTTTCCTTTGAAGCTTCTTTGTTATCCTTTTCAGCCAATTTCACTTTAGCCAGCTGCAGTCTGAACTCGTTTTCAGCTCTCCTGTCCTCTGAATCCTCAGAGAACAGATTGCAGGAAAACACACTGCTTCCTGCCCTTGATCGAGCATGGGATCATACTCCTGTGGGCCCTACTCTCCCCTCTGGGGCAATGGCTAGGAGGTTCTCTCTCTCCTCTTCCATTTCCTCCTCCTCTTCCTGTGTCACCTTCCCTACATCACCTCCTGCTCCTGTGTTGTAGATTGTAGCAGGTGGGCCTCTTCTCAGGCCCTGAGGGCTATCTGGAGCTCCTAATTTTTTTTTAACTCTTTGTCCCTACAGCCCCCTCTCCCTGCATAGCTGTTTCATCTCCACCACAGTGTAATCTTCAATGTTGCTCAGGATTCCTTCCATTTTTGCAAGAAAGAATTACGGGTGCACATGTGTGAGGTGAAAATTGAATTTGGGAAAAAAAGAAAGAAAATATAGCCAGTCAAGGAGAATTTTAAAAACACTTAATTCTGATATCTGATTATTACTAGAGATTTTTGGTTTCACACAAGTCAATGAGTGGCACTGCATAACACAAGTACTGAATCCCACTGTTGAACACCAATGTAAGAGCCACAAAAATAAGCTCCCTGGTGAAAACCACTTTTAGAAGTCAGGAGGCCTGGGGAAAATGCTCCTGGTGGCTAGGGCTTGCGTAAGGAGCAAAATGAGCTCAAGATCAAGCAAACAAGCTCTATAGGGCCAGAGAAGACTGCGTCTAAAGCCTGGCTCCAAAGTGAACTCGACAGAAAAATGGAGAGAGTAAGGCTCAACTACAAATCTTTGAAACCCTTCCAGGGAGGGCCAAGCCCCAAGAGTTTGTGCGATCTTTCTTATGATTTCTTTTCCTAAGGTGAGGGGGACAAGCATGAGACCTCCTTTCTGAGCGATATATGGCCCTGGGGACCCCATACCTTTGGGCCCCGACACACAAGAATCTTGTCCTGCGGAAACCCAGAACATCTTGATAGAAGTTAAGCCCCACTCATGCTCCCCACCTGGGATGTATGTCCCTCACTCTCCATGATCATGTCAGGGGAAGTGGGCCCACACCACACCATTGCAGCACAAGATAGGTGTCCGGCAAGCAGAGAGCTGGCTGAGCAGTGTAAGAATGGGCTCCTGTAGGAAATTGCGTTACTGGTTTAGGGGAGTGAAACTCTACTCAAGCAGCACCATAACTCTTGTCAGGGTGAAACACAAGCAAACCCCAAATTGACCTTTGCTTAACAGTCTTGTAGCTTGACACAAAAGCAGTCAGGTTTAACTTAGATGCAATATGTAAAGTATGTATGCAGCACACAAGCAGTAATAAAGTGAAAACACAACACAAGAAAAATCCCACACCGATCTAGAAAAATAGAGTAAAATTGAATAAATTATTTGACACTAAAAATCCTATTAGTAGAACTGGAGATATGCAGTTTTAAAGGTTTTGACATAAATAGTGCTTAAAAGCGCAAAATGCCAACTGTGGTGATCTGGTCGTGTCGGACAGGACAAAGTTGCAAGCTCAGGCTGACCACAATGTACGTGGCCCAGATACAGGAACCAAGTTAGGCACCACTGAGCAAAATACCTTAAATCCAAGTTGTTGAACATTCTGACGTCCCGCGTTGAGAATGCTTCATGCAGGGCCAGTTTAAATAGGCTGTGGGCTATAACGGGAGGTCCTGCATCAGGGATGTGTCGTGCAGCAGTTGTTTGGAGGAGCTGTGGGACTGTGATGCGAGGTTTCTGCGTCAAGGATGCATTGTGCAATGGCAGTTCTGAAGAGCTGCTGGGTACCGCCTCAAGGATGCCTCGCATTTTCAGAATTGTGACTTAAAATCCTACTTTACCTTGAAAGAGGCTTTAAATTACAATTCTTTAGACACCAAGCTCGAAATTCCTACCTGCTCTCAATAGAAAGTCATCACTTATTAAATGTAATAAGGTAACCCAATGTTAGCCCATGGTAGAGGTAGGCTTTGCAGTAGTATAAAATACATTTAAGAGTGTTTCACTACCAGGACATGTAAAAGTTAAAAGTACATGTCCAACTTTTTAAATACACTTCACCCTGTCCTATGGACTGCGGTGTAGGGCCTAACCTAGGGGTGACTTACATGTATTAAAAGGTAATATTTAAGAATGGCAAGTGGTTTGTCTCGCCTGGTCGAAATGACAGTTTAAAACTGCACACACAGGAAGCAATATCATGCCTGAGATGTTTAAAAGATTATTATTTATTTATTTATTTTACAGAGTTTTATATAGCGCGAACTTGATCCGAAGGTATCGGGTATCAGAGTGTTTTACATAGCACCAGTTGCGTTACATGAGGACACACTCATTTTTGTGAGGCACGGGGAGATTAAGTGATTTGCCCAGAATCACAGTATGTTCAGCGTCATTGCTGAGACTCGAACCCAGTTCCCCAGATTCGAGGACGACCGGCCTAGCCGTTAGGCCAACTCCTCCATTACTTAAGCAGGTTGCATAATGAGGGCTGCAGGTCCACTAATAGGATTTAATTTATAGGCCCTGAGTATATATAGTACCACTTTACTAGTGACTTACAAGTAAATTAAATGTGCCAATTTCGATAAGCCAATTTTACCATGTTTTAGGGAGTGAGCACAAGCACTTCAGTACTGGCTTGCAGTGGTAAAGTGTGCATAGTCCTAAAAAGCCAATAAAAATGTGCTAAAAAACAGGAAGGTGAAGGCAAAAGGTTCTGGGGTGACCCTGCAGAGAGGACCAAGTCCAACAGCTCCCCATGCGGCCCCTGCACCAGAGGCATGTGGACCGGGGCAACCGCAACCAACAAGGATTGCCACTCAAGGTCACTGGTGGAAAAAAAACAATTGTTAGAACTTTAGAAAGTATCCAAGACACCTATCAAGTACTCACTGCTGGGCTTATGAAGTGCCCTATAAGCCCCAGGAAGGGCTATCAAAATTGCATACATCTTATTTGTGGTGCCCTAAAAAGGATGTTTAGGGGGCCACAGGAAATACATCACCCCCCACCTCCAGAAAGTTTCTCAAAGATCACACTACACCCTCCTACACAGACTCTACCAGATAGGGATCCCTTGAGTGTACTGCATCCTTCCTAACTAGATGAATCCAGAGCGTCTGCATCCCACCCTACACCTCGGGCCCAAAGAACATCATCTTTGGCGTTCCCCAATGGTCCTCTCTGAGCCCTACCTTGTTCAACATGTACATGGCCGCTCTGTCCAACTTGGTCAGATCCTATGGCATGAACATCATCTCCAATGCTAATGAAACTCAGCTCATCCTCTCCCTATCTCCGGACCCCACTAACACCAAATCTAACTTCCACTGGTGCATGACCAGCATTGCCAGCTGGATGCAGAACAGGTGCCTCAAACTCAACACCAGCAAAACAGAGATACTTATCTTCTGGAGCAACACCTCCCCTCGGGATGACTTCTGGTGGCCAACTGAACTTGGCCGCTTACACACAGAACACGCAAGGATCATTGGCATCATACTCAACAACAAGCTCACTATGAAGAAACTGATAAATACTGTCTCATCTTCCTGCTTCCTCACCCTACGCATGCTCAGGAAGATCTTCAAATGGCTCCCTATCAGCACCAGACGCACCGCCACCCAGTCCCTCATCACCAGCTGTCTGGACTACGGCAACTCCCTCTATGTGGGGATCGCCTCACAACTACTAAACAGACTCCAGACCATCCAGAGCGCAGCAGCCAGGCTCATACTCAAGCTTCTGAGATGGATCCACATCACTCCTCACCTCAAGTCTGTGCACTGGCTCCCCATCAGCAAATGATGCCAATTCAAACTGCTTACCATTGCCTACAAGGCCCTGCACACCAAGGGACCTGCCTACCACAATCACAGAGTGAATTTCCACCAACCAGTCAGACAACTATGCGCTGCTTCCCTCTCCTTAGCCCACATGGCCCACATCCATAGAAGCAAAGTGGCAGCCGCGCCTTCTCCCATGTGGCTGAAAAATCCTGGAATGGCCTCCCCCTCTTCCTCCTTTGAACAGCCCCCACTCTGCAGGATTTCAGAAAAGGCCTAAAAACCTGGTTATTCGACCAACTTCCCTCAGCAGCAACACCCCCACCCAGCGCCTGGATAGCCTCATGGGTGATAAGCAGCACTATACAACTCCTGTTTGATTGCTTGATTGATTAATTGCCCTAAAGCGTTCCATGAAATTAAATTCCTGACCCCGGAAGAGTTTCCAGGTTTTTAAGCATTCCTGGAGCTGGAATGTTTACTCTATGTTCTGGACCTGTTGGTTTGTCCTGCAGTTGAAGTGGCAGCATAGTAAGAATATAAATAAGACCCTGGGACACATTTTATTCACTGTAATGCTTTATTGACAATGGTAATGATTAATAATGCAAAGTTTTACACTATCTTGAATGTTGATACCATCCCCATTGATTTCAGTGGTGTTGCAATGGTGGATTTTAAGATGTTGCTGTTTAGGTTTCACCTGCACAGTGCTTGCGCTGTGTGGTTGTGAAATCTATTGTATTTAATATAAATCTTAAAAGGGCTTACATCCTGCCTCCTTGCTTTCCTTCATTTTCATTGTTTCCTGTGCTTGTCACTTACTTTCCCTCCAATTCTATTGGCTGTAATATAGTGTTTCCTGTATTTACCAATGCTTTTTCCTCGTGTACTTCTCTTATCAGTTTCCCATCGCCGAAATACTGTTTCCATCCACTTCTGGGGCACTTTTTTCTAATGTTTTGCCTCCACAGAAATGCTTTGAGCTTGTTTACCTACTCTCTGCTGCACAGCACATTTACATAATCATTTTCCCCATTGCTGCATGCATTTCAAGCATGCGTGCCAGCTGTTTTTTTTCTTTTTCAGTTATTATTAACCGAGGCTTGTAACGCATTGTGCTCCAAGCCTCGCTTTCATCCCTGAGCCCCGTCCTCCGCAAAGCTTCGAAATCATTTGCTATCCCTGCTTGTTTCCCTTTCTGTTTCTTTGTGCTTTTGTGCAGTGTCCGACGGTTTCATTTAGGAGGGATCGTGAAACTTTAACAGAATTATCTAGATATTGACACCATTTCTTCCTGTTCCAGCAAGCAGCGGAAACTGTGGGAATCAATCAAGGCTCTGCTTTGATTATGTTGCCCAAAGGAGGTGAATAAATGAAACCAATTTTTAAGCATATTTTTGTTCCTTACAAAATGTGCATATCTCATATTCATTTCTATTAAGTGGAGTTTTCAGGTATGCGAATTACGTTAGAAAGGGATCCGAGTAATGAAGAATGTTGAAATGTAATTTTTTTGGGGGGGGTTTGTTACTGCAACTCGCATGTTGCTATTCATCGTTTGGTTTCATACATTTGTTTCTTCTCGTCCAGTGGGTGATTCCTATCTCCCCTCTGCATGGAAAGCCTTCAGCTAGGCAGAGTTGTGTGGCATACAATATTTTCATATTATAGAGCCGTATTATTACTCTTTGACATGTGATAGGCACTGCACAAAAACAAAGACGTTTGCCACAAAATGAACAAGCCTTTAGTCTCTGTCTTACACAGACCCTGTTGCTGGTTTCACGATGGCGTGCAACTGGGTCAAAAATAGTAGGGATTATTGTTATAGGATGGCTAACATCTTAAAATTAGAAGCACCAGGCAGTCTGTGCTTTATATACATCCCAGGGCCCACGCTCTATATAGTGATACATTTGGCATGCCTGGTCTCCGTCTCTGGGTAGTTCAGTGATCTTGGGTTTTTTCTTCGGTCGGGGCAGAGTTTTTTGGGGGAGTTTCATGGCCCTTATGCATTTTTTAAAATTGATCCTAGTTTGAATGTACTGCAAATCCTGAGCAGGGCAATAAGAGAGTCCCAGTTTGAGAATTGCTTGCTCTTGGGGTAACAACTTGATATCAGTTAAATTAATTATCTTATTGCAGCTGTCATCTAGTGCAGCCTGCATTACTTCCTGTTCCATTTAGTCTATTTCCCTCTAATTGGCGCCTCACTATTAGGCCTGGGCGGTAAATTCCGTTCCGCTCGCGGAATTTGCGGAATTTGGGTAATTTCGCGTTCCGCGGAGAACGCGGAATTGCCAAAAATTCCGAAATCCATGACTTCGCAGAATTTTTTGCTTGTTCGCGCTTTCAAAATGCATGTTCGCGAGATATTTCCCCCCGAGCACGCAAACAGCGTTCGCGAACAGGAAAAAAGCATCGTGAACGGGCGGAACAAGCAATCCCGCATGTTCGCTGAACTTTTGCGTGCTCGCTGAGATTGTTTACAGTTTCGCAGAGCTTTGCGTAGCGCGACTACGCAAATTCCGCCCACCCCTACTCACTATCAGTGAGCAAGGCTGCAGGACAGCCGAAATGCACATAGTGGTTTTCGGTAACTTTCAATACATTTTGGAACTATACAATATAGCATGACTGCAGTTTTCTTGGTGAAGCGTTGGCTCCTTATCTATAATTGTGAAAGGACAAGCAACAATATATATATACTGATCAAGAACTCATGTACAACACAAACGTGCCCGCTGATCTTATCAGATCAGTACATTGATTGGACACATTCCTCACTCCACACCGGAACACTTATTTTATGGGGCACTAGACCCGCAAGCCTTCTGTTCTCAAAAGCTAGGTTACAATACTACAATAGCGATGTATGAACCAAGCACGAGAATTGCGTCTCACAACATAGACCACACATACATGCCACGAGCTTTAACTCCTCATCACGAGACACGTTAAGCAATACCAAGTCTATACACAATTGCTCAGCCTGCTACTTGCTTTCATTTTTAACCATGAATTTTGGCACTTATATAATTTAAATGTGACGAAACATTTATTTTCTTTATGTCTATGTATACACATCTGTAACTGTACCTTTAAAAGACTTGTAAATGGAGGTGGAGGTCATGTGACCAAGACCACGGACGTGGTCGAAACGCGTCGTCCTTGTCTGCAACTTGAATAAACTTACCTGCTTAAATTGATCGTTTGGGCTCGAGCAATCTGTTCCCCCAGATTTCGATTCCTTTGGAAATAATCTGGCGGCGGCGTCCGCCAACGAAGCCCCGACTCGAGAGGAATGGTATTCCGTTTCCGTCCGCTTCTCAACTGGATTCCTTGTTGTCAGGAATACCCGCCGGTTGGACTGTCAGCGTATGCGGCATACCAAGAGAAAATCTGAACAACGATCCGAACTGAGGCACAACGCAAGCAAACCAACGGGAGAGAAGGTGAGGTAAGCGCGCGCCCTAGTGTGCTATTTCCTTCCCCGATCCCGAGCTGGTTTGCAAAGTTAGCGAGGGAAACGCAGTGGGGTGCATCGGCACTTCCGCCTGACCTGTCCCCACAGCCAAACCTCAGCCAATTACGCAGCCAACTAGAGTTCACGTGAGCCAGACGGCTCAAAACGTGAGATCAATACCATAAGCAGGAGTGCTTACAGAGCACTGTGCACAACATTGCAAAACCATGGCAGACGAGTTTATGAAAGGACGTGAGGCATCCGCCAAGGCAATTTTTTGTAAAACACAACCAAATACTCAGCCGTCTGGGAGCACAAGGGCTGAAGTGACACCCACGAACCTGAGACATAAAGGCAATACTCTAGAACGCTTGAGGCGCAAGGAGATCAGCAGATGGTGGGAGGCGACCTTGTTGCAAAATTACTTAGAGGTCAACCGTATACCGAGAGGACTCCGGATTTTCATCACCCCCACTCTGTCAATACCAAAACCAAAGGTGCTGCAAGACTGGGTTGACAATACAACAGCATGCTCCAGGAGAATGTTGGAAATCTTAATAGCAAATGCCTGGGATGAACAACGATGCCTGTTAGGGCAGATACAGGAACTAATGGACGATTTAAAGAAAGAAGCTGACCAAAAAGAAGTAGAAATTATTATTAAATCAGTGGATGACAAAATGAAAGCTTTTGAGAAAGACGTGGTAGCCAGGAAACAGTGCAAATTTGTGCGCGATGAAATGGACTACGCATCAGGCAGCATACTAACCTTTGCCAAGAAATATGACAAAGTAAGATCAGAACTCAAAAAGGACAGAGCCTTAGAACTCCTAGAAACAAGCAAAGAGGGTTCTACAATGGACTTAAGTTCGGACCAAGAATCACTGGACGGCACAACATCAAGCAGTATGGAACAGCAGTCTTTTTCCAGGGAACTACGCCTTGTGCAAAAAGCGAAAGAACAATCAAACAGGGGGAGGCCGAAAGGAAAAAGACAAGGAAACGCAGGCAAAACCGTAAACGGAACATCAGGCGCAGGAATCTTAAGAACAACTGGCATGGGAACAAGAGGCCAGAAGACAAAGAACCAATAATGGAGGACACTTCACCTAAATTAACGGTAATGAATCTGACAGATAAGATTATGACCAATGATGAAAAAAGTGTATTAGAATTAGGTTTGTCTTTTTGCCCTGAGATGGGTTTTGATTACGCACAAGCCAGAGTTGACCTATATAAATTTGAGCGTAAACTTAAACTGTGTAAAATGCATGCTACCAGAAAAGACCAGAGAGGGACGAAGACTAATCCTAACGATGACAGTGACACAGGTTTAGCCATTGACGACATCCCCACACTACAAACCATGACAAGCCTTGAACAGCAGGGATCGCAAGAATTCACCAGTGATTCCCTTGACCCTTTCAATCCTGCACACACCACTGGCATTGCTGATCTCCTAGGAATTAATACCGGAGAAGCCGCCCTTACTAAATTTAGAGCCAAATCCAAATATGTACCCTCACCCGCTAAAGACAATATTGATGTGTTTAGCGACCTGGTGGCTCAAGATCTACTCAAACTCCTTAAAGACACTAAAGGGAGCAGTAACATGACAAAACCCCAGTGGGAGGCAGTGAGCAACCTACAAAACGATCGTGAGCTGGTTATCAAACCCTCCGATAAAGGAGGTAACGTGGTCCTGATGATTAGAACCATGTATACCAGAGAAGCAAACCGCCAGCTCAATGATAGAACATGCTTCGGGAGGGTGGACAGGAAATATCTTACGGATTTAAAAAACCTATATCACAACAAACTGTTGGCATGGCATGAGCGAGGTCTCCTTACATGGGATGAAAAACAATTTCTTAAAAATGATACCCCAACCACGCCCACACTATACCTCCTTCCTAAAATCCACAAAAATACCACCAACCCGCCAGGCAGGCCCATAGTGTCTTCTAAGAACAGCTTGATGGAAAACACCAGTACATATGTAGACCACTTTCTATTCCCCTTTGTGAAGAATCTCACGTCCTACCTGAGGGACACAACCGACTTTCTACATAAGATCAAAGAAGTCACACTAGGGGACAATGACTGGTTGGTGTGCTTGGATGTGGAGGCGCTTTATACGAGCATTAGGCACGATGACAGCCTTAAAGCATGTCAGTTTTTCCTGAAAACACAAAAGGCAGAATTTCTAGAACACACTTTAATGCTCCTAGACATGATCACAATATTCTTAAAAGAAAATGTTTTTATCTTTGAAAATGATTACTACAAACAACTGCAAGGGACTTCCATGGGCACCTGCTTCACCCCTAGCTACGCCAACCTTATGGTGGGCTGGTGGGAGAAGCAGGTGCTCTGGAACGACCAAAAAGAACACTGGATTTTTAATGTGTCAAAATGGTTGAGATACATTGACGACGTTTTCTTTGTGTGGAGAGGATCTGAAAGTGACCTTAATTTGTTTATTGACTGTTTGAATTTGAATAATGTGAATTTGAAATTTACTAGACATTACAGCCAGAGTTCCATTGAGTTTCTTGATCTCAAACTTACTGTGGAAAATGGGAGAGTGAGTACCAACTTATTCAGAAAAATGACTGCAGGAAATTCGATTTTGCATTCCGCCAGCTCGCATCCTCCTAGCTTTAGATGGGGAATTCCTTATAGTGAATTCCTTAGAGCCAAGCGAAATTGTAGTACCGAGGCATCCTACACACAAACCAAACAGGAGATGAAAGAGAGATTCAAAGAGAGAGGGTACTCTAGAAAAGCACTACTCCAGGCAGGAAAGCGAGTGGAGAATCAGTGCAGGGAAGAGATCTTAGAGAAAAGTAAACCCAAAAGAACCCACGATGATATGGCCAAAGAACCTACCAGGTTCATTACTAGATACTGTAGCCAATCCAATCAAATACGCAGAATCCTTAAAAACAGATGGGATATCCTTAGACAGGACCCCATTTTACGTAACGAAATAAGTGCAGCTCCATCCATCACATACAAGAGAAGTGCATCTTTGAGAGACATACTGGTGTACAGTCACCTCCAGCCCAAAGAGAGCAACTGGCTCAGGCAGGCTAAGGGAATCCGCAAATGTGGAAAATGCAAAGCCTGCAAGCAACAATGGAGGATACCCAAACTGATAACCTGCAACACAGATTTTGTGGTGTATGCCATAGTATGCCTGTGTGACCTTTGGTACGTGGGGTCCACAACCTTTGCAGTAAAAAAGCAAATTTTAGAGCACTGGCGAGCAATTACCAATCGTGATCAAAGCTACAGCACAGCCAGACACTTTGCCAAGGAACATGGGGCAGACTGGACCAAAGCCAGATTCTTTGGACTGGATACAGTCAACCCTAACCCAAGGGGAGGCAATGGAACAGCAGCCCTTCGCAAACGTGAGTCACACTTTATCCTTTTAGCAGGCACCAAATTCCCAGGTGGCCTTAATATGGACAAGGAGTTATATACCCACCTGTAAATTTTAGAGAAAGTTACTGTCTTTGCCTTGACGGACTACTCACTTCCCACCCCTTCTTGTTTTTAACATTGTAACAGCAGACAAATTTGCTCTTATACTATTCATCAAACAAGATGTCATTCTGGTATTATGTATGTGGTTCGAACCAATGTCGCTAATGTCATTATGTTTGTTTGATTTTTCCAGGGAGTGCAGCTGTGAGTCACCTGAACATCACGTTCGTGTTAACTATATGAGCACTGGAGTCACGGGAGGACACCCCCATCTACTCCGAGTCACTTGTTTTCACATAGACCATAGGGTACTATACCTTCACTTGTACTACTGATCAAGAACTCATGTACAACACAAACGTGCCCGCTGATCTTATCAGATCAGTACATTGATTGGACACATTCCTCACTCCACACCGGAACACTTATTTTATGGGGCACTAGACCCGCAAGCCTTCTGTTCTCAAAAGCTAGGTTACAATACTACAATAGCGATGTATGAACCAAGCATGAGAATTGCGTCTCAGAACATAGACCACACATACATGCCACAAGCTTTAACTCCTCATCACGAGACACGTTAAGCAATGCCAAGTCTATACACAATTGTTCAGTCTGCTACTTGCTTTCATTTTTAACCATGAATTCTGGCACTTATATAATTTAAATGTGACGAAACATTTATTTTCTTTATGTCTATGTATACACATCTGTAACTGTACCTTTAAAAGACTTGTAAATGGAGGTGGAGGTCATGTGACCAAGACCACGGACGTGGTCGAAACGCATCATCCTTGTCTGCAACTTGAATAAACTTACCTGCTTAAATTGATCGTGTGGGCTCGAGCAATCTGTTCCCCCGGATTTCGATTCCTTTGGAAATGTATATATACCATGTATATGTCGCCAGTAGGTAATTATAGTTAGGACCTTGTTTCTATTCAAAAAGTGTTTTTTCTTTTGCCAATATCTTTGGTGCCGTTTGACGAATCTTCGCGAAATTTTCAAAACTAATGGGGCGCACCGGTCAGCTCTTGTCTTGAATGTTTCGGGGTGATTTGTCAAGGAGGGGCCGAGAAAAAAGGGGGGTCCCAAAACGCGTTTTCCACATGTTAATTTCCATAGGAAACTTTAGACAAGGCTACAGCCCGAACTGCTGAACGGAATTACACCAAATTTGGCAAAAAGGTAGCTCTTGGTTCAGAAAGCGCCCTTTTGTTAAATGGTGTAAATCCGTTCAGTAGTTTTTTAAATATTAAAGAAAAAAGAAATGTATATATCTGGGCGGAGCCTAACCACACATCTCATCGTGAGATCTGATTGGCTGTCAGCACTTCATCCAAGAAGTGTTGGCAGCCATCTTGGGACCAATGTACATGATAGCACCCCATTAAAATGCATTGTAGTGAATGGAAGGTTTTGAGGGTCACCAAAAGGAGAACGTATGAAGGGTGATAAGACTTTAGTTACATTATAAATCATTTGTTGATGGTACCATACTAATTTTAAGAATTGTGGTGTGTTCTAAGGTGATTTTACCCTGTGAAAAAGCCTTCTGCTGGGATATCATGAATCATGTTTGAGAGAAAACTCTTTTCTCATACTTTTCCCATATAGGTTTGGAAGGTGATCTAGAAGCTAAAATGAGAGTATATTTTCTGTAAATTCACATTATTTTTCTCAGTCATGTGAGAATGAAGTCTGCCATTCTCAGTAAAATATGTACATCCAACAAGGGCAGAGACTGTCAGTTGATTCCTTTGTGTTCTACTGCAGCTTCCCAGAGTGTTCTAAAGAACAACTAGAGTGCTAACAGCCTTACTTATGACAAAAGTATGGCACACCTGAAGCCATCTTGATTGGAATAAACTGGTAACACTTAAAACATTTAATTTAAAAAGGAACAAAATGAGGGGGTTCATTTTGCCATAGAAATTATGGTTAGTGCTACAGAAAGAAAAATTAGGGCACATTTTGAGTGACTTCTCAAATCCTCTTCTATTTCATTAAAAAATTCTGACATGCAGACTGAAACATGCACTTTCAATACCAGCAGCAGACTTCCCTGGTGAGCAGTAGCTTTACTACAGTGATCTAATGAGCAACTAGAGTGCTAACATTCTGAATTTATGGCAAATGTGTGACACATCTGAATGCCTTCTTGATGGAATCAAAGTAAAAAACTGAAAGTATTTCCTACTGAGGAGACTGTAGTAAATTAGGAAATTAGGAAACTTCATAACAAATAAATCTCCCAAGATGGCCACCAGAGACAAAAGAGCCCAAATGTGGCACAAATATCACCCAGATGTAGCCCACGTATAGCCCAATGACAGAATGTCCCAGAGTGTTCTAAAGACCAACTAGAGCACTAACAGTCTTACTTATGACAAAAGTATGGCACACCTGAAGCCATCTTGATTGGAATGAAGTGGTAACACTTAAAACATTTAATTTAAGAAAGAACAAAATGAGGGGGTTCATTTTGCCGTAGACATTATGATTAGTGCTGCAGAAAGAAAACTTAGGGCACATTTTGAGTGACTTCTCAAATCCTCTTCTATTGCATTAAAAAATTCTGACATGCAGACTGAAACATGCACTTTCAATACCAGCAGCAGACTTCCCTAGTGAGCAGTAGCTTTACTACAGTGATATAATGAGCAACTAGAGTGCTAACATGCTGAATTTATGGCAAATGTGTGGCACATCTGAATGCCTTCTTGATGGAATCAAAGTAAAAAACTGAAAGTATTTACTACTGAGGAGACTGCAGTAAATGAGGAAATTAGGAAACTTCATAACAAATAAGTCTCCCAAGATGGCCACCAGAGACAAAAGAGCCCAAATGTAGCACAAATATCACCCAGATGTAGCCCACATATAGCCCAATGACAGAATGTCCCAGAGTGTTCTAAAGAACAACTAGAGCGCTAACAGTCTTACTTATGACAAAAGTATGGCACACCTGAAGCCATCTTGATTGGAATAAACTGGTAACACTTAAAACATTTAATTTAAAAAGAAACAAACTGAGGGGGTTCATTTTGCCATAGAAATTATGATTAGTGCTGAAGAAGCCCAAGTATAGCCCAATGACAGAAGTGTGCAATACACTTTTTATTTTTAGTTTTTTTGCAGTTTTATATAGTGCAGACTAGTCAGGTATTGGAGTGCTTTACATGAGCATTGGTTACATCACACAAGGACAAATTCATGTTGGTTGTAGACATGGGGAGATTAAGTGATTTGACCAGAATCACAGAATGTCGAGCTGACGCAGAAACTCCAACCTGGTTCCCCAGTTGCAAAGTCTGCAGCTCTGGAAGTAATACCACATCCTCTCCCCTAAGTGCAACATTTAATCAAGTGGTCAACTGGATAAAAAACATAAAGATAACAAATAATTTAAAAGTGCTTTGTCGCTATTTGAAAACTCAGAAAATATGTCCTCATTTTAGTTTTTTAGAGCACTAACCATAATTTTGATGCAAATAAGACCCTCTCATTTCTGTAATTTCTAAAAGAAATGCTCTAGGTATTACAGTTTTGATTACATCAAGATGACGTCAGGCTTGCCACACTTTTGTAATAAATATAGAATGTTAGCTATTTAGTTGTTCATTAGGATACTGTTGAGAGGCAGAGGCCAGGGGCACGGACTCAGAAAATTCAAGGCAGGTAGGAGGGTGCAGAGGCAACAATTTGACCACACTGGGCAGGCAGGAATGGCAGTGGCAGCACAACAGACTATGGAGGGCAGTGGAAAGGGGGGCAGGGGCAACAAACCAACAATGCAGGACAGGCAAGAGAGGCTGTGGCAATATAATAGACCATTGTGGGCAGAAGGAAGAGGTAGTGGTAGTACAACCATACATGCCGACAGACCCGATTCAGCCAGGAAACACCCAATTTTTTAAGCCCAAATGGGCTTTATTTGATCTGTCTCCTGTCTACAATCTCCTCTTTTTCAATGTAAGTGAATGGGGAAAATCAATACCCCAGTTTTTTTTTCAAAATCTCCCTCTTACCAAGTTCAAAATGTTAGCAAGTATGGTACATTGGATCAGGGAAGGCAGGAGGAATTGGGGTAGGGGCGTGGACTCGGATAACAGAGGACAGGAGGGACATGGACAGGTGCACCAAACTGACCTTACAGGGCAGGCATCAGGGTTTGCAGCAGCACAATACACCACACAGGGCATGCAGGACAGGAGTGCAGCACAACAATCCATGGAAAGCAATAGGGAGGGGACAGGACCATGCACATGGACAACAGAGAACAGAGGGGAAAGAGGCAATGGCAGCTAGCTGACCATAATGGACAGACAGGAGAGAAAGCTGCAGCATAACGGACCATAAAGGGCAGGAGGTAGGGATCAGGGGCATTACAATGGAAAAGACAAGCCAGGAGGGAGGGAATAGGGGTCTGCACATGGAAAACAGAGGGCAGGGGGCAAGGGGGCAGGGCAGGAGCAGCAAGCTGACAATGGACATCAGGCAGGATGGGCACTAGAAGCAAGACACACCATGGAGAGCAACAGTGAGACTATGATGGCATACACACAGACCATGGAGTGAAGGTGGGAGGGGGTCAGGGGCAGCTAGCTGACCACACAGGGAAGGTGGGAGGGGCTGTGGCAGCACAGAAGATCATGCATGGCAAGCGGGAGGGTTAGTAGCAGCACAATGGCCACGATGGGCGAGAAGGAGGGGGCAGGTGCATGCAGAAAGGACCATGGAGGATAGAAGGGAGGGATAGGAGCTGGGCACAGACAAGAGAGTTCAGGGGAAGGGCCCTCACAACAGACCATGCGGGGCAGGCAGGAGGAGCAGTTGCAGCACAACAGACCAGGGAGGACAGAAGGGTGTGGCAGTAAAATGGACCATGGAGGCAGGAGGAAGGGGATAGGGGCATGGAACGTGGACAGGCAGGGTGGAGGTGGCAGGGACAGGTTACAGTCATCTGACAATGCTAGGCAGGTGGGAGGGGAGTGGCAGCTCAACAGAACACTCCGAGTAGATAGGAGGGGCAGGTCCATGGAACATGGTGGGCAAAAAGGATGGAGCAGGGGCATGCACACAGACATCAGAGGGCAGGGGGAAGGAGAGTAGGGGCAGCAAGCTAAGCACAAAGGCTAAGCAGGAGGTCAATGATGGGGCATAGAATTGGGCAATGGAGGGCAGGAGGAGTGGACTGGCACATCATGCTAAATGGAGGGCAGTGGCAGCACATCAGACCATGCATGGCAGGAGGGAGAAGGCTAGTGCATGGATTCAGACAACAGAGGATAGGGAGGAGGTAGATCGGGCAGCAAGCTAACTGTTCAGAGAAGCCGGGAAGGCCAGTGGCAGAACAACGGCCACACAGGGCTGTAATGAGGGAGCAGGGGCATGGACTTGGACAATGGATGGCAAGGAGCAGGGGAGGCAGGAGCAGCACGCTTGGGTGGGGGCAGCACAATGCCAGGCCAGGCCCTACTTCCAACCCCCCACCATCCATTGTGATAGGCATCTTACTTAACGTTAAAAAAAAAACTAGAAATTCGCTGAAAAAACAAAGATTACAGGGATGTTATAGTTAGACTCAGATTTCACTCATACAAAACCAGTGAAATTCAGCAGTTATAGTTGCCTGAGCTAACTATAACTTACACCCCCGCAATGCACTGCTTATGACCTCAGACATTACATCATTCATGACATGATCAGTGACATCACTCATGACATCACTCATGACATCTCAAATGAGCTGTGAATGGAATGGAACTATAATCGCTAGAACTTTATTTATGGATAGTGTGTGTATATTAACACCCCTTTTTTTCTTTTCTTTCGTGTAAGAACCATTATAATACGCAACGTGCCCAGATCAATATGGCCGATAGCCTTTCACTTTAAAGTAATGTGTAGTCCATTGTTTATGTTGATGTTTGCAATCCTAAGTATGTTTATTATGAACAAGTCACGGTGACGAACATACAGGTACAGCGGTCACGGGGCAAGATATGCTGAAATGACATTGTGTGCATATTAACACTTGTTTTCTTTTCTTTATTGTATCAATTCTTGAATTTTCACATCGTGACCAGGCCAATATGGCCGCCAGCTTTTTGGATTAAAGTAATATGTAGTCCTTTGTTAATGTTGGCAACTGGAGGCATTTGTACATTTAAATAAGGAAGCTACAATGACGTCTTGTATCGTTATCAAGGTTCATTTGAGATGTCATCAGTGATGTCATCAATGATGTCACTGATCATGTCATGAGTGATGTAATATGTGATGTCATCAGCAGTGCATTGCGGGGGCGTGAGTTATATATATATATATATATATATATATATATATATATACATATATATATATATTATCTACTGGCGGTCGCCAGTAGATAGTTATAGTTAAAACCTATTATCCATAGGAAATCCGCGACATTCTATTTGAAATAACGTTGGCGCCGGTTGACGAATCTTCGCAAAAGTTTCCAACTTGTTGGGGCGCTCCGGTCCGCTCCTATCCTGAAAGTCTCGGGGTGATACTTCAAGCGGGGACCGAGAAAAGGGGGTCCCAAAACGCGTTTTCCCCATTCATTTTTCCATAGGAACCTTTAGTCGCAGCTACAGCCCGAACTGCTGAACGGAATTACACCAAATTTGGCAAAGAGGTAGCCCTTGGTTCAGTGTCGTGCCTTTTGCTTAAATGGTGTAAATCCGTTCAGTAGTTCCTGAGAAAATCAAAAGTAAAGTCACATATATATCTGGGCGGAGCCTAACCACACATGTCATCGTGAGATCTGATTGGCTGTCAGCACTTCATCCTGGAATTGCTGGCAGCCATCTTGGGACCAATATAAATGATAGTACCTCATTGAAATGCATTGTAGTGAATAGAAGATTTTGAGGGTCACCAAAAGGAGAACTATAAAGGGTGATAACAGGCTTTAGTTACATTAGAATTTATTTGTTGATGGTACCATACTAATTTTAGGAATTGTGGTGTATTCTAAGGTGATTTTACCATGTGAAAAACCTTCTGCTGGGATATCATGAATCATGTTTGAGAGAACACTATTTTCTCATGCTTGTCCCATGGAGGTTTGGAAGGTGCTCCAGAAGCTAAAATGAGAGCATATTTTCTGTAAATTCACATTATCTTTCTCACTCATGTGAGAATGAAGTCTGACATTCTCAGTAAAACATGTACATCCAACAAGGGCAGAGACTGTCAGTTGATTCCTTTGTGTTCTACTGCAGCTTCCCAGAGTGTTCTAAAGAACAACTAGAGTGCTAACAGCCTTACTTATGACAAAAGTATGGCACACCTGAAGCCATCTTGATTGGAATAAACTGGTAACACTTAAACAATTTAATTTAAAAAGGAACAAAATGATGGGGTTCATTTTGTCATAGAAATTATGGTTAGTGCTGTAGAAAGAAAAATTAGGACATGTTTCAAGTGTGATCTCAAATATCTTCCTGTTATATTTCAACAGGAGCAGCCTGCCAGTTGATGCCTTTGTGTTCTACTGCAGCTTCCCAGAGTGTTCTAAAAAACAACTAGAGTGCTAACAGCCTTACTTATGACAAAAGTATGGCACACCTGAAGCCATCTTGATTGGAATAAACTGGTAACACTTAAAACATTTAATTTAAAAAGGAACAAAATGATGGGGTTCATTTTGTCATAGAAATTATGGTTAGTGCTGTAGAAAGAAAAATTAGGACATATTTCAAGTGTGATCTCAAATATCTTCCTGTTATATTTCAACAGGAGCAGCCTGCCAGTTGATGCCTTTGTGTTCTACTGCAGCTTCCCAGAGTGTTCTAAAGAACAACTAGAGCGCTAACAGCCTTACTTATGACAAAAGTATGGCACACCTGAAGCCATCTTGATTGGAATAAACATTTAATTTAAAAAGGAACAAAATAAGGGGTTCTTTTTGAAATAGAAATTATGGTTAGTGCTGCAGAAAGAAAAATTAGGGCATGTTTTAAGTGAGATCTCAAATCCTCTTCTATTTCATTAGAAAATTCTGACATGCAGACTGAAACAATCACTTTCAATACCAGCAGCAGACTTCCAGTTAACTCCCTGGTGAGCAGTAGCTTTACTACAGTGATCTAATGAGCAACTAGAGTGCTAACATTCTGAATTTATGGCAAATGTGAGACACATCTGAATGCCTCCTTGATGGAATCAAAGTAAAAACTGAAAGCATTTCCTACTGAGGAGACTGCAGTAAATGAGGAAATTAGGAAACTTCATAACAAAGAAGTCTTCCAAGATGGCCACCAGTGAAAAAAGAGCCCAAATGTAGCACAAATATTACCCAGATGTAGCCCACATATAGCCCAATGACAAAAGTGTGCAAAACACTTTTTATTTTTAGTTTTTTGCAGTTTTATGTAGTGCAGACTGGTCAGGTATTGGAGCATTGCATCTTAAAACATGACCCCCTACACTACAAAAACACCACTGCACTACCTTAAACCCTAAAACACTACCCCCAGCACGACACCCTACACTACACAAGCACCACTGCACTATCCTAAACCCTAAAACACTACCCCCAGCACGACCCCCTACACTACCCAAACACCACTGCACTAACCTAAAACCTAAAACACTAACACCAGCACAACCCCCTACACTACCCAAACACCACTGCACTACCCTAAAACATGACCCCCTACACTACACAAACACCACTGCACTACCCTAAACCCTAAAACACTACCCCCAGCACGACCCCTAAACTACACAAGCACCACTGCACTACCCTAAACCCTAAAACACTACCCCCAGCACGACCCCCTACACTACACAAACACCACTGCACTACCCTAAACCCTAAAACACTACCCCCAGCACGACCCCCTACACTACCCAAACACCACTGCACTACCCTAAAACATGACCCCCTACACTACACAAACACCACTGCACTACCCTAAACCCTAAAACACTACCCCCAGCACGACCCCCTACACTACACAAGCACCACTGCACTACCCTAAACCCTAAAACACTACCCCCAGCACGACCCCCTACACTGCCCGAACACCACTGCACTGCCCTAAACCCTGAAACACCAGCCCCTGCATGACCCCCTACACTGCCCGAACACCACTGCACTGCCCTAAACCCTGAAACACCACCCCTAGCACGACCCCCTACACTGCCCGAACACCACTGCACTGCCCTAAACCCTGAAACACCACCCCTTCACGACCCCCTACACTGCCCGAACACCACTGCACTGCCCTAAACCCTGAAACACCACCCCCAGCATGACCCCCTACACTGCCCGAACACCACTGCACTGCCCTAAACCCTGAAACACTACCCCCAGCAAGACCCCTACACTGCCCGAACACCACTGCACTGCCCTAAACCCTGAAACATCACCCCCAGCAAGACCCCCTACACTGCCCGAACACCACTGACCTAAACCCTGAAACACCACCCCCAGCACGACCCCCTACACTGCCCGAACACCACTGCACTGCCCTAAACCCTGAAACACTACCCCCAGCATGACCCCCTACACTGCCCGAACACCACTGCTCTGCCGTAAACCCTGAAACACCAGCCCCAGCACGACCCCCTACACTGCCCGAACACCACTGCACTGCCCTAAACCTTGAAACACCAGCCCCAGGACGACCCCCTACACTGCCCGAGCACCACTGCACTGCCCTAAACCCTGAAACACCAGCCCCAGCACGACCCCCTACACTGCCTGAGCACCACTGCACTGCCCTAAACCCTGAAACACCAGCCCCAGCACGACCGCCTACACTGCCCGAACACCACTGCACTGCCCTAAACCCTGAAACACCAGCCCCAGCACGACCCCCTACACTGCACGAACACCACTGCACTGCCCTAAACCGTGAAACACCAGCCTCAGCACGACCCCCTACACTGCCTGAACACCACTGCACTGCCCTGAACCCTGAAACACCAGCCCCAGCACAACACCCTACACTGCCCGAACACCACTGCACTGCCCTAAACCCTGAAACACCACCCCGTGCATGACCCCCTACACTGCCCGAACACCACTGCACTGCCCTAAACCCTGAAACACCACCCCCAGCGCGACCCCCTACACTGCCCGAACACCACTGCACTGCCCTAAACCCTGAAACACCACCCCTGCACAACCCCCTACACTGCTTGAACACTACTGCACTGCCCTAAACCCAGAAACACCATCCCCAGCACGACCCCTATACTGCACGAACACCACTGCACTGCCCTAAACCCTGAAACACTACCCCCAGCAAGACCCCCTACACTGCCCGAACACCACTGCACTGCCCTAAACCCTGAAACATCACCCCCAGCAAGACCCCTACACTGCCCGAACACCACTGCCCTAAACCCTGAAACACCACCCCCAGCAAGACTCCCTACACTGCCCAAACACCACTGCACTGCCCTAAACCCTGAAACACCAGCCCCAGCACGACCCCCTACACTGCCCGAACACCACTGCACTGCCCTAAACCCTGAAACACCACCCCTGCACGACCCCCTACACTGCCCAAACACCACTGTACTGCCCTAAACCCTGAAACCCCACCCCCAGCATAACCCCCTACACTGCCAGAACACCACTCCACTGCCCTAAACCCTGAAACACCACCCCTGCACGACCTCCTACACTGCCCGAACACTACTGCACTGCCCTAAACCCTGAAACACCACCCCCAGCACGACCCCCTACACTGCACGAACACCACTGCACCGCCCTAAACCCTGAAACACTACCCCCAGCAAGACCCCCTACACTGCCCGAACACCACTGCACTGCCCTAAACCCTGAAACATCACCCCCAGCAAGACCCCCTACACTGCCCGAACACCACTGCCCTAAACCCTGAAACACCACCCCCAGCAAGACCCCCTACACTGCCCGAACACCACTGCACTGCCCTAAACCCTGAAACACCACCCCCAGCAAGACCCCTACACTGCCCGAACACCACTGCACTGCCCTAAACCCTGAAACACCACCCCCAGCACGACCCCCTACACTTCCCGAACACCACTGCTCTGCCCAAAACCCTGAAACACCAGCCCCAGCACGACCCCCTACACTGCCCGAACACCACTGCACTGCCCTAAACCCTGAAACACCAGCCCCAGCACGACCCCCTACACTGCCCGAACACCACTGCCCTAAACCCTGAAACACCACCCCCAGCACGACCCCCTACACTTCCCAAACACCACTGCACTGCCCTAAACCCTGAAACACCAGCCCCAGCACAACCCCGTACACTGCCCGCACACCACTGCACTGCCCTAAACCCTGAAACACCAGCCCCAGCACAACCCCGTACACTGCCCGAACACCACTGCACTGCGCCTAAACCCTGAAACACCAGCCCCAGCACGACCGCCTGCACTGCCCGAAAACTACTGCACTGCCCTAAACCCTGAAACACCACCCCCAGCAAGACTACCTACACTGGCCGAACACCACTGCACTGCCCTAAACCCTGAAACACCACCCCAGCACGACCCCCTACACTGCCCGAACACCACTGCACTAAACCCTGAAACACCACCCCTGCACGACCCCCTACACTGCCGGAACACCACTGCACTGCCCTAAACCCTGAAACACCACCCCCAGCACGACCCCCTACACTGCCCTAACACCACTGCACTGCCCTAAACCCTGAAACATCACCCCCAGCACAACCCCCTACACTGCCTGAGCACCATTGCTCTGCCCTAAACCCTGAAACACTAGCCCCAGCACGACCCACTACACTGCCCGAACACCACTGCACTGCCCTAAACCCTGAAACACAACCCCCAGCACGACCCCCTACACTGCCCGAACACCACTGCACTGCCCTAAACCCTGAAACACCAGCCCCAGCAAGACCCCCTACACTGCCCGAACACCACTGCATTGCCCTAGACTCTGAAACACCAGCCCCAGCAAGACCCCTACACTGCCCGAACACCACTGCATTGCCCTAGACTCTGAAACACCAGCCCCAGCAAGACCCCCTACACTGCCCGAACACCACTGCACTGCCCTAAACCCTGAAACACCAGCCCCAGCATGACCCCCTACACTGCCCGAACACCACTGCACTGCCCTAAACCCTGAAACACCAGCCCCAGCACGAACCCCTACACTGCCCGAACTCCACTGCACTGCCCTAAACCCTGAAACACCAGCCCCAGCACGACCCCCTACACTGCCCGAACACCACTGCACTGCCCTAAACTCTGAAACACCAGCCCCAGCACCACCCCCTACAATGCCCGAATACCACTGTACTGCCCTAAACCCTGAAACACCACCCCTGCACCGCCCCCTACACTGCCCGAACACCACTGCACTGCCCTAAACCCTGAAACACCACCCCCTGCACGACCCCCTACTCTGCCCGAACACCACTGCACTGCCCTAAACCCTGAAACACCACCCCTACACTGCCCAAACACCACTGCACTGCCCTAAACCCTGAAACACCACCCCCTGCACCGCCCCCTACACTGCCCGAACACCACTGCACTGCCCTAAACCCTGAAACACCACCCCCAGCATGACCCCCTTTACTGCTCGAACACCACTGCACTGCCCCAATTCCTGAAACACCACCCCCAGCATGACCCCCTACACTGCCCGAACACCACTGACCTAAACCCTGAAACACCACCCCTGTACGACCCCCTACACTGCCCGAACACCACTGCACTGCCCTAAACCCGAAACACCACCCCCTGCACGACCCCCTACACTGCCCAAACACCACTGCACTGCCCTAAACCCTGAAACACCACCCCCAGCACGACCCCCTACACTGCCCGAACACCACTGCACTGCCCTAAACCCTAAAACACCACCCCCAGCACGACCCCCTACACTGCCCGAACACCACTGCACTGCCCTAAACCCTAGAACACTACCCCCAGCATGACCCCCTGCACTACCTGAACACCACTGCACTACCCTAAACCCTAAAATACTCCCCCAGCACGACCCCCTCCACCTACCCGAACACGACTGCACTGCCCTAAACCCTAAACCACTCCCCCAGCATGACCCCCTACACTACCCGAACACCACTGCACTGCCCTAAACCCTAAAACACTCCCCCAGCACGACCCCCTACACTACCTAAACACCACTGCACTGCCCTAAACCCTAAAACACTACCCCCGCATGACCCCTACACTACCCAAATACCAATGCACTACCCTAATCCCTAAAACACTACCCCCGCACAACCCCTACACTACGCAAAGACCACTGCACTACCCTAAACTCTAAAACAATACCCCTGCACTACTCCCTACACTACCCAAAGACCACTGCACTACCCTAAACCCTAAAACACGACCTCCTACACTACACAAACACCACTGCACTACCCTAAACCCTAAAATACTACCCCCAGCACGAACCCCTACACTACCCAAACACCACTGCACTACCCTAAACCATAAAACACTACCCCCAGCAGTACCCCTACGCTACCCAAACACCACTGCACTACCCTAAACCCTAAAACACTACCCCCAGCAGTACCCCTACACTACCCAAACACCATTGCACTACCCTAAACCCTAAAACACTACCCCCAGCAGTATCCCCTACACTACCCAAACACCACTGCACTACCCTAAACCCTAAAACCCTAAAACACTAACCCCAGCACGACCCCCTACACTACCCAAACACCACTGTACTACCCTAAACCCTAAAACACTCCCCCAGCATGACTCCCTACACTACCCAAACACCACTGCACTACCCTAAACCCTAAATCTACCCCCAGCATGACCCCCTACACTACACAAACACCACTGCACTACCCTAAACCCTAAAACACTACCCCCAGCATGACCCTCTTCACTACCTAAACACAACTGCACAATTTGTTACAGGCGTTGCAACGCAGGCCTGTGGTGCTTACTGGAAGTACCTGGTGGGCTAGTTGGGCCCCAGGGACTCTCAGGATTCAAGGTGACCTAATCCCCCAACTTAAAACGCGCCACGGGGCGCGTTTGCACAGTGGTGAAGGGAGGGGCGGGGCCTCAGGTGACATGTGCGCAAACACGCCCTGTGGTGCGTTTTAAGTTGGGGAGTTAATTCCCTTTGAATCCTGGGGGCCAACTAGCCCACCAGGTACCTTCAGTAAGCACAACAGAGTTGCGTTGCAGAGAGGTGAAAAAGGTGCGTGGCCTCGAACGCCTCTCTGCAACTCAGCTCTGTGGTCCTAACTGTAGGTACCTGGGGGCTAGTTGGGCCCCAGGGACCCTCAGGATTCAAGGGAACTTAATCCCGCAACTTAAAACGCGCCACGGGGCGCGTTTGCACACATGTCACCTCAGGCCCCTCCCTTCACCACTGTGCAAACCCGCACTGGCTCTGGTTAGTCAGAGTCAGTTACCACCAGTACCCGTCTGAAAATGTTGTGGGCACAGGATGATTTTGCAACAAGGCCTCTTTCTGCTCCTCTGTTGGTTCTTTCTGCACATCTTTTGCTTCTTTCTGTGCGTTTTTTCTTCTTTCTTCACATGTCCTACCTCTGTTGGCATAGTTAGAAACTAGCATTTAAAAACCTTTGAAATTCACTTAAAAATCATAGGTTTCAGGCAGGTTATAGTTAGAAATTAGCATTTAAAAACCTCTGAAATTCACTGAAAAAACCATAGGTTTCAGGCACGTTATAGTTAGAAATTAGCATTTAAAAACCTTTGAAATTCACTGAAAAACCATAGGTTTCAGACACGTTATAGTTAGAAATTAGCATTTAAAAACCTTTGAAATTCACTGAAAAAACCATAGGTTTTAGGGACAGTTATAGTTAGTTGGACATTGCACTCGTACAAAACCCGTGAAATTCCCCTGTTATAGTTAGTTCAGCTAACTATAACTCGCGCCCGCAATGCACTGCTGATGACGTCACATATTACATCACTCATGACATGGTCAGTGACATCACTGATGACATCACTGATGACATCTCAAATGACATCACTGATGACATCATCCATGTGATAATTTCATGCATCTTCTCACACCCTAATATAACTTTTGATACACCCACTCTAAATTACAGACTGCCATTCTCAAAACCATAGACACTCCAACACCAAAAACTACATACCCACTCACTGATTCTTAGGTCTACACACACATCCACTCACTCACCTGTACAGTCACTCATACTTACAGTCACTCAGTACAGGACTATCATATGCACTCATACACCTATATAAACACTCACACACCGCCACTCATCCATAGAGGTACTCACACACCTAGTCAGTCATGCAAAAATTAATCACACACCCATTTACTCACCTATACAGTTATACACACACCAGCTCACTTACTCATACAAATACTAGCACATTCTTACGCTCTTATACAATAACTGATACAAGCACACACGCATCCATACAGCCACTCTCACAATAACACACTCTCACTTATAGCCATTTAAATACTCTAACACACATATATACTGCCTTTTACATATGTAGTTACTCGCACATGTACCACTGAGATATACATTCACTCACTAACACACCCATACACACACTCACCCACCCAAGCAGTCCATCACAGATGCACTCTTGAAATCATGCACCCAGTGAATCACCCACTCACACATCTATGTATAGAGTCAAACACACCCCACCCACACAAACACTCAGGCAGCCATACAGATACTCAGAGAACCAATCAATAACCCATATAGACACTCATGTAGCTATTCGCAAATCCATGCATCCACTTACACACCAACAAACAGACGGATACAGACATTCACACAGTTTAGTCACTAACCCATGCATTCAGTAAGATACGTTTAATCACTCACTTGTAGAGTCAGTCACTCACATACTAAATCATCCATTCAGACACTTATACACCCACTCATTCTTCAATACGCCTTTCCCTATATATATTAAACATATTTAAACTTTACAGAAACACACAGTCACTGGATGATGTCATCAGTGATGTCATCAGTGATGTCATCAGTGATGTCACTGACCATGTCATGAGTGATGTAATATGTGACGTCATCAGCAGTGCATTGCGGGCGCGAGTTATAGTTAGCTGAACTAACTATAACGGGGGATTTTCACGGGTTTTGTACGAGTGCAATGTCCAACTAACTATAACTGTCCCTAAAACCTATGGTTTTTTCAGTGAATATATATATATATAAACATATTCTCCCTTGACGGAAAGAAGGTGAGCCGCACTCGTAACTTGCTGTTTATAGATCTTTATTTCTTGATTAGTGAAGCAGCATGGCAGTTCTGACGCGTTTCGGTCTCCAAAGACCTTTATCAAAGGTAAACCTGCACCATACACATCGCTGGTGTCCACAGCCTAATGTCCTAATTTAAATCTTGATCCTCCAATGGATAACTTTTATGCTTGCATTCTGGGACATGTGGTCCAACCGGCAGTGTTACTTTAATTCCCTTCAGTGGGCGGTGCTTTTGTTTGCTGTTTCCATAAGGCATGTGCTCATATACGTATTCCACGCCAGTAGGTAGTTATAGTTAGGACCTCATTTCTATTCAAATAGCGTTTTTTCTTTTGCCAATATCTTTGGCGCCGTTTGCCGAATCTTCACAAAACTTTCATAACTAGTGGGGCGCTACGGTCAACTCCTGTCTTGAAAGTTTCGGGGTGATTCGTCAAGCGGTGGCTGAGAAAAAAGGGGGGTCCCAAAACGCGTTTTCCCAATGTTAATTTCCATAGGAAAAATTGGAACAGGCCCGAACTGCTGAACGGAATTACACCAAATTTGGCAAAAAGGTAGCCCTTGGTTCAGAAAGAGACCTTTTTGTTAAATGGTGTAAATCCGTTCAGTAGTTCCTGAGAAATTTAAAAAAGAAAAAATATCGATATCTGAGCACCGAGGAGGGTTCGCGGACCCTCCCGAGCACGAGGTCAATTCTGATTGGCTGCCAACATTCCAAACCAGGAAGTGTTGGCAGCCATCTTGTGACTCGGTAAACCGAGTCACAAGAAAAAGGGGGAAAAAGGCTGAAAAACAAGAAAAGGGGGCAGGGTAGAAACACCCTGACCCCCTAGGGCTGCTCAGGGGGTCCCATAGGGAGCCCCAGGGCTAAAAAAAAGCAATTAAAAAAAACAACAAATTTGGCAGAATTTGCGCTGGGTGCAGGCTCCCGCGCTTCATTTTAATGAGGCCCCCGGGTGGGCCAGGTCCCGGGGGCAATGCCAGCACCGGATACCGCCACCTCCCCGGGGCTCTTGTTTTAAAAAAAAAATAGATGTGTTGGGGGCAAGAGCCCCCCCACACGCCCCGGGGACCACCACCTCCCCGAGGCACATACTTATTTAAATTCGGGGGTCCGTAGCGGACCCCCAGCCCCTGGGACCACCACCTCCCTGGGGCTATTTTGACAAAGGGAGGGGGGCTGCGCGGCCCCCCTCCTGGAGCCCTTGATGGCCCTGGGGACCGCCACCCCCCTGGTCTGGCTCCTGCAATGTCCTGGGGTGCCCATCCCTGGGACATTGCCGTTTGCTATGGCAGGGCGGGAGCACGGCTCCCGCCCTGCTATAACAAACACTGCTTTGCTTCATTGAAGCGAGAGCAGGAAAACCTGCTCTCGCTTCAATGAAGCAAGCAGAATTGCTTTGAGCAAGGGGAGCTGCATGTCAGCAGCTCCCTTGCTCAAAAGCAATGCCGGCTCACGCAGGAGGCGGGGAGCCGGCGGGACCATGGGGGCATTGGGGCTCCCCGGTCCCCAACACAAAGGGCCGGCCCTGGGGGATGGGGTCCCCGGGGCCAGAAGAGGCCCGGGAGGGGGGCCACACAGACCCCTCCCCTTTATTTTTTTTAATAAAAATGGCCGGGGATGGGGTCCCCGGGGCCAATAGTGGCCTGAGGAGGGGGCTACGCGGCCCCCCTCTAAAATTAAAAATAAAGGGTGGCCAGGCCCTGGGGGATGGGGTCCCCGGGGCCAAAATCAACCTCAGGAGGGGGGCCATGCGGCCCCCTTCACTTTAAAAAAAAATGTATTTTCTTAAATGTGGCAGGCCCTGGGGGATGGGGTCCCCCAGGGCCCAAAAATAGATTAAAAGAAGGGGGGCATCTCGCCGGAGGCCCTGCCCCCTCCCTGCACCACTCTGCAAACGCGCCCCCTGGCATGTTGTAAGTTGGGGGATTAAGTCCCCTTGAATACTGAGGGTCCCTGGGGGAAAACTAGCCCACCTGGTACCTCCAGTAAGTGCCAGAAGCCGCGTTTGCAGAGTGGTATACAAAGGGGCGTGGCCTCGGACCACCTCTCTGCAAGGGAGCTCTGTGGCACTTACTGGAGGTACCTGGTGGGCTAGTTGGCCCCCAGGGACCCTCAGGATTCAAGGGGACTTAATAGGGATGTTATAGTTAGAAATTAACATTTAAAAAATCTTAGAAATTCACTGATAAAACCACAGGTTTTAGGGACGTTATAGTTAGAAATTAGCATTTAAAAACCTTAGAAATTCACTGAAAAAACCACAGGTTTCAGGGACGTTATAGTTAGAAATTAGCATTTAAAAAACATTTGAAATTCACTGAAAAGACCATAGGTTTCAGGGACATTATAGTTAGAAATTAGCATTTAAAAACCTTAGAAATTAACTGAAAAACCACAGTTTTCAGGGACGTTATAGTTAGTTGGACATTTCACTCGTACAAAACCAGAGAAATTCGGCCATTATAGTTAGTTCAGCTAACTATAACTAGCGCCCCCGCAATGCACTGCTGATGACGTCACATATAATTTTGAAAAAAAGGGGACCCCTACTAAAAAACAATAGATCTTGCTAGCTGTAGGGAACAATATCAATTGGGGTAAGACAGCAAGCTAACCACAAGATTTACAATGAAACGTATCAGGCCTCAATCTATGTGAAAACAGTGCACATTAAATAAGCAATTATATAAAACTAAAACACTTATTGTTTGATACGAAATTATATTTCTTTATTATAATAATTCGATTTTCATACGATTCATAATTTCTTTATAATTTCATCGCACTTATCAAATATATACTTCTTTTTATATTTTTTGATAAATCTTTTTGTATATAAATAACAGAACAACACAGATTGTTTTTCACAAATACAACAAAACAATACTATACACAGAAAAAAAAGAAAAACATTAAAAACCTAGAGAAGGAGTTATTGAACAATTCAAAGGCTGGCGGTCGATGAAAAGAAAACACGACTCGCGTTTCGGCGTAAAGCCTTCGTCAGGTGAACCCGTCTCAACTTTCTCTACAAAGGTGCAAAAAAATATATGTAAAATAAACACAATAAGATACTAAAAAACTAAATAACTAGAGAATATTTCTGGCCTGATCATATAATGCTGATATACATTTGAGCTTTTTGAACTTCTGATACTTTAATATCTAAGTCCACAATTGATGACGTCACATATTACATCATTCATGACATGGTCAGTGACATCACTGATGACATCTCAAATGACATCACTGATGACATCACTGATGACATCATCCACATGATAATCTGATGCACCTCCTCACACCCTAATATAGCCTTTGATACACCCACTCTAAAATACAGACTACCTTTTTCGAAACCATAGACACACCAATACCAGTTAGTACATACCCACTCACTAATTCCTAGGTCTACACACACATCCACTTATTCACCCATACAGTCACTCATACATGCAGTCAACCATCAATACAGCACTATCATATGCACTCACATATCTATACAGACACTCACACACCGCCACTCATCCATAGAGTTACTCACACACCTAGTCAGTCATGCAAAGAATCAATCACACTCCCATTTACTCACCTATACAGTTATACACACACCACCTCACTTATTCAAACATATACTAACACATACTTACACTCTTATACAATAACTAATACAAGCACACACTCATCCATACAGCCACTCTCACAATCACTCACTCTCACATATAGTCATTTATGTACTCCAAAACTCACATATACTGCCTTTCACATATGCAGTTACTAACACATGTACCACTGAGACATCGATTCACTCACCAACACACCCAAACACACACTCACCCACCCATACAGCCCTTCACAGATGCACTCTTGAGCCCATACACCCAGTGAATCACCCACTCACACATTTATGCACAGAGTCACACCCCCCACCCACCCACACAGACACTCAGGCACCCATACAGATACTCAGACAACCAATCAATAACCCATATAGACGCGCATTTAGCTACTCACCAACCCATGCAACCGCTTACACACCAACTGACAAACTAAACTGTGTGAATGTCTGTATCAGTCACTAACCCATGCATTCAGTAAGACACATTTAATCACTCACTTTTACAGTCAGTCACGCACCTACTAAATCATCCATTCAGACACTTATACACCCACTCATTCTTCAATACACCTTGGCCTATATATATATAAAACATATTTAAACTTTACAGAAACACACAGTCACTGGATGATGTCATCAGTGATGTCATTTGAGATGTCATCAGTGATGCCATCAGTGATGTCACTGACCATGTCATGAATGATGTAATATGTGACGTCATCAGCAGTGCATTGCGGGGGCGCGAGTTACAGTTAGCTGAACTAACTATAATGGCCGAATTTCTCTGGTTTTGTACGAGTGAAATGTCCAACAAACTATAACGTCCCTGAAAACTGTGGTTTTTTAAGTGAATTTCGAAGGTTTTTTAAATGCTAATTTCTAACTATAACGTCCCTGAAACCTATGGTTTTTTCAGTGAATATATATATATATATATATATATATACATATATATATATATATATATATCCATGTACACACACACACAGAAAGTGCCCCGAGCGCTCAGGAGCGGGTGCGGTCGAAACATGGTGGTGGGTCCACGAAATATAGCCAGCTCACACTCCAACCAAATGAAGAGACCGCACTCGTGGATGGTGAAAGGACTCGGTATTTATTTTACCGGGTCCACAAAAACAGGACACGTTTCGGCTCTCGCCTTTTTCGACTGTGAATTTTACCGGCAACAACACCATTTTTTATATACCAATACGCATGTACGATTTCATTCAATCATAAACATTGAAAGCAGACTATTTACAAAGGATAATCCGACTGTCACTGCCATCTTAGAGTGACTAGTTGCGATAGTTCATCAATTTCATTCATTCATGAACATTGAAAGCAGACTATTTACAAGAGATAACCCAATTGTCATCGCCATTTTTGAATGACTAGTTGCAATAGTTCATTTGTAATATACGATGTTCAAAACATTGTATCAAAACATTGTATCAAATAAAATAAATAAATCAATCACGCTCAGAATGAGCAAATATCGAACTATGCTGCTTTACATAGTTCATGATAATACGTTGATTTCTTGAGTTTGACAATGATTATTAATCAATTAATATAGTTAGGACCTAGTTTCCATAGGAAAAACGTTTTTTGATTTGCCAATATCTTTGGTGCCGTTTGAAGAATCTTCGCGAAATTTTCAAAACTAATGGGGGACTTCGGTCAGCTCCTGTCTTAAAAGTTTCGGGGTATTATGTCAAGCAGGGGCCAAATTTCTCCATGTTAATTTCCATAGGAACTTTTGTCGCGGCTACAGCCTGAACTGCTGAACGGAATTACACCAAATTTGGCAGAGAGGTAGCTCTTGGTCCAGAGTGCACTCTTTGCTTTAAATGGTGTAAATCCGTTCAGTAGTTCCTGAGAAATTTAAAAATAAAAGATATCTGGTGACCGCGGTGGATCCGCGAACCCTCCCGAGCACGAGCTACATTTTGATTGGCTGTCAACACTCCAAACCAAGAAGTGTTAGCAGCCATCTTGTGACTCGGTAAAACCGGGTTACAAGAAAAAAGGGTTGAAAATGGTTAAAAAAAGAAAAGGGGGCAGGGTAGTAACACCCTGACCCCTTAGGCCTGGTCAGGGGGTACCACAGGAAACTCCAGGGCCATAAAAAGCATTTGTTTTTTGTCCGAAGTCGCGTTGGGTGCGCAAATCCTGCTGAGAAAATAAAAAAAAACGATGACTCCCCGGGTGGGCCAGGTTCCGGGGGCATTCCTTTATGTTTATGCGGGGGCCCTGCGGAGGCCCCCACAGCCCCGGGGACCACCACCTCCCCGGGGCAATACTTATTCAAATGCCGGGGGCTCGCGGCCCCCCACAGCCCGGGGGACCGCCACCTCCCTGGGGCTTTATTATTAAAAAAGAAAAAAGGTTGGGGGGCTTCCTGCCCCCCTCACGCAGCCCTGGGGTCCACCACCTCCCCAGGGCTCTGCTTAAAATAAAGTAGTGTGGGGGGGCTCAAGCCCCCCACATGCCCTGGGGGCCACCACCTCCTGGGGTACTAATTAAAAGAAGCTGGGGGTCCGTTGCAGACCCCTGGCCCCGGGAACCACCACCTCCCCGGGGCTTCGCATACATTGGGAGGGGGCCACGTGGCCCCCCCTTCTGGAGCCCTCCTTGGCCCTGGGGACTGCCACCCCCCATGGCCGGCTCCAGCAATGTCCCAGGGTGCCCACCTTGGGACATTGCAGTTTACAATGAAAGGGCGGGAGCACGACTCCCGCCCTGTCATTGCAAACACTGCGTTGCTTCGTGGAAGCGAGAGCAGGAAACCTGCTCTCACTTCCACGAAGCAAAGCAGAATTGCTTTTGGGCAAAGGGAGCATGTCAGCATCTCCCTTTGCCCAGAAGCAATGCCGGCTCCCGCAAGAGGCGGGGAGCCGGCAAGGACCACTGGGGCATTGGGGCTCCCCCAGCGGTCCCCAATGTGAGGGCATGCCCCGGGCGATGGGGTCCCCGGGGCAAACAAAAAATTCCTGTAGGGGGGAATACATGCTTTTTTTGTTGTAAAAAATGATTTTGCCTCACGGAAGGGGGTCTCCGAGGCAGAGTTTGAGTAATGAGAATGGGGGGCATTTTTTTTTCTCACGTGCCTGGAGTTGTGACTCCATCGCGGCTCTCAGCACAACCCCCCATGTAACTGCGATGGGTTCGCGACTCCAGGCAAAATTTAGAAAGAGTATGTATGTTTTTTAAAAAGTAAGATTGACTGTTGGTATAGGGTGGCTCTGAAAAGAGCCCTTGTTTTCATTCTGAGTTTGTTGTCGCTACATGTAAGTGCGGACGCACAGCTTAAGGTTGTTGAGTAACACTCTGTTTCCTCTTCTATGAAGTGAACTCCATCACTTCTGTAGATGTCATCCATATCAAAACGTTGATAGTTGCTATAGATGTAGCCCATCCTATGGTCTCTGAGGAAAGCAGAAACAGCTTTATTGACATTCTTCCTAGCTTTTTCAAACTGTGGACAGAATTGATTTGACCACTTCCATTTCTGTCTTTGGCATATATTAGAGTATACAAAGACAGTTTGAGGCAAAAGCAACATCAACTCTGCAAAGGTATACTTCATTACCATTTCCAGACCTACCCCAGTCAATGTGCTAAGGTCATTGCCACCACAGTGCACAATCATGAGGTCAGGGGGTTGGAGATGCAAAAGGTTTTAACCAAAGGCAACAATTGGTGCCACTTTAATCCTCTCTGTGCAATCCATTTAATGTCCACATTTTGCAAACCTATGTTTTTGTCAATACCTCTCTGTTCAGCAAACCTTTTGCACCAGAAAACATAGCTGTGCCCTACAATCCACACTGTGAGCATCTTAAAGGGATGTCTGGAAGGAATGAAAAGATGTCTGTAGCAGAGGTAGTCAGTTGGTAGAATGAGAGGTATCTAAAATGGTGGAGAAGATGTTGTTTTTTTAAAAAGCTGATAAGTGATTGGCTGTTCATCAAGATTGTGCACTCAAAAAAAGGATGCATGTTAGTTTTCTGAGATATCATGTTTCTGATTCGTTCTTAGAAAATGTTTGAAAGGTACAGTAGATACCATAAGGTAATATTTTGCAAAAGTCAACCACACCTGCTGTTTGCATTAGTACGCTTGTATGCTTAACTTGAAACTATGGTGAACTTGTGACCTGCCAGTACAGTTGAATGTTCCATGAACTGTTACTATGGAAACTGGCATTAAGTAGAATGGGGGAAGGGTTGAAACTTAACTGTGGATTTAAATTGTGAAATGGATACTTAAATATAAGTGAAATGTACTAAATTAAGGTTTTCTAAGACAGTAGTATGTGTAAAAGTAGTGTGTTGTTAAAAAACTATACTAGTATTATTAAAAATAGGTTTTTGAACTCCCGCATGGATTCACGGCTCATTGGAAGCAATGCGATTTGATACTTACATTTATTTGAGTACAAAAAGAGAGGGAAAGTTTGCCATTTCTGGTTTCACCTTTCTGAGAGAGGTGCATCACATTTCTTGTGTGGAAAAGAAAATCTTTTAAGAATTTCTGATATTTGATATTCTGCAATACTACCTCAAACATGAGTAACACATTTCTAAGGTGCATTATTAATTATTCAGCACTGCTTTATTGTTTCTAGTGATATTTTAGAATAAAATGTGATGTATGAAATATGTTATGAAATGTACAGATCTCTATTGTACTTTGAATTATTGTAATAAAATGATTTTTTAAATAGTTTGTAGATAGTAACATGGTAGAAGGATTAGTGTTTGCTTTCTGGAATTTAGTGATAATTATAGCTCTAGACTCATGCACTAGGTATGCAGTAATGTAAATATGCGCAAGTCAGTCTTGGAGTTATGTATTCATATGTGTGCTCTGATTTAGTTATGCAATCTAGGAGGCACTATCTATATACAGTTGTAATCCCTCAGACATTAACCATAGATTTGTGCATTCACCCAGGCACTACTATCCCACTCAAACATTCAGTCAGGCACTACCCATGCTCTCAACTACTCACTCAGGTACTACTGATGCACTCATGGAATGGCCCAAGCATTACCCTTACACTCATATTTTCTCTCAGGTACTTCCCATACACTCATACAATCATCCAGTTACTACCACTGCAGTCATAGAATCACTCAGGCAGAACCCATGCACTTTTTTATTCTTTCAAGCAATACTCATACACTCATGTCTTCAACCATGCGTCAGCCTTGCACTCATGGTTTGTCCAAGGTATTTTCCCTGCACTGATCTAATCACCCATTCAGTACTGCTGCTCTCATGCAATCACCCAGGCAGTACTCTTGCACTGAACTTTTCACTCAGGCACTACCCTTCCAGTCATCTATTCTCTCAGGCACTACCCACTACCCGTCTATTTGTATGTTTCTTTCATATATGATGCCACTTTTAAAAGGTACAGACACATGCATGCATGCTCTCTGGAATATGGTGAGACTTTTAACAGACATATTGAAAAAGTTGCTGCTTTGTATTTGGCTAGGCCCAACACTCTGAGTAGTTGCTGAATAGTGAAGCTGCAGCCCAAAGGTGAGGTTTAAGACATGTTGGCAGAGGGATTAGTGACTAGGTTAGCCCGTATTGGTCTATGGAGTTGTACACTTCAAGTATGCCGCACAATTTTAGGTGTTTCTTCAAAATGGGAAGTTCAGTCTGTCAAGTTTTAGGGACTTTTTAGTCTTATGACTGAGGTATGTGTCTGCGTGCACCTGTATGCTCACATGTGTTATATCTATAAAGATGGTAGAGCTATAAAACACTGGTATATATGTACTTGTATGTTTCTTTTACATATGATGCCACTAGGAAAAGGTACAAACACATGCATGCTTGGTTTCAGAAATATAGTGAGAATTATATCTATATACTCAAGCACTAGGTGTGCACTGATGAAAAGAGGCTTATATCACTCTTGGTCTCATGAATTCACTTAGGCATTCTTATTCAGTTATGCAATCAAGGAGGCACTACCTATACACACTTTTAATCACTTAGACATTAACCAAACATTCATTTAATCACCTAGACACTACTATTCCACTCAAACATTTACTCAGCCAGTACTTATGTGCTCATATATTCACTGAGACACTACTGATGCACTCATGCAATGGTCCAAGCATTACCTTAATATTTATACTTTCTCAGAGGTATTTCCCAAACATTCATACAATCATCCAGGTACTACCTCTGCAGTGATAGAATCACACAGGCAGTATCTACAACTCATCCATTATCTCAAGCTCTACCCATACACTCATGCAATAAACTATGCTTTAGAATTGCACTTATAGTTTCTCTCAGGTATTTTTCATGCACTGATGCAATCACCCAGGCAGTATCGCTGCACTAATTCAATCATCCAGGCACTACTCTAGCACTGAACTATTCACTTAGGCAGTAGCCATCTACTCATTCATTCTGTCCAGGCACTACATATGCACTCATCCAATGATCCTACCATTACTCTTACATTCATCCTTTCACTCAGGCACTACCCCTGCAGTCATATAGTTAAGGAGGAACTACCTATGCACATACTACCCATATACTCATACAATTACTGAAGCACTAGTCTTGCACTAAACCATTCTCCTACACAGTACCCATGCACTCATCCAATGCCTCTTTCTGCACCTCTCTTGCTTCTTTCTGCACTTCTTTTGGCTCTTTTGGCATCTCTCTTGCTTCTTTCTGCATCCCTCGTGTCTCTTTCTGCACCCACCTTCCCTCTTTCTACAGTTCTCTTGCTTCTTTCTGCACCCATGTCCCTGCTTTCTGCAGTTCTCTTGCTTCTTTCTGCACTTCTGTTGCCTCTTTCTGCACCTCTCTTGCTTCTTTCTGCACTTCTCTTCCTTCTTTATGTAACTCTCTTACTTCTTTTTCAACTACTCTTGCCTCTTTCTACACCCCTTTTATTTATTTCTATACCTTACTTGCAATTTTGTAAATCTTTTTCCCTCTTTCTGCACTTCTTTTGCCTCTTTCTGCACCTCTCTTGCCTCTTTCTGCACATCTGTTGCTTCTTTCTGCATTTCTTACATTTTTCAGTAACTGTTCTTCGAGTATTTCATTTTGCTGTTTCTAAACCTTTCTTTTTTTTCCTTTCTCCGTTTTGCAGTGTGACCACCTTTTCTTCTGTTTTTGCAGTTATTTTGCTGGTTTTTATACTTTTCTCTTTTTATGTGTTATAAATGCAATAGGAATGTAATTGTAATTTTGTGGTTAGTTGTTATTTTCAAAATTGAAATGTTAATAATTTTAAAATTTTAATTGATGTAACAAACTAATTAAACTATTATTTGTTTTTTAGAAAGATATTTTGATTGGATTATAAATAAAACATGAAAAGAGAAGAGAGCAGAAGTACTTAATGAAAACTAAAAAGAGTGGAGTAGAAAAACACCAAAAGGTTGTTGAGGATAAAGTGTCTTCTGGTAAGAGAACTAAACAATTAATTAAAAAAGTTGTGGAAAGATTAAACAATGAAAATACTAATCAAAGGAGAAAAGAAATTTTTAGAACAAAGGAGAAGCAAATAAACAAACACAATGGAAAAGAAACACATGTCACAAAAAGACAGAAACAATTTAAAGACATACGTGTACGTATGTTTCGTAATAGAGTGATTCAAAATGTATTAAAAGATTGTAAAAAGTATAAAAAAAGATCAGCAGCATATAAGAAGAAGCAACAGATTGAAAGTGTAGTAGATACTGCTTGTGAATTGAAACGAAAATTATTTATATTGGTATTGAAGAGAATGAAAACATTGAATAAAACAATGCACTTTATAAAGGAGAAAAGAAAAAGAAAAAGACTGGTTAATAGAAGTAACTTTTGCAAAACTTTTTCTGGTGAGTGGAAGCACACTTCTAGCACTGAGCCTTTTTTTAATGAAGAAAGCTATTTTCAACAAAATACATTAGTTCATGCAGTTGATACCAGTGGTCGTTGTTATGAGATAAAAGATGGTTGAAAAAGAAAAGATGGTTCCTAGAAATGTGGAAGAAGTAATAACTGAAGAAGTTCAAGGGAGACGTATACAAGCTCCAGTGTATAAGTGGGATTGTAGTAGTATTTGTAGTATTCAACAGGAATCTATTGATATATTACACATTTTCTTACGAGAATATGCAAAAAAAAGTGTTAAACAGAAGATTAAGATGTTGCAAGGACTAGATCCTTGTAAAGTGAGAAAATATACTAAGTTGCAGGGTCATTCTCTGGCGTGTCTTTCTAGAAAAGTGTGTCGAAGTACTTTTCATCATTTAAGAATGTTAGCAGTACATCACTCAGAAATGCGGAAGTTAGTAAGGAGATTGTACTACGTAAAAAGTCCTGCATTATCTCTAAGTGAAATGAACACAGCTTTTTTGCATGGTTCAGTATCGGATGTAAAAAAAGTTTGTGATGATATACAGTTTCATTATTTTGGTTCACAAGAGGAGCGTAGAGAAAGTGAGAGCTTGATAAGTGTAGGTCTTGAAGAACAGGTGGAAGAGATTAGAACTGAGAAATTTTCAGAAGAAATTACAAAGTTTAAGATACATTCATGTGAAAAACCAAACTATGTTTGTATTTGTTGTTGACGTACTCACTATAGAAGTCAAACTAGGAATGTTGATATGTATTTAAAAAGTGAAAAGGAAAACAATGATAAGTTGGAGCAACTTGGTGCTTATTTGTTGGTGGAAGGTCGTTTTGAATTGGGTACTGATCAACGTATTTGTAAATATTGTTGCAACAAATTAGAAGAGAACAAAATGCCAGCTAGAGCAGTGCATAATAACTTAGAGTTGGTAGCTATTCCTCAGGAACTGGAGAATTTAAATACATTCTTATTCAATCTGTGCACCCGTTTGAGACTATAGTTCATATGGAGCCTAAAACAGGTAAGCTGCCTCCAACAGATTTACAAAGAAGTCTGACAGGAAGAGTTGTGTACTTACCTTTAGATTTTAAGAAAAATATTGAAACTGTTGGTATAGAGAGAGGGAGGAAAGTGAGCCTGTAATTATTCTAGTTAATGGTGTACCAACAAAGAGTTGAAAAATATGGCAAGAGTTAGTAGATGTCACCAAACTTCAAAAAGCTACATTATATCTTGTACAGAACAATATTTATTATAAAACTGTAAATGTGGAAGAAAAGGAAATATGTTTAGAAGATGAAACAGAAATTTCAACTGGACAAATAGAAAAAGTAGACAAGTCCAGGAGTGAAGAGATTTACGAACATTACAGTATACATCCTCTACATTCAAAAGAAGTGATTGGAAACACTATGTAATTATTTTGAATGAAGAAAGCAAAGGGAACTCCCATGAGTGTATGGGAAAAAAGTTTAGAAGCTCGTTGTTTTCCACAGCTGATCTCCACTGGAGAAGGTGGACGATATGATGAACGAGCAGTACAGATTCCAGCTTCAGAATACCGCTCGACAAGATTGTATTCAGAAGATTCAAGATTTCGACAGTGCATTCCATATATATTTCATCTTCTATTTGAATGTGAGTTGTCTGGACTTTCATATGCAGTGAACCACATATTAAAAACAGGAGTTCATCAAAGAGACGATCATTTTTCAATCTCAGTTAATTAAGTTGATGGCGTGTCGACGTGGTACTAATGAGTATTGGTATGGTCGTCACAGTGAACTAAAATGTATGTTAAGAAACTAAGGTACTCCTGCGTGGTTTCTAACACTTAGCTGTGCTGAATATGCGTGGGACGATTTACTTGAATTTCTACGACAAGCAAATTCAAATGTAAAAAACATTTAATTGAAAACAGCTGGAGTACTGTGTTCCTTGGATCCTGTGAATGTGTGCAGATATTTTAATCATAGGTTTCAAGCTATGATGTATTTTATCTACAATACAAATAATCCACCTCTTGGAGAAGTTACTGATTTCTTTTGGAGAAAGGAGTACCAAGCCAGAGGTGCTTCTCATATACACATGCTATTTGGAGCTGATACTGATGAAAGTGTTTTGTCTTTCATCGAGGAGTATGTTACCTGTGCCATTCCAAAAAAAGGAGGAGAAAACAGCTTGAGACAACAAGTTTTACAGTTTCAAAGTAATCGATGTGGAAAATATTGTCGATGAAAATACAAGTCAAAGGGAAAATTTTATACAAAATGTCGTTTTGGATTCCCACGTCCAATAATTTCAAAAGGAAGAGTCAATAGTTTGATGTCAGCAGTAAGGCATACTATAACTCAAAAATCTCAGAAGAATACATACAACTTAAAAAGAACTGAAGATTCAAAGTATATTAATGACTACAATCCAGTGATTTTGACAATGTGGAATGCAAACATGGATATCCAGTTTGTTACAGATAATTCAATTGCTGTTGCTCGCTATGTTATGTCATATATAACCAAATCTGTATAGACAGAGTTGAAAAAAATGTGGGAAGAAATTTCACAAGAGAAGAGTCTTAGTAAGAAATTGTACAGTTTTAGCTTGAAAATGCTTTCCTATCGAGAGATTGGATCCTATGAATGTTCGGATCGGTTGAGCTCTGCCAGTTTAAATTCAAAGTCAAGAGGAATCATTTAGGTAAGTCTAGGTCTTGCCGCCACACGAAATAGAGTATTGAAATCTCTACAAGAAAATGAATATTTAGCATTGAATGAACCAGAAAGTACAGATATTGTTAAAACTAATATGTTGGATACGTACTATCCCAGAAGGAGTCCACATCTGGAAAACCTATGTCTCTATGAAGTACTGCAACAATATAGCTTTAAGAGAAATGTTACAGAAAATATAAATGAAGAAAAATATGCAGTAATTGGATGTGATGGATGTTTGCTAAAACATGCCAAAGGAAATCTTATTAACCACAGAAAACTCAGTTGCGAAACTCCAGATAAAAGGGAATTTTTCTATTTAGCACTTCTGCAACTCTTCAAGCCTTGGCGTAGTGAAATGGAATTACTTGGAGATTACAACTGCTATGAAGATTCTTTTAATGCATGTAAAGATAGCATTCAATGCACAATTTTCCCAACTTAGCTACAAATGTTAAATTAAGAGATTAAACAAGAAACTACTATTGCAGCTGAAATAGCTAGAGACAGTTCTCAAGATAGTCAAAGTTCTGCTCGACTAAGTCAAGATCCACTAGAACAACCAATTATTGAAAATGAAGCAGCAATAGCCATGAATGAAGTAGAAAGAGCAATGCAACAAGCACAACAGGATATTATTTAGTTGGGAAACTTGGAAGAAGAACTAAATATTGAACAAAAAGAAATATATCAGCAAGTGACAGGACAGATACAGCATGCTTTGCTGCATGAAAAAAAAGAATGCCAGTGCACATCATTTAAACCTATTCTAATGTACATCAGTGGTCAAGCTGGAACAGGAAAATGTTTCTTAATTAAAGTTTTGACCAGTTATCTACACAAAACTACTCAATCACATTTATCTTGTGTTGTAACAGCTCCAACTGGATTAGCAGCACACAACATTAAAGGGATTACTTTACACCGATTACTCATGCTACCAGTGAACATGATAATAAATCTGAATCTCAGAAGCTATCTGGAGAAGCTTGTTATGACGTTTCAAGAGTACTGAAAAAAATGGAATTTCTAATAATTGATGAAGTGAGCATGGTCTCAAACTTAATGCTTGCCTTTGTACATTTAAGAATGCAACAGATTTTAAAAACAGATTATGATGTTCTGTTTGGAGGAAAACATGTAATTGTATTCGGCGATCTACTACAACTTACTTCTGTAAAAGGGCAACCAGTTTTTAAAACACTTCTCCATGAAGACACTAGAAAATCTTTGGGAAGTATTGGAAATGTGAATATTTGGTTACATTTTGAATATAAAGAACTTATTAAGAATATGCGACAAGCAAGTGATGAAGATTATGGAAATATTCTTAAAGATATAAGAATTGGTGTTTTGACAAAACATGCTAAACAAGCTTTACAAAGTCGACTACTAAGGAATTTGTTTACAACCAAAAACACAGCACCTGAAATAATGTACAAAAAATTGGAGAAAAGAAGTCTATAGTTTGCCTAATGCATACACTGCAAGAGTGTTCTACATTCAATCAAGAACTTTTGAAATTGGAAAAACAACCAATAGTGAAAATGGAAGCTATTGATAAAATGGAACATCAAGGAGTGACTATTCTTCTCTCAGAAAAATTGCGGTTAAAATTGGATTCTTTTGAAAAGTCTGTGGGGCATATTATCAAGGATCTGCGATGTTTATCGCAAAGCACGCTTAGCGCTGTTTTTTTTATCACAGGCTATCGCTGGATTTCCTCGCTGTGATAGCGCAGTATTATCAACGCGTATCGCAAAGGCGATAGGAAATCCAGCGATAGCGGGTTAACCCAGCAATAGCATGAGAATTCCAGCGCTAAATTCACTGCGCAAGTGAAAAGCTTGCTAATAGGCAAGTGTGTACTTAACCTAACAATCCACCCCCCATTGACAAGATGGTTAAGGCAAGTTTATTCCAGGCATTAAATTCTAGCGATAAGCGCGTTTAGCGCAAATTTTCCTATCGCTTCACGGGCATTGATAATAGGGAAAGTTGTGTTTGCGACTGTTTCAATGGAGTTTTAGTCAGGAATGCCTACTTTGCATGTCATTAGCGATATATATCGCTGACATGCTTAGAGGTAAAAACACGGCCGCTATCGCTACAAAACTCACGCTAAGGCCCGTTAGCTGCAGCCTGTTAATAGTGTGATAGAAATATCGCCGCATTAGTGGCAGAAAAGTCCCGCTAACGCGGCGATAGAGGGATTGATAATATGCCCCTGTATCTAAGACTGCGGGTTTAGAAAAGTCTTTACATATATGTATAAACTGTCAAGTAATTTTACGGCGTAATTTGAATGTAGAAGAAGGTTTAGTAAATGGAGCAATGGAAAAAGTTGTTGATTTTGTAAATTTTCAGAATAGAGATGAAATAGAATTTTTGAAGATTAAATTTGATCAGATTGAAGAGGTAAAACAGATTTGACGTTGTGCTGTACGTTTATTGCTTGTAAAAGACTTGTATGTTCGTAGAAAACAGTTTCCTCTGTCTTTAGCATATACAGTCACCATTCATAAATCTCAAGGTTTAAGTGTAGACAGTGCTTTGGTAAATATTGGAAGTACAGTGTTTAAAGAGGGAATTGCATATGTTGCACTGTCTCGAGTAAGAACATTATCTGGTTTGTACTTGATCGATTTTGATGAGAAAAAGATTAGTGCTGTTGCAAATTGTGTAAGAGAGTACAATCGGTTAAGAAGACTTTATGCTCCTAACTTAGGTGAATATCCCATATATAAGAAACGCATAGTGTGTCCAAAATGGAAATATGACAAACATTCTACTGAGATTCAAAAAAAGAAAACAATTGAAGAGAATCATGAAGGTGCAAAGAAAATGAAAATGGACACTGTTGATGATATTGTAGGATTCTAGTTAGAAAATAGTTCAGGTATCAACTGCTATGCTAATGTAATTGTGAATGCTGTGTTTTATCTAGAAGATCTTCATCATGAAATTATGGAAATTCGAGAAAAAGATTCTGTTCTTTACTACATTATGTTTTTCAAAAGTTGGTAACTGACAGAAGTAAAATCCATACTGCTTCTGGCATTCCGCATCTTTTGGATAGATGTACTGGTTCTTTGAAATTTACACTCAATATACAACAAGATGCACAAGAATTTCTAATCCTTATGCTTGGTGTATTGGAAGATGAAGGAATTGAAATTGAAAATGTATTTGGACTAACTTACAGACGGGATCATAAATGTGAAGAGTGTTAATTTTCTTCTACCACTGAAATAAATACTGAACGGTTCATATACTTGATGATACCAGATTACAAATCAGTATCTTTTAACAAATTAGTAAAAACAGCTAATCAAGATATGAAATGTTCTCATTGTAAATCAGAAATGTTGTCAACATTATATATAGAAAAATTTGGAAAATATGTCATTTTAATGCTACAATGTTGTAGAGCAAATGGAAGAAAATTGGAAACCAAAATTAAAAAGTTTGTGGCAAATCAAGTATCAATTTCAGGAAGAACTTTTATAGCAGTGGCTAATATTTTCCATGATGGACCTACTACAACATCTGAACACTATACTGTGTATTTAAAGTGCAATAAAGGATGGACACATTGCAATGATGCCCATTTGGAATTCAAATGTAGGTTGCCTTACGAATTACCAAATTCATATCTGATATTTTTGATGCCAAAGTTTTGAATACATCATTCGGCCTATTGGGAAGATGTGAACACAAATTAACAAGTTTATTTTGGATATTTTCAATGCAAAAGTTGCGGAAACATTATCCGGCCTATTAGGAAGATGTAAACAATTAGTGTATGGGTTATTGTCTGTGCTAATTCATATTGCATTTGGAAAATTGTGTTCAGAAACAAATAGTTTATATATTTCTTGTCTATATTATATGAGATGTAAATGAGAGTGTACATTTTACAAAATGTACTTGAAATAAATAAAAGACTTAATGTAGTTGAAGAATGTAATTAAGAAACTGTAGATAGGTAAGCACATTGCTACACATGTTCTAAATAATGCTCAACGCTGATTTGTTTTTTTTACAATCTCGTTGATTGTTTTTTTCCCCGCTGTTGTATGATGATACTACATTGAAATCACTGTGTATGGTGAAATTCAGTAAAATCTGAGAACAGCAAAAAAGATAAACTGAAAATGTTATTTAATTCTAAAATTATGTTGTATTCTTAAAAGTATAATATTATATTCGATTACAGAAGGTAATGTTTGAAAAGATTTTAAATTCAGTTTACAATAAAACTACTCTAAAATAGTTTCACTGAGTTTTGTTTCTACATTAGTAAAAAAGGTAAGAACAAATAATGTAATATGCATGATAATGTGAAATAATGTTTAGAGCCACTTTTACTGCACTCATCCATTCCCTCAAACACTACCCATGCACTCATCTGTGCACTCAGGCACTACTCCCACACTCATTCAATTTACCCAGGCACTACCCATGTACGGGTACAATCACCCAGACACTACCATGCACTCATGCAATCACTCAAACACTATACACGTACTTATCCATGCACTCAGGCACTACCTCTGCACTCTTGCAATAACCCAGGCACTACCCATGCACTCATCCGTGTACTCAAGGACTACCCCTGCACTCATACGATCACTCAGGCAGTACACATACACTCCTCCAATCATTCAGGCACTACCCATGCACTCATGCATGCACTCAGGCACTATCTGTGCACTTCTCCAATCACCCAGGCTCTACCCATGCACTCATCCTTGCACTGAAGCATTACCCGTGCAATTCGCCAGTCACCCAGGCACTACCCATGCACTCCTCCAATCACCAAGGCACTACCCATGCACTCATGTAATCACTCAGGAACTACCCCTGCACTCTTGTATTCTCTCAGGCAGTACACATGCCCTTCTATAATCACCCAGTCAATAGCCATGCACTCATGCAATCACCCAGAACCTATACATGCACTCATCCATTCTGTCAAATACTACCCATGCACTCATCCATTCCCTCAGGCGCTACTCCTGTACTCATGCAATCACACAGGCACTACCCATGCACTCCTTCAATTGCCCAGGCACTACCCATGCACTCATGCAATCACCCAGGCACTACCCATGCACTCATCCATGCACTCAGGCACTACGCCTGCACTCTTGCATTCACTCAGGCAGTCCACATGCACTCTTCCAATCACCCAGGCAGTAGCCATGCACTCATGCAATCACCCAGGCACTACCCATGCACTCATACATTCTCTCAAATACTACCAATGCACTCATCCATGCCCTTAGGTACTACCCCTGCACTCATGCAATCACACAGGCACTACCCATGCACTACTTCAATCACCCAGACACTATCCATGCACTCCTCCAATCACTCAAGCACTATCCATGCATTCATGCAATCACTTAGGCACTACCCATGCACTCATCCATGCACTCATGCACTACCCCCTGCAGTCATGCAATCACCCAAGCAGTACAGATGCACTCGTCCAATCACCCAGGCACTACGCATGCAATAACCCAGGCAGTACCCATGCACTCACCCATGCACTCAGGCACTATGCATGCACTCATGCAATCTCACAGGCACAACCCATGCACTCCTCCAATCACTCAGGTAGTACACATGCACTCCTCCAATCACTGAGGCACTACCCATGCACTCATAAAATCACTCAGGCACTTCTCATGCGCTCATCCATGCACTACCCCTGCACTCTTGCAATCACTCTGGCAGTACACATGCACTCCTCCAATCACCCAAGCAGTAGTTATGCACTCATGCAATCACCCAGGCACTATCCATGCACTCATCCATTCTCCCAAATACTACTCGTGCACTCATCCATGCCCTCAGGCGCTACCCCTGCACTCATGCAATCACACAGGCACTACCCATGCACTCCTTCAATCACCTAGGCACTACCCATGCACTCATGCAATCATTCCGGCTATATCCATGCATTCAGGCACTACCCCTGCACTCTTGCAATCAGTCAGACAGTACACATGCACTCCTACAATCACCCAGGCAGTAGCCATGTACTCATGCAATCACCCAGGCACTACCCATGCACTCATGCAATCACTCAGGCACTATAAAAGTACTTGTGCAATCACTCAGGCAATATCCCTGCACTCATGCAATCACTCAGGCAATTTTTCTATTTTTAACCAGTATATGTGGTTCCGTAAGAACCATTTTTTTAAACAATTTAATTTTTTTTTTTTTTTTCTAACAGTTCTTTCTGTTTTTGGGTGTTTTTGCCTTTTTTTGAAACAAAACTAAATTCAAGAGTACATTATAACTATTTGAAAAAAAGGAGATTTGGGAGCAGATAAAAAAAGAACACTTTTGAGTTTTAATTGATTATAACATCAATGCATTGCTCCCCAATGCAGAGTTTTGCATCACACTTTTTACAGTTGATTGTAGCATCCAGAAGCTCAGGGAAAATGTGTGGCCTAGGTGAAGGTGGAACTCCTGCTGATGACGTAGATGGAGCATTTGGATCAACCTGCGCAGCTTGTTCATTTTTTTCTCTCTGCGAGATTTCTTTAGCCAAATGCACTGGGTGAATGGTCTCCTAGTGTTTCTTCATAGAGGATGTTCTGCAAGACTACTTTTTTTCTGATACTCTTGATAGTGCTCTTTTGCACAACTTGCAAGTAACCTTCCTTGCATTGACCTTTTTCTCACCCTCTGGCACTGTAAAGAAAGCCCAAACCACACTCTCCTTTCTTTTTCACAGGCTCCTCCACATCATCTACCTCTTCCAGGAGATCTTCTTCTGGATGACTGGATGACATTTTCCCCAAAAAAGTCAAAAAACACACCTAAAAAAGAAGTTGCAAGAAGCTGGAATAAACAGGTCTTGCCAGGAAGACAGACAAATAATAAGAGAAATAAAATATGTGTTAGATTCTCCCTCTAATAGAATGAAAAGGTTTTAAATCAATCAGAAGTTTTCTTTTCAGGTCACATGGAGTCGCGTAGGGTGCGTGCACCGGTCGCGTACAGGTCGCGCACCCATAATATTTTGTATACATAATTATAAAGTATAAATAGGTGTTTATAAAATATTTTTAAAAGTATATTAGTGAAAGTGTTTAAGCAGAACTGATATTTAGACTTTGTACAGTGATATTTCACACTTTAAAAATTACGCCGGAGTCGCAATCCTAGTGCGACCCCGTAAATACGTGTCGGCAAGGGTCACGCATGCTACATGCATACGTCGTGCACTCGTGAGATCTCATACAGTTAATTATACAGTATAAATTCCTGTTTATGAATTTTTTACTAATGTATATTAGTGAAAGTCTTTAACAAAATATAATATTTAAAATTTCTACAATGATATTTCATACTTTTGAAATTATGCCGGAGTCGTGACTCCTGTGCGATTCCGGAAATACGCGGCAGCAGGGTTTGCCCACCCCGAATCCGTGCACCCATCGTGTAGGTTCGGGTAGGGGGCGCGACTCCTTTTGAAAAATTAATTTTAAAAAAACATGACAATACAATAAAACAACTTTCACATTATTAAAAGCATTATTTCAAGTAAATATAAATTTAAGTTGTTCACATAAATAACAGAATACATTTTTTGTAGTGTATGATGTGTATTTTGAAAGAGTGATTTTAATTGTTAAAGAAGATTTCACAAAAACTATGAATAATTTTAAAGAGGAAAGTTCAAAAACATACTTCCAATCATTTTTAAATAAAAGGAATTCTATAAAACACTTAGAAATATCGTAAAAAAGGTAAGATTACAATAATTTTATACTTAAGATTTAGCATTTGAAAAACCTTTGAAATTCACTGAAAAAACCATAGGTTTCAGTGATGTTATAGTTAGGAATTAGCATTTGAAAAACCATAGAAATTCACTGAAAAAAACCACAGGTTTCAGGGACGTTATAGTTAGTTGGACATTTCACTTGTACAAAACCAGAGAAATTTGGCCGTTATAGTTAGTTGAGCTAACTATAACTTGCGCCCCCGCAATGCACTGCTGAGGACGTCACATATTACATCACTCATGACATGGTCAGTGACATCATTGATGACATCACTGATGACATCATCCACTTAATATCTGATGCACCTCATCATACCCTAATATAACCTTTCATACACCTACTCTAAAATACAGACTACCATTCTCGAAACCATAGACACACCAATACCAGTTAGTTCATATCCACTGACTGATTCATAGGTCTACACACACATCCACTCACCGATACAGTCACTCATACATGCAAACGCTCATCAATACAGCCACTGATATATGTACTCATTCACCTATACAAATACTCACACACCGCCACTCACCCATAGAGTTACTCACACACCTAGTCAGTGCCCCCAAAGAATCAATCACACTGTGATTTACTCATTATACAGTTATACACACACCACCTCACTTATTCATACAGATACTAACACATACTTACTCTCTTCTACATTCACTGACACAAGCACACACTCATCCATGTTGCCACTCTCACATATAGTCACTTATATACTCGAACACTCACATATACTGCCTTTCACATATGTAGTTACTCACACATGTACTACTGAGACATCCATTCACTCACCAACACAGCCATACACACACTCACCCACCCATACAACCCCTCACAGATGCCCTCATGAACCCATGCACCCAGTGAATCACCCACTCACACATCCATGCAGGGAGTCACACACCCCACAGCCACCCACTCAGAGACTCAGGCACCCATACAGCTACTCAGACAACCAATCATTAACCCATATAGACAGTCATGTAGGTACTCACGAACGCTTGCAGCCACTTACACACATCCCCCAGGGCCTGGCCAGCCTTTATTTTTAATTTTAGAGGGGGCATGCGTGGCCCCCTCCTGAGGCCAATTATGGCCCTGGGGACCCCTCCCCCCAGGGCCGGCCTTCCATTTTTTTAAAAAAATAAACAAATTAAAGGGGAGGGGGCCAAGTGGCCCCCCTCCCGGGCCACTTCTGGCCCTGCGGGCCCCATCCCCTGGAGCCGGCCCTCACGTTGGGGACCATGGGGGGAGCCCCAATGCCCCCGTGGTCCCAACCGGCTCCCTGCCTCCTGCGGGAGCCGGCATTGCTTTTGGACAAGGAGAGCTCCAAACATGCAGCTCTCCTTGTCCAGGAGCAATCTGCTTTGCTTCGTGGAAGCGAGAGCAGGTTTCCTGCTCTCACTTCCACAAAGCAAAGCAGAAGTTTGCAATGTCCCTGGGGTGGGCACCCCAGGACATTGCTGGAGCCGGCCCTGGGGGTGGTGGTCCCCAGGGCCAAGGAGGGCTCCAGGAGGGGGCCCCCCTCCCTTCATGTATAAAGCCCCGGGGAGTTGGTGGTCCCCGGCGCCGAGGGTCCGCAACGTCCACACATTTGTTTAAATCAGAGCCCCAGGGAGGGGGCAGTCCCCGGGGCTGTGGGGGGGGCATGTGCCCCCTGCGTGTAATTATTAAAGCCCCGGGGAGGTGGCGGCCCCCGGGGCTGCGTGGGGGAGGCAAGAGCCCCACGCATTTTATTTTGGAAAAAAGCACCGGGGAGGTGGCGGTCCCCGGGGCTGCGGGGGGCTGCGTGCCCCCCTGCACGTAATCAGCATGGCCCCAGGGAGGTGGCAGTCCCCGGGGCTGCAGTGGCCCCCATAGGCCCGCACTATATGTTTTGATTGCCCCCGGGACCTGGCCCACCCGGGGGCTGAATAAAACAAAGCGCGAGACACCGCGCTTCATTTTTTTTTTACTTTTTTGTTTTTTTATTTAAAAAAAAAAATGCTTTTTGAGGCCCAGGCCTAGGGGGTCAGGGTATTTCTACCCTGCCCCCTTTTATTTTTTTATAATTTTGTTCCCTTTTTGCTTGTGACTCGGTTTTACCGAGTCACAAGATGGCTGCCAACACTTCTTGGTTTGAAGTGTTGGCAGCCAATCAGAATGAAGCTCGTGATCGGGAGGATTCGTGGATCCACAGCGGTCACCAGATATCAATCTTTTTATTTTTAAGTTTCTCAGGAACTACTGAACGAATTTACACCATTTAAAGCAAAGAGTGCACTCTGGACCATGAGCTACCTCCCTGCCAAATTTGGTGTAATTCCGTTCAGCAGTTCGGGCTATACCCGCGACAGAAGTTCCTATGGAAATCAACATTGAGAAAACGCGTTTTAGCACCCCCTTTTTTCTCAGCCCCAGCTTGACAGATCAGCCTGAAACTTTCAAGACAGGAGCTGACCGGAGCGCCCCATTAGTTTTGAATATTTCGCGAAGATTCGTCAACCGGGGATTTTTTGAGGATACTCATGGAAACAACATGGCAGCCGGATTACCTCTTGGTCACAATCGATGTTGTGTCACTATATACCTCCATCAAACACGATGTCGGGATACAAGCTATTTTGTATTTTTTAAAACAAAGACCAATAGGGGAACAAAAACATACAACCATGTTGATAGATATGATGGAACTCTGTTTAAAAAACAACATTTTTCTTTTTAATAAAAAACTGTATTCCCAGAGCTGTGGCACTGCCATGGGAGTTTCCTTTTCTCCAAGCTATGCTAATCTCATGATGGGGTGGTGGGAGAGGAGCATAGCTTGGAGAGAAGAAAATGACTCCCATACGATGAAGGTAGCCCTTTGGCTACGCTTCATTGATGATCTTTTTCTTTTGTGGAGAGGAACTGAAGCGGAATTTTTAATCTATCTGGCAATTCTGAATAACAATGAAGTGGGTTTAAAATTTACCCACAACATTCATCCCACAGAAATTGAGTTTCTGGATACGAAGGTTTATATCAAATCAAACAAAATCCAGACGACTGTATTCAGAAAAAAGACAGCCACAAATAGTCTTCTCCATGGATCAAGCTTTCACCCCCATTCTCTTATAAAGAGCATCCCCTATGGGGAATTTATAAGAATGAAACGCAATTGTTCTGAACTACCGGAAATGGAAAAGAAGTTCGAAGAAACAACCTCACGTTTCCTTCAAAGAGGATACAAATATAAGGATATTCAGAAGGGTGAAAGGAGAGCAAGACAAAAAAGCAGAGCTCAAACATTGGTGGAAAACAAATCAAAAGAGAAAAGTATTGAAGATGAAAAACCACAACTAATTCTAACTTATAACAAAGAGAGCTATAGAATCCAAAAAATCCTGACAAAATACTGGAATGTGCTAATAAAGGATCCTGATATCGGAAAAGAGTTGGGCAATCGACCGATGATAACATATAGAAAAGCACCGTCCATATCCGATACAATCATAAGAAGCCACTTTACAAGTGAGAAAAAAACTACATGGTTAGGAACAAGACAACTTGGCTTTGGAAAATGTACAACATGCAAAGCCTGCAAGATTGGGAAAAATCTCAAATCGATTAAAGATCCGAGGGATAGAATCTTTGAAATTAAGGAAAAAATCACTTGTGAATCAACCTATGTTGTATACCTCTTAGAGTGCTTTTGTGGAAAAAGATATATCGGAAGCACCAAATGTTCCCTGAAAAAACGTATATTGGAACACATAAGAGCTGTACAAAATGAGGATGTAACATATGCACTTGCCAAGCATATGAGAACACATGTCAACCGGACATGGATAGACATGAAATATTCAGGACTGGTCACAATTCCGCCACATGAGAGAGGAGGAAATCGAACTCTCAAATTGAGGCGTATGGAATCAAAACTGATTATTCGATTTAAAACTAAGGTCCCCCTTGGGCTCAACGGGGACGAAGAAATGTATATACATTTGTAAATATTTGTTACATTTTTGGTATATAACCTTTTATTGAGTATAGTGCAGAGACGACAACTTTCTAATTATTAGCTTATTTTCCTCAATATTGAATGAAGTTCGGATGTGAAGTGAATACATAGCCGGTATTATATTTTCACTGTGTTGCAAGTAGTTTCTTCTAAAAGCCTGATTTAATAGCATTTGTTTCAAGTGTCTGTAAGATAGTGGGGCACTCAGCCCTTAAAGATAAAAAGATATATTTGACACTAAGCCATGATTCATTTTGAAGTTGACAAGTTGTTTTGTAAATACGGACAATTTTCACAAATCAGATGTAACGAACATTTCTGACAGTATACTATATACTGGGTAGACTCTTTGTATATAATGAAAATGCGTAATAATGGCTTATAACAATAAAAAAAAATTGCAACATTTTTGGTTTAAAAAGAGTAACTGGATAATATGTAAAAACTATCAGTTCCACAATGCCTCATTATGGGCAACGTGGAGACTATGTATAAAAGAATAGAAATTGAAGTAGGACTCCGTATACTACCGTGAACAAGAACTCTGTGTTCGAAACGCGTAGGTGGTGGAGAAGGAGGTCTTAATAAAGAAATATATCTGTACCAAGGAGAGTGCCGTGTTAAGCTGTTGTTGAAAAATAATTAGCGAGAGGTGGCCCTGTCTCGCCACGAGCACCAGCTGGAGGGTGCTCCCCCCGGAAAGGACCGTGTTTGCTGATATTATATATATATATATATATATATATATATATATTCACTGAAAAAACCATAGGTTTCAGGGACATTATAGATAGAAATTAGCATTTAAAAAACCATAGAAATTCACTGAAAAAACCACAGGTTTCAGGGACATTATAGTTAGTTGGACATTTCACTCGTACAAAACCAGAGAAATTCGGCCGTTATAGTTAGTTCAGCTAAGTATAACTCGCGCCCCCGCAATGCACTGCTGATGACATCACATATTATATCACTCATGACATGGTCAGTGACATCACTGATGACATCTCAAATGACATCACTGATGACATCATCCAGTCACTGTGTGTTTCTGTAAAGTTTAAATATGTTTTATATATATATAGGCCAAGGTGTTTTGAAGAACGAGTGGGTGTATGACTTTCTGAATGGATGATTTAGTAGGTGCGTGACTGACTGAATAAGTGAGTGATTAAACGTGTCTTACTGAATGCATGGGTTAGTGTCTAAACTGTGTGAATGTCTGTATCAATCTGTCTGTTGGTGTGTAAGCGGCTGCATGGGTTGGTGAGTAGCTACATGAGTGTCTATATGGGTTATTGATTGGTTGTCTGAGTATCTGTATGGGTGCCTGAGTGTCTGTGTGGGTGGGTGGGGTGTGTGTGACTCACTGCATGGATGTGTGAGTGGGTGATTCTCTGGGTGTATGGGTTCAAGAGTGCGTCTGTGAGGGGCTGTATGGGTGGGTGAGTATGTTTATGGCTGTGTTGGTGAGTGAATGGATGTCTCAGTGGTACATGTGTGAGTAATTACATATGTGAAAGGCAGTATGTGTGAGTGTTGGAGTATATAACTGACTACATGTGAGAGTGAGTGATTGTGAGAGTGGCTGTGTGGATGAGTGTGTGCTTGTGTCAGTGATTGTATAGGAGAGTAAGTATGTGTTAGTATCTGTGTGAATAAGTGAGTTGGTGTGTGTATAACTGTATAGGTGAGTAAATGGGAGCGTGATTGATTCTTTGCATGACTGACTAGCTGTGTAAGTAACTCTATGGGTGAGTGGCGGTGTGTGAGTGTCTGTATAGGTGTATGAGTGCATATGATAGTGGCTGTATTGTTTAGTGACTGAACGTATGAGTGACTGTATGGGTGTGTGAGTGGATGTGTGAGTAGACCTAGGAATCAGTGAGTGGGTATGTAGTAATTGATATTGGTGTGTCTATGGTTTCGAGAATGGTAGTCTGTATTTTAGAGTGGGTGTATCAAAGGTTATATTAGGGTGTGATGAGGTGCATCAGATTATCATGTGGATGATGTCATCAGTGATGTCATCAGTGATGTCATTTGAGATGTTATCAGTGATGTCACTGACCATGTCATGAGTGATGTAATATGTGATGTCATCAGCAGTGCATTGCGTGGGTGCGAGTTATACTTAGCTCAACTAATTATAACGGCCGAATTTCTCTGGTTTTGTACAAGTGAAATGTCAAACTAACTATAATGTCCCTGAAACCTGTGGTTTTTTCAGTGAATTCTATGGTTTTTTAAATGCTAATTTCTAACTATAACGTCCCTGAAACCTATGGATTTGTCAGTGAATTTCTACGGTTTTTTAAATGATAATTTCTAACTATAACGTCCCTGAAACCTATGGTTTTTTCAGTGAATTTCTAAGGTTTTTTAAATGCTAATTTCTAACTATGCCTACAGAGGTAGGACATGTGCAGAAAGAAGAAGAAAGGCACAGAAAGAAACAAGAGAAATGCAGAAAGAGGCAACAGAAGTCCAGACAGAGGACGAAAGGTGCAGAAAGAAGCAAGAGATATGCAGAAAGAACCAACAGAGGTGCAGAAAGAGGCCTTGTTACAAAATCGTCCTGTGCCCTGGGCTCCCCCCAACTTTTTGCTGACTGGTACTGGTGGTAACTGACTGACTGACCCTGGGCTCTGACTAACCAGGCCTGGACGGGAGAGAGAGAGAAGCGATCAGATAGGGAGAAGAGAGAAGAAGAGCGAGAGAATGTATCAGAGAGGGAGAAGAGAGATAGAGAGAGAGAATGGATCAGAGAGTGAGAAGAGAGAAGCAGAGATATAATAGATCAGAGATGGAGAAGAGAGAATGAGAGGGAGAATGGATCAGAGAGGGAGAAGAGAGAAGGAGAGAGAGAGAGAGAAAGTGAGAGAGAGAGAGAGAATGGATCAGAGAGGGAGAAGAGAGAGAGAGAGAGAATGGATCAGAGAGGAAGAAGAGAGGAGAGAGAGATAATGGATCAGAGAGGGAGAAGAGAGAATGAGTGAGAGAGAATGGATCAGCGAGGGAGAAGAGAGAAGGAGAGAGAGAGTGGATCAGAGAGGGAGAAGAGAGAACGAGAGAGAGTGGCACAGAGAGGGAGAAGAGAGAAGGAGAGAAAGAGAGAATGGATCAGCGAGGGAGAAGAGAGAAGGAGAGAGAGGTAATGGATCAGAGAGGGAGAAGAGAGAATGAGAGAGAGAAGGGATCAGAGAGGGAGAAGAGAGGAACTAAAAGGGAAAATGGATCAGAGAGGGAGAAGAGAGGTGGAGAGAGAGAGTGGATCAGAGAGGGAAGGAGAGAGAGAGAATGGATCAGAGAGGGAGAAGAGAGAATGAGAGAGAGAATGGATCAGAGAGGAAGAAGAGAGCGGAGAGAGAATGGATCAGAGAGGGAGAAGAGAGAATGAGAGAGAGAGAAGGGAGAAGAAGCAAGAGAATAGATCAGAGAAGGAGAAAATAGAATGAGAGAAAGAGTGGATCAGGAGGGAGAAGAGAGAAGGAGAGAGAGAGAGAATGGATCAGAGAGGGAGAAGAGAGAAGGAGTGAGAGAGAATGGATCAGAGAGGGAGAAGAGAGAGAATAGATCAGAGAAGGAGAAGAGAGAATGAGAGAGAGAGTGGATCAGTGACTGAGAAGAGAGAAGGAGAGAGAGAATGGATCAGAGAGGGGTGGAGAGAAGGAGAGAGAGAGAATGTATCAGAGTGGGAGAAGAGAGAATGAGAGCAAGAGAATAGATCAGAGAGGGAGGAGAGAAAATGAAAGAGAGAAGGTATCAGAGAGGGAGAAGAGGGGGAGAAGAGAGGAAATAAGAGAGAAAATGGATCAGAGAGGGAGAAGAGAAGTGGAGAGAGAGAGAGAGTGGATCAGAGAGGGAAGAGAGGGAAGGAGAGAGAGAGAATGGATCAGAGAGGGAGAAGAGAGAATGAGAGAGAGAGAATGGATCAGAGGGGGAGAAGAGAGGAGAGAGAGAATGGATCAGAGAGGGAGAAGAGAGAATGAGAGAGAGAGAAGGGATCAGAGAGGGAGAAGAGTGAAGAAGAGAGAGTGAATGGAGAAGAGAGGGAGAATAGAGAATGAGAGAGAGAGAAGGGATCAGAGAGGGAGAAGAGAGGAAATAAGAGAGAAAATGGATCAGAGAGTTAGAAGAGAGACTGAGAGAGAGAGTGGATCAGAGAAGGAAGAGAGGGAAGGAGATAGAGAGAATGGATCAGAGAGGGAGAAGAGAGAATGAGAGAAAGAGAAGGTATCAGAGAGGATGAAGAGAGAAGGAGAGAGAAATAAGAGATCATAGAAGGAGAAGAGAGAAAAATAGAAAAGAGAGAGTGAATGGATAAGAGAGGGAGAAGAGAGAAGGAGAGAGAGAGAACGGATCAGAGACAGAGAATGGATCAGAGAGGGAGAAGAGAGAATCAGAGAGGGAGAAGAGAGGAGGAGAGAGAGAATGGATCAGAGAGGGAGAAGAGAGAAGGAGGGAGAGAGAAGGAATGGATGGATAGATGGATGAATGGGTGGATGGATGGAAAGAGAGCCATATTGTGAGGAGACAAAGGGATAGGTTGGTTTGCGCTTTCATGCCAGCTCTGGTTACGGTTCCCCACTCTGGCCTTAAGAACATGTAAAAAACTTTCTTTGGCCTTGCATGTATTTCACATCAGTCACTTCAAGGACCTCTTTTCACCTGCATCTTTGGGGCCCAGAGGGGCACATCACCTGGGTTTTAAATCCCCTTCCGCTAGTGGCAGGTGTGTCGTCGATGCCACCACAGTGACAAGTGCGCTGTTCAATAATGCAGCCTACCAGCCTGAGGGGCCACGGTGCTGACCAAACTTCACACCTCGCCTCGCTCTGCCTGGCAGTACTACGCGGGATTCGGGAAACGGGGTGCCGCATTGTACTGTATTGCGATTGGATTTATATAGCGCCTACTACCCATGAAAAGTCGTTGAAATACAAAAGTCGACTGCACCCTGGGAAAGGGGAGCATTCAGGTGGGGTAATCGGGGTTGGGGGGGCGGAGAGGGGGGTAACACTTTGAAGATCACTACTGAGGCAGCAAGAGCAAACCAACCCCATATCAGACAGGACACACTTATTTGGACTGCCACCGGTGCGTCACGTCCAGCTTCAACTGCCACCCAGCAGGACCATGATATTGTATTTATATTTTCATTTAATTTTTATAGCGCAATCTCACTATCTGGGTTTCGGGGCGCTGTACAGTGTATTCTAATAACAGAAGGAGAGTAAGTAGTGCGTGTTCATTATTATTTAAATCAGAATTTCTCCTTTTCTTAGGTTTTGGGCACTGCCATGTCATTTCCAAGGCTGTGGCAGGTTGGTGGTCTTGTCGCGACCCCGAGGCTCGGCTGCTCCCCGCCAGACACACAGTTAGGCGCGGGGCTTCTGCTGCACCAGCACCTGGCTCTCCTTTCTGTGCTGGCGGGGGGGCAGCTCCTAGTTCGCGGCTGCAGAGGGTGGCGCCATCTGATCCGTAGAAGCCTTTTAAAACGACCAGGTTCTTCGCGCCTTTACTGAGGCGTAAGGATTCGATGCCCCACTAGCCCGGCGAGAGACTTCAATTACCCGAAGAAGCTAACAATAGGCTACATGTTTATGTAGTGTAATAACAAGGGGAACGAAGGCTTATCAAAAATGAATATTCGGAACTCGCTCAATGCCTCGGGTTCAATGCCCACTGCGCATGCAGCCCACCGTTAGACTGTTCTAACGATGGCTCCCCTGCCCAAGTGCCCGTTGAGTGACTGGCACATGCCCCCTTCCCGCTTTTGGGGCTTTTACCACATCAGTGAGAGGGCGCGCTGATTTATGGGCACCGCCTGGGTGGAACATCAAAACACCGTGCATTAGAAACACACAGAACAGACATATTTATTTATATTCAGTGAGAATATATGTTTTTCCACATACCAGGCAATTTTTGTATCTCATGGTGGTGTTAAACACATAATCATGTCTGACCTGTTACGTGCCGTATTCTGTCCATTCCTATGATGCGTTTAGGAATAAATATTTATATCGCCAGCTACTCGATCAAAGTCCCTGGGGTAAGATAATATCCCCTTCATCGGTTTACTTACCCCCAGGACCTGGCCGACCCGGGGGCTAATAAAAAACGAAGTGCGGGAGCCCACGCTTCATTTTTTTAAAAAAAGTTTCGGCCAGATTTGTGCACCAAGCGCGAGTTCGGCCGATTTCTTTTTTAAAAAAATGCGTTTTTGGGCCCTGTGGGTTTTTCTGAGACCCCCTGAGCAGGCCTAGGGGGTCAGGGTGTTTCTACCCTGCCCCCTTTTCTTGTTTTTTAACCTTTTTTTTTACCTTATTCTTGTGACTCGGTTGAACCGAGTCACGAGATGGCTGCCAACACATTCTGGTTTGGAGTGTTGGCAGCCATTCAGAATGAAGCTCGTGCTCGGGAGGGTTCGCGAATCCTCCTTGGTGCTCAGATATCGATATTTTTTATTTTTAAATTTCTCAGGAACTACTGAACGGATTTACACCATTTAAAGCTGAGTGCACTCTGGACCAAGAGCTACCTCTCTGCCAAATTTGGTGTAATTCCATTCAGCAGTTCGGGCTGTAGCCTCAACAAAAGTTCCTATGGAAATTAACATGGAGAAAATGTGTTTTGGGACCTCCCTTTTTTCTCGTCCCCTGCTTGACAAATCACCCCAAAATGTTCAAGACAGGAGCTGACCGGAGCGGGCCATTAGTTTTGAAAATTTTGCGCAGATTCGTCAAACGGCGCCAACGATATTGGCAAATCAAAAAACTCTTTTCCTATGGAAACTAGGTCCTAACTATAACTACCTACTGGCGACCGCCAGTAGGTAATATATATATCTATATATCTATATATATATATATATACACACGTATATAGATATATATATATATACACCCATTGACGATATCCAAGTGCGATCGCACACATACAGGAACACGGACTCACGGTATAGCTGGTGCCACAATTAATACTTTATTTAGGAAAAAAGGGTGCTGCCTCTGACGCGTTTCGGACACAGGCTGTGTCCTTGATCACATGACAAACGTTCTTCAAAAGCCGGAATTTAAAGGGAAAGTGTAGCTTCCGGTAACGTGATCGGCATATAAATAGCAATGAAAAACATACTATACATTGATATCAACTGCTTTACATGTAAGGTGGAAACAGCAACATTGATTCTAATATGGCGCATAGTAATCATTCTGTCTGCGCACCTATATTGGACACTTTTATATTTATATAAACAAAGTAATAGTGTCCAAAACTGCAAATATAGTCTTTGTTGTCGATTGGCCCACCTTGTAAATATATCTTCAGTAATCAACATGCAATGGCATTGTGTGAAGGGACCTCTATGATATTTGACTTTCTTAAAAATAAAGTGCACAGTGAATGATGTAAACAAATAGTATAGTATCATGTTCTAACCATCACATGTATGTTGACCTTGACATTCCAGATATTCAGTGCGTACAAATACATAGTTATTACACAGGAATAATATATTTATAAATTGCTTAATGCTTAAAATAATAAATACCTGTATTAATTTCTAAAAACCTCATCTTGTACGGACAGTGCGCCCTACTATTGCGCCCTACTATTGCGCTATCAAACAGCATTTTGATGGTCTATCATAATAGGTCTAATTCTATTATACACAACTACTCTTGTTTAATTGATGTAAAGTGCAAAAGTGCTTTTCCAGAGTATTGTCCTAACTCCAATATAACAATATGGAGCTACCCATTGCATGTGCAAAATTGCAAGGAAAGATTGACCCTACTACAGATGTAGTAAAAAAGTGCTAATGCCTATACAGTACCGAAGCGTGCAAAGTGCATAATAGGAATTTAATGTGCAAAAAGTGCAATAAAATAGCTAAAACTTATGGGATCATAAGGCGACAATTCATATAGAGTATAGAATTTCCTTTGGGAAAATGCAGAATATGTCTAAAATCGCCAGGTACCAATACCTCATATATCAAATCTGCAATCCCCTATGTAAATAATGTTGTATCTCATTAAACTCGTGTAGATACTAATACCCAGGGAGCCCCCCTGCTACAAAATCTGCCTGTACCTCCCTAATGTTAAAAAAGTGGAAGATTCAGAAAGCTTAGCCTTATCTTTATACTTAAGTTACACGGCTGACCATTCAACTTTGACTATAGATTACCTTCTTACATACTTTACAACAGTATCAGGTGATACTCTTAGTAATGTTTATCCCCAACTCACAGAAAGTTGTGCAAATATTCTCCGACATTGAGCCCTAATGGAGACTTGGTGTCCAGATCTATTATATATCTGGATTCCAGCTGGCGCAACTATCTCTCCCGATTGCCGCCCCGTTTGTTAGGAAATACTGCATCGATAACAAAGTATTGCAGGCATTTAAGATTATTATCATGGACAGCTTTAAAATGTCTAGCAACGGGATAGGCTGGGTCGGAGTTCACTATCGCACGGAGATGCTGCAAGATACGAACATACACCTGCAGTTTAGTACTTCCCACGTAGCACAGATTGCAGCTGCACCTTAAAACATATACTGCGTGGTCAGTCCTACACGTGTAATGTTCTCTTAGTGCGAAGGATTTGTCTGTAAAGGGTGTCCTATATGTGGTGGTATTGATACCAAATTTGCATGCTCTGCATGAGCTGCACTTAAAAAACCCTTTTCTTGGGGAAAGCCAACTATCTGTTTTCATTGCTTCAGCGCTATTTTTTACCAAATCGTTATGCATAGAGTATGCCTTTCGAAAAGTTATGGTAGGATTCTTTTGGAGAACTTTTTTTAGCGTAACATCTGTCAAAACTATTGGCCACTGTTTCTTAATGATGGCTTTAATAGTTTTGGCCTGTTTGCTATAGGTGGTAATTAATCGCATCTCCATATTGTCACTTGAGGACTGGTTGGCTGTATCTATCGTTTCCCTTATTTTGTGTCTGTCAGGATTCAATAGATTCTCCCGCTCCTTGTCATTAGCCTTTCTTATAGCTATGTCCAATTTCTTGGGATTGTATATATATATATATCTTCCCTTCTTCCTTGAAAACCTCCAAAGACGGTGACGACACACACAGGTAGGACAAAAAATTAATATTTTCGGCCTGTTTTAAATATGTATAACATTAGGAATGCTTGAGTGAGCAGTATTGCAGGATTGCGACTCTCAGGTGGACAAAGGCTGGGCTGCCAGCCTAAATGTGTTCCTGTTGTTTCGGTGTTGACTTAATTAAAATTGGATTTTGCCACCTTTCCAGAGTGCCGGACCCCGCTTATTTGGAGTGAGGTATCGTCGTTTACGGCACCACCAGCGGTTTGGTTGCAGGCCGGCAAAACCACAAACTTGTGTTTTGTACTTGAGGTTGGCGTTCCCTCGAACTTCATGGCTTTGAGATGGGATGAGAGGCTGGAGCAGGTGGGAGAACCGGCACAGTGAAAGGATTATCTCACTCAGCAGGAGATTCAACGTATGGTGAGCCCACGCCCTCTAAAATGGACATATGTGCTCGGAGCTGGGCACCATAGGGAGCACGTATCATGGTTGACTCCTAATGGTGAGGATTGGTGGGATAAGCAATGGCAGGCTAAGTAACACTGGATTTGAACTCAATCAATCAATCAGGGAATCTTAAAGCACACTACTCACCCGTGAGGGTCTCAAGGTGCTGGGGGGAGGTGGGTGCAGCTCTGGGTTAGCCGAAGAGCCAAGTCTTTAGGCTCTTCCGGAAGGTGTGCAGGGTGGGGGAGCGTCTGATGTCAACTGGGAGTTTGTTCCAGGCCTTGGCTGCTTGCTTCAGGGTTCTTCATGAGGGAGAGGATGAGCTGGGTGTTGTCTGCGTAGGATAGTATGCTGAGTCCGTGCTGTCTGATGATGGTGGCGAGGGGGCCATGTAGATATTGAAGAGCGTGGGGCTGAGCGATGATCCTTGGGGTACTCCACAGTTGATCTCTGTGGGTTCGGAGAGGAAGGGAGGGAGTCTGATCCTTTGGGTTCTGCCGGCGAGAAAGGAGCGGATCCAGTCGAGGGCGATTCCCCTTATGCCGGCATCGTGGAGTCTGGCTGCAAGAGTGCGGTGAGAGATGGTGTTGAAGGCTACGGAGAGGTCTAGCAGGATGAGGGCTGCAGTGTGGCTCTGGTCGAGGAGTGGGCGGATGTCGTCGGTGGCGGCAAGGAGGGCGGTCTAGGTGCTGTGGTTTCTGCAGAATCCAGACTGGGAAGAGTCAAGGATTTTGTTCTCTTTGATGAAAGTAGTGAGCTGGGCGTTGACAATTTTCTTTTTGACCTTGGCTGTGAAGGGGAGGAGAGAGATGGGGCGGCAGTTCTTCAGGTCCGTTGAGTCGGCGGAGGGTTTCTTGAGGAGGGGCTTGACCTCTGCCTGCTTCCAGTCGTCAGCAAAAAGGCCTGATTCGAAGGTGGTGTTGATGGTGTGGCATAGTTCGGGCGCTATGGCTGCGGCGGCTCTGTGGAAGATGTGCTGTGGGCAGGGATCTGTGGGGGCTCCTGAGTGGGTGCTCCTCATGGTCGTGGTGGTCTCTTCGGTGGTGACTGGGGTCCAGGTGGTGATGGTGAGCTGGCCGTACTTGCTGGAGGGGAAGGTGGTTTCTGGTGTTTGTTTGCTGAAGTTGTCGTAGAGGGTCTTGATCTTCGTGTGGAAGTAGGAGCGGAGCTTGTTGCACAGGTCCTGAGAGGGTGTGAAGTTTGTGGCTTCGCTGGGTGGTTTGGTGAATTGCTGGATGATGTTGAAGAGTTCCTTCAGGTTGATGGAGTTGGTGAGGATTTTGTTCCGGGTGAAGGTCCTCTTGGTGGCTCTTATGCGTTGGTGGCGTTCTTGTAGGCGGTCTGGTCTTTGGTGGCTTTGCTGTTTCTCCATCATTTTTCGAGCCGTCTGCAGGAACATCTGGCTTCTTGGAGGTCGGTGGTGAACCAGATGGCCTTCAGGGGGCACTGTCTCTTGGGGTTGCGGAGGGGTACGAGCTTGTCTGCGCAGCTAGAGATCCAGTAGTGAAGCTCCTTGGCTGCGGAGTTGGCGTTGGTGGTGGTGGAGGTGGGGTCATGGATGAGGGTGCAGTCGTGGTGTTCCTCTGTGACTTTACCCCAGTTTCTTTTATTTTAAACACTTTGTTTATTGGCATTTTGGGTTCAATAACACAACAGGTACAGTACATGATAGGCATTCCATTTACATTGCGTTGGTACAACAGTACAGTGCAAGGAATGAGTCTGAATATACAGGACACAATACATGATGGCTGGCAGAGGCATGGAAGGTATATAGAATATCACAGCGATTTTACTAGAGGGCGATCCCGCTAATATGTGGCCCTGCGGCCTCAGCATGTCAGCTAGTCTACGCCAGTGCAGCACTGTCTTCTGTGTCATTTGCAGCCACTCTTAGCAGGTAGTTGATGAGAGGTTCCCAAATATCACAGGGCGGTGAGCGGGGAGGGAGCAGCTCAGCGTATATATTGTTTTGCTCCTGACAATAAGTGAGGTCTGCTAGCCAATCCTTAAATTTAGGCTCCCTGCCTCTCCCCCATCTGCATGCGATTTTACGCTTGGCAACGAGGAGGCCCATCGCCATGAAGCATTTAATACGGCCTTTGTACCCAGGAAGGTATCCTAGGAGACCCATTTCTGGTGTAAGATCGAGCTGCCCACCAACCATGTCTCCCAAGGCCGCCCCCACCTCCATTATTGCGCTATGGGCCTACATTCCCATTCAACGTGTAAAAACCCCGCTCCCTCCTGTTTACAGTGGTCGCATTTGTCACTATCTCGCAATTGAAATTTGTGCATTTTTACAGGGGTGTAGTACATTCTGTGGAGGAATTTAAAATGTATGATCCTAAATCTGCTGTTAGCAGTAATACGTTCAGTTTGCTGACAGCAATATGCCCAGGCCTCCGCTGTGATTGGATGACCTAATTCTGCTTCCCACCCCTGTTTTGCTTTCAGGGTGTTATGCATCGCCGCACCTATGGTGGCTTTATATATACGGGACACAGCATGTGGTGCCCCTGCATGTAATGTTTGGTGCAGTGGGAGCAGTGTGGGGGGCTCCTCTGGGAACGCAGGGGTTGCGGCGGCCTTCACGTCCTGGCGCAAGCGGATCTATAGGAATCAGTCCATAGTGGTGGGGGGAGTGTCACCAAAAAACTCTGCTATGCCTTTAAATTGCCCAGATTGATACATATCCCCCCAGGTATTGACGGCAAGTTTGAGGACCAGTCGCTTGCAGATGCCTTCTTGTGTGACTGGCAGATTATACTGATCCCATAGGGGAAGCAGCGGGGAATATAGCAGGGAAATTTGGTACCATGTGGCTGTGGCACGCCACGCGTTATTAGTGCAGGCTACGGTGGATCGTTTTCCCCAGCTGTTTTATCATCGGCACCCAGGAGTCCTGTGAGGGATATGGGGGCCATAAGCCCCTGCTCTACCGCCAAGTGCATCATGAAGGGCGGAGGATCGAGCCAATACGCGGCGTAGGGTGCCTGAGCGCAGAGATAGTAAAGTTCAGGATCGGGCGCTTCAAACCCGCCCTGAGCGAACGGCAGTGTGAGGGTGCTCCATTTACTCCGAGGCTGTTTCCCGCCCCATGCCAGGCGGATGAGCTGACTCTTCAGTCTTGTAAAGAAGGGGCGGCCAGGGGAGAAGGGGATGTTTGTAAATAAATATAAAAATTTGGGCATGATGACCATTTTCATTAAGGCTACCCGGCCAGTGAGGGAAAGCGGAAGAGCTATCCATCTGGTAATCAAGTCTTCCACCTTATTTAGGACCACTCCATAGTTCGCTCTCAAGAGTTCTTCTCTGTCTTTGGTTATGCTGATGCCCAGGTAACGGACTTCGTCATCGCACCACTGCAGCGGGTAGTCCATTGGGAAAGGGGTGGTACACCTAGTGAGTGGCATGACCTGAGACTTGCCCCAGTTTATGGTGATGCCCGATAAGGCCCCAAATTTTATTATCTCATGGATCATGGCGTTTAACCCTTCTGCAGGATCACGCACATAGAGCGTAATGTCATTCGCATATAGCGATATTAAGACGGGCCCTTGTGGGGTAATCTAGCGCATACTGCTTATGGTGCTGTCGCAGCATGGCAGCCAACAGCTCCATTGCTATGGCAAATAGCAGGGGTGAGAGGGGGCACCCCTGATGCGTACCTCTGGAAATGCCAAAGGCAGGGGAGCGTTCTCCGTTCAGGAGCAATGTGGCACAGGGGAGGTGATACAACAATTTAATCCACATGAGGAACCCAGGTGGAAATCCTATATGCGTTAAGACCGTAAATAGGTATCCCCATTCCAGGGAGTCAAACGCTTTGGTGGCGTCAAGGAAGACCGTCACCGCCTGGTCCTCCTGATCAATACCATGCATAATGGAGAATAGGGTCCGCAGATTATGTGAAATTGACCGACCAGGTATGAAGCCTGCTTGATCTGGCCTACTTAGGTTGCCCATCAAGAGCGTGAGTCTATTTGCCAACACTTTGGCTAATATCTTAACATCGCAATTAATGAGGGACAGCGGCCTATACGAGTCCGTAGAGTCAGGGGTTTTCCCGGGTTTCAATAGCGAGACCAGCATTGCTTCCCGCATGGTGGGCGGGAGCGTCCCTGTTTGGGCCGCGTCTTCATATACCGCTTTCAGCAAGGGGGCCAGCATGTCTATGTAGTTCTTATAAAATTCAATAACGAGGCCGTCGGGTCCCAGCGCCTTCCCGTTCCCTATTTGCATATTAGCCCCACGTATTTCGTCCACCTCAATATCGGCCACTAAACATTCTCGCTGTCTGTTACTTAGCCAAGCCAGTTCTATCTGTTGCAAATATTGCGAAGTCTCATCTTGACGCGTCGCGCAGGTCGAGTACAGCGTCTGGTAGTGAGTGGTCAAAACCCCCATTATGGCCGGGGTATCCCGGTGTGTCGCACCCTCCCCATCTCGGATGGCCAACACATGGTTCGCCGTTTTTGGTGACCGGATGGTCTCTGTGAGCGCTTTGCCGGGTCGCTCCCCCTCACCATACCTGCGCACCGTGTGGTATTTGCTGCAAAAAAGGCATTCCCTGTCCGCTTCAGCTTGGTACTCTGTAAGGAGTTCGCGTATCTTGGCCAGAGCGGGACCCTCGCGTGCCGCGTGAATGTTTGATTCCTGCTGTTTAATCTGGCGTTCCAGGCTGCCTATAGTTGTGCGAATATCTTTGAGGATGCCCCCCGCTTTGGCTATACAGTGGCCCCTAATGGTAACCTTCAGCGCCTCCCACACAGTGGCCAAGGAGGGTACTGAGTCTATGTTGAGCCGCAGGAATTCTTCTAGTGTTTCACCCAGTTCTGTCCTAAATACCGCATCAAGTAGCGCCGTGGGTTGTAGGCGCCACAGTCTGTGTTGTGGCGATGAACCCGGAGGGTTCAGCAGCATAAGCACCGGGGAGTGGTCTGAGTAGGTACGCGCTAAGTGACGAGTGGAGAGGGCATGTATCCCTATGTCTTGTGATGCAAGCCACATGTCCAGCCTGGACCAGTTGTTGTGTACTTCCGAGTGAAACGTTCCCTCACGCTGCGTGGGGTGGCGGTGGCGCCAGACGTCTACCAGCAGGTTGTCAGCTATTATTTGCTGGAGTTGGCATTGCGCTTTGGAGTAGTGGTGCGGCAGCGGGTGGGAGCGGTCCTGTGAGGGAGGCAGCGTTAAGTTAAAATCTCCCCCCATATGAGATGAGTCGAACCTATGCTCACTATGCGTGCCCATAAGGTGATGAAGTAGTCTTCATCGTCCACATTAGGCCCATAGCTACACACTAATGTGATTGAAGCTGACGCCAGCCTGCCCCATGTCATGCAGAACCTTCCCTGACGGTCGAGTGCAGAGCCTTCCTCAACATAGGGCACCGTTTTTTTATTAGGATTGCCGTGCCTTTCGAGAAGGCTGAGTATGAGGAAAAGTGTCTGTGGGAGGCCCATCTAGAGGCGAACTGAGGCTGTTGTGTGGGGAGAGTGTGTGTTACCTGCAGCATAGCTATGCTGACATGATGCCTATCCAAATAGGCCAGTATGTGCCATTTTTTTCTGGGGTCGCCCAGCCCCCTGACGTTCCAAGTTAAGAGTCCCATGTGCGCTGCGGTGTTATCCCTTTGTCCCTCACTCGCCATTGCCTAGTGTCCCGCCCGCATATATGTATTGCGATCGTGTACCTGTTACTGAGTATGTACTGTACCCACGCGGCCTGTTATCCATAGCAAGCGTAGGAATGCCTACCCCGTTACCCCAACATTCCCCCCACAACGGTGACCCCAACTTGCCGTGCATATTCCCCACCCTCTGAACCCCTCCCCATGTATCTAAAAAAACCTGTATAATCTGTGGCACAGCTTCCCTGTGTTGACAGTGCGCAGCCCATGCTATGGGGTTGCAGAGCATCAGTGGCATAAGGATGTATTCATACAGTAACATGCAGGCACTGACAGTATGCAGAACGGGTAGAGTTTGAATCTCAGGGTTGCTAGTGAACCATAACTGCAATGTCCCCACAACATAACAACAAAGGAAACAGCGGAACAATACAATCCCCACTAGTGGAGGAAAGGGGAACACCCTCGGAGGCATGTGTCCCAGGGGGCATGGCAGCGCCTCCTGCACCGTCTTGTCGTGCAGGAGAGGGCCCTGCAATGCAGGTTCGAGATCCTGCAGGGTTTTCACTGTCTATATGCAATCTGGTGAAAGGTCGGGAGGCTATACAGGGACAACATGTAGCGTTACCTGCTACTAGGAGCAAATGTCTGTGTCAGCAGTGCCCACATTCAAACCTGTGAGTAGTGGTCAGTGAGCCCGTGTCCAGTGCCCTCAGTCCTCTTCATGATGCGCTGGGCCGTCCCTGCCGCCTGATGGGGAGCGCTCCGCTCTCTTGGCAGCTAGCACTGTCGTTTTGAAGAAGTCCGCCGCCTGTTGTGGATTGTTGCAGATGTGGTGCTTGCCGTTGTAGGTGAGCCGCAGACGTGCACGGTAGAGCATAGCATACTCCACTCCTTCTTGCTGTAACTTCTTTTTGATTGGAACGTATTTCTTCTGCGCTTCTTGGACATTGAGGGTGAAGTCGGGATACAGTGATATGGCATTATTCTCGAAGATAACGTCTTTCAACTCCCTCGCTTTACGCAGAGCTGTATCGCGGTCGTGATAGTTAAGTAGTCACACGACTATGCTCCCGGCGGGGGCTTCGGTGCCAGTGTTCGATGCGCCCGTTCCACAATTAGCATTCTTGAGAAGGCCTCCTGACCGAAGCATGTGGTGAGCAGTCTCTCTACATAATCTTCCAGCCTTCCTGTGTTGGTTGTCTCGGGAAGCCGGTAATGCGGATATTGTTCCACCTCGTGCGGGCTTCAATGTCCTCGTTTTTTGCCGCTATCACCTTGAGCAACTTATCAATGTCCGTGAGTTGCCCTGTTGCCTGTGCGTGGTCGTCTTCGGGAGCTGAGATTCGCGTTTCAGCCTCTTTTATTCTGCTATCTTGTTTTTCAATCTTTTGGGTAATCTGGTCCATTCTAGCACACATGGAATCCATTTTCCCCTCTATGGAGGCAAAGCTTGCTTTCATTGTGTGGAGCAGCGTCTTCATGTCAACCTCGTCCGTGCCCTGGCTCGCTTGACCGGAGCCATCATGTTCTGTTTCAGGTGGCTGCCCTCTGGGCATTCTGCGGGCGTCGAACGTGAGCTTAGGTTGTTTGCCATCCAGCTTCCCCATTGTTGTGCCAGTCTATGCAGGTGGCAGGAGTACCAGTGGTCGCTTAACAGGTGTCCAATGCGCCGGTGAGCACAGGTACGTTCTGGGTGCTCCGGTATTAGTATCGAGTGCCCTGATGGCCTCTGGTGCTTTTCCGGTGTATCAGTGAGTGCGGAGGGGCTCTGGGATGGCCGCGCCATACCCCCGATGTCTCGGCGTGGCACTCGCACAGCTCTCTGCGTGGCCCAGGAGTCGCGGAGCCACGTAGCAGCGCCTGAACAACGTGAGGCGACCAGCGCGGTCCAGGACCCGGGTGGCCCGGGGTCCACACTCGTCCGGCTCCGCGCCGCAGTGGGTGAAATGGCACCCCTCCGCACCTCCGCTTCGCTTCTGCGTCGCTTTACTGGCTCGGCATCAGCGGGGAACTCGTGTACTTGATGGAGCTTGCCCTCCGGCCCACCACAGCATAGAAGGATGCCTCACAGTGAGGGCTTGGAGTGCAGATAAGCACTGGGGCTCCTATTCCGCAATGTTAGAAGGTCCAAGAGAGCGTTGGCGTTACAGGCACTGTTTCAGCAGATGGTAGGTGCCAGACGGCAGCTGATATAATAATATCTGAGGCGTTTTAAGTTCGGGCTTTGAGAGGGTATCTGTGCAATTTCTTCAAGCTAGCCACTTGTTCAATGCAATACCTTTACTTTTTGCCCCCCTAGGCACCCAGTCTTAAGGAGGAGGCAGGCCTGCAGTCTAAGCTGGATAAGAGTCCCACTCCGCAGCGGGGGCCACGGGTCGGAGGCCAAAGATCGCGCACTTCGTCCCCCCCTGGGGGTTTGAAAACAGGATGACCCTGGTGGGGTGCCTTGGGCGCGTTGAACCTAGAGTGTGTGTTGGGGTCAGGTAGGGCTGCGGACTCACTGCATGGCAGCCCCGGCTGGGCCCAGGTCCTCGCCGGTCGTCGCCGCAGCCCTAGATGCCACAGGGTGTCACGGATGAACCAGGCCCCACCAGGCCGCAGTCGTGGGGGTTCACGTGGTGGGCTGAACGCCAGATTCACCGGGTTGGCGTAAGTCCCTCCCCTGCACAAGCCGCTGCTCCGACCTGTATAGTGGTTCGTTCCGCCGAGCATCCGCTGGTCAGGGGAGCATGCAGTGTCTCTTTGCCCCGCAGGTCTGCACCAAGTCCGAACGCCTCGTAAGTGGCTGGGAGGCTGTCCCAGGAGGGGTGCTGGAGTATGCTGTGCCTCAGTCGGGTAGGCCGGGATCCCTGGACACGTGCCGGGGTGGCTCCAGGGCGGCGCGTTCCCAGCGTGCAGCCATGTCATGCGCTATCCCCACAGCTCCACCAGTTGCGTCTCCGGAATGACAGTGGGGTATGGCGTGGAACCAAATCTGCTGGTTTGTAAAGCCTCTTTACCGGTGCGGACTCACGGCCCCCGCGGACATCAGCGGGTGCGTGCTGTGGCAGGCTCCGCCCCAGGCGTCCGGAGCTAATCCCCTGCCAGGGTCCAGCGAGGCGGAACGCCGCGTGTAACAGGCCCGAGGCCCCGGCCTTGCGTTATGGTATCTCTGGTGGGGGTGCCTCTAGGGCGGCTCACAGGTGTGGCGGGCGGGAGCAGCCACATGTCTCGGGATGCCCCCAGCGCTGCTATCTCACCGCCTGTACGTCAGCCAGCAGGTCGCGGGTGTCATTCAGCTGGGGTTGGACCCTCATTGATGTGATTATTCGGTACGCGCAGGCGATGGCGGGCTCTCACCTCACGCGGCCCGGCCGGCCTTGCCATGTTTTACGGGCTGCAAATTTGTACTGCGCCCAGCTGATCTGCCTCAGCTGCTGGCTCGCCGCCGAGGAGCTGTGCCGCTTCAGCCGACCTTCCGCCGCCTGATGGGGGGGTTGCACAGTGGGATTACCCCGCAGGTTAAGGATATATTATGGATTGGGTCTCCAGGGCTGACGGAGCCTCACTACAGTGCGGCCATCTTGTCTGCACGCCCCCTAGCGTCTCTGACCTTACCCCAGTTTCTTAGTGGTGGGCGCGGCGTGGGTAGGTGTGCAGTGGTGGTGTTGAAGGAGAAGTGTACGCTGTGGTTGTCTGTCCAGAGGGGCTGTGAGGTGTGGCTGAAGCGGACTTTGTTCCCTCCTGGGAAGATGGGGTCGAGGGTGTGTCCCGCATTGTGGGTGGGGGTGGTGATGAGCTGCTTCAGTCCGATGTTAGCGAGGTTGTCTAGGAGGGCGGTGGAGTCAGGGTCGCTGTGGTTGTCGAGGTGGAAGTTCAGGTCGCCGATGAGAGTGTAGTCCGCAGAGGCAATGGCATGGGGTGCAATGAGGTTGACTATGAAGGAGGTGAAAGAAGCTCGAGGCCTGGGGTGTCTGTAGGCGAGGGTGCCTCGGAGCGTGGTTCTGGGGCTGGTCTGGATCTGGAAATGGAGGTGTTGGGTGTTGGAGAGGGAGTTGCTCGTGCTGGAGGTGGAGAGTCAGAGAGAGCTCTTGTGTGTGATGGCAAATCCTCCACCAGGGTGGTGTGGGCGGTCCTTCCTCTGGATCTTGTATCCATCGGGGATGGCGGTGGCGATGTCCGGGGCAGAGGAGGCGTAGGTCCAGGTTTCAGTGAAGAAGGCGACGTCTGGCAAGAGGGTTTTGAGGAGGTCCCAGATCTCTACAGCGTGTCTGTGTAGGGAGCGCACATTGAGGAGGATGCACTTTAGGGCTCCGGGGGTGTTGGCGTTCGTTGTGGGGCGGTGTTCATGGGGGTGTGGTCGGAGGCAAAGGTCTGGCGGCAGTGGCAGCAGGAGAACTGGCCGTGGGTGGTGTTCGGAGTGGACAGCTGGCAGTTGCTGTTCCTCCCTGGGCTAAGTCGTAGCGGTGTGTGGTCGGAGATCCAGGGGTTCTGGCACTGCTCACTGTCGGGTCACGGATGGGCGCAGATGGGCTTGACTTTGGTGCTCCGAAGGCGCAACCAGCGGTGTGACCGTGCAGCAGCTGCCATTAATTAGGGAAGGGGGGGCATGCACCTGGGAGGTGGGAGCGGGAGCCGGCAGGGGGAGGGGCCACAGAGGCAGCAGCGGTGGGGAGGGAAACAGGCAAAACAGAATGAAACAAGGCACAATAGCTAACACCAGAACCAGGCACAATCACAAAAACAAAAACAGAAAACAAGACCAGAACAGCAGAAAAACTGGCACAATGCTGGACTTGTGCAGCAGCGGCCTCGAACACCTACCTGGAGGAGGTGAAACGGGGTCAGGGGCGGCGGCAGAGACAGCAGAGCTGCTGGGGAGAGAGCAGGTCTCACACCAGAGGTCAGAGATCTTGCTTGTGCTCCCCTGCAGCGGCTGCCATTAAATAGGGAAGGGGAGAGGGACGTGCAGCTGGGAGGCAGGAGCGGGAACCGGGTGAACATGAGTTGATCTGCATTTTACTACAAATGGGAAAGCACTGAGGAAGGCTTAAATGCCGAAATGCATTTGCTGCAATTTGTATAATAAACATCAATAATGCCCCATGAGTGCTCCTTAACTTTGAAGTCAGCCATTGTGGATACGCAAGTCCCGCCCTCGCGAATGAAGGAGGCACCCGTTCCGGCGTTCGGAAGTGGGATGGTGGGCACTTTGAGAAACGGATCTAACCGTCATACTGCCTGAACCGCAGCCGCCAGATCATCTCGTCAACCAAGGAGGTCGCTAATTATTCAAATTTGTGGTTTTCATTTATCAAAATGACGCCTACGAGGATATCTGTTTTACATCAAGCGGCTGCAACGAGGGGCTATTAGAGCACAGAATCGAAATATATGGCAGCCCATTTGGGACACAGTGGAAGGAGGCTGCTGTTGAAACAGGGGGCCCTCAAGGGATACATAAATAAATACTAATGGTGCATTTGCAACATCAAGATGGCGAATTTTCGTTATATTGTATCCCTGGCGGCCGAAAGACAGAAAAAGGAGTCATCGGATATACAGCGCCTCCATTGGCCGGAGACTCACTAATTAGAGGGAAGGTGACAATTTTTAAACTAAGTAGAGACTGTGTTTCATTTTAATACAAATGGGAAAGCACTAAGGAAGGCTTAAACGCCGAAATGCATTTGCTGCAATTTGTATAATAAACATCGATAATGCCCCGTGAGTGCATATATATATATATATATATATATATATATATATATATATATATATATATCAATCCAACAGTCCTGGTGTAGTGAATCACAAAACAGGTATGGACTTCGATATTTGCTGGTGCCAAAATAATTAAAGTTTATTGTTCAATAAGTGCTGTCCATCATGACGCGTTTCGGCCACGTCCGTGGCCTTGATCACATGATCACGGTACGTAGTTTCAAGTTATTAATAGGATACATTCATACCATGTGATCGGTGACGTCATCAGTAGCCACTGAAAACATACTCATTAGCAAAGTCACTCAAAAGGGGAAAGCATGAAAAAATGATGATATGGATCATATATCAAATAGTTTAAACGCAGTTGAAAGAATGTGCAAATTACGCAAAATAATACTTGTAGATGCTACATCAAATGCTGAATAATAAATACGATATGCTTGAACTTAAGAGAGTAAAAAAATGTATAACAATTATTCTAACAATACTAACATCTAAAATAATATATTAATTAAAACACATTACAATATTTAAAAACAATATTTTTTAAAGCTACATTACTGAAAACAATATTAAAAATAAAGATATTCTTAAAAACGATATTACCAAACACATGATATTCTTGACAATATTCTATACCATGATATTTTTGCATCACAATTTTTTTTTCCAATATTGATGTGTTCTGATATTTCTAACTAGACATTTTGTCCAAACACCCTTATGAGTAAAGAAAGAATGGCAGTGTAGAAACTTAATAATGATTTACCTATCATTATCAGCAGACTGATAAAGGAGAATTGGATTTTGCCTAATATGATTTAGAACCAAAAAGAAAATTGAGTATGATACCTGATGATGTAAAATTTTACACTTCAAACTTTGGGAGTAAACCCAATTCTTGGATATACAACCAGTGTCTTAATTGAAAAACAGCTTATAGTAAGTATTGTCACCAGTGACGAGTAGAGACCATGCAGACAGTCGATTAGTCAAAGTGTATAATACCTTGATTAAAAACCGCAGTAACAACGTCAAGGTGTACATAATAGATCATGTGAGTGTACATGCCTAATGATGACTGGGTAATGCATCGAAATCAATGCAATAACATGTGGGACACAATTAAAAAAAAAAAAGCAGCTGTGCAATGTTTAAGGAGAAAGAGACCACATCCAGTGTGTTACTGCATGTTAGGAGTGCAATGTTATTGAGCTGGCTCAACCTGAAAGCAAGCAAACCTGTGCTCAGTAAAGGGCTACAAGCCCCTGCATGCATCGAGAACATCACAATAAACCTGTCATGCTCATCATATATGTCAGCTTACGCCCTAGGAAAGGCTTTAAGTTAAACATCTATTCAGGAACAGATTGGCCATTTTGTCGTGAAAATAGGATGTTCGCACTCTAGTTGTTCATTAGAAATATGTGGTGAAGTTATGGTAGACCACTGGGGAATCAATTTCCAGACTTCTGCTGCTGTTGAGACTACAGGTTGTACTCAGCTTGCTAGACTTATTTCTGACAAGGATGAGAACGTTATGTGAGAATTATAGAAAATGTATAATCATTTTAGCATTCCAGAGTACTAGTCATAAATTCTATAACAAAATGAAATTCATTATTTTCTTAATTTACTGCATTGTCTTTTATTGGGAAATATTTCAATTCTATAGCTCCTACTCCAGCAACATGAAGATCCAGTGTGCATCACTTTGTCATTAATTGAGAATGTTAGCGCTCTAGTTGTTTATTTAAACTCTGTGGTGAAGGTGCTGTAGAACACAGAGGAATCAACTGACAACATCTTTCTCCTCAGGGAAGTACAAGTGTTCATTCTATCAGACTTTTTTCTCTCATGCTGGATTAATACATTTATGAATATTAAAGAAAATGTGCCCTCATTTTAGCATTTTGAGCACTTAACATTATTTCCATGAGTAAATCACATAAGAAAACAATTTTCTCTCAAACATGGTTCATCAAGTACCAGCAGTGGGTCAGAATTTTTTCTCATGGTAAAATCATGTTAGAACTCACCCCAATTCCTAAATGTCATTTGTCACCACCAATAAATGGTTTACACTGTCACTAAAATTCTATATGCACTATTTTGTAAACCTTAAAATCAGGGATTATCGACAATGCTTATCACCAAAAACATCCAACAAGTGTGCTTCTTGTAACGTTTCACCTAAATAGTCCCATGAAAAACACACCATCTAACGAATAATTTTGTGAATTTCACCCCAAATTTTAAGGGTGTGGTTCACAAATGCAATATTATCCAAGGAGGAGGGAACTCCCAGATAGGCATTAACCGCAGTCAAGTACAGCCCTTGGCTTCACCTTGGATGCTCTGTCTCCACCTGGGTCAATACCTCCCTGCAAATGTCCTCCCCCTTGAATAATATAGCCTTAAAGCACACCGTAGCGGGCTCTACTGGCCATTAAAAGCCAGCTCCAGCATTTCGGCTTCGGCCTTTTAACTAGGGAGCGGGCTTTTAATGACCGGTAGAGCCCGCTACAGAGGGCTCTATGACTATCAGAACATTCCGCCCCTAGTGGGCAGAATGTTATAATTTGTAAAACAAAGGCCTCACGGAGCCCGGGGGATTGAAATCCCCTTGGGCTCCGTGAGGCCTTTGTTGACAGCTGATGCTGTGAACAAACATAGGAATCTTGCTGCTCCGGGTTTCTACCAGCCATTAGAGCCCGGAGCACTTCATTGTCTTCAATGGAGCTCCCAACATTCTAATGTTCCAATGTTGCTTAGTTACTAATCAGCTCTCGAGTCTCACTATGAATATCACTGCTTAATACCACTGGTCACAAAGAAAACTTAAAAAGTTATCTCCTGTCATTACCCTGATTCTTGTTTGTTTCGTCCGTTTTTATCGCTTGGCTTACATTTAGTAATTTACTACACTGGTTCCACACTTTGACATGGTCGAGAAAATTGCCATGACAGCTACACCGAGCAATGTTAACACCATCAATACCGCAGCACTCAAGCATTGTCATATTTGCCACGGTGTGTTTGTGCAGACTTACATAATCTTTCAGAACACCATCCACAAAATGAATGGTTTAAATTGGAGAACTGAAGAGCATTTGCTGGATTAATTATACAGTACACATTTTTATTTGTGTTGTTTTTTTGTTTGCGGCACAAAGATGATTCATTGGACCAGATGTATCAACATTGGATTTTCCAAGTCTATAATAGCGAATTTTACCGATTCGCTATTATAGACTCGCAAAATGCAATGTATGTAGGTTTCGCAAAACAATTTGCAATTCCTACATATTCCTTAATAGCGAATTGCAAATTGCGATTCGTTATTAAGGAATGCCTTCCCATTCATTCCTATGGGCCTGGATGCCCATAGGAATGAATGGGAAGATAGTCGCAATTTGCGAGTACCAAATAGGTACTCACAAATTGCGAATGCAATTTCAAGGGTGATAAGGGGGCCAAAAGGCGACCCTGATGCACCCCCAAAAAAGGTAAGTGTGCACATGTGGCGAACATACATGCCCTAAGGGCATGTCTGTGCGCCACATGGCACTTACAAAAATGCAAAAATGTGCATTTTTCTAATTTGCGCTTCCTTAAAGCAGACTCGCAATTTTTAACTGCTTCCTGCATTGCATTTAGGGAATCGCAAATTGCGATTCCCTAACTGCATTCGCAATTTAGGTAATCGCAAAAAATTGCGATTACCCATATTGCGAATGCCAAGAGTTTGATACATTGCAAAAGGCATTTTTGCGTTCGCAATCGGCCCGTTTGCGAACGCAAAAAGCCTTGATACATCTGGCCGATTATCTGTTAGATTTTCTTATCTTGAAAACTACCTCAACCAAAATCTCAATTTTCCTCTCAACCCCATCTCTTGTTCGAACAAGAGATTTGCGGACGTTTTCAGATATGATAACGGGTATCAGGTTAAGGCAACAAAAGGCCATAAGATTAGATTGCGGTAGAGATGGAGTTGCCACCTCATTGCCATAGTAACACAGATACGTGACAGTACAAGGAATGAAAGCTTGCCTGGCGCTGCTGGTTTCTTTTAAAATAATGATACAAAAATAACTAAGAAACATTTGGAAACAGTCCAGTACAGTATAGCATATGTTTGAAGACTGCTTTCGTTCTAAAAAAACGCTGCCTTCTGCAAAAAAATGGACATTATTCTCCAGAGAGGCGAATGCCCGAACAGTTTTGCAGGTTTCTATCAATGCCCTGTGAATTGGGTAACGGGGGAGTCGAAGATGCTGAGGTCTCCCCTAGAGAATTCGGGGAAGTGGCACAGGCCACGCGGGGGGCAAGCTGATTGGCCATTTTTAAGGCATGGGTGGGGCTAGGAGAGGTTATCTGCGGGATTCCTAGGTGGCGCAGGCTTTTCAACTGTTCTCTGCCTAGACCTTGAGGCAGGTTAGAGGAAGCGTTTTGGGTTCCTGTCAGCCCTCCCGCAGTCTCTGATTTTTGCTAAGTGTTTGAGGTTTCGGATTGCCTTTAGGGGATCCTGGGTTTCTAGGGGAGGTTTAAGGGTGGGGTTTGTTATGATTATTCTATGTTTAGGGAGGCTATTTTTAGGCTGGAGGGCTGAACCAGAGGCATTGCAGACCTGCCCGACGGTTACCTAAATTAAAGTACATTTGGTAAAAACTCCGATTCCCGTTTCCAGCAGTTCTCTCCCACCCTACCTCACTCGCTGCAAAATGAACAGTGACAACTCCTTTAATTGTTGAGAGTTGGGAAAACAACCCCTTTTGTAGGCACACTGTGCTTTACTTAGGAAGAATAATGTATATGGGTGCAAATTAATCTTTTGACATTTGTGGGCCGTAGTATGATCGCTCTTGAATAAAAACAGGTGTCCCATGAGCAATCTTTTACCTGAAAACAGCTAGCATGTAGAGCTCGAATTTAGTGCATGTTCGTTACACAATGCATTTTGACTGGTAATAGGTAAGGTATATTTTATTTTAGGTCAATTCAGCTCCCTGAGTTCCCTGCTGCCTCTTGTTTTTAGATCTGGCTAGAGAGAGCTTTGGATGTGAGGATCTCATGTGAATAACTCTTGGAAAGAGCACTGCGTACGCCCATTGGACATTGCTTGCTTTGGCTCAATCCTCTCTCACCCAATGTATGTAGGATGTGTCGTTTCTATTTAGGTACAGTATTGTTACTCCACAGGAGTTTATGATAAAGGAACCCATCACCGGGGTCGCCAGGATCACAGTTGGTGACAGATCAGACAATATGGTCCCTGTCCGTCCACAGGGGAGTGGGCTGACAACAGCGGACTGATATATTCTCCCTTGACCTTGACACCAGACTGGTGTAGAAGGTGGTGGCCATCTTAGGATGGTACATTAAACACCATTCCAGCGAATCAGTCCCATGTTTCCTGTTTCGATTCATTGTCTGTTAAATGATAGGGCACCTGCAAAAATCGTATCCTGTGTGAGGTCTGGGTGCCGTGCTGTTGTCATATGTGCTGTTATGAGCGTTTCATTTTAAAGGGCTGACAGTTCCCTCTAGTTGTCATTAAGTAAACAAAGAGAATAGGGTACATGCTGAATGCTACTTATAGATAAACGTCCTTATCCTACAGCGTCACCATGTGTTCTTTGCTCATTAAAATTCACGATGGCCCAGCATAGGGCTGAATCTGTCCTTACTCTACCGGGTCCATATACCTTGAGAAAGTTCATCCCAGTCCACTTCAAAGGGATTTCTGTCAATTTTTTCTAAACTATTATACAACGTCATGCAGGATATCGAATACAGTGAGCCTGTAATGAGCCACTACTTAGAGAATAACCAAGCGTGACAATGTCAGGACAGCACTCACAGGACATTTGCTCATCCCCCCCATTCCTGGCTTTTGGTACCAGCCCCATTTGAAGTAAACCAACAGATTCATCCAAAAGGGTTTGAATTAAACTAGTTAGGTGTCCGAAGAAAGTGACAAAGGTCGCAACCAAAGTATGCTTTCTGTTGGGCCGCTAAACATATTTCTTAAAAAACAAAAAAGCTTTGAGTCTGCCAACCTGCAAGTAAATTGTAAAAGTCATGTAGCATACATGTACTAAACCTTACGTCTAACTTAATAGTTAGGTTACCTTTATTTAAAGGTACATAGGTTTTCAGCAAAAAAAGCACCCTAGGAATCCTTAAACTCCCAAATCAGCAAGCAGGCTGTCACTCACTAGTACGGCTAAGGTACAAAAAGTCAATTAATAAACATTATCCATCCTGATTCTCAGAAACATCCTCATGTTGCAGTAACTCTTAATAATATTAGAAAAGTAATGCTTACCGACAGAAAACCAAGCATATTGATAAGTCTGTAAGAAATTGTGTTATAAGATGAGAGGGGTGAGAGTCCCACCCGAAAAATAAACAGGGTGAACCACAAAAGTCACTGAATAAACTTGCTTAATCCTCTAGTAGTAGCTTGGAACAAAAGCAGTCAGGCTTAACTTAGAGGCGATATAAAAAGTATTTATGCAACACTCAAACAGTAATAATGTGAAAAGACAACCCAAGAAAAATCCCAAACCGATTAAGAACATTAGAGTAAATTATAATAAATAAAAGAACACCATAACAATAAAAAACAATAAGTATAACTGAAGTTATGAACTTTTGAAGTTTGAAGTAAAAATTGCACCAAGAAGCACAAAGCACCAATCGCAGTTATATGGTAACACTGGACCATGGCAAAGTCAAACGTTCAGTCAGACAACGATGGAGCACTGTTCTGACACAGAGACCAGGTTTGTCCCTGTGAAAAGTTTATCTTCTAACATAGTCCGGTTTTGACACAAGAAGCACTCATCGACGAGGTTGTCGGTGGTCAGGCTGCAAGTTGGATTGAGAAAGGGCTAGTCGACGGCGGGTTTCTTATGTTTCAGACATCAGTTGGAAACTTCGCGTTGGCTATGCAGTCGTCGTTGGCGTGTAGAGCTGGTCTATGATAAGAACGTAGCATTGGCAGGTTACGCGGGGTGGTTGTTATTGACGCAAAGACCTCTGGGCTATGAAGTCTGTATCCAAGAAGGTCACATCCGTAGCAGGTCCCGAATTTTCTTCGGTGAAGTATGCTCAAATTTGCAGAGTCGGTAGCCCAGAACCTCTGATTTTTCACCCATAGCCAAGTTTGGTCATGAGTAGTGCACTCTAACACCATCCAAGGGGCCAGAACCTTGAGGGCAACTCTTGGAGGCCAGCAGCAGGGTTCAGGCAGGTACAGTTGGTATTGGTCAGTTTGCCAGTGTCAGAGAAAATCCTCTGGGACCTTTTTTTGTCCCTGTAGAACAAGCTGGCATTCAGCCAACTGACCCTTGGAGTCACTTCTGGTACACTGGGTTCAAGGCATGTAGGTCCAGTCTTCCTTCAGGCCTCACAAAGCAGGGAAGTCCTTCTGAGTCTTCACAGGTCCAGGGGTTATCAAACGAGAGGTTCTGCGGGTGTCACTTTTATATCCAGTTCTACCCTGTCTGTGGGGCACACACTAACCCTAAACTGGTTCTCATCAGTTCATCCCATTTCCTGGACTTTAGCTTTGCCCCAATCTGTCTTTGAGAATTAAGGGGAGGCAGGCCCAGGTGTGGGCTATATTTGCCAGGGACAGTGCAGGCATCTTCAGCAGTCAGGCAGGGGTTGGGTACAGTCCTCTGGCTACTCTTGGAAGATCAGGAAGGTCTAGGTACAACCCCAAGGCCATCCTGCTCCAAAGAGTAACACCCTTCCCCTCAGCCAAAGACCTTTGTCCCCTGGCTTCAAGGAAAACACAACACACCACAGGAAAGCCATTAGCAGTTATGTGACCCTGTGCACTGCAGAAAGACACATTGGGTTTAAGCAGGAAAATGGCAACTTTCTAAAAGTGTCTATTGTAACGGGGAGTGATTCAGTTCAGGTGGTGGTGGCGGGTTCAGTATAATCTAATACTCGAAGTGGTACCCCCAACACCATAGATTTGTCGCTGTTCCAATTCTGAGACCACATGATTATTCCGTGTCTCATTTGCCAATGGAGGCTCCTTGTTTCCGTATAAGATTCACCCTGCTTCTCCCCACTTTTTGATATTTTTGAAACTGAATGAATGAATGAATGAATGAATATGAGATTTGTAGAGCGCGAACTAAGCCCAAGGGCGTCAAGGCGCTATAAGCAGACATAAGGGTGCAGAGCAGAGAGACATGCTCATACCGAGGTCAGTGAAAAAAGCCAGGTCTTTAAGGCCCTGCGAAAGAGGGAATGGGAGACCTGGCTAGAAAGCTGTTCCGGGAGGGAGTTCCACAGTTTAGCAGCAGCAGTGGAGAAAGCTCTACCTCCCCATGTAACCTTCTTAAATCTCGGTACAATAAGCAGGTTTTTATCTACAGACCGGAGCCGTCTGCTAGGAACATAGCGATGGACAATAGCCTTAATTGCCTCAGGACCTGACCCATAATAGGCATCGTGGGTCATACACAAGGTCTTAAAGAGGATCCTGCGGTCCACCGGCAGCCAGTGCAACAACCTAATAGAGGCTGTGACTGAATGATATTTAGGTAGATTCATCACCAGCCTAGCTGCGGCGTTCTGCACCATCTGCAGACGTCGCACTAGGCCTTTATTAATGCCCAAATAAAGGGCATTACAATAGTCCAATCTGGACGTTACCAGGGCAATGACGGCCTGCTTGCGAGCATCGAAAGAAAGAAAATGGGAAATTTTCCGTAGGATCCTGATGATCCCAAAACATGTGGAGACTGTCCTATTAACCTGCAAACTTAGGGAAAGTGAATTATCCACGATAACCCCAAGATTTTTACCATGGGAAACTGGGGAGGGACACACGCCAAGCGCGTCCGGCCACCAGTCACTGGAGAAATTTCCTGTTTACTCCCAAAGATCAAGACCTCCGTCTTCTCTCCATTTAATTTCAGAAAATTTTCCACCATCCAGGAGGAAACTGCCTGCATACAGTTCCTGAAATTAAGGGCCGAATCCTTTATACTATGCGAAATAGACACCATTATCTGGGTGTCATCCGCATAGGACAACACCTCAAGCCCAAAAGATCTCACAACCTTCGCAAGAGGGGCAACATAGATATTAAAAAGAGTAGGGCTCAGGGAGGAGCCCTGAGGAACACCACACAGCAGAGGTTTGGGGGCTGAGTAAAATTGACCAAGCTTAACCGTCTGGGACCGCTCTCTGAGAAAGGAAGCGAGAAGCCCCAAAGCCGCGCCCCCTATACCTATCTCTCTAAGGCAATCAATCAGTCTGCATGGAGACAGGGTATCAAAAGCAGTGGTGAGATCCAGTAGGACAAGGAGGGTGGTATTCCCTGCGTCCACTTGGATCCGGATATTATCAAATACTGCCGTCAACGCTGTCTCCGTACTATGATGGCTTCGAAATCCATGTTGAGAGCCATCAAGCAGATGGAAATCTTTTAAGTAGGTACTGAGATGAGAGTTAAGGTAGGTTTCAAAAATCTTAGCTGGAACAGGCAGTAAGGAGATCGGGCGATAATTCTTCAGATCCCCAGGATCGAAAGAAGATTTCTTCAAAAGTGGCTTCACTACAGCCGTCTTCCACAGAGTAGGATATTGCCCTCTGAGATGGCAGCATTAAAAACATCAGTTAGATGGGGCATAATAACTTCACGACCACATTTTAGGACCTTGAGGGAACAAGGATCCAGTGGGGAGCCTGATTTAACTCCATTGAGGAGCCGATCAGTCACCTCAGAGGACATCAAAGGAAAGGTAAGAAGACTGGGCGGCCCCTCGGAGAGTGCGGCCCCAGTGGGATGAAAGGTGGATCGGACAGATGAGCTCGCAATGGGGTTGGAGGCTTCAAGCAAGGTGTAAATGTCTGAAATCTTAGTATGGAAAAAGTCAGAGATTTTATCACAACGCTCCTGGAAAAAATCGGAAGGGTCGGAGACAGGGGGGGAGGTAAGAGAATTTATTACCTTGAAAAGATCCCTAGAGGATCTCATAGAATCAGTGATCTTGGAAAAGTATAGTCTCTTTTCCTCCATGACAGTAGCTTTATACTCTTTAAGGCCCTGCTTATTTAATTCCCTACTCAGTGGATCTAAGTCAATGCGCCAGTGCCTCTCCTGTTTACGACAGCTCTGTCTCAACTTTCTGAGCCTCTCCGTAAACCAGGGAGCAGAGGGTTTTTTCCTTGCTGAATAGTGCTTGCTAAAAGGTGCAAGGGAATCCATTGCTGCTAACAATTGTTGCGATAGCTCTGCCGCTGCTAAATTGGCGTCATGAAGCTTAGTGTGCTCAAAATTGTTAAGGAAATTAAAGAGAGACTCCTTACTTATGAGGCTAAAATTCCTCCTTTCATCCAAAGTCCTGCAACCAGAGAGAGCCATCACCGATGGCATAAAATGTACGTCAAAAGGGACAGCAAAATGATCAGACCAGGCTAGAGGGATAGGTTTCCCCACACCTACCCGAGGGTCATTAGAAAAGACCCCGTCAAGTATGTGCCCTGCTACAATAGATGTATGTATATCTCCCATTGTACATCCTGGCACACATAAGATAAACAGACAATCATAAATAATATGAGTTCTGTGAAGGTGAACCTTTTTACTGTGGATCTTTACATTAGACCAAGCAGTGTATTCATCATATAGTGTAAGACAAACAAATCACAGTACTGACACTTATAGAGAAAGGGCACAAAAATGTTTTTTTAAAACATACAGTCAATTCGACCTTACTTAACAATACATAAATTGACTTGATCTGTGCAAAGCTGTTCTTATCCACATAAATAAGTGTCCAACATATACAATCACACATTCATTTTTACGATTGTAAGGTTTGTGAGAAAGTGTCCAACATAAACTGTGAAAGTTTTATAGTCAATCTCATTGGGGGTATATTATTTTCACTCAGGGTTTTGGTACTACGGGTACCATGTTGCCCTCAGTGGTTGGAGTTCATAAATTGTTAATGCTTTTGTTGGTCTTGGAGGTATAAATTTACTCCTTGACCTTCCTGTGTCCCTTTTTTATCCTTTTGTAGGGATATATGCGCCCTGACCATGTTTTAAGTGCGCCTCCATGTTTTGACCTTCTCGGTGGGCCTGGGACTTTAGCAAAGGTCTTCCTCAGGGCGGTAAGTATACTTATGTGGGACACGTTTGTAATCCTTGTGATTTCAGGGAACTTCACATTGTGTTTAAACAGGTGTATTGATTAGAGAGGAGTTTTTTTTTGGTTGGGTTGCACTCCGATTCCTTCGTGTCGCGCGATCCTTCTTGGTTTCTATACTTGTTCTCATAAGGTGCCCAGATAGGTGCGTCTCCAAGTGCTTCTTAGAATAGACCGCCAGTATCGAGGTGTCTATGAGTGGTTATTCCCCCCTGGCGGTAACTTCTGGTCCTTCGTTCCTTGGAGACGCATCTTCAAGCCTTCGTTTTACACTGACCATGCAGCCACTTCCATGTTAGTTGTAAACCTTCTATAAGTGGCATTTTCAAAATTGACATATTTCAGAATTAAACTCTGAGTTTACTATTAAAGAGGGTTTTAATAAATTACAATTTAAATGAGTGGAAGAAGTATTTCTCTAACTGTTTCCAAAACAGAAGTTTCCAATTATTAAATGCAATGTAATAAGATAATCCAGTGTTAACCTATGGGTGAGGTAGCCTTGCTGCAGTGAAAAAACTATTTTAGTGGTTTTTCACTGCCAGGACATGTAAAACATAAGTACGTATGTCCAGCTTTATAAATACCATGCACCCTGCCCTCAGAGGCTTTATGGGGCTATAAACTACCTAAGAGGTCATTTATAAGTATTAAAAAGGAAGGCTTAGGCCTGGGAAATGTTTATTTTGCCAGGTCGAAATGACATTTTAAACTGCACTATAGACTGCAGTGGCAGTCCTAAGACATTTTTACAGAGGTACTTTAGTGGTTGGCACAATGAGTGCTGTAGCCCATTTATAGCTTTTAACTTACAAGTCCTGGGTACATGTAGTACCATATACTGTGGTCTTACCAGTAAATTGTAGGTGTCAATCAGCGTTATATCAATTTTACCATGTTGGAGAGGAGAGCATGAGCACTTCACCACTGGTTAGCAGGGGTAACATGAGCAGAGTCCCAATGCCGAAACAAATGCATTCAGCAGAAAATAGGGTAGATAATGTCCATGGTTCCTACACGAAAAATGTTCTCTACTAATGCCTACCTTATTAATTTAGCTTTCGGTCAGTTGTGTGAATGAGATTTGTTGCAATACAAATAGCTCCAGCCAAGAGTGACAAAATTGGATAAACTGTGATTATAAACGATAATCTTGTTTCTATATTTTGATCTTGATTCAATATTGTATCAGCAGAAATCAATTATTTTGAGTCATGCCATTTTAAATTAGCTTGTGATTACAGGTAACCAATGGATAATAAACCTTCAGCTTGGTTCCAGTTTGTAGGTTAGATTGTCTAAGCCAAGATGGCATCTCCATTTGGGCTTTCAATAGATCCAGTTGAATTGGTAGTTACTGTGAGCCAGATTTGAGAGTGTAAGTTGAGACATGGGTTACCCTGGCAGAACATGCCTTTGTGAGCGAATCTGAATACTCAATAGAGAGTTGGCTAAAACATTTTCTGGACTGTTCTTAATATCAAAGGTGATGTCCCCTGAAAGTTTGGTATCAAGTATAGTCTCTAGCACTAGGAGGACGTAAACAGGAGGACAATCTTTTTTAGGAGCTAATGCCCCATATATACCAGGATTTGTCAATGACACAAGCACCCACAGGCATTTCGGGGCTTTCAAATTAATAAGGAATCATGCAATGAACATGGAAGTACAGTAACAACAATTAAAAGAGAGGAAGACAGATTAGGACTGAATTAGCAGCAAGTCAATAAAAGGTAAAATAAAACTGAAAAAACAGAGAAATGTGTTTTGGAGGGTAGTAAACAAATAGAAGAATTTTCAAGAAGAAGGAGGGAATTAGCAGGGGCGAAGCTTAGTCAGTGAGATTCAGTTTGCTGGTTATACGGTGGAGCGTTGAGATGGCCAAGGTTCGGGATGGACTGTTTCAATGTGGACAGGGTCAGTTTTCACTTCAATTAGGCTGGCCTCTGTTTAGAGCGCTACAGTGATACAGTGGGTGAAAAACAATAGGATGGAATGCTACCAAGCAATTGCCACTGGTTAGACTATTTACAAGCATTCGTCCAATCACCTTTTGGGTGTTTGATTGCGAGTTGTATGCCTGGAAACCTGACACTGTTGCAGCTTTCCAAGTCTACTACTGCCAATGTTTGGGAATTCTAAAAAGTAGTAAATTTCAATCCATTTAAGAGTACTTCTTGGGTGCAACTGTACTACTTTTTGGGAAACCAGTCACTAAATATACTTAAGTTTCCTCTCCAAAAAATAAACAAGTTAAAAGCTCTTGGTGAAATGAGAAGGATGAGTAAAATGACAGAGATGACTCTGGGCTTCAAGGCCAAATTAGCAAGCCAAAAATACATTTGGGGGTGATATGCCCCAAGCACCCTCCACCCCCTCCACCCCCACCACCCGAATATATGCCACTGTTGATCCCACCCTGGGCCTAGAATTCTCCCTGGGGACTCATTACTGTGGTCACATACAAGAGAACAGCCTCCATGGATCACTTATTTGAAATGTTTTTACACTGCATGCACACTTATTTGTCTCGCTACGGCCAGCCTTGATGACATAGTTGTCATACTGGTGCATGTAAGTAGGGCTACATGTTTTTAGTCCTCACCTGGTCCTTTTACAAATGATTTTGTCAAATGAATGACTGTGCTATGTCTGATTCACAAATAGAGGTGGGCATGCCAGCAAATTAATAGGGCAAGTCAAAGCCAAATCATGGATCTGGTTTTACTCTAACAGTCTAGGCACAACCCAGACCAAGAAAACATTTGGCCAGTTTATCTTGCAACAAACATAATAGAAAAATAAGACAGTCTCTTCAAATTCAAAAAAGTGTATTTCTTCAGCATGCGGAAGCACTTCTCCTTAGTAAATCAGATTGTATCACAGCATAGAGAGACTTCTGTTAAAAGTGATAATTTTTAAATATGAACTTAGAAACATTAATGGCAAACCCACTGATGACAATTCCATTAGTGAACTAAGGGGCAAGTCAGTAGTCCTGGAAACCCTAAACATGGCCTAGGTTCTTATTACAGATGGAGCAACATTTTAATCTAATAAATCAAAAAAAGGAGTGCTTGTACATTGCACATTCTGCACTCAAGTATTTAAAAGTGCTTACATATGTGATAATAATGAAAAAGCGGCTCTGTGAAATAAAACTTTGGCCTAGGAACACATGATTTGGACATGCGGGTAAGCCAGAATTGATTTCAGGTTGTCTCGATTTGCATTTTGAAATTCAGTTACCAGATATATATCTCTGTCTCTCTCTTCTGTTTTACATCAAAGGTCAATGTTGTGTCTTTTATTCTTGGACATGACAAGAAAAACACAAAGCTGACTTAGCAGACTCAGCTCAGGGACCCCAAATCCAACTACCAAGCCAATAATACATTTCTGTGGGGGTGCCACACTCCAAACACCCCGTGAAACTACGTCCCTGGGAATTTGATTTTTCCTGAAAGTATGGATTCAGTCTGGCATTTCAGCTTCAAAGGGACAGTTCAGGGTATTTAGAGGACTTAATTGAGAAAGAGTTTTAAAGATGTGTTATTAGAAGTTTCTTAATTGAAAGGAGGATAGGCTGGGTTCTGAAGTTTGTTGGAAGTGAATTCCAGAGAGATATTGCTGTTTCAAAGTGGGATCTATTCTATGCAAAGTATTCACATTCAGTGCAAGCTGGAGAAAGCCACTATTTATGAATAAAGAATGGATTTTTCTGAAAACCTGAACTCTGATAATGGGCCATTTTATTTATCATGTATCGCTGCAACATGGAGCTACAGTCATATTTGTATCGAATTGCCCTTGATTTTAAGTCTGTTGAGCTGGGACACAATTTGGTACCATTTAATTTGCATGCTGTTGCATCTGAGGAACAAAATCATTTTAAATTTGATCTCAATTCTGTCTACATTCGGGCTTCCTGTGACTAATTTTTCCACATCATAAGTGGTGCTCTTTTTTAACATGTTGATATTTGCATTCATTCCATTACAATTATTCACAAACCCTCCACCTTTGCCCTGCGGAACCACATTCCCAACCCATGTAGTCTCCTTGCACATCAACTCCATGAATTCCTAGCATCTACAAATTTACATAAGAATTTGCACCCTCAACAATACCTGAATTGAAACCCAGATTTGCAATCTAGTTTTTACCACCTTTCTGAAGCTGCTTCATCTGTGCACCCATCAGCTTTTCCTTAATCTTTTTATGATCATCCTTGTAGCAGTCGATACTTTGCAATCTTGAGTAGCTCATCGATACTCTTGATATGCCAACACATCACAGTCTGCTGAATACAAGAAATAGGCTCCAGATACAAAGCCAATGCAAAGCTGCTTATGCCTTCTTTCTCTGGATCTTCTACTCCACTATACTTTCTATAGATCTGAATTAGGCTCTTATCGACTATTTGGGCTCTATGCATTTGTCATGATTTTGCCCAATTTACCTCTTTCTCCTGTACTGTCTACTTTAAATGTGCTATTGCTGCCTTCAATTTATCTATCACAAGAGCAGCCAGACTATTATTAGGAAGCACTCTTGGAGGCTCCTCCGTTGCTCAAGCAGCAATTGCTATGCATTTTGCTGACAAATATTTGGGAACAACAATCTAACAAAATCTGTTCAAATCCACCGAAAGCACTTTTGAAATAGACACTATTCTTTCAACTTCTGTGTACCACTTATCCGTTTTTTCCCAGAGTTTTGGAAAGTTCGCCATAAATACATAATGATCAGACCTGCTCAAGGCACATGCACACATTCTCCTCCATCTACTTCTTGCAAAGGAAATTCTGTCACAACCATTTCCATTACAGGCTCACATATGCCCATCCTTACTTCTCTTTCAGTATCAATCTTTTTTTCATTTTAGAACCACCCTTTTTCTCCCACTTATCTCTGCATTTTCTCAAATCTCGCCAATTAAATACAGCCAATTAAATCCCTAATATGTGCTTGTACTGTCAAAAGACACATTTTCCTCACTTAACTTTCACTCAAATCCATTCTAAAAAATTTCTGAAAACGCATATTCTTCTGCTTCACTCGTGCACCTAGTTGCTTCCTTTATCAAATATTTTAATTCTTTTGCATTGTACATGGCCAGTCTCTCTAAATCAATTGTACACAGTAAAAATGTATAAAGTCAATCTTCTTTCCAATATTAACTTCTCACCTTCCTGGTACTGTAGAAACAATAGCTCCAACAGCTGGAACAACTGTATCAACAGCAAGTGTAAAAATAATCCAGCTAGGGCCAGGTGAAGCAGGTCCTGGTGCAGTGTCAGATGGTGCACTAGGTTCTGCTATTACTTGCAAACCCATGTATGGTACACCTGCACACATATCACATGCTGGGAGTCCCAGTGCCTGTTTATCATCAGTGCAAGGAGGAGGTCTTGGAACTAATAGGTCAGTTAGGAAATTATCCTCCTCATCAGAATCGCTTTCTTTGTCTCTCTTTCATTTCTCATTTTTAGATTCATCAAATGTATTCTCAGTTTTCTTCTTAACTATTTCTTTAATTATTGCAGGAAATACACCCACAACCAGCGTTGTGTCCTCATTCAATGCTTTTCATTGCATGCCCCACAAGCCTTCTAACAATGACTCACTGTATTCCTAATTTGTGTCTCCATTCTCTTCTTCTTCTCAATAGCTGCTCAATCCCATTCATTCAATGTCTCAAATTGTGCATGTCTATATTGCAGCTATTTCACGCATGTCAAGCCTCAGATAATCAAGCTTTCTAACATTAGAGGTACTCTCTAAGGGAAATTGCATGTTCTTGTCATCAGATTTAATCTTGTGGCAAACTTTTAACCACATGCATTCAAGAGCGTCTCTTATTAATTCAGAAATGTCCCTCTCTCAGTGTGTACATGGCGCCTCACAAAACACGCAACCACTTTGCAGGCAAGGTCAGCAATATATCTCAAGATCTTGGATTTTGATAAATCTGATTACCTTACCAACAATGAACATGCAAATTCAATATTTTTGACACAAACACAAAATTAGTCTTGAATACAGATCATCATGATCATTGATGAAAATCGCAGTAGCCAAACCACCTAATGACCCACAAAACAAAAGCGCATGACCAAACATCAGTGTGCTTTATCTCATTACACAAATTTGCACTCTCAAACTACAGATGCCACAAAGCACAAAAAAGTGCCACAATTACTCAAAATGCATTTTGCCCTACTAATAGCCACACTCCTTGGCTTGGAAGCAGCTCAGGATTACTGGAACACTGCAAATAATCCAGTTTTGGCCAGATAATGGAAATTAGGGAGTGCAGACAGATTGAAGTATGAAGAAAAGGTATCTCTAGATAATTCTATTGTCTTATCTTTAACCTTCGCCATACAGGCTATCAAAAACTGTGGGCGCTATCTCGTAGATAACCTGCATGATTGAGACAAATTGCCCATGCAGGGGAGTCGGGGATGGCATTGTCCTCATGAATAGATGAGGCAATATATCCCTAAAGATAAGACTCAAAACAGTATTTCAAAATAGGGTCTCAATAAATCAGTTGCAGAACACAGAAATAAATGTCAATGCAGGCTGTTAGCATTAAAAATAGATGCAGCAATGACCAAAATCTGGAAAATAAATTCCATTATATCCTATGGGATTCATATTTCGGCGGACGGGATATCAGTCACCGTTGTGAAGGAGAAACCCATCCGCAAAGATCTAAATCAGGCCCCAAGTCCAAAGTGTGCAGAATACCAATAGAAAATCAGGCAGCATCCATAGAGGCTCAGAAAAGAGTCTGTCTCACCTCCAGAGTGAAGGCTTTTGTAATTAACTTTATAATGAAAAGCAATGGAAATTGTACAGTCACCATTAGGGATGGGCGTAACTTGCGTAATCCCATGTAATGCATAATCATGTGGAACTCCCCCAAAATTCCACGAGATTACGCAGAATTATGTAAGATGCATCTTGCGCATGCCCAATCAAAAAAATGATGTTGTTTGTGCTAAAAACAGTGCAATCAGCATGTCATGCTGCACAAGACTGCAGGCATTTTGTTTTTAAGGTCTGCTCTTGCCTAGCCATCCCCTTGTGTTTTCTAATCGACCCCTTCTGCTCCGCTCGTCACCCCTTTTTTAGTATATTGTCACTTTTTTATTACTTTCCTATGCCCCTGAGTTTATTTTTTCCTCCCTAGTTAATCTGTTTTTCGTACCAGTCCCACCCAAGCCCTAGCTATGGCAGAGGCAGGCAGCACTGCCACATCCAGCACCACCTGTGGCAGATGGCAGCATGAAGGGCTGATGCCCCACCACAAGATTAGCAAGCTGAGGTGGCAACGCTCGTTTTTTACGCTCTGTGCCACCTTCCCCTCATGTTAACCCAACATTAGTGATATATTGCTTTTGTAACCTGTGCAAAATAATGTAATGGTTACATACAGCAGGTATCTAAATATGTGGTTTATTTTTGTTTTTGTCTAGGACCGGAAGTACTCCAGGATCAGCAGAGGTTGCCAGAGACCAGCACCCAGTGGAGGGTGAAGGAGTGGCTGCTGGTACACGTGGTAAGTCACGTTCCTCTTTCAATGACAACTATTCCATTTGTTAAGGTATTTCTCCATTTCTTCCAAGCTCACTTGGTAATCCTTTTATATATTATCCAGCCATGTTAGGCTCATCCTCCCTACCATTCTGTTAGAAGAAAGGGTGTTGTGGCCAGTGCACACTCATCTATAACTAACCCCATTCTTCCTGTCCCACTCAGCCCATAATTTGTAATCCCATCCCCTTGGTATGTGCCTCATTCTCCCACAGTTTCTGCCTAAGTAACTATTTTTCTGTCCCATTTTCTACCACCCATTAACCATGTAATTAAGCTTGCTAGATTATGACACCTAACCAGACCATAGCCAAACATAAATACACCTAGCCCAAGACCTGCTGTTTATCTTTCCCTACACTGTCACTTACTTGCCCAATAGCCAATGGAAAATATATTCGTACAACATTATTTTAGGTGGAGGGTGTAGATTGGAATTCAGTCTAAAGTCGTACTCAGGGTGGGAATCAGATGAATTAAGAAGAATAAGAGCAGGGCTATTGGAATTTAGGATGACACCACTGGCTGACCAGAAGAACATGCTGTCCCTCCAGGATGTCCCATTAATGCTGCATGTTACAGTGAGTCAAGTAAATTTTGCAGCGTTAATTAAATGTGCCCTATTCATCAATGGCAATCTCTATTTATATTTGTAAGATCATTCATTAACTAACAAACATTAAGTATATGTTGCAGGTTTCACCACGTGAATTGAAATTGTTTTACCTTATAATCCTTTTTAGTACAAATATCTTTTCTTGATTATTGTGAAGATCAGTGATCAAGGATTCATACCTCACACTGCTACTTGTGGGAAGTATGTATGGGAAATATTTGCCCTCTTCTCTAACAAAGAATCGCATCCTAAAAATTCCAATGGTCCAAGGGGAACAGCATTGGTGTGCCTACTGTACAGTGGGTTGAGTACTACAATTCTTGTTCTTTTCTTTTTTCTTGGATCAACTAGCTTCTCCTGCCGGAGGACTTGCCCCGTAGACTCCCTTGCAACAAGAAATAATCGCTTGGCTGTGCCTCCAGAAATTGGAGGCAAAAGCGTTGGAATACTGCAGACGGGTGGTGCGTTAAAGAGGAAGTGCTACCAACACAGTGATGATAGAGGCTGTTTTTCTTCGCAACTGTCCCATCGCACACCATTTGTCTCACTGTATCTATCACCTTCCTCTTTCAAGTTTTTAATATTTCCCTACCTGATCTCTCTTTCCATATGTTGTTAACTACTCTACCTAACTTACCTCCTTTATTACAGAACCCCCCTGCAAACAGTGTTATCCTTGCTCTACCCTCTGTAACTATTAGTGTGTACTAATGGGGTCAGTCAACAAAAACAACTATCCCTCCTACCTGAGAGCTTCTTTTCTTACCTAAGAAGATGAAGATGTCTGCCACTTTTCCTATAATTAGTTCATACATTAATGCAGTGTTTTCCAAGGGGCCTTCTTAATGCTAGCGATGGTGGACCAATAGCACTACCAGTGACGGCATCACAGGGATTGCAACAGGACATGGTAAATTACCCTGGTGAGGTGAACTAGTCCATCACAGCCACCAACTAGACTAACAGAAAACAGAATGAGTGGAAAAACCAAGACTGAGATTCCCATGATAAAACACCAATTAGCAGCATAGTATTGAGGTACTTACTAAAGTAAGCATTATTTATGAGAACCCCTCAAGTCTCAGGAGGAGTCAGGAGGACTCTGTAGAAGGTTACTTCAGTAGAATATAAATACATGGGACTTAGAATATGGAAAAGTGCACACTACCTATCCTTGGACATAAATTAATGTAATTAAGTCGCTGCACTATGATGTCTCTTTTATGCCTGGGTAGGAGGGGGGAGTGTGGGGAAATATCAATGTTGGCACTACCACCTCCTGTAACAGTTGGCATTGCTTTAACCACATCTATCCCGCCAAGTGTGATATTTGTTGATTGTGGAGACTAACACACAACTCAACTAATCACACAACCTAGGGAAAGAGGGTTAGGAGCTTTTATGAATGGGTGGGTAGGGGGAATTAGGGAAAGGTAAAATAGATAAACACAACATTCATCAAGGCGATGAGCCCATCACATCGGTTGTGATAGGAAAATGACAATTCAGTTACCAAAAGCAAAACAGTCTTTCAGCCCCCAGGCTTCCAAGTTATCTAATCAATTTGCATTATCGATGACTTGAAAAATGCAAAATAGGGAGGACCCACACAGTAAAAAAAAATAGTTGTAGTGAGCTATGAAAAGAAATATGACACTCTATACAAACAGATGGTGCATCTGAATTCTTCTGGGGTTGTCCATCTTGGGCGTAGAGCTGGACTAAAAGCTGGAGCACTATGGCACAATCTTCTTGCAGACAAGATGTCCTGTGGAGTGCAAAATAAAAATCGAAATAATTGAGAGTCAAGGTAAGCATGATGTTGCCTTAGGAGCAAGAGGGCATAGGCTAGTAGAATCAGTGGTGTGTGGCATTAACTAGGAAGTGAGAAGAAACAATCTCGCACCACCGATCACAGACAACTAGTTTCATGAACCTGGCTGATCACTCCAACATTAACAACATTTTGTTGTGTGCAGTAAAGCAGACCACAAGTTGATCAGTAAAGTAGATCTTGCCATTTGAGACACTACTCTGGATTTTCCTAGCTAACGCACATCTCAAAACAGAGGAAAGCACCTTTTAGTCCTTTTGTTTCCCACTGAAGCAAATTCTAGGCAATAGTCTTCTTCTCGTCGTTGTCAACTGTGTTTTGAATGTATTTCTGTTGAAAGAGATAGGCCTGTAGTGTTGATAAGAAAATGGAAAGAATTTGGGCATTAGTTGCTTTAGTTTAGTCTTCTTGATGTATAAACTGACTAGTCGCAGAATAACCCGGAGATGATGGACTTAAATTAACAAAAACTAAATTAAAGTATATACCCCATTATGTGAAAGGCAAGCCATGATGCAGAAGGATCTCCCAAACAATACATATTCAAGGGTAGCTTACCAACACAAAGAATCTGTGATTTGATATATTCATTAGTGCAAGTAAGGTATCTGTTCCAAGCTTGTGGTGTCCCTATGTCTGTGCCTTCTCCATGGAAGTGATACACAAATCGGGCAGTCTCAGTTTTTAAAATCTTTACTGACAGTCCAGCAAGGGATTGAAAGAAATGATAGGCAGGGAGACATCTTGTTCTTTAATGTCTTTTTTAGGAAATAGAGGCTTTCTATTTCAGCAGGCTGTCTCCATTTGCTAATTTTACAGTCAAAGGTTGAACCGAAAGTTAAATCAGTCTTTCTCAGCTCTCCCCACTCGGCCAGCCCAGGCCAAATAATTGCTGTGCCCTCCTTGATTGACTATCTATGCCATGCACACTGTGCCACTCTATTTCAGTTTATTATTTACAATATGCGGGTTGTGTAAGTAAGGTGTACACCATTAATATATCTATATACATTTTTTAAGCAGTCTTCCTATTCAAATTCTGATGTATTAGTCTGGAAACTAGAGTTTGACCTCAAACTAAGGGGGGTCATCCGGAGGATAATCACTGACCAAATTTGAGATTGCAGGCCAACTGCCCTTGTCATCGTCTGTTGTTTCAGGAGCACTAAAAACCTTTGGAATGAAGTGTTTGTTCATTGGAAGAGACTGGTCCCTCTAACAGTGATAAATTCACCAGCTGCACTGAATACACGCTCCACTGAAAACCTGGTACCGGACATGCAAGATACTTTATTGCAAGCCTGCTGAGCTCTGGCCATTTTGCCCTCTTGCCATACCACTAGATCAATGGGTTTTGGCCCAGGTATCCCTCTGTTGGGTCATCCAGATAGCCTTGGACCATCTTCTAAATTGACATTGGTGCTGACACTTGCTGTACCTGCGCCTCTTCACTTGACATAAGTCCTCCTGAATGAACCAAACCCATTGCAGAGGTTGTCTGTGAACTTGTTACTGGGGAGTTTGGAGTAGCTGGCATTGGTGCTGGCTGCTGCTGCAGAGACTGTGAGCCAACAGCATCACCCTGTGTGGAGGTTTAAGGCTGCACTGCAGAACTTCTGCCCCCGGCCTCAAATTTTCTGTTCTTCTTCTTTTAGATCAGTCGCTTTACTGATGATCAAAGTCATTTAAACTAAGACATCCATTTCATTAAAGGAATGAAAGTAGCCACACTTTTTTGTATCATGGATCTAATATCATGGCACAGATGTAGTCTTTGGAGTACACAATCTCTTTTTGCAGCCTTTTATTAGTGTTCAAGTGAAGGATTAAGCTATCCACCAAAGAAGCTGCTCCTTCATCGGCACTGGTGAACGTGTGTTCCACCTTTTCCAAGTGCTTCTGTAGCAGATGCAACAATGGGATTGCTTGGCTCGTGGTACTATTTTCTTTGCTGACTTTCCCTGTCATGATCTCGAAAGGAAGTCGCATTTATATCCGGCACCCCAATAGCCCCTATTTGTCCACCTCCATCCTCACGGCTTTGATAGTTGCATCCCCTCTCCTTTGAATTGCATAATCATCACTAGATTTGTACTGCCCAAACAGGTGTTCCAGCATGCAGTAGGCAGAGGTCCAACATGTTGGCACCTCTCGTATGATGACTTTTTCATGCTCAGGGGATCCTCCTCAACTGTTTCCAGGCTTTGAATGATTGACTGAAATGAGTGCATATTCTTAGGCAGGTGAGCAGTATGTTGCTGATTACCTCGTCTTTTTTGTTTTTAGAAAATCCTGCACAATTAAATTGAAATGTGCGAAACACAGAACTCTGAAATATCCAGCCATGGCTTTAACTATATTATTATCATTGTCAGTGGCAACACATCAAATTGTCAGACCTCTGGTTTTAAGCCAATCGTAGACCTTGGTGTTAAACTCTTCCAGGAATCTGGTAGCTGTATGCGATTTCTCCATCGAGAACATCGCAACTGTTACATGCTGCAGAATGCCACAAAAAGCATTATCTGCTGTGACACCAGCAGCTAGCCTTTGCCTAACTCCTTGGAAAGAGACCCAGTGTGAAGTGATGCACATGTAACCTGTTGCTTGACAACTGGTTCACATGTCCGTTGTGAGGTGGATGGTCTGAACAGCACTCTGCTTCATAGCGTTGCAAACTAATTTCAGCACTTCATGATGCAGCACTGGCACAGCCACTCTGGCAAAATAGCTCTGGCTGGGAACATTCCATTTCGGGCAGAGAGCCTTGACAAGCTCTAGGAAGCCCACTCCTCCCAGAATATAAAAAGGCAGTAGGTCAATCGCTAATGTTTAGCCAGCTTCCCATTGTAGAAATGGGTTATTTTGAGGTTTCGATGGTACGTTGCCTACTTGGTAAACATAGCCTTATAGTAGGCTGTTTTTCTTGTGGTACTATTGCCACAAGTGACCTACAGGCACCAACAGCAGGTAGGCTACCTGGGCTCTTTGAGAAGGGAGTAGTTGTATCCCGCTGTGCCTTATGCCATGTAGGGGTGGATGGAATTGGAGGAACTTAGTAATTCTGCATTAGTCTTGAAAGGCAGAATTATTAAAACATTTCACCACTATGCTCAACCGGCGGAATAAATCATTCTGCATTAGTTTCTTTTTTGCAGAGCTTCAACATGTTTTTGCTTGTTTTTAACAGATATTGTGCTTGTTTAAAAAAATCTAATTTTTTGTCAACACTGTACCGTCTGCACATTCTCAGAAGGGAGCCAGGGGTTTATGCCTTCACCAAAAAGGTGTTAACCAATGAAAGGACGCTTGCGGTTCTAGCCTTATTTTCGAACCCAATTGACCTGTCATAGTGGAGCTAATGTCCTGTCATCGAGGGTTGAAATGTACTTTATAAAAAAAAATTGCGTGTTGCCCCGGGTCTATCGGAGGTGATTGGTCAAAAGAGTCATGATGCATGTAGCGTAGGAACTCCATGATTGTTTGGATGGTGAGTCCGGGTAACTTCGGGGTCTGTGATTGGTTTCGCTCTTGCGGTTCAATGGGAGGCTGGACCTCAACGCCCACACAGGGGCCAAGGCTGGGAGCATCAGATCCATTGGAGTTGCAGGGAGCGGTATGTGGTGGGGCCAGAGTCTGTTCAATCTGCAGTGTTCTGGGGTCTTGCAAATATGAGAGCCGGCACTGTTGCTGGAACCACATGAAGCTGAGCAGGTTGAATAGAGGTGATCTATATGTCCTCTGTGCCACTCTCCTTACTGATTATCACTGGCTTGTCTTCATCATCACCAATTTCTGCACTTGCAAGTCTTGGAAGAAGTTCCCTTTTCCCTTTTCTCTCGGAATCAGCTGGGGCCCAATCCATGTCCAGGTCATCATCAGGGGGGCTTGGAGAAGATGGGGTAGTACTCTTTCTTCTCCTTGCAGGAGATCGTGAAGCTAATAGGGGAGGAGCAGTGTTATCAACAATATCTTGTTCAGTAAGAACCTCAACCTCCTGTTCTGCTTCTACATCCAGAAGATCTGTTGCTGACTGAGGCTCCTGTTGTTCACTTTCCTGCAGTGAATCGGTTTTTGGCTGAGACAATTCTAATTTAAATTCACTGCTCTCCATAACTGCAGTCACTGCAGCCCTGAGAGACATGGCCCTAGGTTTTGGTGGTGGTGCCTTTGATGCAGGAATCAGTCTCTTCCTGCCTAGAAGAGGCTGCAGCAGGCATGCCATGTTGGATAAAGAAAGGATGAGGACTTGTTGTCAGTGGTGGCACTGGAAACTTGCTTCTTCTCTCCACTGGCCACTTTCTTGGCAGGAACTTACTTCTTTGGGGGCATATTTTTAGCACTAGCAGTTAGCACTTAGCACCAGGAGTCGAAGCTCTTAGCAGTGGAGGACACTGGTGTCGCTGTCAGCTGATTCCTTCAGGAACTTCAGCACTGTGTGTGATGTCTTCTGCAGCACCTGCAAGCAAAGCAATGAAGTAAAATATGTGAAACATGGGCAATAAGTAGAATCTAGCCAACGTAACACAAGTAAAGTCATCATCATCATCTCCAATGCTTAACAGTAGTGTATCCAAAAATATGCATAAACTATTTTTCACATGACAACAATATTGCACAGAAAAAGTTAGTTTGTGTTTCTTCAGAGCCATGTGGGGAGCACGGGGAAGTGGAACACTATAGTAGGCAGGCGATGCAGGGAAAAAATACAGGGAATAATTGCTGGTGAGTGACTTGCCAGGCCCTAGGGGCCTATGAGGACTCTATGGAAAGCAGCCAAAAATAAACAAATACATAAAAAAATTGCTGGTGGTGACCCACCAGGCCCTTGGGCGTATGGGTCCTCTATGGGAGGCAGGGGAAGGCAGGTAAAAATAAAAATGCATTAAATAATTACTACTGATCCAGTAGGCTCTGGGGCATATTGGAACTCCATGGGAGGCAAGTAATAAGCAAAAAACTGCATGCAATAATTGCTGGTGAATGACCCAGTAGGCAACCAAGCTCCAGCTACAACCAGTTCATCACAATATAACACATGTTCACCAGTAAATGATAAGTACCATAGCTAAATGTACCCGAAACAAAAATACAAAAATGCTAATTTCATTTTAATCATGGCATTTGGCTTAAGATTGTCACCATTGCAAAGCTATGTTGCTAAATTATTCATTTCACACACCCCTTCAATACAGAAGTGGTGTAGACAGGATCTACCATACAACGGTGAATTTTAGAAGTATAATAAAGGGAGCTGCACAAAATCTTTTTGACATTTATATCTTTTGAGAGCCAATTAACAATACTGCTCTGTTTTACTAGTTACAATATTTTCCCAATTGACTCATTAATTTTCTGGCTCCTGATGGGCTACATTTTGTTAACCTTTAAAATTCTATTTATTGTTATGATAATTATTTTTATTACTTAATTTGCTTTACATGCATACCTTTTCTTGTGTGCTACTCGCTGTGGGACTTTGACTGCTATGGTAGTTTTTGTGCGTGTAAGTCTGATCAGTCCTGTCAAATTAACATGGGGAAAGCTTTTAGAGACAAAGGTGAACATAGTGGCATCTGCTTTTTTAGAATTAATTGTATAAATAATTTACAAAACCTGGGGAGCTTAATACCCAGACATGCACACATATTTGACTGCATCCCTATCAGTACTAGGGGTATGTAACGAGGATATTATGCAATGCAAAATCACAGAGTTCCGTCAAGTAAATGATGGAGACGTCGCACATAACCTGTTTAACTGAAAGTACAATTTGTTTTCTAAAGTAACATGAAATAGGTTGATAGGTTAAGCCTTCCTTTTATGTGGCTCCCCTATGATGTTTTATCTGGATAGTTGGCATTTCTGATCTCTGGGTCAGGTACAGTCTGATAAACAACTTTGAATGCAAGTTCCTTTCGTTGTAGATGTTAACCATTTAGAATAAATTAATGTGCATATTTAAATTGTATGTAACTCTGCAAAAATGCATGCAAACGGTGCACATGTCCTATTGAAACAGGTCATGTGAGCTGTAGCTGGACTTCAATCACTCATATGTAGGACTAAACACTTATGCATGAGCTGAAAATCAATTATGAGACAATTTGGGCATGACCTCAGTGTTGAGTTGCTAGTTGGCCGGTTTTTGCACTTAAATAGCAAAACTGACAATATGTAAGCAAGACCCAACTATGCTTTGCGTAAGCAAGGCCCATCTGCATATTCCACAGATTTAAAAACTGTAATTGAGCCTACCTGAAAGTTTGAAGGGGCACCATAAGCTATATACGATGTTACTATTTGAGGCTGCAGAAGCTTCACACATTGGTGATGCCTGCAGTGCCTAGAAGCCTACTTTTACTAACTTTAGTCTTGACAGTACCAGACACGCCATTCTTGTGACATATGACTAATTAGGGAAATTATTGGTAGATATAAATGTTCTTCATATGCCTCAAGAATAACTTTGATAAGTATATTAAAGTACTGTATCTTATGAAACAGTGTAAAACCTGCGGGCTGCATTTCAGCAGCTAAGCCTGAATAATGTCTTTCATACCTTCTCTTTAGCTGAAAGACAGGTGAAAATATGCAATAAGCAAAGATCAGAGGACCTCTAAGGACAATAGACCTATCCAGTTCAGCTTCCTTCTAGCAGTTTATCAAACATAGAGGGGCACCGATGAAATGCTGATGAAGATTTGGTAACCTCTAGGCAGAGGATGTTTAGCACTTCACCCAGGTCATCTCTCATGCCAGAGCCCTTCCTTTTGTGTTAGCATTTTATTATTAAAAGAAAAGAGCACCAGGGAGGTATTTTAAAGTCTGATTGCACAGATTGCCAGGCACCTTTCTTCACCACAGGGGTTAACACAAGAAACACTAAGGGGCCGATTCCGATCTCGGCCGGTAGTGCTCCGAATCGGATTTACCGGATCCGATTCGGAGCCCTGTTTCCCGACCGAATCGTACGCGGGTCCGGCCGAGCGAGTACGATGCAGGCACCTGCGAAATCTCCGACCCACTCGAACGCGGCTTCAACACACTCCGACCGACTCGCATGGACACGACTCGCACCGCGCTATGGAGTCGTATCCCGGCCGGGTAAGTACGATGCGCGCCGCGAGCAGTCCGACCGACTCGCGCCGTCCGGCTCGAAAAAGCTGTCGGAGCCGGACTTTGGGGGTCCGCGTCGGACCCCCCTGTACGCGTAGGTGCGCGAGTCGCACACAGGGGGGACCTACCCCTACCTGTGCATGTACGCCGCGATGCGCATCGACGCGTACCTGCTGTAGGGGGCGCCCTTGTCCGCCTCGCACCCATTGAGTCAATGGGAGCCCGCGTACGCGTTGTACGACCGGCTCCCATTGACTTCAATGGGAGTCCGACCGACTCAAGTCCGTTCGGTCGGACTGCCAGAGTCCGATTCGGTCGGAAATCTCTCCGGGTCCGGCTCGGTCGGAGAGATTTCCGGCCCGAATGGGAATCGGCCCCTAAGCATATGGTTCATTTTGAAGTGCCTGGAAGGGTGTGTTCTACTTGGAACTAGGAAACAGGGAAAGAAATGCAGACAAAGGGCTGAGGCCCTCGCTCTTAAGTCTTCTAATCCTGCTTATTTTGCTAAAAGAGGTTTGGGATTGTGTGGACAATTAATATGAGTTGTCTAATCACTATGAGGGCTTTCCCATAACACACAGCTATCAACACTCACAGTTTGGATTGCTACTGGAATCTGAGAAAAGAAAAAGAGATTATCTATTGGAGAATTCCTGACTGCCCGGGGAAGGACTGAGGACTAGGCCTGCTGTCTCTTCAATCTCTGACTGTATAGGCTACACCAGGGACGTAATTAGCTAGACAGTTGCTTACTTCACAAGGAGAAAGGGGTCCAGGAGTAATCCGGCAATGCCTATTGCTGAGGACTAACTTTTCTTATGCTTGGGAACAGCACTGTCCCAAATGAAACCAGCAAAGCACTTAGATTTGGAAATTTGGCTTTTGTCCTGCCTCTGAGTGACCCCCAAGTGGTAAAAAACAACTATAGCCTTGTGCACAAAAGTCATTCTTTTAAAATGTGGAGACAACTTGAGCATGAGAAAAGAAATAAGAATATATTAAACGTTTCTAATTTTGGGACTCAGTAAACCTCTATTCTTCATTTGAGTTATCCAGCTTATATGAAAAAGACTAGATGTTCATGATTAAATTTTTTAAGTTTGTCCTGCCTTGAACCTTTAAGTGTGCGGCTACCGTTGAACTGCAGAAAGAAGGTATCCAATCTCATTGAGCTATTTTTGGCAACAGTTCCCAACCTTGCCCTCTGGAACCTCTGAAAACGATTGTAAATATGAAGCTATAACTATTGAGTACGTATGCAGTCTCTATATTTTCAGGAGTTTCCTTATCAGGAGGTAAACATTTCACATAGCCCACATAAAAAATAGATATATGTTTTGAAAAAATCAAGAGTGAAACAATAACATAGCCCTAATTGTCACAGATATATAGGTGAGCTCCCAGTACCTTTCCCCAGTGATCTCCTTAAGGTGTTCCTTGCTGTGCCGCTAGCAAAACTGCAGCCCTTACTCATGAATACTGCCCTGCATTGTGTAGCCATCTTTTCCAGTTATTTACCTATACCAATCATTGATTTTCCAACATATAAATAAAGTTATAATAATGCTGCTGGACAATGCTTGGATTTGTAATTTGTGAATGATTAATTCATATCCCAGACAAATAATAATCCTTTTAGTTGGTCAGATCATGCTTTGATTACACCCTAGCTACCATTAGCAGCTGACTTACCTATCATTAGCTCTTCAACTAAGGGCACTACTAGGAAAAATCTTTCTAAAGTCACTCTTAATAATCTAGCTTTATTGGCAGGGCAACCCCATGGCAACAAGATGATTTGGAGACAGGTGTAAAAAAAAAAAAAAACACAATAGCTGGGTGTTGGAAATGAGCATCTTTTGCTTGGTGTTCCCCGAGTTTTGTGCAGTCTGACGCTGAGCCCTTTTTTGCTAGCCATGGGCATCTGCACTCTTTACTCCTGGTAAAGTGTTTGTGCTCTCCTCTCCAAACAGGGTAGAATCAGCATATCCCTAATTGGCAGATTTTAAATGTACTTGTACCTGTAAACCAGGGCCTGTAAATGAAAGGTTACTAGTAGGTTGCAGCACTCATTGAGCCAAAAGTAGCAATGTGAAGAATGACTGCAGCCCTGCCATTGCAGCCTGCGCGTGAAGTATTAAACTGCCATATCGACCTGTCAAAACAAACCTATTCACAGGCCTACAGCTTTCTTTTTAATACTTATTAGTCACTTCTAAGGTAAGACCTAAATGACCATATGGCTGGCTACATGGTATTTAAAAAGTAGGGCATGTACATTTAATGTTTTGCATGCCCTGGCAGTGAACAACCTTCAAAGTCGTTTTTTCACTGTGACAAGGTTGGCCTCCCATAAGCTAACACTGCTTCACACCATAAAATGTAATAAGCGCTAAAATTCAGTTTGAGAGTAGTTAGAAGTAAAGTCGGACTTTATGTCAATATTCAGGCAATTACACTTTTAGAATGGTGTAACTTTCCTGCCGCTGTCCACTTGTCACCTGACCCCTGATTGCTCCCCTGCTTTGAGATGTATATTGATCCCAAACAGTGGACAAAGGGCTGTGTGTGAGGAGAGGTGGATTCTCTTAAAAGGATGCCTGGAGGGCCTTGGTCATCTGATTCCTGAGCTTCACAGTCTGCCTGCCTTGTCACTGGCAGATGAAGCTGACAACTAGGCCTGCCTTCCATTTGTCTCTCTAGTCAGACAGGCACCAAACTCTGTGGGGGAACAGAAACTGATTAGAAGTCATTAAGGGGATGTGCAAAGGCTTGCCCTCCACCCACAGGCTGGCAATGCTCATAACAGTGGATCCCACAGACCTCTCCTCAGAAAACTCCTGGGCCTGTGAAGAATCTGAAGAAGGACTGTCCTGCTATCTGAAGGACGTGAAGTAAGGCTGGACCTGCTTGCCTTGAACCCAGGACCCCAGAAGTGACTCCATTGGTCTATTGGCTGACCTCCTGTTTGAGTTACAGGAACACAACAAACTTCCAAAGCCTCTCTCCCTGCAACTGCACAGCAGTCCAGTTCCAACTGGACCTGCCCTGTCCTCTGCTGCTGGCCTCTGTTCTAGTGAGTCCTAACCCCCAAGTTGTGTCCCCCGGTCCTTGGCCCTTGGCTGGTGTTAGAGTGTACTTCTCCTGCTCCTAAACTGCAAGATGTGGGACTTTATGTTAACTTTCTCCCTGGCGAACCAACAGAGACTAGGATCTGCATCAAAGTCAAAGCTGCAGCCGTCGAATCATCCCAATGTAGAGGGCTTTATTGGGATTGACACTGAGCAGTATTCCATCAACGTCAAGGCCTTCCTGGGCAAGGACTTCTGACTTTGCACACTCTGAGCTTTGCTGCCCTTGTCAACGACTGTATCAGGACCTCGCTTTTCTGCAACTTGTCCTGCCAACAACTCTTTGTCAACCACTGTTCCTCCATAAAAGTCTGCAAGTCAGAAGATAAACTTTCCAGCAGGATGAGCCCGGTCTCTACATCTGACCCACACTCCATTGAGGTCTGCAGTAACTTTTAAGTTTGAGCCAGTCAACTGCGACCAGATACCTACAGTTGGCACTGTGTGCTTTTTGGCACTTTTTTAAATTCAGATTTAAGAAATTCATATGTACGTTCAATTTATTGGAGTTTGTTGTGTTGGTGTCAATTTATTTAATAAAATATTCTCTATTTTTCTAAATAGATTTGAGATTTTTCTTGTGTTGTGTTTTCACTGCATTACCAATCCAAACAAGCTTTATTTGACAATTTAGTCATAAAAGCATTTACAAAAATATTTCATTATATAAAAATGTCGTACATAATAATAGAGCCTGATTGGGAAAATGAGATCAACGCATTTTGACACACTAAATTTAAAAAAGATTTGATTTTAAAAAGACCAATATATACAAGTAGCAACAACATTTATAAAATTCTTAACCAAAGGAACACAATTACTTTGGTCCTGAATAATTGGGCCAAGTACTAGAAACTAATAACGTACAAGATGGTATGTAACTTTGGATCCCCTAATACTTGCGCAAAACAGCTTCCACGAGTACACACATGTTAGGAAGATAAAAAACGAGACCTAATAGCCAATGACCAGACTAAAAATTTTGCAACGGCTATGGTTATGGGAATAGAAGTATTAGTACGTAAAATTCTTTCAGCTTCTTCGCTCCTTCTAGTACGTAGCAGTTTACAGATAGGTGCCAGCCATGCACGTCGAGGGGCAACGTATGCTGGACAAGCAAACAGCAAATGTGCCGTCGACTCCACATGAATCTGACATAAAGGACACTTGTTATCACAAGATTTAGTCCATCTAGCAGTAAAACCCCTTAATGGCAGGGAACCCACTCTAAGCTGAAAGTATAACTTTCTATCGTGTGGTTTGGTTATTGCGTCCCAATATGGTTCCAATCTTGGGAGCAATTTTGCTTCCAGGAAGATTCCTGTGAGTGAAGATGAGTCGCTAGTCCTCAGGGTTTTATACATCACCATCTCCCAATATTTTTCTTTTAATATCTTTTTTGGGGGAAAGCAAGCAGTGGTCGGATCCTCCCACAATGTTTTCAGGCCAATGCTTATTCAGATATCTCTAACTACACGTAGCCATTTGATAGTGTGAAAAGTGTCGGCCTTTAGTATGTCCAAAAAGCCAGCGGCATATTGACTAAGTTCAGGTGTGGACCATAATCTATGCCAGTATAATAAATGTCATAGTTTTGCCACATCAGCCATGGGCTTTCTACCAAGATCGTAAAGCAGAGGACACACGGGGTGCTTTGTGGGAGGTTAGTGATTTTACGTAGGAACCTATTCTTTGAGGTGGTAAGTTTTATCAGATTCTCGCACCCCCATAGTTCAGCACCATAAAGGGCTGAACTAACCACTTTCATGTTATATACCTGGAGAACCGGGCTAATAGGTTTTGTAAGCGAGGTATTATACTCCAAGTGAAGCACTCCCGACAGTTGCCGATGCTTGAGTGCAGCTAATTCGATCTGTTGGTTCCATTTTAGATCACTCTGAATGTTCACCCCCAAATAAGTAAAAGCTTTAACTTGGTCCAATGGACGTTTGTTCATTAAAATGCTACCTCTAAAAGCTCTGTGTGGATTAAAAGACATAAATTTCGTTTTCGATACATTGACTTCCAGACCCCGTGCGGGACAAAATTCCTCAAAGATTAGCAAGGACCGCTGTAGGCCACTTGGGGTCTTAGAAATAATCAATGTATCGTCCGTGAACATTAAAATAGGGATTTTGTCGCCTGCTAGTATCGGGGCATCAGTAGTAGTGAATTCCATGCAATTCATAATTCCGTTAACAAATAAGGAGAATAAGGTAGGTGCCATAACGCAGCCCTGGCGCACTCCTCTCTCCACTGGAAATGAACTTGTGACCATGCCCTGCGTGCCCCACCGGATTTTGGCATAATTATCCTCATGCAATCTCATGATAAATGTTAGTAGTTCGGGAGGCATCCCCAGTTCCTGTAAAATCAACCATAATTTGGAACATGGTACTAGGTCAAATGCGGACTTTAAATCGACAAAGGCAGCGTACAGGCTGCCTTTGCCTAAGATCACCCTCTTCTAGTGCAACAAAGTGAAACGAAACACCTGGTCGATGGTGCTTGTGAAAGCTCGGAAGCCAGCCTGCAGGGGGGATAAGATACTATACTCGTCTATCCACTCCTGGATCTTGTTAAGAACTAGCCTCCCCATTATCTTTTGAAGGGAATCTATCAGGCTGATAGGCCTGCAGTTACCTGCCTGAGATTTCTCCCCCTTTTTGTAAACTGGGATAATTTCTGCCCCTTTCCACGAATCAGGTATTGGTGCGCCTTTAGCAACTGCATTACCCAGCAACAAAATGTACCTACCCCATGTTATTTTATCATGGAGAAACATGTCTGCAGGAACGCCATCTGGTCCAGGCGCCCTGCCACCAACTACGGATCCAAGTGCCAAATTAACATCAGTACTGGAAAAAGCCTCATCCGAGTACAGCACATGAGTAGGTTCATCCTCGGTGGGACTTCGGGCATATTGGGGTTTAAAATGTCTAACCCAGTCTTCCTGCGTTACATGGTTTTGTGGATGTTCTGGCTGCCCTCCTCTATCCCATTTCACAATATTCCAAAATGATTTACTGTCACTCAAGGTACAAGCCTCCTTGAGGTCCTGCCATCTTTTCTCGTCCCAGGATTGCTTGGCCTTTTTCTGGGTGCTCTTATATGCCTGTCTTACTAGTCGCACAGCTTCGGGCTCCCCTACTTTAATAGCGTTCCCTAGTGAGTCCCTCGCCCGTCTACATTCCTTATTGAACCAACGGAACCCCTTCTGGAATGGGTCTTTTTTAGTCTTACATTGCTTGACAAAATATGTGCGCAAATGGGCAAAAAATCTGTTGTGAGTCTGGGTAATAAACTCAGATGCTTCAGTAGCAACCAAACTAATCTCCAGCTCATTTAAGGCACCATCGATATCCTTTGAAATGCTAGCTATGGATTCCGGCTTTTCTACTAGCCTTGTCCATTTTAAGCGCCTCATGTCATTGGTGGGGGATGTAGTGATGTCATGGTTAGACCTGTGGTTGTGTAGCCATGGCCACATAGAATCTGCAGGGGTTCTAGTTTAGTCAGTTGCTGGAGACTGGGATGCTGGAAGCAAATGGACTGCTCTGTGTCCATATATTAAATACCTTAAATCAAGATTAAGGCTCCGCATCATCACAGATTGGCGATGAGCTGATGCTAACCCACGTCTGCCTCATTTTGGCATCTCGCTCTCATGATGACGGTAAGAGCGCTTGCTGAAATTGTTTAAAATAGGAAATCGGCGTGGTCAATGATATGCCTGTGATATGCCTGTGTAAAGCGCTGAGTAAATGTCGCGCAATCGCGCTTTGAAATAAATTTAATGAAAGAGGACTGCTTACCGGTACAGCGCGAGGAGCAAACCGATTTCGCCTGATGTGTCATAATCGGCGGCCATCTTGGATTCAGGCAAAAAGGAAATAACGTGAGACTTTAGAAATCTCGGCGGCCATCTTGAAGTCAGGCAAGTTTTGGGACATTGTAATTAAATACTATATGACACCATATTAAGGTCAGGCAAAAATCAGTTTAACTCAGATTTAAGCAAATCAAACAGGAATAAACAATTAAACAACATAAAATGGATACCATATTAGTAGAAGAAGGTGAAAATTCAAACAGTGTGTCAACACACAGACACATGGATGAACAAGAAGAGGAAAGTGTGTCTAGTACTATTTATAGAAGACCATTACCATTTGATGTTACAGATGAGCAAACAATTGCTCAAAGATGGGAAAAATGGACAAGACGATTTGAACATTTTCTTAAGGCAACATGCAAAATGTATACTGATGAGCAAGCAAAAGATCTACTACTCAATTTAGTGGGTGATGAAGTAGAAGATATTATTGTTACATTCCCAGATGCATATAAAAACACGTATGAAGGCATCATGAAAAGTTTGAATGAAAGATTTGACCCACAAAGAAACGTAGACTTTGAAAGATACACTTTTAACATGACGTGTCAACAAGATAATGAAACCATCGATGAATTTGTGACCAAATTAAAAAAATTAGTCATGTTTTGTGAATTTGCTAAATTTAATAATGAAGAAGCTGTCAGGTTAAGGGTCATTCAAGGATGTAATTCAATAGAGTTCAGGAAAAAACTTCTTGAAAAAACCTACGATTTGAAAACAATTTTACGTATGGCACGTACTGATACTCAAGCGAAAAAACATGCAAATAACATGGAACAAGGAAGAGTTAAAGCATTAGAACAAGTTCACCAAATGACAAAAAAAGACAACAAAAGTGAAGAAAAAGATAAAAAGAAGGATGGAAAAACTAATAACAGAGTGGAAAAGCCAACAAACTTCAGAAAGGAAGTGGAAAAGCCAACAAGTTTTAGAAAGGAAAAAAGAATATGTTACAGATGTGGACAACCATTTCCACATATGAATACATGTCCAGCCTTCGGACAACAGTGCAAAGAGTGTGGAAGGATGAATCACTTCTCTGCTGTATGTAGATTCAAAAGAAAGGATAGTGGGAAAATGTGGAAACGGAAAGGAAATACGAGATATGTCAGACAAATGGAAAGTTTTGAAGATTCTTCTGCTGATGAATTTGAACAAGAACGTCTGTATCTAATGTCAGAAGGAAATGAGGGTGACAAAATTAATTTGTTAAGAAAAGAAGATATTGAAAAAACAGCTTCTGTTGACATATTAGTAGGGTCCCAAAAAGTTCCTTTCGTGTTAGACAGTGGAGCAACGTGTAATATCATGTGTACGACTGAATATGACAAAATGGAAAACAAACCTCTTATTTCATCAAATGTAAAAGTTTTCCAATGGGGTGCAAAAAAACCTGTAACATGTTTAGGGAAATTTGAAGAAAATCTGTCGTATGGAGAGGTATCTCTGAAAGAAGAAATACATGTGTTGAAAGGAGAAACTGCTGGGCCATGTTTGTTAAGCAATGTCACAGCTTAGTTAATGGGACAGTTGGCTATGACATTTCATATGACAACGGAACAACATATTTTAAAAGAGTTTCCTGTTCTGACAAAAGGTCTTGGAAAGTTGAAGGGGAAGACCATTTCGTTGCACATAAATGAGAAAGTGAAACCAGTAGCACAAATGCACAGGAGAGTTCCAATTCACATGCAGAGTAAAGTTGAAGAAGAAATAAATTCTCTACTCAAACAAGACATAATTGAACCTGCTACAGGTCCAACACCTTGGGTGTCTCCGATTGTTGTAGTGCCAAAAAAGGACACAAACCAGATTAGAATCTGTGTTGATATGAGGATACCGAATACTGCAATAGAGAGAGAGAGACATCCTGGGCCCCATTTGAACGACATGATTAGTATTTTGAATGGGGCGACAATTTTCTCAAAATTGGATCTCTGTAAAGGATATCATCAATTGGAAATCGATGAGAAATCAAGATATATTATGACTTTTTCAACACATATGGGTTTATTTCGTTATAAAAGACTCAATTTTGGAATATACTCAGTTGCAGAGATTTTTCAAGAAATTATAAAAAATTTTATCAGACCAGTAAAAAATTCAATGAATTACAGTGATGATATTCTTGTGTTTGGAAAAACAAAAAGTGAACATGATCAAGCACTAAGAGAAGTTTGTCAAGAGCTTATGAAAGCTGGATTAACACTGAACTCTAAAAAGTGTGAAATTGGTAAAACGGAGTTGACGTTTTATGGTCATATATTCTCAAGTAAAGGAATGAGATCAGACCCAAAGAAAGTGTCATCTCTAGTGGCAATGTCTTGTCCAAAAGACATTACAGAATTACGTTCTTTTCTATGAATGGCCAGTTACTGTTCTCGTTATATTAAAGATTATGCTACTATCAGTTCATCTCTTAGAGAGTTAACGAAAAAGAATAAAACATTCCTTTGGAGTAAGGAATGCAACGATTCTTTTAAGAAAATAAAGAGTGAGATAGCAGCAGCAGCAAATTTGAAATACTTTGATCCGAATTTGTGCACAGAAATTGTTGTAGATGCAAGTCCAGTGGGACTAGGTGCTATTCTGTTTCAACATAGACAAGAAAAAGATGCCCCAAGATTTTTGGTCTCACATGCTAGCCGAAGCCTGACGGATATAGAAAAAAATATTCTCAACCGGAAAAAGAAAGTTTGGCGGTAGTCTGGGCATGTGAGCACTATCATGATTTTTTGTATGGAAAAACATTTGTGATAGTGACAGATCACCAAGCTCTTACGACTATCTTTGGAAATCCGAAAGCGAAAAGACCCCTTAGGATTGAGAGATGGGGTTTGAGGTTAATGGACTACAATTTTAAAATAATCCATAAAACAGGAAAAGAGTATAATCCAGCTGATTACTTGTCTAGGCATCCAACAGATGAGGATAAAATTGAAATGAATGATACAGAAAACCACATAAATTTCATTATTAAGTCAACGGTTCCTGAAGTGATATCTGAACAAGAACTAATTCACAAATCTAATAAAGACAATACTTTAGTGGAAGTGAAAAGAATAATAAACTTAAATAGATGGAAGCATGTCAATGTTTCAACGAAGTTTCAACCAGGAGTATGCAGAAGAGACATGTTTGCTTTCAAAAATATTCAAGCAGAATTGACAATAGCCACTTCTGGTGTTCTTATAAGAGGGAACAGGATAGTTATTCCAAGCAGTCTGCAAAGACGTGTTATTAACCTTGCACATGAAAGTCATAGAGGAATATCAGCAACAAAAAGTATTTTAAGAGAAAAAGTGTAGTTTCCAAGGCTTGATAGTCAAGTAGAAGAAATTGTGCAATGTTGTCATTTCTGTCAGTGCACTACAAGAGAAAGAACTGTTGAAGAATTACAAATGTATAAATTGCCAGATGCTGTTTGGTCTGATCTGGCATGTGATTTTTATGGACCTCTGGATTCTGGGCGTTATTTGTTTGTTCTGATTGATGACTATTCTAGATTTCCAATCGTAAAAACAGTGTCATCTACTTCTGCATCTGTGATTTTGCCTATTCTTGATGACATTTTTTCAGCTTGGGGTATACCCAATGTTTTGAAAACAGACAATGGCCCACCTTTTAATGGAAAAGAATTTACGAAATTTCTTGAGTATATGGGTGTGAGACATAGGAAGATTACCCCACTTTGGCCACAAGCAAATGCTATAGTGGAAAGACTGATGGCCACGTTAAAAAAAAGTGTGCAGAGAGCAAAACTAACAGACATTTCTGTAAATCAAGCTGTGTGTCAAGTATTACGTGATTACAGGAATACACCTCATGGTTCGACTGGAAAGACTCCTGCAGAGCTAATGTTTGGCCAGTCTAGACAAACGCGTTTGCCACAAATGTGTTTGAGACCTCCTAAAGAACATACACAAATTGCAAAGAGAGATGAGACAATGAAACAAAAAATGAAGCAGAATGTGGAACAAAGAAAGTATGTTCGCAGAGGAAACTATGAAATAGGAGATCTGGTGTTGGTAAGGCAAAATCAGACAAGAAAATCTATGAGCAGATTTCACCCATCTCCTTTGGAAGTGACTAAGGTGAAAGGTTCAGCTGTCACTGCTCGGAGTGAGAATAAAGTGATAATAAGAAATAAGGCACATTTTAAAAAGTTTATAAGCCCCTCAAATGAAATTCATACAGAAGAGGATGATGTTAATGTTTGTGTTCCTCTTAGAAGAACAGAAAGGATACAAAAAAAACCTCAAAGACTGATTGAACAATGTTAATGATTTATTTCTCTTATTAATGATTTCTTTCTTTTATTATTTGTCATTTGCTATTTGTAATATCTTTTGTTGTTAAGAAGGGAGAAGATGTAGTGATGTCATGGTTAGAACTGTGGTTGTGTAGCCATGGCCACATAGAATCTGCAGGGGTTCTAGTTTAGTCAGTTGCTGGAGACTGGGATGCTGGAAGCAAATGGACTGCTCTGTGTCCATATATTAAATACCTTAAATCAAGATTAAGGCTCCGCATCATCACAGGGGCTACATTGCAAGAATGCAGTTCGCTCCCAGTGGGTAACGGTATCTTTTGCCGCCATAATCCCAGAGTCGCACACAGGGGGTTATGGTCACTCTCTATCCGGTCCCGCACTACCATATCGTCAAGAGTGTGCCATAGTTTCAAACTAATTAATATATCGTCAATACGACTGGCACTGGATCCATTATTGAATGTATTTGCCCCTAATCTATCTAATGGGGTCCTGCCATTTGCCGCCCGTAAGCCCTTTTCTAGACAAATAGAATTTATTTGTATAGCCACATCGGTCCATTTTTTTATAGGTGAAAGCTCTAGCTTTGGAACGCTCCACTGCGCATCTTCTTCTTCAGTAAGATGCCATGACTCGTTTGCAAGAGGCTCAAACGTTGAATTAAAATCGCCTGCGATAATGACATTAGAGTCAACTGAGTATAGGTTAAGGAGGTCGTCGAGAGCCGCTAAAACTTCCGACTTTCTCCCTCTCGTTCCCCTCGCATAAATATTATAAATGTGAACTTTCTCACGCGGGCCCATTTTCAATCTTAGCGCCTGTATGTCATTATTCTTAGTCGGGAGCTCCTCGATAATGATGCATAGTTCTTGGCGGACCCAAATTGTCAGTCCCCCTGAGGGGCGTCCTTTTGCTCCTCTCACAGGTGGAATATGATAATTTAGATAACCTACACTAAAATGTGGTACCATGAGCCATGTTTCTTGAAAGAGACAGATATGATAGCAATCAATAAAGGCGTGCCACTCGGGGGACGATATCTTAGAGCTCATCCCTGCAATATTCCACGATAGTAATGTACCCCTATTGGAGGTGTGACTAGATAATAATGGCTCGATCAGATTCTTTGGAGATATATCGCTGGTCTCCCTATTGCTCTCTAATGAGAGTGGAAATATGCTTGTCAACTCAGTGGGTCTTACGGGCCCTCCAGCATCTGTGCCAAGGAAATTATTAGTCAACGGACCACCTCTGATGTTTATTGTATGTTCAATGTATCCTAGACTTTTCCTGGGCCTTCCTCCAAGTCAATCATTACTCTCTAGTGTAGCACAACCCGTCTGCCTTATAGGCATCTGTCCCATGGGGAATCTGGTCTGGCTGCTCGGGGGAAATTGTCTAAATTGAATAGCTGACGAATCTGGCGGGCAAGTACGAAACTCAAGAGAAAAAAGATTTTCAACAAGATCCTCCCTATCGAAAGTGAGCTCAATGCAATCAGTGTGATGGGTAGGGGAAGTAAGCCTGCGCGCCCTGATTATGTCCTCCCTAATCATGGAGCGGCATCCCCTTACGTGCCGTATCCAGTGAATGGCTTTATTAGTTAGTGAATCCATGTGTTTTATACCTTTACTAATATCAAGTTTGGGGACATTCACCCTATATATTCTATGCACATTATGCACCTTGTCATGCGTCTCCCATCCAGTATGGGTGCTACACTGATCATGTTGGAACTGTGGTGAATAGATAGATCTATCTTGTAGTGAATGACCTCTAATGGGTTTTATACTATCGTGGTTATGAGCACCTGGATTCGGATAGGGCACGTACTTGGGGATGGATAGTAGTGATACAGGCTTTTGGGGCTTAATCAACTCTGGAAGCAGGAGACTACCTCTATGTTTCTCGCCATGATAGTGAACTGTTGCTCTCTCTAGGTTAGTATATTGGCTAGAAGGGGAGGGATTACTTGTCCTATTATTAGCACACTCTGGACATAGGGACCCCTTTTGTGATAACAGTCTTACCATAAATGACAAGTCCTCAATCATTACTTTCATGGTCCCTATTTCAGCCCGAAGCGTGTGTATCAATTGAGTCACATCTTTGGTGTCTGTACTATGGCTTGCAACCATCCCTATGGGACTAGCTGAAGATGGCTTAGGTCGGTGGGGCCTTTCTTCCTGAGTATTTGACAGGGCCATGTACCTATTTGTGCATATAATCGATGGATCTATGTGCTGAAGATTATTACGGTCTGGACTAGGGGGACTGGTAGGGGGATCAACAGTCTTCCCTGAATCCTGCTTTCTCCCAGAATTGGTGGTAATGGCCCCTTTTGTTTTAAGGAACATAGCAAGAATAGCAGAGTGTCAATTTACATGTTTATTTGGACTTCCCTTAGATATTTGTGTGGAACTACAGGGAGACTTATCCCCAGTAGATAGAACGTTTGAATCGACTGTTAATATATCCTCACACTCCCCAATGAGAGTATCAATATGATCCAATACACAATTGCTTCCAGCGTGTTTAGTTGCTTTCCTAGCCTTTGTTCCTTTGCCAGCTCTACCCATACTACCGCCTTCGCCCCCGCTACCTTCCATAATCTTCCTTTTCCCCATGATTGTGCTATGTAAGCTCCATTCCAAAAACAAACGAACTTTCACAGGCTTTCCCGTGCGTACCCTAAAAACCCAGGTTTAAAATCAGTGAATCAAATGTCATATAAAAAGTCCTTCAAAAGCCACCCAATTTGAAATGATCGAGTTCCAGTTCCTGTCCTTGGCTACAAGCAGCAATTTGTAACAGAAGGCAGTTACAAGTTTACAAACACACAGTACCTCAATAACCATTTGGAATTTCCCAGAAGCAGACCAGTCACAAATGGCAGATGGAAAAGGGGTGACCCTGCCCTGCCTCTTCCTGGCAATGACGGGCAAGGACGGGCCCGTCCTTGGCCCGGGTGCGGCCCACGCGCGTCCCGCGCTGCGGGAGATTTCGCGCGCGAGCTGGCAGGCGAGGCTTTGGGCTGACTCCTCCCTCCTGGGAGAGCGGGATTCTGGGCAATGCAGTCCCCGTTGTTGGCAGCCGTGGTAAGTGTCCCGCGCTGCGGGAGATTTCGCACGCTTTTAAGCGTGAGCTGGCAGGCGAGGCTTTGGGCTGGCTCCTCCCTCCTGGGAGAGTGGGATTCTGGGCAATGCAGTCCCCGTTGTTGGCAGCCGCGATAAGTGTCCCGCACTGCGGGAGATTATGCGCGCTTTTAAGCGCAAGCTGGCAGGCGAGGCTTTGGGCTGGCTCCTCCCTCCTGGGAGAGCGGGATTCGGGGCAATACAGTCCCCGTTGTTGGCAGCCGCGGTAAGTGTCCCGCGCTGCGGGAGATTTCACGCGCTTTTAAGCGCGAGCTGGCAGGCGAGGCTTGGGGCTGGCTCCTCCCTCCTGGGAGAGCGGGATTCTGGGCAATGCCGTCCCCGTTGTTGGCAGCCGCGGTAAGTGTCCCGCGCTGTGGGAGATTTCGCGCGCTTTTAAGCGCGAGCTGGCAGGCGAGGCTTTGGGCTGGCTCTTCCCTCCTGGGAGAGCGGGATTCTGGGCAATGCAGTCCCCGTTGTTGGCAGCCGCGGTAAGTGTCCCGCGCTGCGGGAGATTTCGCGCGCTTTTAAGCGCGAGCTGGTAGGCGAGGCTTTGGGCTGGCTCCTCCCTCCTGGGAGAGCGGGATTCTGGGCAATGCAGTCCCCGTTGTTGGCAGCCGCATTGTTGGCATTACTATTTGAGTGCTGAATAAATACTTTACAAATTGCCTCTAAGTTAGGCTTGACTGTTTTTGTGCCTAGCTACCAGAAGATTAAGCATAGATTTATTTAGTGACTTTTGTGTTTCACCCTGACAAGGATTGGGAATATTTTTTGAGGTGGGTTCTCACCCCCTAACTAAGGGGCCGATTACGATGACAGTGAGACTGCCACCAACAGCGTTTCGGTGGCAGTCTAACCACCATTGTTTGATTGTTTTCCGCCCGCCATATTATAATGGCGGGCGGAAGGATGATGGTCGAAAAGCCAGACCGCCACGCATCCGACGGGCTCCTTGAGCCTGCCGGTGTGGTGGAGGGCCTAGCATTCCCTAAAATGGCGGCGGTGCCTACCAGGCACCACCGTAGGGATTACGATGTCCCTTTCCGCCCAGGTTAACTGCCAAGAACAGGCAGGCAAAAAGGGACTTTGGGGGCCCGTTACGGCCCCCTTCCACCCTGGCCCTAAGCTGTGTGCTTTGGGGGGTACTATTATGCCCCCCTACAGATCCCTGCACCACGTAGTGCAGGGATATGTACAGTGACCTTTTTTTGCATTGCGACGGCTGCTGCAGCCACCAGCACCCGCCGCAAAGCAAAATTTAGGCATTGCGACCGCCGTGGTGGCGGTCGCATCCTAATGCCTACTGCGGGACCACTGACAGCCTGTCGGGTGGTTCCATCTGCAACAGGGTGGCGGGCTTATCCTAATCGGGCCCTAATTCTCCCCTATTTCTTACACTGGCTTTATAATACCCTTGAAAAAAATGCCTCACTTAAAAAAGTTAGTTCAATGTGGAAAATGCCTTCAAAATGACTACAATTCCATGGCTCTCAAAAGCACTAAAGTTAGATAAACGTGTCCGTAAAATATTAGAGCAAGCCTTCCTTCTTACAAAAGATAATCGCTCCTTAAGAACCTGGTTGCAATTTACGATCATCTCTAAAGGGACTCATGTCAGTACCCAAGATGCACAAGTGTAGTAGGGGTCAAGCCTTTTTATACCCAGGAGTTGCATTATGGAACTCCCTACCTCCATCAGTGCATCTTTGCAAGACTATTCATCTTCATGAAGTCTTTGAAAACATGGCTATAATTGATTTCTTCTGTGCATTTAGTCTAGCACCAGGATGCCTATTGTGGCAACAGAGCGCTCCACAAATAAATATAAATGCAGAAACAAAGAATGTCATATACAGTCCCTTGATAGTATTAACTTGCAACAAAATACCTTCTTCTAAATCCATTTTGATTAGTATAAACTTTCACAAGCAGCATGATAATTCTATTTCTCATTAGGCCTAATGAGGCTTATCCTTAGAAACGGTGTATCCCCAACCTTTTCTGCAAAAAAAAATGTTCTGAATGATGCCTCACTGCATTTTTAGAGACAACTTCACCAACCTGACATCACAGTTGTGCTGGTGTGTGATTAAAGTAGAGACAGTGTATGACTAATGAAGGGCTTGTGTCTTTAGGACAGGTGTTTGAGTTATGTTCAGAAATGCCTGTTTCACTGGACTTGACATGTGACCCACATAACTGGTAAACATCTTATATCAAAACTGATACTGTTTCTAAGTTTAGCAATCCAGATTTTTACATTTAAAGATAACATCTTGTATTGAACTACACAGTAAAAAGAAAGTAAGGACAAACAATAAAGGAAATGCCCAAGCCTAGTGGGAGTCCCAAAACGTGGCTTGATCCTATTCCCAGTTTTGCATCTGTGGTGTTTATTTGTGGTATATGCTTGCAGTGATATTTTAATTTGTGGATGGTAAATTAGACAGTGCTCATCAAATAGCATCATACTGCACCACATAATGTAGTTTGCTAGTATTATTTTTAATAACTAAAAGCTTACATAGTGTGAGGATTTGCGTGGCATCTGAGGTTAATATGCTGGTTTTTTTTTGCTTAGATATTGTCTTTATATTTTAAGGCTGTGCCCAAGGTGTTAGACGAAGTTCTTTTCAGTTGTGAACTAGGGATGGGCGTTTCCGCATCATGAAATGATTTTACATGTGCTTTAATTTGGCTAGGTGTTTCTGCTGTAGAATCAGGACATTAGAATAAGAAAAAATAAAAATATGGCATGAGCAGATACTCTCAATAAAATTAGATTCCTTGGGCGTGTAAAGAGGTCGGTGCATTCTCCTATTCAACATACATGAGAACTGGAAAAGCCAATAGGCCTTACCTTGCAGGGGGTATGCAGACAGAATATCGAGTTGCAAATGTCGACTTACACAAATATCGAGTTGGAAATATCGTGATACAGAAATATCAACAGCAAGAGTATCGTGGTCAAGAATATCGACTTTAAGGTAAAAAATATAATTTTTTAAAATATTGAAGTCAATAATATCGTTTGCAAAAATATAGTTGTTTAAAATATCAATTTTTTAATGAATGTATTTTAGTATGTTTTTTAAATGTATGTGATCTATTTTGTTTGGATAAGTATTGTTTTTGTTTTATAATATATGTGTTAAATTTTTAGTGGTTATCAAATTTAATTTTTATTAACTTTGCAAAAATGTGGGTTTATAGGGGAATAGAGTTGGAAGTAATGTAATTATAATAAATTAATGATTATTATTTATTTAGTAATATTTATTTAATTTAGGTTTTATAGTGTTAATTGTGGGAAGTCATTTATTATTAATTAATTATTAATTGGTTGTTAAATAATATTAATTAGTTAATTGGTAATTAATTATGGTAATTGTGTTATTTTTTTAGAAGCGGGTTGTGGGGATTATAGGGGTAAAGGGTGGGAAGTAATTTATTTGTAATTAATTAATAAGTAGCTGTCAATTGATATTAATGTATTACTTCAAAATTAATTATGGAAATTGTGTAATGATGTTTAGGTGTGGGTTGTGGGTTTTATAGGGGTAGAGGGTGGAAAGTAATTTATGTTGAATTAATTCATAATTAGTTGATCATTTATATTAATTTATCAATTGATAATTAATTAGGGTAATTGTTTATTTTTTTGTGTATGTGAGTTTTGGTTTTATAGGGGTAACGTTTGGGGAGTAAATGAATTTGTATCTGTTTTAATTTGTTTTTTATTTAATAATATTTCTTTAATTGATAGTTAATTATGTTAATTATGGAGGTACATTTTTTTAAATTTAGATGTGTGTTGTGAATTGTGTGGTGTTATAGGGTAGAAAATAAAAAGATTAAATTTATGTAAGAATTAATGTTTTTGTTTATAAATAATGTCTAATTAAAAATAGTTTTGTTTGTAAATAATGTTTACATTTATTTAATATAAAATTTCTAGGTATTTGTCATACCTATTTAACATTATAATATGCGTCTATTTTTTTTAGATTTTTTAAATATTTTTATATATTTTTCATTTTATTTATTTTTTAAATATTTTGTGCTGGTGATATTTTGTTTGTTTTTAATTTTGAACTAACTGGAGTGGGAATAGTATTGTTTACCCCTCCGCAAGCCAACACCTTCCCTAGTGTTGCACTAACTGGAGTGGGAATAGTATTTTCTACCCCTCTGCTATCCAACACTTTCCTTACTGTTGCACTCACTGGAGTGGAAATAGTAATTTTTACCCCTCCGCTATCCAACACTTTCCCTACTGTTGCACTCACTGGAGTGGGAATAGTCATTTTTATTCCTCCGCTATCCAACACTTTCCCTACTGTTGCACCAACTGGAGTGGGAATAGTAATTTTTCCCCCTCCGCTATCCAACACTTTCCCTACTGTTACACTCACTGGAGTGGGAATAGCAATTTTTACCCCTTTGCTATCCAACACTTTCCCTACTGTTGCACTCACTGGAATGTTACTATTCATTTTTATTCCTCTGCTACCCAACACTTTCCCTACTGTTGCACTCACTGGAGTGGGAATAGTAATTTTTACCCCTCTGCTATCCAACACTTTCCCTACTGCTGTACTCACTGGAGTGGGAATAGTATTTTTTACCCCTCCGCTACCCAACACTTTCCCTACTGTTGCACTTACAGGAGTGGGAATAGTATTTTTTACCCTTCCGCTATCCAACACTTTCCCTACTGTTGCACTCACTGGAGTGGGAATAGTCATTTTTACCCCTCTGCTATCCAACAGTTTCCCTACTGTTGCAGTCACTGGAGTGGGAATAGTCATTTTTCTTCCTCTGCTATCCGACACGTTTCCTACTGTTGAACTAACTGGAGTGGGAATAGTAATTTTTACCCCTACGCTATCCAACACTTTCTTTACTGTTTCACTCACTGGAGTGGGAATAGTAATTTTTACCCCTTCGCTATCCAACACTTTACCTACTGTTGCACTCACTGAAGTGGAAAATTTAAGTTTAAAGACTTTTAAATAGTTTAATGTTTTAATTTATAATATAATTTTTTAAAATTAGATTTTATGTTATTGGTGTATGTATATATATATATATTTATTTGTAAATTTTCATATATACAATTATAAAATAAATTAAAACTAATAGTTTATTAATTGTTTTAAAGTAAATATATTTATATATTACATTTTATATAGGTATGTTTAAATCTTTTAAATTACATTTATTTGTTATATTTGTTAAAAATGTATATTAAATCTAATATTTTTTAAAGTTAAGTTTATTATTTAATATATTTAATATTTTTTTATATACATATATTAAAATCGATATTTTGTACAACTATATTTTTTACATCGATATTTTTTTTCTCGATATTTTTGTACTTACCATTATAAATATAGGATGTCGATATTTTTGACATCGATATTTATAACTCGATACTTGTGTATGGGGATATTTAGGGGGTCGATATTCTATCAGTGAACGTTTGCAGTGGAAGTGCCAGAACTACTGGTTTTGCCGATGCTTTTTTGCCAATGCTGTTCCGCATTAGCAACAAAAAAAAATACACTTGTTTGCTGATGCAGACAGCTTCACCAAAAAAGTATAACGATAAACACATACTTTGAACATGTATGCATCATGAGGTTATGGCAAGCTCCAGTATGATCACATATGCTTGGCTATGCATCAGCATGCAAGCACAAGATGCCATGACATGGCAGCCCTCTCCATTTTACTTTAATTTACTTTTTCATGATAGTTGATGCCCATGTTTGAGGTGTGTAGCAACAGGAAAGGATAAAACTCGTAGATTTCATTAGGTTAAAAATATGCTTTATGCTATTTGATAATAAGGTAATGAAATAAAGTTATAAGATTTGCCCACATGGGATTAATTGCAATATATTGAGCACTTTATCAATGTAATAAATTGGAGTAATACAACTTTGTTAGAAAACATACATGAACATGCTGACCCACTTGGGCTTAATTGCACTCTATGCAACACTCTATTATTGAAACAATCTGCTGTAATACAATTATGTTAGAAAATATATAAGAACATGATTTTAAGGACTATTTAATAAGTAATTGACTATTTAATAAGTAATTATTGCAAGGTTTTTATAATGGCCAAATATTGGATTAATGTATATGTTATGTGTAAAAGAAATCTTTCAGGAAATAATTCTAATTTATAAGATAACAAGTTTGTTCATATGGTACTAGGAATGAGAATATTTTCGATAGAATAAGTGATTAATGAGTATTCAAAGTTATCGCGCCAATGTTTAAAGTAACTGTGTGTTATTTAAATTGTGAGTAATAACAGAAGCACTTTTTGAAGTATGTTGCCTTTGCCCATTATGATTATTTCTTATTTATTTATTTAGGGTTTTATATAGCACGAACATTAGCCAATTGGGTATCAGAGCGCTCAACTGTAGTATACATAGTATCAACTGTTGCCACAGTTCGATAGAGGAGGAATTTAAACATAACTAGAGCGATTAAATATGATAGTCTAAGTAAAAACACTTCGAACCAAAGCTCACACATAGACCTAAAGTATAAATAATATAAAAGTGAGAGCACTGTAGACAGAAAATAGCCTGATTATACATATTGCTCCCATAATGGGCATATGCCTCTGGCTGATTACTTAGGGGGTGATTACGATGGCATTACGTTCGCCACCGCCAGGCCGGCGGTGGCGACCATTACGCCATCGTAACGTGCAATATCCACCGCCATATTACGATGGCGGTGGGTATCGCAGAGGACGGATAGTCCGTCCGCCGCTTTTCCGCCAGTCGGCAATCGTTACGATTGCCGGCCGGGCGGAGCTGGGGCTGCAATATGGTGGCGGTGCCTAGCAGGCACCGCCAGCCATAATATGATGTGCGAATTACAAGGCCTTTCCATGGCGGCGATGCCGCCATGGAAAGGCTGGCAGTGATTTGATTTGGGGGCCCGTTGCGGGCCACTGGGGGGTGGAGGGGTGGGGGGTGCACTTGGGGGGTCATGTCCATGCACAAGGTGGCAGGCACCGCACGGTGCCTGCCACGTTGTGCATGGAAAAGCACAACATGGCATTTTCCTATTGCGGCGGATGCTGTAGCCAGCAGCACCCGCCACAATGTTAAAATGCCAGATGCGACCGCCGCGGTGGCGGTCGCATCATGATTTGGGTGGTGGGACAGCCGCATGGTCCTGTTGCCACTAGGCCTAATCAGCCCCAAAGTTAGTATCTCCCTGATAAGTTTGAGTGGTCTGTTATGCTTCATCTCGGGACGCTTCTGGAGAGAGCAGATTACTTACCCAGAGGGATTAGGCGAAAATCTCTAAACATACATCGATGTGTTTGATCTGCTGTTGGCTATGGCAGGAATTTGCTCATTAGAAAGATCTTTGCTTTTTTCTTTATGACTGAAGTGGCCGGGATTTTTCTAATGTTTGGAGGAAGCGAATTCCAGATTGTAGGTGCAGCTCCAGAGAACGCTCTATTGTACGTTTTCTTCTTCTGAAAGATTGGATGTTTCAGCGCTAGGTCTCTGGCGCTCCGAGAAGGTCTGCCGCCTCCAAATATCTCAATTTTCTGAGCTAGGTACATCAGTGTTTTGTTGTGTAGTGCTTTGTGTGTAATACATACCAGTTTGAGTTGAATTCTAGCTTCATATGGCAGCCAGTTCAGAGCCTTCAAGTGTGGAGAGATGTGATTGAATTTTCTAGAATCTGTTATGAGTCTTGCGGCCGTATTGAGACAAGCTTTTAGTGGAGCTGTTGAGATCTTGGGTAATCCTGATAGTGTTGTGCAGCCATATTCAATCCTCGAGATGACTAAAGCCTGGACTGCCAGTTTGTAGACTGATGTTCCAATGAATGGTTTAATTTTCTGAGATAGCTCAGGTGAAAGCGGGCGCTTTTTGCCATTGAGTTGATGTGGGTTTGCATGTTTAGATTTTATCAAGTGTAATTACTAGTGATTTGGTTGAGTCCACTAGGATCATGGTTCAATTTAGCTCAGTGATCATCTTGATCCATCCCTTAACATCAGAGGAGCTTTTGAGGAGATATTAACAGGAATTCTGTTTTTTGAGTGTTTCGTTTAAGATGATTGAACGGTCACCTTTAATGCATGATTCATTGTCTTGATCTCCTCCAGCTACGAAATCTTAATATGAATCTGGGTGTCATCTGCATACATGTGGAAGGAGATGTTAGCAGGCTGTAGTATTTCAGTAAGAGGTTCCACACATAGGTTAAATATTGATGGAGATAGTGTTGAGCCTTGCGGGACTCCAATCAGATTGGGTGTTGGTGATGAAAGTTCTTCCTTCACCCTAAAATCTTTGCGTTCTGTTCTGTAAGAAGGATTTAAACCATTCTAGTACGGTTCGTTATAATCCCATCCTGTTTTCAAGTCGCTCTAGCAATTTTTATGGTTTACTGTGTTGAAAGCAGATAATAGGTCAAGAAGAACTAAAAGACAAGTTTTGTTTTGGTCTAGTGCAAGTAGAGCATCATCCACTATATGAAGTATTGCTGTTTTCGCACTGTGACCTAATCTGAACCCAGCAGTCATCTAGCAGATTAAATTTAGTAATGTGTTGTCTCAGTTGTTGTTGCACACATTTTTCTAGTACTTTAGCTAATAGGGGAGTATTAGCCACTGATCAAAAATTATTTGGGCCAGAAGGGTTTTTGATGATGGGGAGGACTTGTCTTGTTTTTAGGTAGTCTGATAAAGAACCTTGAGACAGAGAAGCATTGATTATCGTTGTCCAAATGGGGATGACAATTTGGTTGACTATCATCAAAACATTTGAGGGGATAGGATCATTGTAGTGGTTATTCAGTTTTATAGTTGAAAAGGTTTTGGCAATATCATTGTGGTCATATAGCTTGAAGGCTGACCCTTGAGCTTTATTTTTGGGCTTTACCTGTGAGAAGAGTATTGGTTCATCATTTTCGGACTTCTACAGGCTAGTGAGGTTATCTGCGGCTGTCCTAAGTTAATTTTCGAAGGAGTTGGCTTTTACCATAAAGAAAGTTGAGGATTCCTCACAGCTAAGTTGAGATTTTATTGATTCTTGTGAGTGTTTGGCCATTTTATTTGATTGTAGTTTTAACATTTCGTTTTTGTCATTCTCAAGTTCCATTCTAAAGAAAAGGTTTTTTTGATTTGAGAAAACTTTTTCTGTAAGCGTTTCTGGTCTTTCTTGGCAATTTTAGCTGGGGGGATGATGGGTGCTATCTCCAATTTTGTTCAGTTAGTCTCAGATTTCCGCTTTCTTCATTTAGAAATCCATTAAACCAAGGATTTGTATCATTATCTGGAAATCTTTTCAGTTTTAAAGGAGCAATCGGATCAATTATATTTGTCATCGTTGAGTTTTAGTTTTCCATAAGTTTGATAACGTTTTCCATACGTGCTACTAGTTTCTCGATTGAGCCTTTAGTGTCCCATACCCACTATTTAAGTTTGAATGATTGTGTAGCTATTTTCTTTTTTACGACAGATATTTGAAAGGTTATGACGTGGTGATCTGACCAATAGCAAGGAAATAATCAAGTCTAATGTGGAGCCTATGAGTGAGTTGGGAGAGAGCAGTCTTAAACAAGGATTTGGTCTGCTAGGAAATCTTTAAAGACATTGACCTGATAATCATGAAAACCATCCCAATGTAGATTGAAGTTGCCTAGGAATATATCATTGGAGCGATGGGAAGAATTTGCTGTTATCATTTCCATTAATTGGTCTATGAAAGGGTTGTTCCTACCTGGGGATGGTAAAATGAATGTAATTTGCAAAGTTGATTATCTGTAGTTCTTATACGAAGTCTGAAGTATTCACAGGAGTTAAGAGTGTCAGAGTGTCATGGAGTACAGAGAGATCAGATCGATAAAGGCCCTTTTTTGTTTAGTCTGTCTAGTCTCACAATGTTGTAGTTTGGAGGAACGAATAGATCCATGTATGGGGAAGATGTTTTGGTAAGCCACGAATCATTTAGAATAATGATGTAATACGTATGCACTTTACATGCACGTAGTAAAGATGGCACCTCTTAATGTGATCAAGGCATCATGATAGCACACGAATATACCGCTGGAATTCTAGATTCCAAAGTGTCGGTGACTTTTTTGTTGCGTAAAGAGGACTGTACCCAATACCCTTACCCACCCCTAAACCTTAAAAACACCCTTATTACCCATGTCCCTTACTCACTGCTAAACTCTAAAAATGCCCTTACCACCCTATACCTTAAACTGACCCTTTACCCTAAAATACCTTTACCACCCTATAACCCTACCCACCCCTAAACCCTTAAAATACCCTTAAAATCCAAAATCATTCCCACCCCTAAATCCTAAAAATACCATTGCAACCCAATACCCTAATCCATATATATATATATATATATATATATATATATATATATATACACACACAATATATATATATATATATTACACGAAGAGTCATCACCTTCCGTTACTCCACATACGGTGATCTTGACACCATAGACACCAACCTACGTAGGTTAGATGTTTGTTTATTTAATTTTTCTTAATTTTATTAAATCCATTACAAGAATCAATATGACATTATCTTCCTCTCAGGCCAACACGTTTCCGCTTACGCCTTCTACTGGGCCTCCAAATATATATATATATTTAAGCAGTGGTATGTGACACCGACACTATACCTCCTACCCAAGATCCACAAGGACCCCGCAAATCCACCAGGGCGTCCCATTATTTCATCAAAAAACAGTATTTTTGAAAACACGTCAGTTTATGTTGATCACTTTTTGTTCCCCTTTGTGAAAACGTTAAGCTCTTATGTAAGGGATACCAAAGATTTTCTGCAAAAAATTGAAAATTTGTTTTGGGACAAAGAGTCTTGGCTGGTAACACTAGACGTAGAAAGTCTATATACCAGCATAAGACACCACGATGGCTTGATGGCCTGCAAACATTTCCTACAGACCAGGAGCATTTACCAGCTAGAACATACATATATGGTACTACAAATGATTGCGATTTGTCCTATGGAAAATGGGTTTTTGTTCAACCAACAACACTATAGACAGATATAGGAAACTTCCATGGGTACTTGCTTCGCCCCCAGCTATGCCAATCTTCTGGTAGGCTGGTGGGAGAAGCAAGTACTCTGGAACAACAACCTCGAAAAATGGACTCAAAATGTCAGCATATGGTTAAGATATATCAATTACATTTTCTTTGTCTGGGATGGAACAGAAGGAGATTTAGATATATTTTTTGACAAACTCAATCAGAATACCTTCAATCGTAGATTCACCATGCAAAAAAGTCAACACACCATAGTTTTCCTTGATCTAAAACTAGGTACCAACACAGATGGCTTCCTTACATCAGAACTCTACAGGAAAACCACTGCAGGGACTTTATTCTAAACGCAGCAAGCTGCCATCCACCCAACCTTAAATGGAGCATCCCCTTTAGTGAATTCTTAAGGGCTCGAAGAAATTGTAGCTCCAATGAGTCTTATGAGAGGACCAGAAAGGGGATGACTGATCAACTCAAAGTCAGGAACTACCCTGCCAAAGCACTAAATCTTGCAGAACAGAAAATATCCAAAATGAGCAGAGCCCAAGCCCTGTACGAACCACCTGACAAAATTACAAAGAAGAAAAAAGTGGGAAAAAACCCTATCAGGTTTATCACCAAGTACAACTGTCAGGCAAGCAATCTAAGGAAAATCCTCAAACAAAGGTGGGATATCTTAAAATTAGATCCCATCATGAGTGAGGTGGTAAGCCAGACTCCCACCATCACTTTTCAAAGAAGTGTCTCCCTGAAGGATATGTTAGTACAAAGTCACCTTGCACCCCCAAAGACTAACTGGCTAGCACAGAGTAAAGGATTTTACAAATGTGGACGTTGCAAAGCCTGTAAACATAGCGACAACGTCAAAGAGGTAACTTTGTCACGCACTAACCTTAAATGGAAGATTCCCAAATTCATTAATTGCAATACTGACTATCATTTGTCCTTGTGGCAAGTGGTACATAGGCTGAACTACTTTTCCAGTGAAAAAACGCATCCTCGAACACTGGAGGGCAATTTCCAACAATGACCATACGTACAGCACTGCCAAACACTTCCAAGATACACATGAAAGTGACTGGACCAAAGCCACATTTTTTGGCTTAGATATAGTATTGAAACACCCCAGGCGTGGTGATCGTGTCTCTGCCCTTAGGAAAATGGAATCAGTTTTCATCTTGAAGGCAGGCTCTACCATCCCAGAAGGGATGAACAATGACGAGGAACTACACTCACATTTATGATGAAGACACCAACTCACGGCTAGCCTCCCGCCACTTTAGATCAGTACTTTGGTCTTTTCTTTTAATTGGTTCTCATGTATACTATGCCTATCCTCAACAGCAACTTACGTCACTTACAAACAGCTGAAGTTGAGACCAAACGGTCTATGTATATAATTTGTAGAGATAATTATCGTGCCAGGGTGTAACTATATTTGTCATTTTTCCATGCAGGAAACCGCGTATGGCACAGACTGATTCACAAACATGTCACAATTAAAATATGAGCACCGGAGAACGAATATGTTATATAGTAACGATCATCCCTCCATGATTTAATCCTTCGTATGCAGATTCTATGAATGCGACGTCACATACAGTTGAGAGCCAATGTTTTGGTAATTACCAGCTTGGGCACTATACCCTGATTTCTGTTATATAAACCCTGTGCCTATTGTGCTATTGCTTATGAAGTACTACCATAACTACATGAAAATAATTTGTTATATATATCTTTTTGTTCTCACTGATTTTAGTTCTACTTTTGCTCGCATTTCTGTTAATGGTGTTGCTCGTTGGACTCTGAACTTGATACTTTGACCCCAAAAACCCTTAAAATATATTTTTTGAATCAGAAGCTAACAAGAGTTTTGCTTAAATTCTATGATGTTACTATACCATAATGTTTGCAATCTCCTCACGTTTCCTGCCTACAGAATATACCCTTCATCCATTTGTAAATACATGTAATGATGTCACACCACTAGATCTGGCATAGATGTCTAACAATTATCAACTGATGAGTCAGTGTCAGCTTCGCTAAACTGTCATCTTAATTCACATACTATATGTTGATGACTGTGTACTCGCTTATTATGGATTGCCACAATGTATACACACAAGAACCTTTTCCTCTTTTAAAATTGTTAAACTTAATTGCACTTTGTAAAGTTTAATTGCACTAAGTCACTTGTAAAATATGCACTTTCTTCTATGTTTATGATTCAATACGTCATGCTGGACGGGTTCAAATAGACCACAGCTGTAGCTAAAGGTCATGTGACCAAGACCCCGTGTGAGGTCGAAACGCGTCTTTTTCGTTCTGCGTAATACATTATTTCAAAGCAACTCTGACCGGTGTGGCTCCTTCCTTACCGTGTTTTGGAGAGGATCGTTTCAATATATATATATATATATATATATATATATATATATATATATATATATATAATACAAAAAGAGTTGCCACTAGGTGGGATGCACTCCCAGGTGGAAATTACGCCAAAGCAAGGGCACATGCCATGAACAAAGTCCTTCTCTGGTTTACCTGCCAGATGCGTTTCGGGCCAATGCCCTCTTCAGTGGCAGACCATGTGACGTGCCGGCATGCGGCAACCACTAGTAATCCCCATAATAATAATGCTCAGGTGAATCACCTGAAGCAATGCTTCCTGGGACTGGTGGTTCAGTAAAACCCAAGTGGGTCACCGCCGGCACTCACAAAAAATGTCTTAAAAAGGATTGCCGATGTTCGCGCCGGCACCCCCGCATATAACAGGCACCTCCTGTTCCACAGTCAGCTGCCCCAATAAAGCAGCCGCGGACCCGCAAGTGTTTCGCGGTGGTGCAATCCCGCGACCAGGCAGGCCGCTGTACAAAATACAAAAAGAGTTGCCACTAGGTGGGATGCACTCCCAGGTGGAAATTACGTCAAAGCAAGGGCACACGCCATGAACAAAGTCCTTCTCTGGTTTACCTGCCAGACGCGTTTCGGGCCAATGCCCTCTTCAGTGGCAGACCATGTGATGTGCCGGCATGCGGCAACCACCAGTAATCCCCATAATAATAACGCTCAGGTGAATCACCTGAAGCAATGCTTCCTGGGACTGGTGATTCAGTAAAACCCAAGTGGGTCACCGCCGGCACTCACAAAAAATGTCTTAAAAAGGATTGCCGATATTCGCGCCGGCACCCCCGCATATAACAGGCACCTCCTGTTCCACAGTCAGCTGCCCCAATAAAGCAGCCGCGGACCCGCAAGTGTTTCGCGGTGGTGCAATCCCGCGACCAGGCAGGCCGCTGTACAAAATACAAAAAGAGTTGCCACTAGGTGGAATGCACTCCCAGGTGGAAATTACGCCAAAGCAAGGGCACACGCCATGAACAAAGTCCTTCTCTGGTTTACCTGCCAGACGCGTTTCGGGCCAATGCCCTCTTCAGTGGCAGACCATGTGACTGTGGAACAGGAGGTGGCAACTCTTTTTGTATATTATATATATATATGTATATATATATATATATATATATATATAAATATATATATATATATATATATATATATATAAATATATATATATATATATCCATCATCCTTTGGCTCATTTTGCCGGCTTCTGTGGCGCTCTGTGATGGTGCGTGACCCTGCAACCGAGCCCAGCCGCCATAAATATGTCAAACACTTCCCTTCCGTGGAAGAAAAGAATGGGTTGCACTCTGGATCAGGTTTTTGCAATCCTTGATATTTTATTTCATCAAAGGGATTTATACTAGGAACAAAACAGAAATCCAAAGCGTTTAGGTCTCCACCGAGACCTTGCTCACGGTAACGCCCCTTTATTCAAACAGCCGTTATAAACAGATTTCAATGTTGCATCATTTCCGATTCAATGCTACAGGGCGTTATGAGATTTGGAGTCCTAGGTAATCATCTCCTTTACTGATTTTTAAACATTCAACCTTTTGTAAATATATAAGTTAAAACCAAGACCTCACCCTAACACAAATTCATTCTTTGCATTACTTTCGAAGGTTAATTGTTTGGTTCTTCTGATGCCTCATTTTCGTATTTCATTGCTAATCAGTACATTCCATATCATATACTCAATCTGTTTTACATATGGTTTTTATGCACAGAAACACACATTTCTAAGAAAACAATTTTTTTAAAGTTCTTAGAACGGTAGATTTGCCGCTCCATTTATGATATCAACTCTTTACCATTTTCCTCTAGTGGAAAATGCTGTCGTTTTCACAATTTGTTTTACACTCCTCAAGTGGAGAGTGTTACCCATGACCACAATTTTTACCAAAATGTTTGTTTTCCTTTAAACAATACAATATTACACAATACTGTCACAATTAATCTACATCTGTAAACCAGCTGGGCGAGGATAAATATATATATATATATATATATATATATACACCTCCAATCCCACTTAATTAAAAACGGGTCTGACATATGCTAGGGTTGCCCAACACAGGTTTAATGCCACCAGGATGCACCATAGAACCAACGCGATGTCCACACCGTCAACCCCTGGCAGACGTGTTTCAGCGGATGCCTTTCTCAATGCCGGGTGAGTGTTCCAAACTGTAGGTTTTCGCGGGGCTTTGTTAAAAATCATGCCGAGGAATCCCATTGGCTAAAGGATGTAACGACAGAAAGAGGACAGGGAAAGTTCCTGAAGTAAGTACTTGCCTCCTTCTTGCCAAGGTTCCTCATTCGCTGTGCAAAGGTCCCGCTTGAGAAACAGGACAGTCCAAAGTCCAGAGCCAGGTACAGTGACCGCCCTTACATACAATAATGCTATTGATCAGCCTGCTCCTTTATAATCGCGGGATCGTCATGGCGGATTCCATCGTTGCTGGGCAACCCACTCAGCAGTCAATCTGCTCCCTCTCCCCAATGCCTATACCACAGTCCAGGCCGGGGGGGCGCCGCGTTGTGCAGTCCATGCACGAAAACCACTGATTTGCCGGCAATACGCGGAGCTCCAGACTGATGGGCATGCCAGAATGCGGAGCCGACCTCCGCCACATATACACCTCCAATCCCGCTTAATTAAAAACGGGTCTGACATATGCTAGGGTTGCCCAACACAGGTTTAATGCCACCAGGATGCACCATAGAGCCTACGCGATGTCCACACCATCAACCCCTGGCAGACGCATTTCGGCGGATGCCTTTCTCAATGCCGGGTGAGTGTTCCAAACTGTAGGTTTTCGCGGGGCTTTGTTAAAAATCATGCCGAGGAATCCCATTGGCTAAAGGATGTAACGACAGAAAGAGGACAGGGAAAGTTCCTGAAGTAAGTACTTGCCTCCTTCTTGCCAAGGTTCCTCATTCGCTGTGCAAAGGTCCCGCTTGAGAAACAGGACAGTCCAAAGTCCAGAGCCAGGTACAGTGACCGCCCTTACATACAATAATGCTATTGATCAGCCTGCTCCTTTATAATCGCGGGATCGTCATGGCGGATTCCATCGTTGCTGGGCAAACCACTCAGCAGTCAATCTGCTCCCTCTCCCCAATGCCTATACCACAGTCCAGGCCGGGGGGGCGCCACGTTGTGCAGTCCATGCACGAAAACCACTGATTTGCCGGCAATACGCGGAGCTCCAGACCGAGGGGCATGCCAGAATGCGGAGCCGACCTCCGCCACATATACACCTCCAATCCCGCTTAATTAAAAACGGGTCTGACATATGCTAGGGTTGCCCAACACAGGTTTAATGCCACCAGGATGCACCATAGAACCAACGCGATGTCCACACCGTAAACCCCTGGCAGACGCGTTTCGGCGGATGCCTTTCTCAATGCCGGGTGAGTGTTCCAAACTGTAGGTTTTCGCGGGGCTTTGTTAAAAATCATGCCGAGGAATCCCATTGGCTAAAGGATGTAACGACAGAAAGAGGACAGGGAAAGTTCCTGAAGTAAGTACTTGCCTCCTTCTTGCCAAGGTTCCTCATTCGCTGTGCAAAGGTCCCGCTTGAGAAACAGGACAGTCCAAAGTCCAGAGCCAGGTACAGTGACCGCCCTTACATACAATAATGCTATTGATCAGCCTGCTCCTTTATAATCGCGGGATCGTCATGGCGGATTCCATCGTTGCTGGGCAACCCACTCAGCAGTCAATCTGCTCCCTCTCCCCAATGCCTATACCACAGTCCAGGCCGGGGGGGCGCCGCGTTGTGCAGTCCATGCACGAAAACCACTGATTTGCCGGCAATACGCGGAGCTCCAGACCAAGGGGCATGCCAGAATGCGGAGCCGACCTCCGCCACATATACACCTCCAATCCCGCTTAATTAAAAACGGGTCTGACATATGCTAGGGTTGCCCAACACAGGTTTAATGCCACCAGGATGCACCATAGAACCAACGCAATGTCCACACCGTCAACCCCTGGCAGACGCGTTTCGGCGGATGCCTTTCTCAATGCCGGGTGAGTGTTCCAAACTGTAGGTTTTCGCGGGGCTTTGTTAAAAATCATGCCGAGGAATCCCATTGGCTAAAGGATGTAACGACAGAAAGAGGACAGGGAAAGTTCCTGAAGTAAGTACTTGCCTCCTTCTTGCCAAGGTTCCTCATTCGCTGTGCAAAGGTCCCGCTTGAGAAACAGGACAGTCCAAAGTCCAGAGCCAGGTACAGTGACCGCCCTTACATACAATAATGCTATTGATCAGCCTGCTCCTTTATAATCGCGGGATCGTCATGGCGGATTCCATCGTTGCTGGGCAACCCACTCAGCAGTCAATCTGCTCCCTCTCCCCAATGCCTATACCACAGTCCAGGCCGGGGGGGCGCCGCGTTGTGCAGTCCATGCACGAAAACCACTGATTTGCCGGCAATACGCGGAGCTCCAGACCGAGGGGCATGCCAGAATGCGGAGCCGACCTCCGCCACATATACACCTCCAATCCCGCTTAATTAAAAACGGGTCTGACATATGCTAGGGTTGCCCAACACAGGTTTAATGCCACCAGGATGCACCATAGAACCAACGCGATGTCCACACCGTCAACCCCTGGCAGACGCGTTTCGGCGGATGCCTTTCTCAATGCCGGGTGAGTGTTCCAAACTGTAGGTTTTCGCGGGGCTTTGTTAAATATATATATTCACTGAAAAAACCATAGGTTTCAGGGACGTTATAGTTAGTTGGACATTTCACTAGTACAAAACCAGAGAAATTCGCCTGTTATAGTTAGTTGAGCTAACTATAATTCGCGCCCCCGCAATGCACTGCCGATGACGTCACATATTACATCATTCATGACATGGTCAGTGACATCATTGATGACATCACTGATGACATCTCAAATGACATCACTGATGACATCACTGATGACATCATCCACGTGATAATCCGATGCACCTCCTCACACCCTAATATAACCTTTGATACCCCCCACTCTAAAATGCAGATTACCATTTTCGAAACCATAGACACACCAATACCAGTTACTACATACCCACTCACTGATTCCTAGGTCTACACACATGTCCACTCATTCATCCATACAGTTACTCATACATGCAGTCACTCATCAATACAGCACTATCATATGCACGCATACACCTATACAGACACTCACACACCACCACTCACCCATAGAGTTACTCACACAGCTAGTCAGTCATGCAAAGAATCAATCACACTCCCATTTACTCACCTATACAGTTATACACACACCACTTCACTTATTCATACAGATACTAACACATACTTACTCTCTTCTACAATCACTGACACAAGCACACACTCATCCATACAGCCACTCTCACAATCACTCACTCTCACATATAGTCATTTATATACTTCAACACTCACATATACTGCCTTTCACATATGTAGTTACTCACACATGTACCACTGAGACATCCATTCACTCACCAACACACCCATACACACACTCACCCACCCATACAGCCCTTCACAGATGCACTCTTGAGCCCATACACCCAGTGAATCATCTACTCACACATCTATGCACAGAGTCACCCCCCCACACACCCACAGAGACACTCAGGCACCCATACAGATACTCAGACAACCAATCAATAACCCATATAGACACTCATGTAGCTACTTACCAACCCATGCAGCCGCTTACACACCAACTGACAGACTAATACAGACATTCACACAGTTTAGTCACTAACCCATGCATTCAGTAAGACACGATTAATCACTCACTTATACAGTCAGTCACGCACCTACTAAATCATCTATTCAGACACTTATACACCCACTCATTCTTCAATACACCTTGGCATATATATATATTTCTATGGCAAAATGAACCCCCTCGTTTTGTTCCTTTTTAAATTAAATGTTTTAAGTGTTACCAGTTTATTCTAATCAAGATGGCTTCAGGTGTGCCATACTTTTGTCATAAGTAAGACTGTTAGCGCTCTAGTTGTTCTTTAGAACACTCTGGGAAGCTACAGTAGAACACAAAGGAATCAACTGGCAGGCTGCTCCTGTTGAAATATAACAGGAAGATATTTGAGATCTCACTTAAAACATGTTCTAATTTTTCTTTCTACAGCACTAACCATAATGTCTATGACAAAATGAACCCTATCATTTTGTTCCTTTTTAAATTAAATGTTTTAAGTGTTACCAGTTTATTCCAATCAAGATGGCTTCAGGTGTGCCATACTTTTGTCATAAGTAAGGCTGTTAGCGCTCTAGTAGTTCTTTAGAACACTCTGGGAAGCTGCAGTAGAACACAAAGGAATAAACTGACAGTCTCTGCCCTTGTTGGATGTACATGTTTTACTGAGAATGTCAGACTTCATTCTCACATGACTGAGAAAGATAATGTGAATTTACAGAAAATATGCTCTCATTTTAGCTTCTGGAGCACCTTCCAAACCTCTATGGGACAAGCATGAGAAAATAGTTTTCTCTCAAACATGATTCATGATATCCCAGCAAAAGGTTTTTCACAGGGTAAAATCACCTTAGAACACACCACAATTCCTAAAATTAGTATGGTACCATCAACAAATGAATTCTAATGTAACTAAAGTCTGTTATCACCCTTTATAGTTCTCCTTTTGGTGACCCTTAAAATCTTCTATTCACTACAATGCATTTCAATGGGGTGCTATCATCTACATTGGTCCCAAGATGGCTGCCAGCAATTCCAGGATGAAGTGCTGACAGTCAATCAGATCTCACAATGAGATGTGTGGTTAGGCTCCGCCCAGATATCGATATTTATTTATTTTTTAATTTCTTAGAAACTACTGAACGGATTGACACCATTTAAAAAAAAGCTCGCTTTCTGAACCAAGAGCTACCTTTTCGCCAAATTTGGTGTAATTCCGTTCAGCAGTTCGGGCTGTAGCCGTGTCTAAAGTTTCCTATGGAAATTAACATGGGGAAAATGCGTTTTGGAACCCCCCTTTTTTCTCGGCCCCCGCTTGACGAATCACCCCAAAACTTTCAAGACAGGAGCTGACTGGAACGCCCCATTAGTTTTGAAAATTTCGCGAAGATTCGTAAAACGGCGCGAAAGATATTGGCAAAAGAAAAACGCTTTTGAATAGAAACAAGGTCCTAACTATAACTACCTACTGGCGACCGCCAGTAGGTAATATATATATATATATATATATATATATATATATATATATATATATATATATATATATATATATATATATTCACTGAAAAAACCATAGGTTTCAGGCACGTTATAGTGAGAAATTAGTATTTAAAAACCTTAGAAATTCACTGAAAAACCATAGGTTTCAGGGACGTTATAGTTAGTTTGACATTTCACTCATACAAAACCATAGAAATTCCACCGTTATAGTTAGTTCAGCTAACTATAACTCGCGCCCCCGTAATGCACTGCTCATGACGTCACATATTACATCATTCATGGCATGGTCAGTGACATCACCTAATGTGCACCAAGCCATGGTGGCGGGACTGGGTCCTGGAGCTTTCACGGGCACGTGGAGTGCCCACTGGTAGACTCTCCGGTGGCAGCAGGTAATTATTTGGTCATGGATGCGCAGGGGCGGCAGAGCCTCTCTCTCTCTATCTCTCTCACTTCCCTCTCTTCACTCTCTCTCTCACTCTCTTCCTTCCTTTCCTTCTATCTCTCTCACTCTCTCTCCCTTCTCCCTTTCTCACTCCCTTTCTTTCCTTGCCTGTCTTTTTCTCTCTGGCTTTTTTTTCTTCTCTCTTTCTCTGTGTCTCACTCCTTTGATATGCGCATTACACACGTCCTTATTTTGTGCTTTATTTTCCAGGCTGAGTCATCGACATTGATGGACCCGACAGGAGTCTTCCGCCTTGTTGTTTTGTGTTGAGTTTGTTAAATTTAGTTTATCCTCTATATGCACGTAAACGGAAAAATAAAGTTTGAAAAAAATACATAAATAAATAAATTTCAATAAAGTTTTTGGTTGTTACTTAAATGCTGTGTGACTCTTTCTCGTTCTTATTACTGTTATTTGGTGGTGTCCACCATGGTGTTAAATTTTGGGGCAGTTATCGCGGGAATACTGGTGATGTCTGCAGTTTGCACCAGCTTCTGAATAGTGTGTAACTTTAGTTGCATTAAAGTGCTGATAATGAGATGCAGAGTAGGCGTTACCGTGCAAAAACACACGAGGTGCACCTTTGCGATTTATTCTAAATACTAAAATCCTGTATTGAATTGCACTGTGGTAGTGGGTGCATTTACAGTGTACACACAAAATCAATGAAGAAATCTCATTGTATTTATATTGATTGGGAATAGTGGGTCAGGTGCTGAATCTTGACGGGATACACTGCCCAGTTCGTTTATTTTTCTGTACACGAAAAACCACATCACAACTTTCACAACGAAAGGCAAAAACTGCGATGCGAAACAAATTCCGGCGATAAGCCGCGTTAGCACCAGGGATTTTACACCTGCTTTCTGCTGGTGTTAAGCAGGACGACTACCTGCAGCATGAAAGGGAACACAGCCAAGAGCCACACCGGAATACCCACAGGTGCCATAGAGTCAATGAGCATGATACACGGATACCCATGAGGGCCACAACACTCATCGCAACAACCCCAGGACCGCCAACGCCCCCCGAACACGCATCTGAGCAAGTGTGACCGTGTGGTCATTGTATTAGCATGATGGGCACGGGCCCTGCAACATCACAGTGTGCTGTCTTCAGCAGACGTTACCATGTCACCTCAGCGTTGGCAGTGAGCCTGGACATGTAGCTATGCACGCATCCTCCTGCATGCACAAGCGGCGTGTGCTGGTCCGGCGTACACAGGTCAGCGCAGGGGTGTGCCTATCCGGCAAGGGGAACGGGGTGTCTCGGACATGTCCATGTGCAAGAGGTGCGGTAAGTGTGTCTCTGTGTTCTGGTGTGGCCGCCACAAGGGCCGCAGCAGTCAATGTTGTAAAGTGGCATGCACCACCTCCAAACGGCAGTGTCACGGTATGATTGGAATGCCGCAGGAAATGCGCGAATAGGCATTACAATGGTGTGCCATAGGAGTGCATGGGATACAACAGCGCAGCGCACAAAAGTGTGGGGGCTCGTGGGAGGGAGGAGCAGCTGTTTGGCAACGTAACACACAGTGAACCCGCCCATGTGCCACGTGCTGGGCATCTCATCCATGATGACCAGGGTCACAGACATCCCACAACACCCACGACCGGCCTTTGTACACATCCTGTATGAATGCAGCTGGAGAAGTTACTGTAGGGATGAAAGGTTCTTTGTCTGAGCTATCTTGTGCTTACACATCTGCTGCTCCGAGAAGGAACTTGCAAGTGGCCAGCCCCCCCTGACAGATACGATAATATTTGCATCCGTCTCCCACACTACGCACTGCCTGATTTGAGAACAACGAGTACACATCCCACACTCAAAAGTCCTTCATCGTAGTTAGCGTGCGTGAAATGGCCTTCACACGTACTCCCACCACACCCCTGCCCTGCACCCATTGCACACAGACCCGGCTCATTGCACCAAGCTTTGCCATTTCATCCACAAGACTGGCACACGGCAAGCCAGTGCAGCTACAAGCAGAGCCACTGACGCAATGGCAGGGCATCCCGAACACATGGTCGACTCCATTCACGTCTACCTATACCTTGCACATCTGCTGCATGTCCTGGGTGCACTGCCTTTGGCAGTGCTGCGGATCACTTACCGGCTGAGCTTCCGCATTGCGGACGTCACCTGCGTTCAACCTGTGTTGCAATGTCGCACGTGCCTATCCGAGTGGTGCATGGACGTGTGCCTCTCCAACGTGTGCGTAGCTGACATGGATTACGACGGGTGTGTGCGCCCCCTGTTGGCCCATGACCAGGAGTGTCATGGTGATGCCCGTTTATGGCATGCATGGGTGTTTGGCATGCATGTTGGGAACTGGGCCTGGGAGATTGCACGTGTCATAGTATGCAGTGAGCAAATTGACCCACTTCCCGATTCTGCTTTGGTGGACATTGGGTACAGTGGTTGGAGTCAGCACATCTGTCCCAGTCAGCTGATGGATTACGTCGATGACATGTCAAATATTGTGGCCAACCATCACAGCTGCACTCGCGTTCATGGACGAGTGACAAGGTACCTGCAACCATGACTCGATGTGCCACATTGCACGTGTCCCGCCACATTATGCACGTTGTGCATCTGGTCACATGTCCCGTTGTGCATCTGGTCACATGTCCCAAGACGACAGTGGACATGGCTGCATTGGTGTCGACCAACGCTGCTTGACACTGACGTGTGTTGGTGATGGACTTCCCCGAGGTGAACATGGACGTTTTCCTACTTTCCTTATTCAGGCATGCTGCTGCATTTGTCTGCATATCGTGGCACTACTCTTGGCCGTACTGACACGCTCTTTTTTTATAAAGTTTCCACATTTTCACTTGTCTCCAAATGTGTTGTGTCTTCATTTGTATGCCACTGTGTGTGTCACGGACTGTCTGGCTGCCTGCCATACGTGAATTGCTACCCCATCCGGACTGTGGGTTTGTACTTATGCGTTCTCATGTGCCTGTTTCGTACTGACGCTTTTGGACGTTTATCCGCCACAGGCGAGTGCATTTGTGTCCTGTGTTCGATTGTGCGAATGTTTTGTGTTTGGACAACATTATGTTGGATGTTGGTGTGCTCTGCTTCCTATGTGTGTGTGCTGCATTCTGTGTGAGATATCCCTTCATGTGAGGTTTTGTTCACCCTTCTCCCTTTCAGGCAGTGTGGTTTTCACTTCTGTGCTTGTTCAGTGGTGTGATGTTGGCGGGTTGTGTGACTTGTGCTCCTTGTTGGTGTATTTCATTTTAGCCATGGTTTGTCTGTAGTTGTGCTGTACTTAATTGTGCATGTGTGCCATTGTGCCCATATCCCCCACCCCGTCCCCCACTCCATGCTTGTTCCTCTTCCTGGTGCTGTTGTGTCTGTAATTTTGTTACTCCACACATAAATACATGTAAAGAACAAATTAGAATAGTTCCTTGATTCTTTTAGTTCGCAAAACTTCTCTCTATTGGTTATTTTTTAATTTTCCATATAAACAGTTTTTTTAATATTCAAGGACACATAGAAGTGCAACGTATTCTATCAACACACTTTGTAGAACATTCTACAAGACGTGCAGGTTAAAAGTTCATCAATATTTTTAAACCTAACGATATTTTTTTGCAACATTTTCTCGAACATTTAACGGCACGTGCAGGTTAAAAGTTCACGATTGTTTTAAGTTTGAACAGTGCCTTCGAAATGCAAGTAGCAGGTGTGGTTGAGTTGACCAAATTTTATCCTATCATATGTACTCAACGTTTAAACTGCTTTTTCTTAACCAATCACAAAGATGCTTTTCCACAAAACGAATGTGCACCCTACTTTTAAAAAACAATGCTTTTCATCTCCCAATCAGTTATCGTTTTGAATGAGAAAAAAAAGTAGTTCCCCACCTTTAAACATATCTCTTATTCTACGAACGGACTGCATGAGCTACAGACATCTATCCATACTTTCCAGCCATACCTTCAAAATGCTAGTGTGTATCGTAGGACATAGCTATGTTTTCTGGTGCAAGAGGTATGCAGAACAGAGACGTATTGACTTAGACCTAGGTTTACAAAATGTGGACATTAAATGGTTTGGACAGAGAGGATTGAAGTGGCACCAATTGTTGCCTTTGGTTAAAACCTGTTTGCATCTCCAACACCCTGACCTCATGATTGTGCACTGTGGTGGAAACGACCTAGGCACATTGACTGGTGTAGGTTTGGAAATGCTAATCAAAGACACCTTTTGACAATTGATGTTGCTTTTGCCTCAAACTGTCTTTGTATATTCCAATATATGCCAAAGACAGAAGTGGAACTGGTCAAACCAATTTTGTCCTCAGATTGAAAAATCTAGGAAGAATGTCAACAAAGCTGTGTCTGCATACCCCAGAGACCATAGAATGAGGTCAATCTACAACAACAGCATACGTTTTGATATGGCTGATATCTACAGAAGTGATGGAGTACACTTCACAGATCAGGGAAATCAAGTTTTTCTGAATAACCTGAAGCTGTGCATCCGCACTTATATGTAGCTCCAACTAATAAACACAATGGCTCTTTTTAGAGCCGCCTTATATTCCCAATATCGGTTCGCAGAGTGACAGCTGCGATCCGGCTAGCACAGGGAGACCTGCGGGCCGTCGGGCAGGCTCGCAGAGGGAGAGCTGCGGCCCGTCGGCTCGGCTCGCACAGGGAGAGCTACGGGCTGTCGGCTCGCAAACGCACACCAGTGTGCTGGCTCACAGAGGGAGAGCTCGGGTCTAACTCGCAAGGGGACACCAACGGGCCAATGGCCCTGCTAGCAGAGACATACCGATCACCTAACGGACTGGCTCGCACATGTACAGCTAGGGACACGACGGCTCGCAGACGCAGACCTGCGAACTGACGGACTGGTACTGTTTTATGCTTTAGGGTAGTGCAGTGGTGTTTGTGTACTGTAGGGGGTTTGTGCTGGAGGTAGCGTTTTAGGGTTTAAGGTAGTGCAGTGGTGTTTGGGTAGTGTAAGAATCGTGCTGGAGGTAGTGTTTTAGAGTTTACGACAATGCAGTAATGTTTGGGTAGTGTAAGGGGTCATGCTGGGAGTACTGTTTTGGGGTTTAGGGTAGTACTGTGGTGTTTGTGTAGTGTACGGGGTCATGCTGGGAGTAGTGTTTTAGGGTTTACGGCAGTGCAGTGGTGTTTGGGTAGTGTAGGTGGTCATGCTGGGAGTAGTGTTTTGGGGTTTACGGCAGTGCAGTGGTGTTTGTGTAGTGTAGGGGGTCGTGCTGAGAGTAGTGTTTTAGGATTTAGGGTAGCACAGTGGTGTTTGTGTAGTGTGGGAAGTCATGCAGCGAGTACTGTTTTAGGATTTAGAGTAGTGCAGTGGTGTTTGTGTACTGTTTGGGGGTTCATGCTGGGGGTAGCGTTTTAGGGTTTAAGGTAGTGCAGTGGTGTTTGGGTAGTGTAAGAATCGTGCTGGAGGTAGTGTTTTAGAGTTTATGAAAATGCAGTGGTGTTTGGGTAGTGTGAGGGGTCATGCTGGGAGTAGTGTTTTAGGGTTTAGGGTAGTGCAGTGTTGTTTGTGTAGTGTAGGGGGTCGTCCTCGGAGTAGTGTTTTAGTGTTTACGGTACTGCAGTGGTGTTTGTGTACTGTAGGGGGTCGTGCTGGGGTAGTCTTTTAGGGTTTAGGGTAGAACAGTGGTGTTTGTGTAGTGTAGGGGGTCGTGCTGGGGGTAGTGTTTTAGGGTTTATGGTAGTGCAGTGGTGTTTGTGTAGTGTAGGGGGTCATATTGGGAGTAGTGTTTTAGGGTTTAGGGTAGTCTAGTCGTGTTTGGGTAGCGTAGAGGGTTGTGCTGGGGATAGTGTTTTAGGATTTAGGGTACTGCAGTGGTGTTTGCGTAGTGTAGGGGGTCCTGCTAGGGGTAGTGTTTTAGGGTTTACGACAATGCAGTGGTGTTTGGGTAGTGTGGGGGGTTGTGCTTGGGGTAGTATTTTAGGGTTTAGGGTAGTGCAGTGGTGTTTGGGTAGGGGGTCGTGCTGGGGGTAGATTTGGGGTTTAGGGTAGTGCAGTGGTGTTTGGGTAGTATAGGGGATCGTGCTGGGGGTAGTGTTTTAGAGTTTACGACAGTGCAGTGGTGTTTGGGTAGTGTAGGGGATCGTACCAACAGACTGACTCACAGAGCTCCGAGCCGACGGATGGGCTTCTAAAGGCATAGCCGCGACCTGGTGATATGAAGAGAGGCAGCGTGAAAGGCATATCTCACACAGACACAGATGCCAGTGTTGCCTCGCAGAGGTAAAACTACGAACCCGATGGCTTCCACACGGAGAGATGCGAGCTGACGGAGTAAATCACAAAATGGATGCCAACACTTCCTGGTTTCAACCATTCACAGCCAATAAGCCGCAAGCTGGTGCTTGTAACCCCTCAGACAATCACATGTCAGAATTCTCAAATATCTATATCTGTAAAATTTGATATTTCTCAAAAACTACTGAACGGATTTACACCATTTAAACAAAAGCGTGCTTTCTGGACCATCACCTTTCTCCCTGCCAAATTTGGCGTAATTCCGTTCAGCAGTTTCACCTGTAGTCTTCTGTGTCTGAATGGATGATTTAGTAGGTGCGTGACTGACTGTATAAGTGAGTGATTAAACGTGTCTTACTGAATGCATGGGTTAGTGACTAATCTGTGTGAATGTCTGTATCATTCTGTCAGTTAGTGTGTAAGTGGATGCAATGGTTGGTGAGTAGCTAAATGAGTGTCTATATGGGTTATTGATTGGTTGTCTGAGTACCTGTATGGGTGCCTGAGTGTCTGTGAGGGTGGGTGGGGGCGTGACTCCCTGCATGGTTGTGTGAGTGGGTGATTCACTGGGTGTATGGGTTCAAGAGTGTGTCTGTGAGGGGCTGTATGGGTAGGTGAGTGTGTATATGGCTGTGTTGGTGAGTGAATGGATATCTCAGTGGTACATGTGTGAGTAACTACATGTGAAAGGCAGTATATGTGAGTGTTGGAGTATATAAATGACTGTATGTGAGAGTGAGTGATTGTGAGAGTGGCTGTATGGATGAGTGTGTGCTTGTGTCAGTGATTGTATAAGAGAGTAAGTATGTGTTAGTATCTGTATGAATAAGTGAGGTGGTGTGTGTATAACTGTATAGGTGAGTAAATGGGAGTGTGATTGATTCTTTGCATGACTGACTAGGTGTGTGAGTAACTCTATGGGTGGCTGTGTGTGAGTGTCTGTATGGGTATATGAGTGCATATATCAGTGGCTGTATTGATGAGTGACTGCGTTTATGAGTGACTGTATGGGTGAGTGTGTGGATGTGTGTGTGTAGACCTAGGAATCAGTGAGTGGGTATGTACTAACTGGTATTGGTGTGTCTATGGTTTAGAGAATGGTAGTCTGTATTTTAGAGTGGGTGTATCAAAGGTTATATTAGGGTGTGAGGAGGTGCATCAGATGATCACGTGGATGATGTCATCAGTGATGTCATCAGTAATGTCATTTGAGATGTCATGAGTGATGTCACTGACCATGTCATGAGTGATGTATTATGTGAAATCATCAGCAGTGCATTGCTGGGGCGTGAGTTATAGTTAGCTCAGCTAACTATAACGGCTGAATTTCTCTGGTTTTGTACGAGTGAAATGTCCAACTAACTATAACATCCCTGAAACCTGTGGTTTTTTCAGTGAATTTCTATGGTTTTTTAAATGCTAATTTCTAACTATAACGTCCTTGAAACCTATGGTTTTTTTCAGTGAATTTCCAAGGTTTTCTAAATGCTAATTACTAATTATAACGTCCCTGAAACCTATGTTTTTTTTCAATGAATTTCAAAGGTTGTTTAAATGCTAATTTCTAGCTATAAGGTAGAAGTCGCGTTTGCAGAGTGGTGCGGAAAGGGGTCTGGGCCTCCAACCAGCGCTCAGGAATTCCACTGCGTAGGGCTTACAGGAGTACCAGGAGGGCTTCTTGGACCCCAACGTCCCTCAGGAGTAAAGTGGACTTCATCCCCTAACCCGTAGTGTGCCAGGAGGCGCATTTGCAGAGTGGTAGAGAAAGGGGGGCGTGGCCTCCGAAGACCTCTTAGCAATCCTACTTTGTGGGTCTTACGGGAGGTAACAGGAGGGGTAGTTGGCCCCCAAGGACAACCTTGGGGGCCAACTACCCCTCCTATTACCTCTCGTATGTCCCACACAGCAGCATTGGTAAGTTCTCATAGCAGGCCATGCCCCCTTTGCCCACCAGTCTGCAAACGCGCCTCCTGGTACGCTCTTGGCTGGGGGATGAAGTCCCCTTGCCTCCTGAGGGTCCCTGGGGGCCAACTAGCCCTACTCTCTAGTAAGCCCCACACAGCTGGATTGCTGAGAGTTGCTGGAGGCCACGCTTCCTTTTTACACCACTCTGCAAACACGCCTCCTGGTGCACTTCTGCTCGGTGGATGATGTCCACTTTAGTCCTGAGGTCCTCAGGACCTCATCGCCCCACCAGCAGTGCACCAAGAGGTGCGTTTGCAGATTGGTGTAAAAAGGGGCATGGCCTCAGACCACCTCTCAGCAATCCCACTGTGTGGGGCTTAGTGGAGGTACCTGGTGGGCTAGTTGGCCCTAAGGACCCTTAGAATTCAAGGGGACTTAATCCCCCAATCCAGAATGCACCTGGAGGCGCGTTTGCAGAGTGGTGCAGGGAGGGGTCGGGCCTCCGGTGAGATGCTGGCTTCTGTTTATTTTTATTATTGTTAGAAGGGGGGCTGTGTGGCCCCGCTCCTCTTAATATTTTGTGGGCCCTGGGGACCCCATCCCCAGGGCCTGACCCATTTAAAAAAAAAATAATAAATTAAACGGGAAGGGGGTGGCCCCCCTCCCGAGGCCAATTTTGGCCCGTGGACCCCATCCCCTAGTGCATGGCCTCGTATTTTCTTTTAAAAAAAAATATTTATACGGGAGGGGGCTATGTGGCCCCCTTGCCTGGGCCACTTTTGACCCAAAGGACCCCATTCCCTGGGGCCCGGCCTTATTTATTATTATTTAAAAAAAAAATAATAATAACAAAAGGGAGGGGGGCCACGTGACCCCCATTCCTGGGCCACTTTTTGCCCCTGGGACCCCATCCCCTGGGACCTGGCTTCACGTTGGGGACTGTGGGGGGAGTCCCAATGCCCCCACGGTCCCAGCCGGCTCCCCGCCTCCTGCAGGAGCCGGCATTGCTTTTGGACAAGGGGAGCTGCTGACATGCAGCTCCCCTTGCCCAAAAGCAATACTGCTTCGCACCATGGAAGCGAGATCAGGTTTCCTGCTCTCGCTTCCCTGAAGAGAAGCAGAGTTTGCAATGACAGGGCGGGAGCAGTGCTCCCGTCCTGTCATTGCAAACTGCCATGTCCCGGGGGTGGGCACCCCGGGACATTGCCTGAGCCAGCCCTGGGGAGTGGCGGTCCCCAGGGCCAAGGAGGGCTCCAGATGGGGAGCCACTCAGCCCCCTCCCAATGTGAACTTAGCCCCGGGGAGGTGGTGGTCCCCGGGGCCGGGGTTCCGAAGCAGACCCCTGTATATCAATAATTAGTGCCCCAGGGAGGTGGTGGTGCCCGGGGCAGTGTGGGGGGGCTCGAGCCCCCCCACACATATTATTTGTAATATCCCCAAAGAGGTGGTGGTTCCCCGGGGCTTGGGGGGGCCCGTGAGGCCCCCCGCCCATAATTAAAGAAAGCCCCGGGGAGGTGGCGGGCCCCAGGGCTGCAGGGGGGCCGCATGCTGCATGCCCCCCATGCGTAATTAATAAAGTCCTGGGGAGGTGGCGGTCCCTAGGGCTGCGGGGGCCCCCGCAGACCCTGCATATATTTGGCACATTGCCCCCGTGACCTGGCCCACCTGGGGGCTTATTAAAATGAAGAGCAGGAGCCCGCATTTCGTTTTTTAAAAAGATTTTCGGTAGGATTCGCGCACCCAGCGCGAATTCGGCTGAAAATACTACAAAAAATGCTTTTTTTGACCCTGGGGGTCCCTGTGTGACCCCCTGACCAGGCCTAGGGGTCAGGGTGTTGCTACCATGCCCCCTTTTCTTCATATTTCACCTTTTTTCTTGTGACTCGGTTCTTTCGAGTCACAAGATGGCTGCCAACACTTTCTGGTTTGGAGTGTTGGCAGCCAATCAGAAACAAGCTTGTGCTCGGGAGGGTTCGCGAATCCACCACGGTCACCAGAAATCGATATTTTTTTATTTTTCATTTTCCCAGGAACTACTGAACGGATTTACACCATTTAAAAAAAGAACATTTTCTGAACCAAGACCTACCTTTCTGCCAAATTTGGTGTAATTCCGTTCAGCAGTTCGGGCTGTAGCTTTGTTTAAAGTTTCCTATGGAAATTAACATGGAGAAAACGCATTTTGGGGCCACCTTTGTTTCTCGGCCCCCGCTCAATGAATCACCCCGAAACTCGCAAGCAAGAGCTGACCTGAGCGAACCATTAGTTTTAAAAATTTCGCGACGATTCCTCATACGGCGCCAAAGATATTGGCAAAAGAAAAAATGCTTTCCCTATGGAAACTTGGTCCTAACTATAACTACCTACTGGCGACCGCCAGTAGGCTATATATATATCAGTTTACTATAAATTTCACTGACTTTGCATGAGTGAGACCTGAGCCTAGCTATAACGTCCCTGTATCCTTTGGTTCTTTCAGTCAATTTCAAAGGTTTTTTTAAATGTTAATTCCTAACTATAATGCCCCTGTAACTTTTGTTTTTTTCAGTGAATTTCTATGGTTGTTTAACTAGTAGTTGTGTTTTCTGTGTGGTGAAGAAAGGGGGCAGTGCCTCCGGCCAGCTCTCAACAATGCCTCTGCCAGGGACCTACTGGAGATAACAGAAGGGGTTCTTGGCCCCAAAGGACCCTCATCATCCTGGTGGACTTCATCCCCCAACCAGCAGTGTGCCAGGAGGCATGTTTGCAGAGTGCTGGAAAAAGGGGGCATGGCCTCTGACAACTTCTCAACAATCCCACTGTGTGAGAGTTACTGGAGGTAACAGGAGGGGTAGTTGGCCCCAATAACCCCTAGCAGCAATGGGAACTTCATCCCCCAAACAGCAGTGCACCAGAAGACGGGTTTGCAGAGTGGTGGAGAAAGGGGGCCTGCCCTCCGGAGACCTCTCAGCAAACCCACACTGTGGGACTTACTGGAGGAACCAGGAGAGGTAGTTGCCCCCAAGGATTCTCTGGAGCCAAGGGGACTTCATCCAGCAACTAGTAATGCGCCCGGAGGTTTGTTTGCACAGTGTTGGAGAAAGGTGGCGTGGCCTTTGAAGACCTCTAAGCAATCCCACTGTGTGGGACTTACTGGAGGTAACAGGAGGTTTTGTTGGCCCCCAAGGTCCCTCAGCAGCAAAGGAGACTTCATCCCCCAACCTACAGTGCATCAGGAGGCACGTTTGCAGAATGGTGAAGAAAGGGGGAAGGGCCTCCGACGACTTGCTGTATTTTTTTATTTATTCGGGGAGAAGGGCCGGGTGGCCTCCTTCCCTGGGCCAATTTGGACCCCAGGGACCCTCTCTCCCAGAGCCAGGCCAATTTTGAATTGGGGAGGGAGGCTATTAAACTAAAAGGGAGGTGGGGTGAACGCCCACCCTCCTGGGCCTATTTCAGCACCGGGGACCCCACACCTAGCCTGTTTTTTAAAAAATAATTAAATGATGGGAGGTGGGCTGTGTAGCCCCCCTCCTGGGCCAATTTTGGCTCCGGGGACCCCATCCCCTGGGTCTGGCATCTAGTCTGCGTGGCCTGGTCCGACCCAGAGCACCCAGACACTTTGATGGGGATTGCGTCCTGCAAGAGCCAGCATTGCTTTTGGACAGAGGAAGCTGCAGAACATGCAGCTCTCTCTGTCTAAGATGAATTCTGCTCTGCTTTCAGCTTGATGAAAGAGGAGCGGCATTTGCAATGGCTTGGCGGAAGCGATAATACTCCTGCCAAGCCATAGCAAACTACAATTTCCCAGGGGTTGGAATCCCGGAACATTGCAGGAGCCGGCCCTGAAGGGTGACGGTCCTCAGGCTCATCTTTGGTTCCAGGAGGGGGTCCACGCGGCCCTCCTCCAATCTTTAATTTAGCCCTGGGGAGGTGTTGGTCTCCAGGGATGGGGGTTCACAACACACCCCCTCCATTATATTATTTGAGCCCTGGGGAGGTGGTTTTCCCTGGGGCTGCAGGGGGCCACGCTGGCCCCCTGCACTTCTATAATTAATTGCCCCGGGGAGGTGGCAGTCCCCTAGGATGGGGGGGCTACACTGGCCCCCGCACTTCTATAATTTATTGCTCTGGGGAGGTGGCAGTTCCCAGGGCTGCGGGGGGCCCCGCGGGAACTGCCTGTTTTTGGACAACATAAACTTAGAATGATGCCCGACTGATTCTATGCACCCCACAGTATATGTTGTCCCTTGGACCAGCTAGCTAACAGTAACACCGTTAGCCCCCCAAACCTAGACAGGGAGCAAACAGTTCTGACAACTACTGAAGATGACAACCCTGTTCCCTCAGAAACCATGGTGACAGACCTAGAACTTTTCGCTCAGTCACTTGTGCTCTCTTTCACAGAAATATAAAAAGAATACACAAAGGGACGTTTTCAATATTTATTCAACCATAGTGATTCTTGTATAGGAGATATGTGCTGCAATGATTGATAGACAGAAGCATACAAAGGTTTTTTTTTTTTTTGTTTTTTTTTTTATTGGTACTTACAAAAGGAAAAGATGAAAACATACACCATTTCAGAATATTCACTGTTAGATAACATGCATGTCTAGTTCAGTTGGGTCACACAAGCAACATACATACAACAGTATCCAAATTGCATACATGGTAGAAAGTCATTAATACAATATTCTTTAACAATTATAAATCTCAGAAGCATTAAAAGCATATTCCTTGGGTAGAGTAGAGAGCCCTCTAAGTATGAAGCTCCAAATTTGCGGAAACTTGCGGGCCTGTCTCTCGTGTGGGTGATTGTGCCGTACAGTGGGCTCTCAGCGGGTGTTCCAGCAAGTATGTTTTGAGGGGGTCCCATATGTCCTTAGGGCGGGATGAATAGGGGAGTAATTCGGCATACGTGAGTGACTGCTCCTGCCAAAACATCATGTCTTTAATCCACTCCTTAAATTTTGGCGCTCTGCCACGTCCCCATCTACATGCGACTCATCTTTTGGCTAATAAAAGAGCAAGTGACACAAATCGGCGGGATGCCACCTCCAACCCTTCTGTGTAACCTAATATAGCCAGCAGTGGGGAGGCATGTAATTGCAGTGATGTCATCTGCTCTAATGCGCAAAAAACCTGCTGCCAATATGTCTGTATCGCACTACACGTCCAAGCGAGGTGCAGAAAATCAGCATCATCTACACCACACCTGTCGCATTTGGCATTATCTCGCAGTTTATATCTGTAAAGCATGGCAGGAGTATAATAGGTGCGATGGAGGAACCTATAATGTATCATGCGGAGGCAGCTGCTAGACGAAATGCGCTCAGTTTGTGTACAGCAATACCCCCACTGCTTGTCAGTTAATTCTTGGGCTATATCAGCAGCCCATTTCACCCTAGCTGGGCAATGATCCGATACCGGGTTGGCATATAGACCATGGTATAATGTTGCCACCGCATGTGATGCATCATCACTGCGCAGCAGTGAATGTAATGAGGGAGGTCTTATGAGTTCCTGCGGAAAGCAGGGAGTATGCGCCCTTACGCCTTGGCGGAGTCTAACATATAGGAAAATGTCCATGGGGGTGGGGGTTGCACCCACAAACATCTGTTGAAAAGTGCGGAATTTACCATTGAGATATAGATCACCCCAGCAGACAATGTGGAATTTGGCTTTAGTTTTATGAAACGCTCCTTCCTGTAGTAATGGTATTTCAGGGTGGTAAATCAGGGGGAGGAGAGGGGAATACATCATGGGGGCGTGTGTGCGTTTGGCGATTCGCTGCCATGCTCGTATCGTGCTCGTGATTGGTGTAGGGGCGGGGTCTCGAAGCATGACCGGGCTGAAAAGAGCTCCCTCCAAAGGAATATTGTCCGCCAACCAGTGTTCTGTAGCTACTTGAGGCATATATTTGGGTGGATGAAACCAATAATGAGCGAAATGCGCCTGTGCGCAGAGATAATAGAGTTCCATGTCAGGGATGTCGAACCCACCCTGGGAGTATGGTCTGGTGAGGGTATCCCATTGTAATCGAGGTTGTTTGCCTCCCCAAGTCAGGCGTATCAGCTCCGTGCGTAGCGCAGAGAAGAAATGTCTACCTGGGTCATATGGGATATTTAAGAAGAGATAAAGTAGTTTTGGGAGTATGACCATTTTAATGAGCGAGGTGCGCCCGCCATGGAGAGTGGGAGCGCTATCCATCTTGTGACACTACTTGTTATGTGTTCCAATGTTCTGCCATAATTTAGGCGCATCAATTCATTGCGATCAGCGGTGACATAAATCCCCAAATATTTGACCTCTGCTGCGCACCATTCAATAGGGAAATCGGGTGAGAACTCTGTCGCTGAGGATGTTAGTGGAAAAATCTGAGATTTTGCCCAATTGATATGTATTCCGGAAAGTCCCCCGAACTGCACAAACTCGCGCAGGAGTGGGTTAAGGTTTTGCTGCGGGTCTCTAACATACAGTGTGACGTCATCGGCATATAGAGAAATTAGGATAGGACGCAGTTGACACCGAAGTGCTTTATCTTGATGATGTTGTCGAAGTCTAGCAGCGATGGGCTCAATCGCGAGCGCAAAAAGGAATGGGGACAGGGGACAGCCCTGACGAGTGCCTCTCGTGATAGAGAAGGGAGAAGAGATATGTCCATTAATCAGTACTCTGGCAGCAGGAGAGGTATATAGCAGTTTCACCCAAGCTAGAAACCCTTTAGGCATTCCCATATTTTGTAGTATGACAAAGAGATAATCCCACTCGACGGAGTCGAAGGCCTTCGTGGCATCTAAAAAGACCGCCACTAGGGCCAGCTGTGGGTCGACATTTCGCAGGATAGAGAAGAGGGTGCGAAGATTGTGTGATGTTGCTCTCTTGGGAATAAAGCCCGCCTGATCCGGTAACACCAGCTTATCCATCAGAAGGCAAGCATACAAAAGTTATACTGAGTGCCAAAACAGTGAATAAAACGAAGAGTTACACCATCTTGTTGAGGCAACTTATATATGCATACAAATACAGTAATAAAACAATCTAACATACTGCCACAATGCAAACCCTAACCTACGTGTCTAGGGTGTGAATGTATGGTCTGCCAAGAAATCCCTTCTGGATGATCTAAACCCCTGTACCTGGTGGGTAAGAGTGTAGGTCCCCATCTTGGTCATGTTTTGGACACCCCTCATGGAGATATCAGTCAGCTGCTAGGCAAAGCGTCAGCCTGCAGGGACCCCTCAAAGTCAGCAGAAGTATCTCCTCTGATAGTATTTAGAAACAAATGGATATATATAGAAAAGGGCATCCTTGCCCCTGGCTGTGATTGTGATCAGAATGCTATTGTTTGTATTCCAGGGATAGCTATGTCACCATATGAACGTAATAACAAACACATTTGTATAACAAACATGAGGACCTTGCACATAATGCCAAGGCAGTGTGATAGTGTTCTAAAGAAGTTCTCCGCAAGGTCAGGGTTTTTTGGAAACTAACCCAAGTGTCCCAAATGCAAATGTGTGTCAAAAGCCAGTGTGATAAAGTGAAGGCAACTTTAGCAAAAGACCGTGGACATGTAAAATGGCACAATTTCCTACCAGGCCTAACTTGGGCACATGACACTATACCTCATGCCTTCTCAAAGCACTGGTTATATCTTTGTGCGTGACATTACTTATACCATCTGAAATCATAGCTTTCATAACAAAACTTATGACATCTCAATTGAGATGATTTTTCAGAAAACAGTGGAGGACTATACTGAACCAGGCAAATTTGACATATTTTGATATGCTGATGGAATGGCAATCCATGGGCCTCATCAAGTGGGAGGAGTACCAGTATCTAAAGTGCACTCACCCCAACATTCACATATTGTATTTTCTCTCAAAATCGCATAACGAAGAACACTGTGTACAAAGCTGCGCAACTTATAGTAAGTAATTTCAAGGTGGTGTGTTAAGTTAAAATGTAAGTTAGATGCGTGACTTATAGTACTGTGAAGATGGTGTGTTAATTGTAAATTGTAAACAATGGCACAGGATCTAGTATGACAAGTGAGGTGAGAACACTGTGTACGAAGCTGCATGAGTTATAGTAAGTCATTTAAAGGTGGTGTGTTAAGTTAATATGTAAGTTATAAGTAACACTGTGTACGTAGGTGCATGTGTTATTGAATGTGAAGATGAATTGTAAATTCTAGATTAAAGTTATAGCTATAAGTTTACAAATTCTAGTGTTTGTGAGTGGTTTGTAGGGAAAGGGTAAATAAAGTTTCCCTAAGTAAATCTGTAACCTTCGTTTTTTTCGTGGAATTTCAATGGTTTTTATGTTTTTAAAGAAAATGTGTTTCAGATTGTAGTATTGAGTGGTATTTGTTAAGGTATCGCTCTTTGGAGGGTCGTACAGTAAAATGAAGGTGAGTGTTGTACAGTCGAATGTCAGAGTGGAGTATTGTATAGTGGAAATGAGAGCAGTGTAGTAGAATGTAGTGGGGTAGAGTGGGAAACAGTGTAGTAGAGTGTTGTAGAGTGGAGTTGTATAGAGTACAGTAGTATGTTATACAGTGGAGTTGTGTAGAGAGGATGATTGGACAGTGGTGTAGAGTGAGGTAAAGTCTCATATAGTGGAGTATAATTCAGTGGAGTTACATAGCATAGTGTGGAGTAAAGTATAGCACAGTGTATTAGCGTGTTGTAGAGTAGAGTGGTGTGGAGTGGATTATAGTGTAGTTGCAGAGTCTCCTATATATTGGAATGGTGTCCCATACAGTAGAGTGAAGAGCTGTATTGCACAGTATTGAAAAGAGTTGTTTGTGGAATAGAGTGTTGTACATTGGAGTGTACAGGCATAGATTGGACAGTAGAGTTAGACGGTGGAGTGTATGTGGACAGAGTGAAGTAGAGATGTCTACAGTGCCATAAAGTGCAATATAGTTTTATAGAGTGCCGTTCTAGAGAGGGGACCAGAGTTTCATACAGTGGAGCTGCGTAGAGGGTAGTGGCATACACTGTAGTGGTGAAAAGTGGAGTACCGTACAGTGGATTACCGTATAATAGAATAGAGTACAGTGGAATACCGTACAGTCTAATAGTGTACAGTGGAGTGTAGAAAAGTGGATTGGCAGCAAGTTGAATAGCATATGCTGGAGTGACATAGAGTGGAATGCCATACACTGGAATAGCATATAGGGTAGTAGAGTGGATTAGCGAGCAATGGAGCAGTGTACAGTGGAGTGGCAAACAGTGGCGTGGGATAAAGAGGAGTGACATACAGTGCAGTGCGGTAAACTGCAATTCAATATATTCAAGTGGTGTCAAATGGAATAGTGTAGAATGGGGTGTTGTAGAGTGGTTTGGCATACATTAGAGTGGTGTACAGTGGAGTGCCATAGAGTGGAATAGCGTAGAGTGCTGTGGCGTACAGTGGAGTGGCATACATTGGAATAGCGTATATTCGAGTAGCGTATAGTGGAGTCTGGTACAGTGGAGTGGATAGGACTGGATTGCACCCAGTGTAATGCATGCAGTGGAGCTGCGTAAAGTGGAGTTGCAAATACTGCAGTGGTGTATAGTAGTGGGGGGTAGAGTGGAATAGCATATAGTGAAGTGTTGCAGAGTGTAATGTCATCTAAGGGAATAGTGTAGAATGGAATGGCGTACAGTGAAGTGGCATACATAGTGGAGTAGCGTGCACTGGAGTGCTTTCCAGTTAAATAGCACAAACTGGAGTCTCATAGAGTGGAGTGGCAAACAGTCACATCCAGTCACAAAGATCTGGGTTTAATCCATCATTCTTTTGCTCACAACAAGACCCCAGTTTGGACCCAGCCATATGAAGGTCAGTCTTGACCCTATTCCTCATGGGAACAGTCCAGCCTGAACTGCCAAGCCAGGTCCTCTCTGGACTGGAAACAATCATCCTGGGACCGGTTTTGGGCCATCACCCCTCATCAGCCAGGCTAGCTTGAATCCAGTGGCACAGTGAGCACTGGACCATACCCTTCCCACTTAGGGTGAAAAATGCAAAAGGAACAATTAATGAACGGAATGCCGAACAATGCAAACATTCACCCCTAGTCACAAAGAACTGGGTTTAATCCATAATTCTTTTGCTCACCACACCACGCCACCTCAGTTTGGACCCAGCCATATGCAAACCAGTCTTGACCCTATTCCTCATGGGAACAGTCCAGCCCAAACTGCCAAGCCAGGTCCTCTCTGGACTAAAAACAAGCATCCTGGGACCGGTTTTGGGCATCACCACTCATCAGCCAGGTTAGTTTGAATCCAGTGGCGCAGTGAGCAAGGGACCCACGTCTGGGCATACCCTTCCCACTTAGGGCGACAAATACAAAAGGAACAATTGATGGACGGAATGGTGAACAATGCAAACATTCTCCCCAGTCACAAAGATCTGGGTTTAATCCATCGTTCTTTTGCTCACCACGCCACCCCAGTTTGGACACAGCCACATGCAAATTTATTGACCCTATTCCTCATGGGAACAGTCCAGCCCGAACCGCCAAGCCAGGTCCTCTCTGGACCAGAAACAAGTATCCTGGGACCGGTTTCGGGGCATCACCCCTCATCAGCATGGCTAGCTTGAATCCAGTGGCACAGTGAGCAATATTATGCATAACTCAAGGGTAATGCAATAGAATCTCAAATTTGTTCCCTAGCAATATATTGCGCCACGGTGTACCGCAGTAAGTTAGTGGTATACGGTGGTACATCGTGATAACAAGCAAGTGTATAATTGGCTAATGTCTTCCTTTATAAATGTAAAGGACAGCCATAATCCTTTTAGTTCACTTTCGGATTGTTGTGGCTTAGGGTCTTAAACACAGATAGGTAGTAGGCTTTATTGTTGATCCCAACCTATTACCATTTTCTTAAAGTGGAAATAGGTATTGAAATTTGTGCATGATTTTCTATATATTTATTTAACCAGTTTACACAGTACCGCGGTAGTACCTAGCACGTACCATGTTTTTTTACAAATGTAAATTTTGTTGGTATTACCTCAGTGATGCCTAGACTTTTTTTGACATATTTAAATATGTAAAAAATTGTAAAGAGATGGTAGTGCACTATATTTGTGAAAATATTGTGTATTACAGTGGTTTTTCAAGTTTTATACATATTCATTTTTTTTAGGTACCACTGTACTACCTAGGTTGTACCTTGATAGTACATCTGTACTCTGTAATCATTTTTAAAATGATATACCTATAACCACTTAAATTAAGTGTAATAGGTAGGGAAAACATATCAAGGCTAGTACTTACCAATATTAAAGGCCCTAAGCTGGAACACCGGAAGAAAGTGACCTTAAAACAACATGGCTGCCTCTAATTTTTGGAAAAACAGTCATTATCCAATCAGCTAATGACTTGTCATTGCTATGTACCATGGTAGTACCTCAAAACTACCACGCTAACAGATATCACTAAGTTTAAAAGGCTAATAACTATAAAAATACTTACCCTTTTTAGATGCAACTACAAGAAGAATCATCTGCACACCAAAATCTTCAATCCTGCCCTTTTCGTGCTACATGAAATACAAGAGTCTATGTGAAATGCATTGGATTTTAGGTGTTTTTGGAGGCCCCCTTTTTTGTTTGCACTTCCTTGACTAAATGCTGCAAAGTCTTCAATCCTCCGACAATGTAACGGTGCAAAGGTCTCCTAAGTTTTGGGGAGAGTCGTGAAACTGGTGCAAAGTTATTAAGGGACAAAAATGAGAAAAATCCCTAACTCTGTTAACCATAACTATAACTCAAAAAACAAAGGTTACAGATGTTAGGGTCAGATTTTACTCCAGAGAAATTCAACAGTTATAGTTAGCTGAGCTAACTATAACTCGCGCCCCCGAAATGCACTGCTTATGACCTCACATATTACGTCACTCATGACATGGTCAGTGACATAACTGATGGCATCACTGATGACATCTCAAATGACACCACTGATGACATCATCCAGTGGCTGTTTTAAAAAAGTTTATGAGTGTTTAATAAATATACTAAGGTGCATTGCTGAATCAGTGGGTATATGAGTGTTTGTATGGATGACTCAGTGGGTGTATGACTGACTGTATAAGTGAGTGATTAGGTGTCTCAGTGAATGTATAGGTGAGTGACTGGTTGTCTAAATGAGTGTATCTGTCTGTTAGTTGATGTCTAAGTGGGCGTATGAGTGTGGTAGTGGGTACATGAATGGCTATATGAGTGATGGATTAGTTGTCTGACTACCTCTATGGTTGTCTGGGTGTCTGTGTGTATGGGTGAGGAGGTGTGTGACTGCCTGTATGGATGAGTAAGTGGGTGAGTCAGTGGCTGTATGGGGTACTGTGTGCGTGTCTCAGAAACTGTATGGGTGAGTGAGTGTCTGTATAGTTGTGTCAGTGATTGAGTGCATGTGTCAGTATGGGTGAGTAACTGGGTATGTGAAAGGCAGTATAGGTGAGAGATGAGGTATATGAGTGACTGTATGCATGAGTGAGTGAATATGAGAGTGGCTATATGGATGAGTGTGTGCTTCTGTCACTAACTGTATAGGTGAGTGATTACGTGTTACTATTTGTATGAGTAAGTGTGTGTGTGTGTGTGCAACTGTTTGGGTGAGTGTAAGAGTGAGTGTCTAGGTGTGTGAGTAGTTCTATGGCTGACTCACTCAGTGTGTGAATGATTGTATGGGTGTATGTGTGGATATGTCAATTGCTGTATTAGTGTGTGAGTGGGTGTATGAGTGGCAGTATGAGTGAGCGTGTGTATACGTGTGTAGATCTATGAATCAGTAAGCGGGTGTGTAAGTACTGGTATGGCTCTGTGAATGGTTTTGTGAATGGTTGTGTGGGAGTGGTAGTGGTAGTGGGTGTATAAAAAATTCTATAGGGATGCGAGTGGGTGCATCAGAGATGCTATGAATGATGTCATCACTGATGTCATCAGTGATGTCATTTGAGATGTCATCAGTGATGTCACTGACCATGTCATGAGTGATGTAATATGTGAATCGCCAGCACGCGAATTATAGTTAGCTCACTAACTATTACGGGTGAATTTCTCTGGTCTTGTACCAGTGAAACCTGAGCCTAACTATAACGTGTCTGTAACCTTTTGTTTTTTTCAGTGAATTTCAAAGTTTTTTTAAATTCCATTTCCTAACTATAACGCCCCTCTAACCTTTGTTTTTTCAGTTAATTTCTAAGGTTTTAATTAAATGATAATTCCTAACTATAACGTCCCTGTAATTTCAGTTTTTTTTGTGTGAATTTCTAAGGTTTTTTAACTAGCAGTCATATTTGCAAAGTGGTGGAGAAAGGGGGCTGGGCCTCCAACCAGCCCTGAGGAATTCCGCTGCGTAGGACTTACAGGAGGCACCAGGAGGGCTTCTTGGCCCCCAAAGTCCCGCTGGAGCCAAGGGGACTTTATCCCCCAACTAGTAGCACACTGGGAGTCATGTTTGCAGAGTAGTGGAGACAGGGGATGTGGCCTCTGACAACTTCTCAGCAATCCTGCTGTGTGGGACTTACTGGAGGTAACAGGAAGGGTAGTTGGCCCCAAGGACGTCCTTCTGGCCAACTACCCCTCCTATTACCTCCAGTAAGTCCCATACAGCAGGTTTGCTGAGATCTGATAGCATGCTACACCCCCTTTCACCACCACCCTGCAAAAACACCTCCTGACCCGCTACTAGTAGGGGGATGAAGTCCCCTTGGCTATTGAGGGTCCTTGGGGGCCAACTTCCCCTCCTGTTACCTCCAGGAAGTCCCACACAGTGGGTTTGCTGAGAGGTTTTCGGTGACCACGCCCTCTTTCACATGCACTCTGCAAACACGCCTCCTGGCGTACTTCTATTTGGGGGATGAAGTCCCCTTGGCTCTTGAGGGTCCTTGGGGGCCAACTAGCCTCCTGTTACTGCCAGTAAGTCCCACACAGCTGGATTGCTAAGAGATGGTCTGAGGCTACGCCCCTTTTCTCCACCACTCTGCAAACATGCCTCCTGGCGCACTGCTGCTTCAGGGGTAAAGTCCACTTTATTCCAGATGCCCTCAGTAGGCAAGGGGCCCTCATCCCTCCCCCAGCAGTGCGCTGAGAAGTGTGTCTGCAGAGTGGTGGAGAAAGGGACGTGGCCTGTGACCACCTCTCTGCAGACCCACTGTGTGGGGCTTACTGTAGGTAACAGGTGGGCTAGTTGGCCCCTAAGGACCCTCAGCAGTGAGAGGGACTTCATCCCTAATCCAAGAGCGCATCAGGAGGTGCGTTTGCAGAGTGGTAGAGAAAGGGAGTGGGGCATCCGGCAAGTTGCCGGCTGTTGATTTTTTTGGAGGGCGAAAGGGGGCTGCGTGGACCCCCTTCCCTTGACCCTTTTGGGCCCCAGCGACCCAATCCCCCAGGGCCTGACCGATTCTTTTTACATTTAAATAAAATGAAACCTGAGGGGGGCCACGCAGCCCCCTCCAAAGGCCGATGTCTGCCCCAGGGACCCCATCCCCAGGTCTTGGCCTTTATTTATTTACAATATTAAAGGGAAGGGGGGCCACATGGCCCCCCTTCCCAGGCTGATTTTGGCCCTGGGGACCCCATTCCCCAGGGCGCAGTTATATCTTTTTTTTTTTTAAGGGAGGAGTCCGCACGGACCCCCTCTCCAAGCAGATTTCGGCCCCGTGGATCCCATACCCGGGGCCTAGCCATTTCTTTTTTACATTTTTTTTTAAAGTGTGGGGGAAAGCGGCCCCCCTCCTGGGCCCTTTTTGGCCCCAGTGACTCCATCCCCCGGGGCATGGCCAGCTGGTTGGGGACTGTAGGGGGAGCCTGAAGCCCCCGTGGTCCCTGCCAGCTCCCGCCTCCTGCGGGAGCCAGTATGGCTTTTGACACCCAGGGAGCTGCTGCTCCCTGGGTGTAAAAAGCAAAGTGTGCTCCACTTTGAACAAGCGAGAACAAAATGCTCTCGCTTGTTCAAAGCAGAGCACACTTGTTTGCTATGGGATGGCAGGAGCACTGCTCTCGGCATCCATTAGCAAACTGCAATGTCCCGAGGGTAGGCACCCGGGGACATTGCTGGAGCCTGGGGGGTGGCGGTCCCCAGGACCATTTGCAGCCCCAGGATGGGGGCTGCACCCCCTCCCATCTTAAAAATAGCCCAAGGAGGTGGCGGTCCCTGGGCCTGCGTGGGGGGCTGGAACTTCCCACGCATTTTAATTAACAAATAGCCCCGGGGAGGTGGCGGTCCCTGGGGCTGTGGGGAAGCTGCGTGGCCCTCCATGTATTTCCGTGATTTAGTCCTGGGGAGGTGGCAGTCCCTGGGGCTGCGGGGGGCCCACACAGGAGCCCCCCATCATTATTATTTATTGCCCCTGGGACCTGGCCCACCCGGGGGCTTAATTAAATGAAGCGCTGCAACACGCGCTTTGTTTTTTTTACCATTTTTGGCGGTATTCGCGGATCCAAAGCAACTCCTGCTGAAATAAAAAAAAATAAAAAAATCTTGGCCCTGAACAGGCCGAGGGGGTCAGGGTGTTTCTACCCTGCCCCCTTTTCTTTTATTTTATGTTTTTGCTTGTGACTCGGTTCAACCAAGTCACAAGATGGCTGCCCACACTACCTGATTTGAAGTGTTGGCAGCCAATCAGATCTCAAGCACGAGATGGGGAGGGTTTGCGGATCCACCGTGGCCACAGTTGTATATCTGAGAAATATTTAACTTTCTCAGGAACTACTGAATGGATTTACCCCATTTAACAAAAAGAGTGTTTTCTGAGCCATGAGATACCTTTCTGCCAAATTTGGTGTAATTCTGTTCAGCAGTTCGGGCTGTAGCCACGTTAAAAGTTTCCTATGGAAATTAACATGGAGAAAAAGCGTTTTAGGACACCCCCATTTTCTCGGCCCCTGCTTGACGATCACTCCAAAATTTTCAAGACAGCAGCTGAAGTGACTGACCCATTAGTTTTGAAAATTGCACGAAGATTCGTCAAATGGCGCCAAAGTTATTGGCAAATCAATAAACGCTTTTGCTATGGAAACCAAGTCCTAACTATAACTACCTACTGGCGACCACTGGTAAGTAATATATATATATATATATATATATATATTCACTGATTTGAGATGTCATCAGTGATGTCATCAGGGATGTCACTGATCATGTCATGAATGATGTAATATGTGACGTCATCAGCAGTGCATTGCGTATGCGCGAGTTATAGTTAGCTGAACTAACTATAACAGGGGAATTTCTATGGTTTTGTACGAGTGAAATGTCCAACTAACTATAACGTCCCTGAAACCTATGGTTTTTTCAGTGAATTTCTAAGGTTTTTTAAATGCTAATTTCTAACTATAACGTGCCTGAAACCTATGGTTTTTTCAGTGAATTTCAATGGTTTTTTAAATGCTAATTTCTAACTATAATGTGCCTGAAACCTATGGTTTTTTCAGTGAATTTCAATGGTTTTTTAAATGCTAATTTCTAACTATGCCTACAAAGTTAGGACATGTGAAGAAAGAGGAAGAAAACCGCAGAAAGAAGCAAGACAAATGCAGAAAGAGGCAACAGAAGTCCAGAAAGACGAAGAAAAGTGCAGGAAGAAGCAAGAGATGTGCAGAAAGAACCAACAGAGGAGCAGAAAGTCCTCCTGTGCCCCCAACTTTTTACTGACGGGTACTGGTGGTAACTGACTCTGAATAACCAGGACCGGAGCCAGTGCTATGCTAAAAGACACTTAGAATACAGTGAAAACACCTACATACACTAGGGAACACTATGCGTTGGGGTACCCCTGTAATTAGCATGACCTCCTCTGTATTTGCCATGAGTTAGTGCCTGGGTCATTGCATGAGTACATGAGTAGTGACTGGATGATTAGAGTACTGCAAGGACAGTGCATGGTGAATTTATACGTGCCTGGGTTTTGGCGGAGTGATTGGATAAGTACATGGTGCGCGCTGGGTGATTGGAGGAGTGCATAGGTAGTGACAGGGCGATGGCTGGACTGCATGGGTACTGCTCAGGGTATTGTAGCAGTGCATGAGTTAGTGCATGGGTCATTGCATGAGTGCATGGGTAGTGACTGGATGATTAGAGTGCTGCAAGGAGAGTGCATGGTGAATTTATAAGTGCTTGGGTTTTGGCGGAGTGATTGCATAAGTACACACATTGTCACATCAGGCCCGCCCCCTCCCTTCACCACTGTGCAAACGCGCCCCCTGGCGGGTTTTAAGTTGGGGGATTAATTCCCCTTGAATCCTGAGGGTCCCTGGGTGCCAACTAGCCCACCAGGTACCTCCAGTAAGCACCACAGAGCTGTGTTACAGAGAGGTGGTCAGAGGCCACGCCCCTTTTTACACCTCTCTGCAACGCAACTCTGTGGCGCTTACTGGACGTACCTGGTGGGCTAGTTGGCCTCAGGGACCCTCAGGATTCAAGGGGACTTAATTCCCCAACTTAAAACGCGCCACAGGGCGCGTTTGCACACTTGTCCTATCAGGCCACGCCCCCTCCCTGCACCACTGTGCAAACGCACCCCCTGGTGCGTTGTAAATTGGGGGATTAAGTCCCCTTGAGTCCTGAGGGTCCCTGGTGGCCAACTAGCCCACCAGCTACCTCCAGTAAGCGCCACAGAGCTGCATTGCAGAGTGGTGTAAAAAGGGGGCGTGACCTTGAACCACCTCTCTGCAACGCAGCTCCCTTGCGCTTACTGGAGGTAACTGGTGGGCTAGTTGGCCCCCAGGGACCCTCAGGATTCAAGGGGACTTAATCCCCCAACTTAAAACACGCCACAGGGCGCGTTTGCACACTTGTCACATCAGGCCACGCACCCTCCCTGCACCACTGTGCAAACGCGCCCCCCTGGAGCGTTGTAAATTGGGGGATTAAATCCCCTTGAGTCCTGAGGGTCCCTGGGGGCCAACTAGACCACCAGGTACCTCCAGTAAGCGCCCCCAGAGCTGCGTTGCAGAGAGGTGTAAAAAGGGACGTGGCCTCTGAACACCTCTCTGCAACGCAACACAACGCAGCTCCCTGGCGCATACTGGAGGTCCCTGGTGGGCTAGTTGGCCCCCAGGGACCCTCAGTATTCAAGGGGAATTAATTCCCCAACTTAGAATGCGCCAGGGGGTGCGTTTGCAGAGTGTTGCTGGGAGGGGGCTTATTTAGAAGGGGGGCTGTGTGGCCCCCCTTCTTTTTCTGCTGTGTTTTTTTTTTTCATTTAGGGGAGGGGGGCCGCGTGGCCCCCCTCCCAGGCCACTCCTGGCCCTCGGGACCCCATCCCCCGGGGCCTGGCCTCTTCGTTGGGGACCGTGGGGGGAGCCCCAATGCCCCCACGGTCCCGCAGGCTCCCCGCCTCCTGCGGGAGCCGGCTGTTAGAAATGGGATCTCTGGTTGGCTAAGGCTTGCGCCAAAGCCAGGCAGAGACCACCACTCTAGTCAGGGCGAGGGAGTTACACACCAAAGATAACCCCTGCTCACCCCCTTGGTAGCTTGGCACGAGCAGTAAGGCTTATCCCGGAGGCCATGTGTAAAGCGTTTGCGCACGCACACAGCAACAACACACCAGGCACACTACAAAAGGAACTCCACACAAGGTTATATCAAAAATAGCCTTTGTATTATCATAAAACACATTAGAATAGTACTCACGTAATATACATCGTGTCACCTGGCACAGGGTCATATTTACAAGGGATTATTTACACCTGACAGGGCCAACTGGACCACTGTCAGAACCAGCGCAAAGTGGACTTAGTAAAAGTAAGACATATCATAAACGTACAACCAGTAATCACTGGTAACCACTGTACTCAGCATCATCCTGTAACATAAACCACATTGGGCCCGATTCACAGAACTAACTTACGACAAAATCCTAAACTTACTACCATTTTGGTATTCACAGAATGAACTTACTCATTTTGGTATTCACAGAATGAACTTACTCATTTTGGTATTCACAGAATGAACTTACTACCATTTTGGTATTCACAGAATGAACTTACTCATTTTGGTATTCACAGAATGAACTTACTACCATTTTGGTATTCACAGAATGAACTTACTCATTTTGGTATTCACAGAACGAACTTACTACCATTTTGGTATTCACAGAATGAACTTACTACCATTTTGGTATTCATAGAATGAACTTACTCATTTTGGTATTCACAGAATGAACTTACTCATTTTGGTATTCACAGAATGAACTTACTCATTTTGGTATTCACAGAATGAACTTACTACCATTTTGGTATTCACAGAATGAACTTACTCATTTTGGTATTCACAGAACGAACTTACTACCATTTTGGTATTCACAGAATGAACTTACTACCATTTTGGTATTCATAGAATGAACTTACTCATTTTGGTATTCACAGAAGGCACTTACTCATCAATGAGTAAGTGCCTTCTGTGAATACCAAAATGTGTAAGTTACACAAAATGATTAAGTTACACAAAATGTGTAAGTTACACAAAATGTGTAAGTGCCTTCTGTGAATACCAAAATGAGTAAGTTCATTCTGTGAATACCAAAATGAGTACGTTCATTCTGTGAATACCAAAATGAGTAAGTTCATTCTGTGAATACCAAAATGAGTAAGTTCATTCTGTGAATACCAATATGGTAGTCAGTTTAGGATTTTGTCGTAAGTTAGTTCTGTGAATCGGGCCCATTATGCACAGTATCACATAGGCGCCAAATCTATTGTATGCCAACCTCATCAGTCTAACATCTTAGACCCTAACCTCCTAATTATCACTCACATTAGGGGCATAAAACACAGTAGGGAATATCTCAAACCTAACCACAGTAGGCACAACCTCATAATCATAAAACCACATCTAGAGGCAAAAATCAGGGTGCGTGAACCATACTACATGCATCACATTTCCTAGCACCACCTGATCACATTAGCACATGACCTCACAGTAAGCACCATATTAGAGGCATAAATCACATTTAGGGCCTGGAGCCCTATTAACCCACCAGTCCCCCTGGCCAACTGGCCATCTCAAAAGGGGCTCAAATGCCCTGTGTCCAGAATGTCAGGGCTGCTGCAACTGCAGCAATATCCAAAAGCCCATCATTGCGCTGGGCAGAGGAGTGCATCTCACTCCTACTTCTCATAATGCCCCCAAAGAACTGTGGCCTAAACCTGGCAGCTGGCACTACGTGCTGCGCAGCTGTAATCCCAGTGAAGGCCTGGCACCACTGTACCTCTTGTCCCACTCCGGGACTCTCTATCCATTGTGCAAAACGTTGCAGCTGCCCACTGCCCAGTGGGGCAACTGGGAATAAACACAGGACACGGGCCGCTCAGGCCCTCTGGACCCCCTCGGGGTCCCTGAAAACAGATATGGCCATGGTGGAGCGGCCCGCCATGGTGGGACCGCTCAGGCACTAACCATGTGCACGGGGAACCCCCACTGGGGCTCCTAACTAATCAACTGTGGCCTCGCACCGGCACCTCTGTGCCTGGGGGGGGAACAACCACAGGGGCAGGCACCGATAGCGGGCCTCGACACCCCCCCTCAGGCTCCACTCACCGGACTCTGCGCTGCTCCGGACTCCTTCGGGGACTCTCTCACTTCTCCCGACACCGCGGGCAGCAGGCGGGGCTCTCTCGCTCATGAGAGCCTCGCTTGGGATCCGGCTGCACTCTGCAGCTAGCACGCAGGCGGGGTGTGCTCCTGCCTGCCTTCATCCTCTCCTCCTGGCGTCGGGGCTCCCACTCGGCCACGGGAGCCCTCCTCACCAGGCTGCACGTCTCGCTCTTCACCCGGGGATCCTGCAACACGATGCAGGATCTCCCTGGAGGCAGGCGTCACGTCATGCTTTTCCCGGCCGGCATTTCCTTTTGCAGGCCCCGCCCACGTCACAACAAAGGTTGCCTGACTTCCGGGTCGCATTCGGCAGCGGCCCGGCAGTTTCTCTCAGCGACTTTTCCTCCACAATACGGGTTAGGCTCCCGTTCATTAAAATGATATACAGCGGGGTGGGCCCCCGCTAGTCAAGGAAAGGCATAAGCGGGGTGGGCACCCGCGAAAGGGCACCACAAGGCGGGGTGGGCATCCGCTCCTGTCCCCTCCAGCAGGGGGATCCCTACGTCGGGATCTCCTCGGGGATGATTGCAGCTCAGCGCTGCGGAGCCCTCGTGCTCCTCTCCTCCGAAGTCCAGCGCTCCCAAGGCGCTAGAATAGGCAAAAGGTCCTGTAGGTAAAAGAACCATTCCTTAGATGAAGGGGCAATGCAGGGCCCAGGGAGGCAAGCCCTCCTGGCAGCCTCCCCTGGGCCACAGCAGCAGCACGCCCCGCAGGTTCAGGATCAAAAACAGAACAACATCATGGGGTCACAGCCCCTTCTTTTATACACCCTTTCTCCTTTGTGTCACAGCACAGGGCTTGGGGATACCAGTCAGAACTGGTTTAGGGGGGATTTGGAGCACTTTGTTTTGCCAAGCTCCTCTTCCCTTTGTCAGGTGGGGGCTCAGTGATCAGACACACCACAGGGGGCGGAGCCAGCATTGTACAGGGCAGGCACCATCCTACTCAGCCCAGCGCTGACTCACCCTGCCCCTCCTGGAGCCACACACACCTCTCAGCCCCTGTCACTCACAAAGCCAGACATGCAATTCACATCAGGCAGGCAGACACATAGCACACAGAAATGCCAACTTCTAAAAGTGGCATCTCTAAAATAACCACAATAAATCTGCGCACACCATTGCGCAGCATTTATTCAAACAATTTCATACATACCAGACTTGACCACACTGCTCCTCTCATGCCAGGAATTACCATGGACACACTTATCCCCCATGCATTCCTATGGGAGGCAGGCCAATCTCACCACAAGTACACAGAGAGCGCACGCACTTTCCACTGTGCGAAAGTGCTCAGAGGCTTAAAATCACCAACACCAGGTTACAGACAAGGCAAAAAGTTCAGGGGTGAACCTGCCAAAAAGGGCCAAGTCCAACACCGGCATTGCTTTTCCACACGGGGAGCTGCTGACATGCAGCTCCCCGTGTGGAAAAGCAATCTGGTTTGGATTTTGGTTTCCTGCTCTCTCTTCCAAAATCCAAACCAGTGTTTGCTATGGCAGGACGGAAGCCGCGCGGCTCCCGTCCTGCCATAGCAAACAGCAGTGTCCCGGGGGTGGGCACCCTGGGACACTGCAGGAGCCAGCCCTGGGGGGTGGCGGTCCCCAGGGCCATCGAGGGCTCCAGGAGGGGGGCCGCGCGGCCCCCCTCCCATCACATGCACAGCCCCGGGGAGGTGGTGATCCCCGGGGCTTGGGGGTCCGTAACGGACCCCCAAATTTCAATATTAAGTGCCTCGGGAGGTGGTGGTCCCCGGGGCAGTGTGGGGGGGCTTGAGCCCCCCGCACACTAATTATTTTTTTAACCCCGGGGAGGTGGCGGTCCCCGGGGATCGGGGGGGCCGCGGGGCCCCCGTCAATTATCATAAATGCTCTGGGGAGGTGGCAGGCCCTGGAGAAGCGTGGGGGGTTTGGGACCCCCAAGAATTTCTTTAGGTAGGCGCGGGGAGGTGGTGGTCCCCGGGGCTGCGTGGGCCCCCGCAACATTATTTATAAGTGCCCCCGGGACCTGGCCCACCCGGGGGCTTTTTGAATACGAAGCGCGGGAGCCCGCGCTTCTTTTTTTTTTGTCCGGATTCGAGCACCCAGCGCAAATTTGGCCGATTTATTTTTTAAAAAAATGCTTTTTTCACCTTTGTTTTTCTGTTTTCTTGTGATTCTGTTCTACTGAGTCACAAGATGGCTGCCAACACTTCCTGGTTTGGAGTGTTGACAGCCAATTAGAATAAAGCTCGTGGTCGGGAGGGTCCGCGGATCCACCGCACCTCTAGATATCAAAACTTTTATTTTTTGATTTTCTCAGCAACTACTGAACGAATTTACACCATTTAAAACAAGCATTGGCATAGCCAATAGGTCTCGCCTTTGGGACCTTATAAGCCTTATAGCCGCACAGACGAATGCCACAGGAGGCTTTTGGGGCAGGAGGGTGGGAGCGCAGGAATATCACGGGATACCGGTAATGCAGAAATCCCATTCAAGGTGATGGGACAGGAACGATATGGGAGGCTGCAGGGCAGGAATACCACAGGAGGGGGGGCTAAGGCTTAAATACACCTTGGAGCTGATAGAGCGGGAATACTGTCCGAGATTGCAGGGCAGGGGCAGCAAGGAGCGAACTCTGTGGGAGATTGTGACCTTCCCACGGTGGGGCATTCCCATGGTAGAAACGCACTGGGACAGTGGTAGGACAGAACAACCGTGAGAAGTCGGAATGGCAAGAAGATCTCTGGGGTTGTTAGGGGTTGAGTACCACTAAAAGCTGGTAAGAGGGGTGTACCACATGAGACTGGGGAGTGTGAAATAAGAGCAGTTACTTTGTGAAAAACGCCAGAGGGTGGTCCGTGGAGAGTAATTTCTTCAATTACTGCAGTCTGTGGTTAGGATGTATGCCACAATGTGTACACCTACAAATGCTGGGACACTCAAAGCATCCTATTCCAACCACAACTGATGGAATAATAAACTCACCAATTTAACAAAACTGATCACTTAGGAGAACTGAAGTACTAGGAGACCCTAGGATAAAGGGTGAAGTGTAAAAACATGGCTGCTGATGTTGGAATCATGGTCTTGTTTTTACTACTTACCCTCTCTGACAATCCATAAAGTAGTAATTTCCTTTCTTTAAAAAAATATATATATATATATATATATATATATATATATATATATATATATATATATATATATATATCTTACGCATTTCCATCTAATGCAACATGTTTGTAGGGTCCTTCCCTCCCAGTCTGCTAACGGGGCAATTACAAAGCCATTAAGGGCTGCTGCTGTATCCCTGACATTTGCCAATGTTAGTTAAATTAATCAAATCAGTTTTGTGGCTAGGAGGGGGCTACAGCAAATAACGCCCCTTTTGTTCATGTAGAATAGATGGTTTTGCAGCAAACATGGGTCAAGTGAAGGAGTAAAGGCCGCCAGAAGGAACACAACTGCCAAGTTCAACGCAAGTGCCTTTCGGGGCAGGGAGGTGCATTGTAAGTTCTGCGCGGTGCAGTATCGGAGCTGTGGCAGCACTCACTTGCATCCCAGAACACCGACGCTGCAGCTCACAGCGTGCACTGTACAAACATCCGGAGAGGTGCAGACATTTCGGTGGCCATCATCTAGAAAGGAATTGTGTGCATGTGTTGCACCTTTAGAAACAAGCCTGTCATGTGGTAGGCAAGTGTAAAAACTTGCAGTGTGTGGACTGCAACGAAAAAGATAAAAATATAAACACCTAAGGAGAAAACCAGTCACGGGCTGTCTAAAATCTGAAGAAAAGAAAACAAAACACATAAAGGGTCGATGTGCAGATCAGTGGACCGTCCGAACAATACAAATAAGGATTTGTTTACTTTCCGTGCAGTGGCGGGTGAGCTCGGAGGTGCTAAGAGCCAGTGTAGAATCATGCTAAACATAGTGGACTCACTCCAGGAACCGCTTTACACACCCCAATACCGAACAGAGTTTGTTTAATCCTGTTAATCCCGTTATCAAAGAGTAATGTGACCTCCGAAGCACACGAGTTAACAGGGATGGATAAGCAGGGACGAGGCGCTAGCGACAGAGCACAGGCTAGCACCGTCCCCAGTCAAGCAAGACCTGCGTGTACGGGGTAGGACAGGCCCCACCAGACAAACATCAGAAACACTCATGGAAATCAGACTCAGGAGCCAAGAAACTGACTGAAGAACACCACAGAAAAACCCTCCATGACGACCCGCGGTGTGTTTTTGTTCAGGGGTTTCATATAGCGCTAGCAAGCACACTTACAGGCTCCAGAGTGCTTGGAGCCTGTAAGTTTTTACTAAATGATATATCTAAAGAGCCTTTTAGGCACAGCAGGCAAGAGATTCCATTAAGAAAACAGCTTAATAAGCCGGTTCGGACGCTGCTTACATACCAATTGCAATCCGGGACATTAGGTGACGTCATCGGGGTATCCATCTTAACTATACCTAACTTTGAAACAAGCCCGGCAGCACTAACGTCAGCACCACGTGGGAAGTCTTATCAAACACTGCAGCAAGAGCCCTGTGTACCTTACCCCGTCCCCCCTCCCCCACCCACGAGGTCTCCTTTGGCTCCGGCACCAAAAAGCATTGAGCTCCAGCCGATGGCCGGCATCTTCAAAGCCACTTGAGTAATCGACAACGTAAGATACTCAATGCTTACCAATTACATTCTGACATCATTAACAATCAAAACCTTGAACACTATTCTGCCTGCTTACCGGATCATTTCTGCAAGTACACTGGCCAAGAGTTGTGCTCAGAAATACTGGCCGTGCACAGAAAAACGAGAATAGCCAGGCCGCCATTCCCCGTGGGTTCACGAGTCACCACAGCCTCTCCTTGGTACAACCTGAGGAGACCTGCTGGAGTCTCCAATACCAAAAAAACAAGTGAGGGGAGTGCGGCTGAGAGCAGGGACACGCAGCGTTTCCCTTGCGGGAGCGAGCACGATAATTGCTGCCAAATGGCGCCGCTCGCTCTCGCAAGGGAATCGCCAAACGTGCACGCGTTGCTATTCAAAGCAATGCAACGTGTGCACGTTTTTAAAGCAAAAACGGAATCGATCACATGAGGTCCCCTCCTATGCAGCGCATGCGCGCTGCGTAGGCGAGACCTAAAAAGGGCTCTTTCTGAACCAAGGGCTATCTTTTTGTCAAATTTGGTGTAATTCCGTTCAGCAGTTCGAGCTGTAGCCGTGTCTAAAGTTTCCTATGGGAAATTGATTTTCCGACCTCTTTTTTTTAAATTTCTCAGGAACTACTGAATGGATTTACAACATTTAACAAAAAGGGCTCTTTCTGAACCAAGGGCTACCTTTTTGCCAAATTTGGTGCAATTCCGTTCAGCAGTTCGAGCTGTAGCCGTGTCTAAAGTTTCCTATGGAAAATAACATGGAGAAAACACGTTTTGGGACCCCCCTTTTTTCTCAGCCCCCGCTTGGCGAATCACCCCAAAACTTTCAAGACAGGAGCTGACCGGAGGGCCCCACTAGTTTTGAAAATTTCGCGAAGATTCGTCATCCGGCGCCAAAGTTATTGGGAAAAGAAAAACCGTTTTTCCTATGGAAACTAGGTCCTAACTATAACTACCTACTGGCGACCGCCAGTAGGTAATATATATATATATATATATATATATATATATATATATATATATATATATATTCACTGAAAAAACCATAGGTTTCAGGGACGTTATAGTTACAAATTAGCATTTAAAAAACCTTTGAAATTCACTGAAAAAACCATAGGTTTTAGGGACAGTTATAGTTAGTTGGACATTGCACTCGTACAAAACCCGTGAAATTCCCCCGTTATAGTTAGTCCAGCTAACTATAACTCGCGCCCCGCAATGCACTGCTGATGACGTCACATATTACATCACTCATGACATGGTCAGTGACATCACTGATGACATCACTGATGACATCTCAAATGACATCACTGATGACATCATCCAGTGACTGTGTGTTTCTGTAAAGTTTAAATATTTTTAATATATATAGGAAAAGACGTATTGAAGAATGAGTGGGTGTGTAAGTGTCTGTATGGATGATTTAGTAGGTGCATGACTGACTGTATAAGTGAGTGATTTAACGTATCTTACTGAATGCATGGGTTAGTGACTAAACTGGGTGAATGTCTGTATCCGTCTGTCTGTTGCTGTGTAAGTGGCTGCATGTGTTTGTGAATAGCTACATGAGTGTCTATATGAGTTATTGAATGCTTGTGTGAGTATCTGTATGGGTGCCTGAGTGTTTGTGTGGGAGGGGTGTGTGCGACTCTGTGCATAGATGTGTGAGTGGGTGATTCACTGGGTGGATGGTTTCAAGAGTGCATCTGTGATAGACTGTATGGGTGGGTAAGTGTGTGTAAGAGTGTGTTAGTGAGTGAATGTATGTCCCAGTGGTACATGTGTGAGTAACTACATATGTGAAAGGCAGTATATATGTGTGTTGGAGTATATAAATAGCTATAAGCGAGAGTGAGTGATTGTGATAGTGGCTGTATGGATGAGTGTGTGCTTGTATCAGTGATTGTATAAGAGCGTAAGAATGTGCTAGTATTTGTATGAGTAAGTGAGCTGGTGTGTGTATAACTGTATAGGTGAGTAAATGGTAGTGTGTTTAATTATTTGCATGACTGACTAGGTGTGTGAGTACCTCTATGGAGGAGTGGCGGTGTTTGAGTGTCTATATAGGAGTATGAGTGCATATGATAGTCCTGTACTGAGTGACCATAAGTATGAGTGACTGTACGGGTGAGTGAGTGGATGTGTGTGTGTAGACCTAAGAATCAGTGAGTGGGTATGTAGTTATTGGTGTTGGAGTGTCTATGGTTTTGCGAATGGCAGTCTGTAATTTAGAGTGGGTGTATCAAAGGTTATATTAGGGTGTGAGAAGATGCATGAAATTATCACATGGATGATGTCATCAGTGATGTCATCAGTGATGTCATTTGAGATGTCATCAGTGATGTCATCAGTGATGTCACTGACCATGTCATGAGTGATGTAATATGTGACGTCATCAGCAGTGCATTGCGGGGCGCGAGTTATAGTTAGCTGGACTAACTATAACGGGGAATTTCACGGGTTTTGTACGAGTGCAATGTCCAACTAACTATAACTGTCCCTAAAACCTATGGTTTTTTCAGTGAATTTCAAAGGTTTTTTAAATGCTAATTTGTAACTATAACGTCCCTGAAACCTATGGTTTTTTCAGTGAATTTCAAAGGTTTTTTAAATGCTAATTTGTAACTATAACATGTCTGAAACCTACGGTTTTTTCAGTGAATTTCAAAGGTTTTGTAAATGACAATTTTTAAATGTATTAATTGCTATATAAATTTTTTTTATACTGATTTACTACATTTTTAGAAACAATTTTTTTTTACATATTTTATTTTTTAAATTACATTGTAATTACATTATACATTACATTACAAAAATACTTTCTCAGAATGAATTACTTTAGTTTAAATAATTTGCACATAGGCAATAGACTTTTAAGTACAGTAGTTACAGTTGTTGCAATGGGCAACACATTTTCAAACACAATGCAACATTCAGCTCAATGTGAATTTCTAGTTAAATGCAATTAGTTACTTTATGGATTACTTTTCTAACCACAGGACTGGATCCTAGATTCAGTCCTGGGACATCTCCTGTAAACAGTTGAGTAAAAGCGTTTTGGTTACAGTCGTGATTTTTAAGGAATATTATTGTACTTTAAAAGTTGACACTTAGAAACTTTTTCTCATAGAATCACCAATGTTATCCTATGGAAGGAAATTCACTTAGAAGGTAAAAACTGTTATCGTTACTTTTTCTTACTCAGTGTTGGATCCTGGATCCAGCACTGGTGCATCTCCTGTAAACAGTTGAAAGAATGCGTTTAAGTCATACAGGCGATTTTTTAGGAATATTTGTAGTTTGTGAAAATCGACACTTTGAAACTTTTCTGCTAAAAACCAGACAATGGATTCCTATGGAAGAAAATATAAGTTACTGGTAAGTACGGTTAAAATTACTTTTCAGGGTCAGTGCTGGGCTAAAAGATGCAGCACTGGGTTCTCTCCTGATAACAGGTGAGTAAATTGGAATTCGTACTTTGGTTGATTTTAGAGGAATATTATAAAGTTCCAAAACTCCACACTTAGAAGAATTTCCAAGTGAAACCAGTCAATGTTAGCCTATGGAAGGAAATTCAAGTTACTGGTAAGTACGGTTAAAATTACTTTTCAGGACCAGTACTGGGCTGAAAGATGCAGCACTGAGGTCTCTCCTGATAACAGGTGAGTAAATCAGAATTCGGATTTCGGCTGATTTTAGAGGAATATTTATATGTTTCAAAAATCAACACTTAGAAACTTTTTCAGCAAAAAGCAGGCAATGATATCCTATGGAAGGAAATTCAAGTTACTGGTAAGTACGGTTAAAATTACTTTTGAGGATCAGTACTGGGCTGAAAGATGCAGCACTGAGGTCTCTCCTGATAACAGGTGAGTAAATCGGAATTCGTATTTCGGCTGATTTTAGAGGAATATTTTAAAGTTCCAAAACTCCACACTTAGAAGAATTTCCAAGTGAAACCAGTCAATGTTAGCCTATGAAGGAAATTCAAGTTACCGGTAAGTACGGTTAAAATTACTTTACAGGACCAGTACTGGGCTGAAAGATGCAGCACTGAGGTCTCTCCTGATAACAGCTGAGTAAATCGGAATTCGGATTTCGGCTGATTTTAGAGGAATATTTGTATGTTTCAAAAATCAACACTTAGAAACTTTTTCAGCAAAAAGCAGGCAATGATATCCTATGGAAGGAAATTCAAGTTACTGGTAAGTACGGTTAAAATTACTTTTCAGGATTAGTACTGGGCTGAAAGATGCAGCACTGAGGTCTCTCCTTATAACAGGTGAGTAAATCGGAATTCGTATTTCGGATGATTTTAGAAGAATATTTGCACAATGGTGAAGGGAGGGGGCGGGGCCTGAGGTGACATCTGTGCAAACGCGCCGTGGCGCGTTTTAAGTTGGGGGATTAAGTCCCCTTGAATCCTGAGGGTCCCTAGGGGCCAACTAGCCCACCAGGAACCTCCAATATGCGCCAGGGGCTGCGTTGCAGAACCGTGTAGAGAGGCCACACCCCTTTTTACACCTCTCTGCAACGCAGCTCTGTGGCGCTTTCTGGATGTACCTGTTGGGCTAGTTGGCCCCCAGGGACCCTCAGGATTGAAGGGGATTTAATCCCCCAACTTAAAACGCGCCACGGGGCGCGTTTGCACAGATGTCACCTGAAGCCCCGCCCCCTCCCTTCACCACTGTGCAAACGCGCCCCGTGGCGCGTTTTAAGTCGGGGGATTAACTCCCCTTGAATCCTGAGGGTCCCTGGGGGCCAACTAGCCCAACAGGTATATCCAAAAAGCGCCACAGAAGCTGCGTTGCAGAGAGGTGTAAAAGGGGCGTGGCCTCTGTACACCTCTCTGCAAAGCAGCCCCTGGCGCATACTGGAGGTTCCTGGTGGGCTAGTTGGCCCCAGGGACCCCAGTATTCAAGGGGATTCGTTCCCCTCTGCAAATGCGCCAGGGGCGCGTTTGCAGAGTGGTGAAGGAAGGGGCGGGGCCTGCGGGCCCGATCGTTTTTGTTTTTTTCGTTTTTTTTGTCCCCTGAAGGGGGGCTGTGTGGCCCCCCTTACTTTTTCCTGTTTTTGGGCCCTGGGGACCCCATCCCCCAGGGCCTTACCCCTTTTTTTAATTAAAAATGTTTAAAAAACGGGAAGGGGGCCGCGTGGCCCCCTTCCCTGGGCCTGTATTGGCCCCGGGGACCCCATCCCCCGGGGCATGGCCTCTATTTTTATTTTTATTCTTTGGAGGGGGCTGCGTGGCCCCCTCCTCTGGCTATTTAAGGCCCCGGGGACCCCATCCCCCGGGGCCGGCCATACCCTTTTTTTATTTTTTTTTATTTTTTTTAAACTTTGGGGGGGTTGGGCCGCGTGGCCCCCCTCCCGGGCCACTACCTGCCCCGGGGACCCCATCCCCCGGGGCTGGCCCTCTCCGTTGGGGACTGTGGGGGGTCCCCAAGCCCCCACAGTCCCGCCGGCTCCCCGCGTCCCTTGGGAGCCGGCATTGCTTACACATGGGGAGCTGCTAAGATGCAGCTCCCCATGTGGAAAGCAGTCGGCTTTGGATATTGGAATAGAGAGCAGGTTTCCCTGCTCTCTCTTCCAATATCCAAAGCAGTTTGCTATGGCAGGACGGGAGCCGCGAGGCTCCGTCCTGCCATAGCAAACTACAGTGTCCCGGGGTAGGCACCCCGGGACACTGCAGGAGCCGGCCCTGGGGGTGGCGGTCCCCAGGGCCATCAAGGGCTCCAGGAGGGGGCCGCGCGGCCCCCTCCCTTAAGTTGCACAGCCCCGGGGAGGTGGTGGTCCCCGGGCTCTGGGGTCCGTAACGGACCCCCATATTTAAATGTTTAGTGCCCCGGGGAGGTGGCGGTCTCCAGGACGTGTGGGGGGCTGGAGTCCCCCACACAGGTTTTTCAATTTTTAAAAAAAAGCCCCGGGAGGTGGTGGTCCCCGGGGCTGCGGGAGGGCTCAGAGCCCTCCCGCACCATTTTTTAAAAAAGCCCCGGGGGTGGTGGTCCCCGGGGCTTGGGGGCCCTTTGAGGCCCCCCACACATAAAATTAACCCCTCCACCATGCCCCCGGGACTTGGGCCACCCGGGGGCAAGATACACGTCGAAGCGCGGGAGACCGCGCTTCGATTTGCCCGGCAGGATTCGCACACCCTGAGCGCATCCTGCCGATTTTCTAAAAAAATTTGTTTTATTTTTTTGCCCAGGGGGTCCTTGTGGGACCCCCTGAGCAAACCTAGGGGGTCAGGGTGTTTCTACCCTGCCCCCTTTGTGCGCTTTGCGCACTTGTTTCTGTCCCTCGGTTCTACCGAGGGGCAAAATGGCTGCCAACATTTCCTGAATCGGAATGTTGACAGCCAGCTGACAGCCAATTAACATGCAGCTCGTGATCGGGAGGGTACGCGGACCCTACTCGGCCATAGATATCACTATCTTTTTACTTTTGATTTTCTCAGCAACTACTGAACGGATTTACACCATTTAACAAAAAGGGTTCTTTCTGAACCAAGAACTACCTCTTTGCCAAATTTGGTGTAATTCCGTTCAGCAGTTCGGGCTGTAGCCGTGTCTAAAGTTTCCTATGGAAAATTGCATGGGGAAAACGCGTTTTGGGACCCCCTTTTTCTCGGCCCCCGCTTGACGAATCCCCCGAGACTTTCAGGGTAGGAGCGGACCGGAGCGGGCCACAAAGTTTGAAAATTTTGCGAAGATACGTCAACCGGCAAGAGAGTTATTTCAAATAGAATGTCGCGGATTTCCTATGGATAATAGGTTGTAACTATAACTATCTACTGGCGACCGCCAGTAGATATATATATATATATATATATATATATATATATATATATATATATATATATATATATATATATATATATAAGGGTATTGGGATGTAATGGGATTTTTATGATTTATGGCTGGGCAATGAAAACGCATATTGGAACATCAGCGGGCGATCAGGAATCATGATTTTACTTATGCAGTAGCTAAACATTTTTATGATAAGCATGAAAGTGATCCAGGGTCGTTGATGTTCTTTGCTGTGGATAGAATCCCATTGAATGCAAGAGGAGGTAATAGAACTATGAATCTGAGACGCCTGGAATCGAGATACATTTTGGATTTACATACCAAATTTCTGAATGGGTTGAATAGGGATGAGGAGTTGGAAGTGCATTTGGGATGATTACTGATGAAATGTCTATCTGTGAACGGTTGACCAATAATTGTACTCAGACACCTTAGGCATTTTTTATTTTCAAAAAATGTATGGATATATTTAATATGAATTTTATAGAAATATTATATGGGATTGATTTAAATTATGTCCAGGTTCATCATCAAATTATTTATTATGACTTTCTTATATAATAGCTTTTTCAATATTGGAAATGTCTTTGGGATGATTGCTATGTTCTTTTTAGCCAGATGTTCCCCAGATTAAGCAACTCGTATATTTCCTCTAAATTCTGATGTATTTACCTTAATTGGATTTGGGCACTGGCCCGAGATATTCCACTGTTAACCTCCAAGACCACACAGTCCAAGCTTGATGTATATAATGAAATGAAATAATAAGTTGGCTTTTTTATATAAAAGAATTTTTATAAAGATTAAAAATAGTAAAAATATTAAAACAGATATAAAAATAGGAATATGTACAAATATGTAAGAGCCATCTAATAATGCAGTCCTAGTATAAGTATGATAGAGGGGGACACGGAGGTATTTCTTCTATGTTTATGAGTTCTTGTACCTTTAAACATGCTCGGCCTGTAATGTAGTGTGACTTTGATAAAGGCTGGGACCAGCCGAAATGCGTCAGTACGGACATGGTGACGGAGATTTAATGAAATAAAAAAGATTTATGACTTGCCTGGAGGGCCCACCTTTGCTCTTTTCTATGAGAGTGTTTGAAGCATATATATATATATATATATATATATATATATATGATCCACCAAATGTCACTAGCTGGCAGCTGAACTCTTTTCAGAGCGGGTGCGTCCATACGTGCTAGTGACTGCACGTCATAATCTTTACTACCAAAGTTCCAGGGAACAAGGAGCATTCACGGGTTCACACAAATGCAATTTATTGGTCCCAAGTTTGCGGCAGGCAGACGCCCATATGTCTTTATCAATGCCACTTCTAGTGAGTTTGTTACCATCGTCAGTTTTTATATGTCTCCATCAACCACTCCCATTGGTTGATTGTCCGGTAGTAGGTGTATTTCATACAAGTCCCACGATGCAGTTCACTGGTTGAAGTACATCCTGATTTTAGTTAGTACTTGATTCCACAGGGAACGATGCCACTCTATTTGTGTTCTTTTCCCCACGCTCAGCCATTATTGCCGATGGTAACAAACTCACTTGAAGTGGCATTGATAAAGACATATGGTTGTCGAAACGCGTCTGCCTGCCAGCAAACTTGAGACCAATAAATTGGATTTGTGTCAACCCGTGAGTGCTCCTTGTTCCCTGTAACTTTGGTGGTAAAAAAAATATATATATCTCTTGTATCATGTACATATGACACTCTGTATGAGATTTCACTTTTGTGTGATCAAGGCCGCTGGAAGGCCGAAACTCGTCACGTATAGATTTATGACTTAATAAATCTATCTGCAGGACCTATATCCCCTGGTTTGTGATTCCTGAGAGCGCGCACATTGTGACATTTTTGAGGATATATATATATATATATATATATATATATATATATATAAACACACACAGATATGTACTTACCTACTTACCTTTACTAGACTTACCATGCGTGGTAAAGGTATGCATGTTAAAGCATCTAAAAATGCATGTGGGGTAAAGGCTGTGGGGTAAAGGCACTGCATGGTTAACCCTGTGTTGCAAACGAAGTTTCCCATTATTTCTCATATTCAGTTTTACTACTGCAGTGGGAACTTTAGATCCAATTTACTGAAGTGTCTCCCTCCCCTTCTTTTAGGTTGCACCAATTTTAAAACTTTAAGATTTACATGTATTGTACTATGTATATGTATTGATTGTTCTAATTGGTGATGAGATTAAATCACAACCATTTGATGGTATAAACCGAAGGTGGTGTTGTCAAACGTTTTTAGCAACATAGACCATTTGTGTATATCTTTGTATTTTGTGTTTGATTATCGTCCACTGAGACAATCCTTTTTGTACCAGTTTGCACCCGAGTCCAGTGGATTTGCGGGTTACCCCATTGATACTTATATCTTGATAGATACGGCACACTCCTGCCCTCTCCCTTCCACGCTGCACAGCAATGTGTCTTGCTGCGTTGCTTGAAATATTAATAAATATGTCCTTTATGGCCTTATTTAGAGTTTGATGGGTGCAGTGCAGTCACCACTATTTGGCAGATATGCTACCCTTAATCTACCTTTATAATGCCACCTGCTTCCATCGATTGCTTCTTTGCTCAATAGAAATGCCTGTAGTAATTTCCAACTTAAGTAAGCCTTCAGACTGTTTCTCAAATCCACTGATTCTTTATGCAGTTTTAGAAATTCGGTCCAGGTATTACCAACGTAAAATCTCCATAAAAGCATTTTTTGCCTGCCTTTCCCAATCTCGCTTCTATATTTATGTGCACATATTCTGCCTCCAGTGAAAATAGCTCAATGCCAGAGTATTTTTAGATAGATAGCTGAAGCTATATATTATTCAATCCTGGACATAGATTCTTGCTCTCAGGATATGAATATTTTCTCTTTCTTCAGAGTTGATCACTCTCCAAGGATCCACTAATATGATATTGTGCACAATTGGTATCCATATGTTCTTTTCCTGAGGCACCTGCCTCTTGCTGAATAAAAGAAGTGCTGCTAGGTTGTGCCCCCACCCCCAGATATATCCAAATATCCTTGATTTCAGTCAAAACTCAAGTAACCTATGATAGAAAGACAGAGCCTGTGCCACACATATAGGAAGCCCACCAGTAGGAAAAGTCCTTTGTGTACATCAGAACTAGGTTATATGAATATCTAGGCACTGCAATCTAATCTTCTGGGGCTCATATTGTCGGACATCATCTTACGTCATGTTACCACATATGCCCATTCCCTTCTTTGCATGAACGCCACTATGAGTCTTGAGCAAACATATGTACATAAAATAAAGCAGCCTTCTACTTCATCAGTCCCCTAATGTTCAGACAGCTACAAAAGCTAATGACAAGCTAATGAATTATTGTTGTGCATCAAAGCTCCTCCTCATCAGTACCCACGCCAGAGATGTATAATGGTCTCTATGGCCTTCACACTATCCTCAGTAATGTATTGTGTTCATCTGTGCTCTGGTAAAAACAATTGTTTCCTATCTTAATAGAATTGCCAGACTTTTCCTTTTTTGCTGATTGCTCTTATGTTCGGCTTCTGATGTTCATCCATGCTTTATTCAGGGTGCCTTGGAAACTGATAACTGGGGTGGTGATAGGACTTGCCATCCTGACTTATCTAATTTTGTTCCCAATGCTTGTGTGACACTTTCTCCCTGTCGTTCCTCTCATACATTGCTGCCACATCCAAATCACAGGGACGCTGACACTATTTTCTAGGCTTAAGAGTTATCTTGTCATATTGTCTTATGTCCCTTCTATAATAAATTATTATTTTGCTTGGCTGCCTATAAAATCTCCATGTCCTGGCTATGGTGGAGGAAGTAGGCTGAATCTGAATAGGGGATCCAATTAATTGTCTGAGCACCTACAAAGAAGCGTATGAATTCACTATTCCGCAACTTCATTATTCCGGTTTCTTTCAAGTTTATAAGGTTCTCTCCTTCAAATTTCTCAGGTATCCTAAAGAAGCATATGCTATCATGATTCCTTTAGTATTATTGGTCTGTTTGCACTGGTTGTAGGTCCCACTATAATCATTAATCAAGTCTAAAAGTAATCCTTATTTAGGGCAGTATCAATATGGCAATTTAACATTGATCAGAATCACTGTAAGCATAAAGATTTAATAAAGCATTAAAAACAAACGTTACATGTGTCTGTGTCTTTTTAATACACCTTGAGGCAACAACAAATGCAGCCATAGAACTATCCCCTAGAGGTATTGGCACTCCCAGCTGAAGAACATAATCTCAAGCCTTGGGAGTACTTAAATTCCGCTTAAAAAAGGCAGGGAGGTCATAATTTCTGTGACCCTGCAAATGTAGGGTCAGTTTTTAAATATCCTATCTGGAGAATCTGCTGCAACTCCTGCAGCCCCCTCTTGCAACAATTATTTACTTTGTTGGTGGTGCTCCTGCCATCCTGGGGCCACATAATGTTAAAACAATATGCAGATAAGAAGGCTGTGTTGGGCATTATGGGGCCCTCCTTCGAGGAGCAGTGAATTTTGCAGTAGCCGCTCTCCTGCTGTGCCGCGGAGAGCTACATAGTTTTTCTTTGGTGTTTTTCTCTTTTTGATGCGGGCGCCCGTCCCACCTGGGCACTCTGCTTTGCCTCTTGATTGAGGGCATCTCAGGGAGCTCACCCCTTACCACCACCTACTGGCTCCCCTTCTGGCCAGCCTCCTGTAATGTCCGCATGGATGCTGGCAGCGTGCTTCTGGCCTGCCTGCTCCATGCGGGCAGGTTGTTCTTTCAGTGGTGACTGAGCCACTTCCTCCAGGCACAGGTAGCAGGAGCCAGCCCACCACAGTTGGCTCCTGGCTCGTCAGAGGCCCGGCGATGGGTCTCATACCCCTTTCTCCTTCTTCGAGGTGTGCAATGGCGTCCCCATCTATTTTCATGGTGAGGCTCAGAGATGGGGTCCTGTTGCCCCTTCTCTTTGTTGCTGGGGGGCACAAAGGTGCTCCCCTTTTGCCTTACTGCATTGGCCCCTGCGAAATAGCAGCTCCCCGGTGCAACTAAAGATGCGGGCAGGGTGCACCACATGCACACCCTCCTCAGGGCAAACATTTAAGTCAATCTTGCGTCGACCCCCGGACCGTGACCAACTCCGGGGATAATTTTAAGAAATTCGACGGAGCGCGGATGATCAGCTTCCCATGGGGGGAATCAAGGATCAAATATTTTTTAGGCCATAACTCGGGCCCAATCGTCCATTTTCAATGTTCTTGGGCTCCTTTTATTCCTGGTGGCGAGCTCGCGTCAGCTCTCATACTGGTCTTTGTCTCTGATGCTCCTCTCCTCTGTCCAGGGGGCAGAAGTTCACAACTTTCCCACAAATGGTCCTCGGGCTGTTATGGAGCCAGCCTCACTGGCCCTTGGAGAGACCCACTGGTCCTGAGGTCAAATAGTGAAGAGTCTTTAGTCCCTTTGGGAATATTGGGATTCCTCGTTCCAGTTGTCCGTGGCTGCTGCCACCGTGCCTCATCACCTCTCCACACCTGTCCTAACCTTCCTGCACAGCATCCTGTGACTGTTCATGATGACAACATCCAGAAGTCACTGATCACATCTCCTCTGGGAACCTCAGCTCTGCCCCTTACTGACGTCACTGCCAGGGCCTTTTCGCACCAAAACTTCAAAGAGGAGCCCCCTCCTGTGTTGGCTCCAGTTGTCTGGCCTTCCTCCTTTGTTCAGTGGGCTTGGGTTGTCCCCAGCCCCAGTAGCGGCTCCTCGAGGGAGTGCTGCGGGGCGGAGGGGCGGGGGAGGGGCAGGGTGGGGGGTAGCAAACTCCGGAATACGCCCTAACGGAGTTCAGTAAATAAATAAATAAATAAAACGAATTACATTGCACGCTGCAACACCGATTTGGCGTTGCAGCCCGCGCAATGTAATTCGTTTTATTTATTTATTTATTTACTCAACTCCGTTCGGCCATATTCCGGAGTTTACTACCCCCCACCCTGCCCCTCCCCCGCCCCGCCGCCCCACAGCACTCCCTCGAGGAGCAGCTACTGCCCAGCCCTGATATAGTATGACAGCTAATTAACAGATGTAGATGTTTATCCACACTTTTTCCTGCTCAGGAGTTGGGGGAAGCACTGTTAGTTATTCCTTTTGTGTGAGGAGGCCTTTGCTCCCCCTGCTGGGGAGCAGATTCCTTAACTTGCCCCAGCATGGTGACAAAAGGCCTGGGCTCTGATCCTGAGCTTAGCCAGAGAACTATGAGAATTCTGGACGATCCGTTATATGTATGCAGGAAATTGGGTTACTGGTTAAGGGGGGGTATTAAACCCTACTCAAGCAGCAACCACAATACTGTCACAGTGAAGTTCAAGAGAGCTCAATTAAGGCCATACAAAGGGTGCAGGACCTCTGGGGCACCACCTGGGGGTCAGGCACACACTCCAGCTGAGGCCAGCAGGGCTCAGGCATGTCCAGTTGCAGTTCGGACAGCCAGTCAGCTGGGACGTTGCAGGGATCCTCTGTAGCTTGTTATGTCCCTGTAGCTCAGAACAGGATGTCAGATGGCAGACCCTTGGAGTCACTGCAGCCTGGGATGAAGGGTGAAGGTCCAATCTTCCTTCTCAGCAAACAGGACTGCAGGCTGCAGAACAGCAGAGTAGCAGGGTAGCAGAGTGGCAGTCTTTCTAGCAGCAAAGTAGCACAGCAGTCCTTCTGTAGTATCCATAGGTCCAGAAGTATACTAAAGAGTTGGTGTCTGAGATCCAATATTTACACCTGGTGCCTTCTTTGAAGTGGGAAAAACATCTAGAGGATTCCCTTTGAAGTGTTCAGGTTTCCTGTCTCCCCTGCCCTGGCTCAAGACTAACTACAGTGGGTATGTGCAACTGACCCACTAAAGCATTTAATTTACAGACTGTGGGTACATGTAGTACCACTTTACTAGGGACTTACTTAAATTAAATATGCCAATTGGGTGTAAGCCAATTCTACCATGTGTGAAGGAGAGAGTACAGGCTCTTTGGCACTGGTTACCAACAAAAACGGGTTCAGAAAAGAGGAAGGTGGAGGCAAAAAATTTGGAGATGACCCTGCAGGGGCAAATACAACAATGTACATATATCTGCTTGGGACTTGCAATATCAATCTTCGTGCAAATGCTTCACCCAATTTTGATATCTTGATGGACTTTGTAGGCTAAAGTGATGCCAGACTGCAGTCTAAGGCAGATTTCTCCTCATTTATATAATAAAGTGTCATGGCAGACAAAACAGTAAACCATACTGACTTTCCCTATGAGTGTCAACTAATAAGATAAATGCAAAAAGAACAATTGATGGACAGAATGCAGAACAATGTCATACATTCACCCCAGTACAAAGATCTGGGCCTAAATCCATCGTTTTTTTGCTCACAATGCCATTCCAGTTTGGACCCAGCCATATGCAAATCAGTCTTGACCCTGCGCCCAATGGGAACAGTCCAGCCCGAACTGCCAAGCCAGGTCCTCCCTGGACTGGAAACAAGCATCCTAGGACCGGTTTCGGGGTTTCACCTCTCATCAGCCAGGATAGCTTGATCCAGTGGCATGGAGAGCACAGGACCCACATCTGGGCATACCCGTCCCACTCGCGGTGACAAATACAAAAAGAACAATTGATGGAGAGAATGCAGAACAATGTAATACATTTACCCCAGTTCATAGATCTGGGCCTAAATCCATCGTTTTTTTGTTCACCATGCCATTCCAATTTGGACCCAGCCATATGCAAATCAGTCTTGACCCTGCACCCAATGGGAACAGTCCAGCCCGAACTGCCAGGCCAGGTCCTCCCTATACTGGAAACAAGCATCCTAGGACCGGTTTCGGGGTTTCACCCCTCATCAGCCAGTATAGCTTGGATCCAGTGGCATGGAGAGCACGGGACCCAAGTCTGGGCATACCCGTCCCACTCGGGGTGACAAATGCAAGAAGAACAATTGATGGACAGAATGCAAAACAATGTCATACAGTCACCCCAGTACAGAGATCAGAGCCTAAATCCATTGTTTTTTTGCTCACCATGCCATTCCAGTTTGGACCCAGCCATACGCAAATCAGTCTTGACCCTGCGCCCAATGGGAACAGTTCAGCCCGAACTGCCAAACCAGGTCCTCCCTGGACCGGAAACAAGCATCCTAGGACCGGTTTCAGGGTTTCACCCCTCATCAGCCAAGATAACTTGAATCCAGTGGCAGAGAGAGCCCGGAACCCACGTCTGGGCATACCCGGCGCACTTAATGCGAGAAAGCAAAAGACACACAATTAATGGACGGAATGCAGAACAAATCAAAACATTCACCCCCAGTCAAGAGATCAGGGACGGGTATGCCCAGACGTGGGTCCAGTGCTCTCCATGCCACTGGATTCAAGCTATCCTGGCTGATGAGGGGTGAAACCCCAAAACCGGTCCTAGGATGCTTGTTTCCGGTCCAGGGAGGACATGGTTTGGCAGTTCGGGCTGGACTGTTCCCATGAGGCACAGGGTCAAGACTGATTTGCATTTGGCCAGGTCTAAACTGCGGTGGCATGGTGAGCAAAAGAGTGATGGATTTAACCCAGATTTCATGTCTGGGGGTGAATGGTTAGATTTTTTCTGCATTCCGTCCATCAATTGTGTATCTTTTACTAATAAGATAAGGCCCACCCCAGGTCAACCTCTAACCCTCAGAGAGTCCCCTCTGTGCAATGTTACATATGTGCATCTACCAAGCTGCACACACAGTAGTCTCAAACCTGTAACACGTACATATGTGCATATGTGTGTACACACGTCTTCACGTGTAACCTGCCAAATGCCCCTTACAGCAGCCTTATCTTAAAAGGTGGACCCTGGCGCTAAACAAGCGCAGTCCATTTACCAGGTGAGACACATGTAGTGAGACTCACCCACAGTAAAAAGTCCAAAACTGATCAAAAAAGCAAAAAATACGGGCGTACTAAATGGTCGGCACTTATTTTCAAACACACAGTAATCTTAATTATGAGTGGTGTAATAATTATCACACCCTTGCAGTTTTCCACTAATCAACCTTGCAGAAATTTATTTGGGTTAAAAGCCCTTAAAAAAATGCAGAATTTGGTGTGATTCCGATTGTTAGGCCTCATTTGTAATTTCAAAAGTCGGAATAAGAGGTATTTGCCACACATGGTAAATATCTCACTCTGGGATAATGCCATTTTCATTGTGTGATAAATAACTCACCTATTCTGTCTAACTTGTAGTGAGGGCCATAATCATAAATTTGGGAAGTCCTGGCAGGATTGTATTTCCATCATCAAGATGGGTGAGTACAAGTGCTATGCATCGATCTGGATATTGAGACCTTGTAAGAGGCACTAGGTTGGGATAAAGGTGTTAGCCCATTAGTGGTCTTCTAATAGAACCCGTTAGCAACCAGGTAAGAACGCAGTGTAAAGTCGGTCATCTTCTGCCACTCTAGCAGCAATATCGACCATGATGTGAGATGGATTTCTATACCGAATATGCACCTCTCTTTTTGCAGATCATAAATGAAGCTCCTCTTTGGAAACGTTATGCAATTTATGTGCAATTGAATTATGGACTCGACTTTGCTCTTTTATCAGATTTGAAGAATTGGAGCTAACTCCAAGTAAATGTGTGTGCAAGAAGGATGCTCACTTATTATACAATCCGGGTACTCTTTGATGCATTGGCAGGTAATGTTCACAGTGCTAAGGATTTGCTTTAACACACTACCTTTACTATTTGCATATTTGCTTATTTACATGGCACGCTCATCTTTACTACTTGTGCATCAGTTGTTGAATTTGCAACTTTGTGGTATTAACATGTGCAGGTCCATGCTTAATATGAACAGATGCACTAAAGTGCCCATTGTGTATTTTTCTACATCCAATTTTTTCTATTTATGGATATGCGGTCACTCATTTTTTCACTATTCGCCTATGTGTTAAATATGTACATGCAAAATATAAAATAGTACATATGCTTGCTTAATATAAACCGAGGCGTGTTTGTGCATAATTCGTATTTTTGTACAAGCACATTTGCATTTTAGCCTATTTAAATATCAAAATGAAGCAAATGGTACCTGGTGGAATTCAGTGCCAAGTTATTGCATGTTATGTTCTGCTTATATTTTTGTCTCCAGTATCTCGTTGAATTATGTTTACTCTTACTGTGGAGAAAGACTTGACACAGTGCAGTTAAATCGTGTGCCACTTTCTGCAAAATCAGCAGGTGAAATGTTAGCAATAATGTGATCAGTGAACGCCAGCCCATTGAGCTAATTTCACCACCTGGTACAAACAACAGCAGACCTATTTTGTGTTTGCCTGGCATCACGTTGTTCTGTTCGCATTGCAAAGTTCCTCATTATGCACAGCTGAGTTGACAGGGCATTGCTTGCCTTTACATATTTACTTATTTTCAACCTTCTGCTGTTTCTAACTTCCCGTCTTCCTTTTATATCCAGGAGCAATAGTAAAAATTGTCTCATCGTGTAAGCCCACACCATCTCACAATGCAGCCTTAGGTCTGTGCCGACAAGAATACATACAACTGTCTTAATATTTTATCGCAGCTTTCAACAATATTACACTTTAGAGAAGAGACCCGGAGTTATATCATCATGATTGACTTGACAGATGAGCTGACACATCCGCATTTGTGGAAAAGATGACATAAGCTGCAAAATCATTAACGCTCTTTCTGACAGTTCATTTAAAATTTGGGCTAATTTTAGGTCTGACCTGCCCCATCAGACATACATTTTTTCAACTAAATTGTACATGATATACATACATAGAGGGCCTGATTACGAGCTAGTTGGTGTATTCCGACCCATGCCTAAACCTCTGTTTACACATGGGTCAGAATCATTGGCTGGTGGGTTTTTAACACATCCGATAATGATCAGATGCGTTGAATACTTCAACCTCCCTTAAATTTCAGTGGGTCAAATTTGCCAAAATTTAACGAGGGAAAAGCATACGGTATTTACCATATTATGCGTCTTTTGATGCGTTAAGCACCAAAAGCTGCATGTTATTACCCACTAACTCATAATAGGTTATTTATTGCACTCGATAAATAATGTACCCCATAGTATCTTTATTTATCAGGTGTGATAAATAGCACCCATAACTTGTAATTAGGCCAGAGTTTCTTTTGGTCAGCAGGCTCCATTTATTGGTCTGTTAAATTGTCATTCATATTTTGCTTCTGCCCACCAGAGCATACAGCATGGATAAATGGGTTAGACCACATTGGCAATGTCCTCCCTACAATTTGAGTGACTGCACATAGCCTGTGCCCATTGTTCAATTGTTCTCATTTGCTGCAAAATAATGTCTTTCTCTTCAGTGACACATCTGGTTCAAAGTATGATTTTATATTAATTTAAAATACTAGCTTTTTATTTTGCATGCATTTTGCTTGCCCAGATATCTCATTTTTAAACTTGCTGTTATTAAGTGTTTAAGTGACATTGCAACACTGTAGCAGAATGCAATATCAGTGCTTCTTAAGGTAGTCATTTTTTCCTACTTCACCTAATGGCTGGAATATTTTTGTTTCTCAAAGCCAAACCTACAAATTGAGGTTTATTTTAGAATAATAAAGATGAATATCCCAACTGTTCTGAGAGTTTTCTCTTGGCACGTGAGAGGCATTGATTGTTTTTTCCTGCCTGGGACCTGCATGCAATGCATGGTGGTCTAGGCACAGAACAACAGTGTTGATAGTACTCCATAAATGTAGAGGGGGTTCTGAAGCCATGAAGCCAGTGGCCCTGTGGCTACTGGCTTGCCAAGATGGTGTTTCTGAAAGCAGAGCTAGCTAAAGATACACAATTTAAACAAATCAGTTCATTCTCTCCAAATGCGGCCGGGCTAAGTGGCATGGGCAGTTAGGGCATCTGCCAATTTTTGACACATTCCTCATTACAGTCAACCTCTAAATAGGAATGTTGTCTTATGTACGCAAAACGTGTGGCAATGGTGAACTAAAATGTAGGTACTGTGAACATGGAGTATTTGTTTTGAAGGATAGATGATAATGTATGCACTTCCAGGATCGTGTTGGAACAGAAAATCCTCCACATGGTAATGGATGTGCACCCCTGCCCGGAGTGCCCTAACTGTACTGATGGCTGGATCCCTAAGGCTGATTTTTGTTGTCAAAGGCAAACATGGATCATGTGTGTGCACCATGTCATAGGCCTGGCTCATGGATTGCAGTCATGTTGGACCGGGAGGAATGCCTAAATCGCTACACTCGTAGTGGTGAAAGGCTGCTTGTTAGACCTGGCTTTTTCAGCGGGTTTATCCCCAGACTTTTTGCTTTTTGGCCTCCTGTTTCTGACCTGTTTTTGTTGGTTTTATGACTCTGGGCACTTTACCACTGCTTGTCAGTACTAAAGTTCATATGGTCTCCCTGTAAATTGTTGTTATGGGTTGGTGTTTCCATGATTGGCTATTTGATTTACTAGTTAGTCCCTAGTACAGTGCACCGTGTGTGCCCAGAGCCTGCAAATCAGTGCTGCTAGTGGGCTTGCAGCACTGATTGTGGCACCCACATAAGCAGCTTGTAAATGTAACTCTGGCCTGCCATTGCATAGCCTGTGTGCAGTCTGGTACTGCGATGTCGACTTGGCAAGTGAACCCACTTGCCAGGCCCAACCCTTCCCTTTTCTTACATGTCAGTCACCCCTTAGGTAGGCCCAAGGTACCCCTGTGGGCAGGGTGCAGTGTATGTGAAAGGTAGGACATACACTGATGTGTGTGGCATGTCCTGATAGTGAATTACTGCCAAATTCGTTTTTCACTATTGTAAGGCTACCTGTTCCCATAGGACAGAATGGGGAGTTTGCTTATAACATCTTATAAACATAACTACCCCTGGGAACAAGGTAGGAAAATAAAGTTTAGTATGCCTGAACTCAGAATGTTAAAATGCAGCTTTTAGTGAGGGTGATTTTTACATTCTGTGTTTGAAAATGACACTTTTATAAAGTAGGTAATTTCTTGCTTAGTCATCCAGTGTGCCTCTGCTAGGTTTGTGTATTGCATGTCTGGCTTTTGGATGACAGGGGCTGGGAGGAACAGTGGCTGCAGAGAGCCTGATGAGTCAGGGCTGGGCTGAATAGACCTGGGTTGCATTTAGAGTAGGGGGAGGAGATTTCCTTTCACCTGAATGGGCTTGGTCTGCCAAGGACAATGCTGTCTACACCTCCTGCCAGGAAGCTGCACCAGAGAGGACAGAACCGATTTTGACTGATCACAGGGCTCCTCTGCCACCAGAGAACAAAGGATTTTGGGAAATAAATATTGGGGTCCAGACCCCAGAACTTTAGGTCACTTCTGGGAATCAAGAGGAACCATTGCCAAGGAGAAGAGCAGGAGAAGCTGAGGAGGAATACTGCCCCTGTGCTGTCTGCTGTCTGGGGTTAGCCTGCAGTGGCTACTTGCTGCCACGGTAAGGTGAAAAGGACTTTGATGTTTGCTGTGTCCCCTGCTTGAAAGAAGATCTCCAAGGGCTTGAAATTGAGCTTGCCTCCTTTTCTTTAGTCTCAGGGACACAAAGACTTCACCACCAGCTCCACTGAACTTCCTTGCTGGGAGTTCCGACCTGCAAAGAGGTGCCTGTTGTTGTTTTGGACCTCTAGAGACTGTTTTCTACTGGGAGCTGGTAAATCAACGCAACACCGAGAAGCGTGATGCATCCGTACCTGTTTCCGACGCATCGCCAAAGAAACCGTCGCAGTGCCTGCCCACGGCTCGAGAAATTGCTGCACGCCGCCTCGAGTGCACCGAAGTCCGAGATCACTGCACCGATTTTAACGCAAGGCCTGCTGTGCAGCTGCAAGAGTTCACACATGTTTCCGGATCGTCGCATCGCATGGAGGTGCCAAGTTTGTCGCATCTTTGGGGGACGCAGTAAGAAACCGAAGCATCACCTCCCCACGCAATAAGAAACCGACGCATCACCTCCTCTCCGGTAAGGAACCGACGCATCACCTCCCCTGCACAGCAGTAAGGAACAGACACATCACCTCGCCTGGAGCAAGGAACCAATGCATCACCTTCCCTGAGTGTAAGGAACCGATGCATCACCTTCCCTGCTGCCCGTTTTGTTTATTTGCATGACGCATCCAAGGTACTTTGTGGGAAAAGTGTTACATCTGCAATTTGCTCTGAACTGAACTATTTCTACCATCTGAAAGTAAAAGTTTTTACTGTATGTGTTCATAAATGCTTTACATACTGCCTCTGAGATAAGCCTGTCTGCTCATGCCAAGCTACCAAGGGGGAGAGCAGGGGTTATTTTAGAAGTGTATCCCCCTTACCCTGACTAGAAGCAAGGGTCCTTATTTGGACAAAGGTACCTACCTCTGCCAACTAGAGACCCCCATTTCTAACACTGCTGCTTTTGCCAGGAGTAAAGGAGCACAAGTGTGGTGGTGGCAGCATACTGTGTAGTGATCAGTACAAATAAATAGGTCCTTTTTTACCTGTGTCACTGGAGTGAGGCATACAGGCTCACTAAGTTAAAGTGACGCTGCTGTATGCTTAACACACCCTTGGTCTACATCAGTTTGGTGTGTAGTGCTGCACAGTGCATGTGTGATGTACATGTGCTGTATTATGTGTACCTGTGAATGGTACAATACATGAAGGATTTAGTACTTTGCAGTGCATGCAACTTATTTGTATGTGCTGGGTGTCTGTGTCATGAAAGATGTAGTGCTGTACTGTGCGTGCGTGTTATATGCATGTGATGAAGCATGTGTGCCTCTGAGTGATAAAATACATGCCTGACTTTGGGTTCCATTTTGGGAGATGAGTGATCTATGGTGAAACATGAAGAGAGGAGGTAGAGGAATCCCCCAGACAGGTTTGTGGATTGCTGCATTCCTGTTAGCTGGGTGGGACACACTGGAGAGAGGGAGAGCCAGGATCACCCAGTCCCATTCATAGGGTACTCTTTGATTCAGAGAGAAGTCACAAGAAAGAGGCCTTGGGACATCTCCAGGAAGGAGTTGGGGCTGATAAGACAATCAAAAAGAGTAGGGCTAAGATTGTGCGATAACGTTTAGATACATATATCACTGTACCTCACATCCAGTGTGAACTCCTAGTCATTCCAGTGGCCTGTGTTTTGGGGCTATAAGCTTTGGAGTTGCTCCTGCTGTGACAGACTGGTTTCCTCCAACATAAACTTCAAAGACTCAGAATATAAATCACATTTCATTTCTGGAAATGGACTATAGGAAGGGGAGCTTGAGACCCCCAAAATGGTCAACTGTAAAGCAGCCAGCCACGCTGTGTGAGGAGGAGAAGCTCTGCAAGACTTCTGCCTGTGACCAGGACTTGCGACCAAGGCCTGCTAGTCTCCCAGATTTGTGAGGGGACATCGCCCAGGGAATCCAAGACGACCTGCCCTAGAGCCTGTATGCCAAGTCAGCGAGCCCTGCAGAGGAGAACAGTGTTTGAGGGAGCAAGGTCCTTTGGGGAAACCTTACAAGTGGATACCCTTAGCGGGTCCATGTTCACGAAAATATGGTGACCCTCATATGTCAGAGGTGAGCTGCCATGAAGTGAGCCATGATAATTGCTGTGTCAGCAGGCCATCACACGTGTGCAGTGAGGAACCAGCAACCCCATATGCTAGGAGTTGACATACCGAGTGCCCTGAAGCCCTGTGCAGTGGTGAGCCAACTACCCCCTATGACAGAAGAGCCGCCATGAAGAAATCCGCTGTGCCAATCAGGTGGGAGCCCATGAGCAATCGAGAGATGGTGACCCATATGCCAGAGGTTGACTCTGGAACCAAGCAAGAAGTGTAGCCTAGTTGCGGTTGTCAGAGGAGGAAAGAGGGTACTGTTGTGACACTTACGGGCCTGCACCATGAGGATCACCATCAGAACTTTCACACACCCCCACCAACCATGGGAAGGGCCCAAAAACTTACCTTGCTTGGAAGAGCTATGAAGAACCCCCAGTAGCTGCGGCAACATGACTGCTTGTGAGGAACTTGAGGTCCGCTGAGTGCAGCCCACCTCGGGCGCATGCAAAGAACTTAGTGGAGAGAGCCGCTGCAGCTCAAGACTGATTTCTGGCCAGTCGGTTCCATGGGACTTGCTTTCCAGATAGCGCTTCGGCGCTGGAACAATTTTGACTTTTGTACAGAGTTGGAGTGGCACTCCTGTGACTCGGACTGGTGGGGCTTCATCTGAATGTTGCCTATAGTGATTGAGGAATATCCACTAGGAGCGAATGGGACTCAGGAAACCACCTAATAAACACTAGAGCTTTGACCTCAGGGGACTTTAGAACTGTTTGTGAATATGGTATTTTTTTCTTTTCTGCTGTAGCTGTAAAATAAATACTTTTTTTAATAAAAGTAGGCATTTGATTCGACAATCATATATTGCTGCTGCAAGTATTTTGAGTTATAAGCCTGTGTTCTCCCACCCAAGAAGTCTTGGACTTCTCGACTCACACTACTACTGAGAATCAAGTGCTGAAGGGGGCGTACTTGGCCCAGTTGCTCAGGACCAATAGTGGGCCAGGACCCGGGACATCAGGAGTAAAAGGTCTCAACCCCCACAGCTGGGCCCAGTAGCTCCTGCTTGCCCTATGGGCAGGGTTCTGACAGATGCTATATTAGATAGGAGGCATTCCATATGCCAATAATGTGGGGTGCAATAAGGCAATTACTGCTTCTTTTCAGGATTTGATCCAAGATACATGGTTATGATGGTACACAATAGAACTTAGGGACTTGGACACAGATTATGGTCCTTGTGGCTAAATTTTGTGGTCAAAGTCCAAGCTATGCAGGAACTTTGATGTGACAAGTGGTAAACATCCCATCTCGTGGAAAACTGGAATGCTGGACATAGGGTAGACTTGCCAGAGTCCACCTTCTTCACCTGTACCTCCATGGTAGCCCCTGAAAGCAGATAATTATTGTGTGACAGTGTTTTCAATAATTTTGTCTCAGATCATATGCATCCAGCCCAATCAAGCAGCACTGCACCTCAGAACACGTGTAAACATGTGAGGAAGCATCAGAATGTATGTTTAACTGTAGCACTTGGGAAATTCCTTGGCACAGATCTTACTGTGAAGTGCCAGACCTACACATCGGTAATGATGCCATGCATGGCATTAGGATGATACCATTATCTAAGACATTGTTCTGCTTTGTTGTTAAGGTGTTGTGTGTTGGAAATATACAGCAGTCCTGTGGCAAAAAGATGAGGGAACTCAAACCTTGTCCTCCTTTCACCTTTATCATCCATCCAAAGTGTTTACAGGGAGGCAAGTATAAAATAGTAGCGACCTATTGGTCTTTGTCAGCTATAGTGCCTAGTGACAATTGTTACATAATGAATATAGCAACTGTGCCCTCTTCCCCTCTATCATGCGGGTGTTCAACTTTAATATTGTTGTAAAAATAATGTGGTACTCTAATATTATTGAAAAAAATATTGTGATGACAATAATATTGTAGGTTAGAATATCACAAGTAAGAATATATATTTTTTTATTTTGTTAAAAATGTCAAAATATAGAATATATTTTTACGTGATATAGTTTTATATTATATTTGTTTTTGATATACATGTAATGCTTAGTTAGATTTAATTGCATTAGTTATTATTTTAAATGCATTTATTTGTAACTTTTTTTGCAGTTTATCTTTTGGGTTTGGTGATGTATTTCAAGAATTATACGTTATTTAAAATTAATATTGTTTATTATTGGTGGTTGATTTTGATGGGGAATAGCATAGGAAGCAGTTTCAAAATATTTATTCTATAATATTGTATTCATTTCAAGTTAATTGATTCAGTTTTAATAGGTTGATCACATTAATATTTCTTTTTATTAATTACTTTTATCATGTAAATGTTGGTGTTTTTTAAAAATATTAAATAATTATTATTGTTGTTGTTCCTGTTTTTGATGTGATTATAATTATGAATATTATTATGAAGTTGTTGTTGTTTATGTCTATCGTATTAGATTAATTATAAGAATGTTTTAATATATTTGTATAGGTTTTTTATTTTTGTTTGGCTGTCAGGTGTAATTACCCCACAAAGCACTGGCTTAGCAAATGCAAACAATATCTTTGTTTGTGTATGAATATAAATGTTTTTTTCTAAAGAAACTCAAATTCTTGTTCATCATTCTTTCAGGTGGAAACAATATTCCTAAACCGGGAGCAACACTGTTCAACATTTCGGAAACTTTATAAAGATTACTTTTGTGTTTTCTGAAACCTTCAAAAGGAATTTTAACAAGTTGCCGGCTTTTGATTTTTTTTGGGAGAAAGGGGGCTGCGTGGCCCCCTTCCCTTGACCCTTTGGGCCCCGGCGACCCAATCCCCCAGGGCCTAACACCCTGCCTCAGACTTTTACCTACAATTTCCCTAGAAGTGCACCCCTGAAAAACAGCCAGCCACACCTCGCTCTGTCCTGCAAATGTGTTCCCTAAGTGCAGAAAGGATACTGCAATGCTTCCCTTTTACATCCTATCAAATTGATTGTTTGTACTTCTGAAAATTTGTGGAATTTGGTAGCTTCTTGGTTTAAATCTCACATACGTTCACTTCCACACAACAATGCGCATTTGGAGTGTATTTAGCTCAGAATATATCTGTAAAAGAGTATATTGTGCTTGTACCATGGAAGCAGAACTGACTATTGTAATTGTCAATAATAATGTTTGTAAATGCGAAGCCAGAGATGGTTCCATCCACGTTTATATCTAAATTCTGTGTGTAGTTTTGTCTTATTACAGAGCGAGGTACGAATTATTTACTTTCCAGGCCTCTTTCTCTTTTCTTTGTTGTGAGAATTCTGGTTCAATGTTGCCTAGGAAATCAGATGTTACTAGCCCCAATTCTGGCAATTAGGATTTTTTACTTCTAATGCGCTAGATCCCTGGTACTGTGGACGCACATGCACCATTTTGCACATGACTCTCAGGGTAGCGATTAGAGCAGTCTTTTTGAATTTGTTAAGAACAACAAAAAAGCTGAAATTCAGTAAATTACATATGAGATACAATATATGAAAGCAAGGCAATTGTTAAAAATAGATATACATATACATAAATGCGTATTCTACGCTGAACATGGAGGTAGGAAGGGGAAGGAAGAAATAGATAGCTATACTCTACAAGTTCAAAAAAATTATACTTATGAAACTGTAGACACTGTAAAATAATGACATTATGGGTCCGATTCCGATTCGGGCCGGAAATCTCTCCGACCGAGCCGGACCCGGAGAGATTTCCGACCGAATCGGACTCTGGCAGTCCGACCGAACGAGTACGATGCGCACGCATGCCATCGGACTCGAGTCGGTCGGACTCCCATTGAAGTCAATGGGAGCCGGTCGTACAACGCGTACGCGGGCTCCCATTGACTCAATGGGTGCGAGGCGGACAAGGGCGCCCCCTACAGCAGGTACGCGTCGATGCGCATCGCGGCGTACATGCACAGGTAGGGGGGACCCATGGGTCCCCCCTGTGTGCGACTCGCGCGCCTACGCGTACAGGGGGGTCCGACGCGGACCCCCAAAGTCCGGCTCCGACAGCTTTTTCGAGCCGGACGGCGCGAGTCGATCGGACTGCTCGCGGCGCGCATCGTACTTACCCGTCCGGGAAACGTCTCCATAGCGCGGTGCGAGTCGTGTCCATGCGAGTCGGTCGGAGCATGTTGAAGCCGCGTTCGAGTCGGTCGGAGATTTCGCGGGTGCCTGCATCGTACTCGCTCGGCCGGACCCGCGTACGATTCGGTCGGGAAACAGGGCTCCGAATCGGATCCGGTAAATCCGAATCCGATTCGGAGCACTACCGGCCGAGATCGGAATCGGCCCCAAAATATCGTCATTTAATATATAAAAAAAAGTGCAAAGGCAGTTGAGTTAATTCAAGGTGGTTTCCTCACTTCATCAGACCCAGTAATAATTTTATTAACAGGTGAGGAGGACAAATATGTAGTTTGTGGAAGCCATAAAGATCTCTCTGAATGGCTAAGAATAAAGGAGATACATAGGGCCCGATCCAGAACTTTGTAAGTTCACAAAGGGCATTTACGAGTACTATCTTTATGTATGCACTTGGGGTGGAGATCGCCCCTAGTGCGGACATAAAAATAGTACTTGTGAATGCGCTTTGTGAATTTCCAAAGTCGTAAGCTTAGACGTTTGGTCTAAATTTAGATCAAAAATCTAAGATTACCTTTGTGAATTGGGCCCATAGTTTGAACCTAGTCTATGATGAAAACATATGGCATTCCACCAGAATCAAAAGGTAACATTATGTGCTTGCTTTCAATTGGACGTTATTAAGTGAAAGTGAAAAGCAACAGCTAACAACACATCTATGAGCATACTAGGGGTTAAGTGAAGCCATTGAGGAGCCAAACTACCCAGTAAACATTGGTAAAGGAGAAAGGGATAACAGTTTTAAATATCTTGTTAATTCAGTGCCAAACCAATTTCCAAAACTGGAGAATAGAAGGACAATCAAATAGCATATGTTTTAAATCAGCAGCTGAGCTTGAGCAGGACCAGCAAGATGAATTTGCAGTTGGAGAAAAGGATTTTAAATTCATAGAGGTAAGCAACAAATGATGATAAAAAAAATAAAGGGTTTGCGTAATGTGTGCAGCTCGTGCTGTTTTATGAAGCTTAAGCCATAACTTGCCCCACATGGCAATAGACCAACATTCCATTAAGTCCTTTTCTCAGGCCACCTTCATCTTTGATGTGATTCTATCTGAGACAACATGTAATGACTTATAAATAAGGCTCCCTGTGTTCTGTTTTTACAGATAAATACAGAAAACTATTTATTTTCCTGTCTGTATTTAGTTTTAAATGTGGAAAAAATGGAAATTAGATTATTTTTTGAGTCATTCTAAATGCGGTCAGTCATGACTGCCAGGCCAATAGCTGAACAGATTGGCAGGTAAAGGGCAATAAAACAGAAATGAATTTTAGTAAAGAGGCTTAAACAGCAGTAGATATGCACAACCTTGATACTAAAATGTTCATGTTTTCGTATTAGTGCATTGATTTAACATCTGTTGGTTTTCATATAATTTTAACCTATCAGGCGTTCAAGCTTGAATGCACATTTATCGGTTACATAAATGCGGAAAGATACTAGTTTCACCTTCATTTTTTCAGAAAACTCAAAATAAAATATGGATACATACAGATAACAGTAGCAAAAAATAAATATGGATAAACACAGACAGAACTATAAAAAAAAAATACCATAAAACTGGGAGCCCTATTATAAATAATAAAAGCCGAGGGGTTGGTGCTTAATAATGGCCAAAGTGTAATGGCTATGGGGCGAGATGTGATATAGGAGGCAATGTGGAACTATACTGATTAAGAGATTCAATCAAAAGATCATATTGTGATTGGGAAAATTTAGCTTGGAGATCAGAAAAGGATAGGAGTTGATCATCAGTGAAGCACTGTACAACCAACACAATCCTTTGGTTCACCAAGTTTTCCAGTATGTAGAATGATTCCTAACTCACAAAAATCTGTTATGCCAAATAGGTTGTTGTTGAAAAGTAGTAACTGAGGGGTATGTTGAAGGTAGAAGGGGGTGTCAGGATTTGCCGGGAATGGGAAATAACTGGAATGCATTATTGTGAGAATTTTGTTGTGAAAGGAAGAATTTCCTTAAAAGCAAAAGAAGAAATGAGAAATATTTGTAGCTGCAGCCAAAAAAGGAGGGTGTGGCGGGCAGTCTGGAGAAAGCCATTGAGAAGCATGTTTCAAAGAAAAAGCATAATGATATTTTTTTAAATCTGGAAATTTAAGGCCTCCATTAGATTTATGCTTTTTTTAACGAGGACAAAGCTATACGAGGAAAATTATTTTTCCAAAGAAAGTTTGATAAAAGAGAGTCTATTTTCTGAAAATAGCGAGCAGGAATATGAACTGGGATCATGGCAATAGGGTATACTATCACAGGTGTGAGCATCATATTGATAGAGTCAATCCTGCCCCACCAAGAGAAAAAAAGTGGATGCCAATGAGTAATATTATTATTTAATGTCTTGAGAATATAATTAAAGTTTAATTTTATAGTTTCCTTGATAGGATGCGAGAATTACAGTTCCAAATATTTTATTTTAGTGGGTTGCCTATTGAAACCCGTATACTCACAAAGTTGCTTATTGCACAAGATATTTAAAGGCAATACCTCACATTTATTGGTATTAAGGCGATATCCTGACAGTTGGGAAAAAGTGGTAACTTGCTGAAGGAAAGGATTAAGGGAAGTGGTAGGGATAGAACAATATAGGAAAATGTCATCATCATAGACTGCCATCTTAATTTGTTGTGACCCAAATGAAAAGCCAGATATGCATGCATTTTGTATGATTTTGGATAGAAAGGGTTCCAATGCAATAATAAACAAGAGAGGCGAAAGCGGGAACCCTTGGCACACCCCTCTAAACAAGGGAAAATAATCTGAAAGTATACCATTAACAAAAATTGCCACCTTAGGGCCTGTATATAACAGAGACATTAAAGAAATCAATTTAGGTGGAAAACCTATCCATTTAATGCCTGAAACATAAAATCCCACCCAATCCTATTGAAAGCTTTTTCTGCATTTAATGCAATAGCAGCAATAGGATGGTCTAGTGTAGAGGCCTTACTAAGAATGTTAAAAAAGACTCGAGCATTGTTGGAGACCAGTCTGAGGATGCATATCCAGGAATTGTTTCCAGGGATCTGCAGTGACTTTAGCCACATCCGGAGAGCAAAACAGTCTATGACCGGCCCAGATAATTTGCTTTTTAGCTTTGACAGCAGACATGACTTGCAACAGGTCTGTATATTGCAGGAAGAACAAGATGACTCCTCATGGCTTGGCAGAAACTCTGGGACCAAGTCTATGGGCCCTCTGTATGTTGAGGAGAGTGGTGGTAGACATATCTAGAAGTTTTGGGAGAAAAGATTGAAAATAGACAGTCGGGTCAGAGCCCTCCATATTTTCAGGGAGTCCATATATGCAAAGGTTATTCCTGCAATTTCGGTTTTCAAGATCCTCAGTGTGCTTTTTAAGTTGAGATATCTCTGATTCCAACTGAAAAATATTTTTAGCTACAAATTGAAGGTTATCTGTTTTTTTGCACTACTAGTAAAACTTGTGCTTCCAATGAGGACCATTTATCATCTAAATGCTGCAACATTTTGGTAGTCTCTTCCATAAAGGCTTTCAGTGTGCGGATTTCCTCAAGGATCACCTCCATGGAAGGAAGATTTTACTGGAGAAGGGGCTCCTTTTTTGGTCTTTTTATTTAACCCTATCAGCCTCTTACTTGATGAAGATGTTTTTGGGATGGTACCTGTACGAATACAGGTTTCTGTGAAGTTACTTCATCCACATTGTTATAACTAGAGTCTGAGTATGAAAGTACAATGTTATTGAAGGTACCAGAAAGTTTAAGGTTTCTTGATTTCCCCATATAAGGAAAATGGTATAACAATGGGGGGAAATCCAAAGACTACTGACTCCCCGCAAGCATGTGAGGCAGGAAATTAAGTAGAGCACACTGGAGGCAGAGATGATGTATTAAAAACCTTACATGTAAGCACTGAGGAGGAACAAACCTTAATTTAAAAAATATCAGCTATCTCCCTGTATAAATGGATAGTTCTTTCATTTAAAAGAAGTCAGTGGTCCAGATGCCTGAGAAACATGAAGAAAAGCTCAGAAAAATATGTTGGGAGTATGAGAACATTTAATAATATCACACACGGAAAATTGTTAGTTCTGAAGGGAGCTCCAGAAGACAGCAGAGCAAGTGAAATTCTGAGGAAAAATAAAATTTTATTGCACTGAAAACTGGCTGCAAAGTGCCCAATATTTATTTCCAATAATGTGCAAAGTGTCTATGATAGAATTAGCGTACAGGCTTATCTTCTTCATGAAATATGATGATGTAATAAATGCAGGAGTGGAGCAGCTCCAAAATGCAGGGTGGAATGAGGAATGTACTAACCACCTCTCAAAATGGTAGGCTCGACCTATCGCTGAGAGGCAAAATATCCCAGGGACAGCCACGAGCAGAGACAAGGAGAAAGGGAGCATGAAAGAGCTCCAACAACTTGCTAGACATTCAGGAGGAGAAGCATCCTTGTCTCCTCAGTCAGGCGAGTGCTGGAGTGGTCTCATAGGGCAGGAAGCTCCCCATGTTTGTCGGAGCTCAGCGAGGCACCACCATCTTAGTAGGCACCAAAACCACGCCCCCTGATAAGAGCAGTTTAAGGCTTTCTTCGGGAAGTGTTTTGGGCTAGAAACTCAGGAGCATTTTTATGAATTTGGTGGTGCAGGGCAGGGTAGCAAGTCACCTTGCAGCGCTGCCCTTCATCACAGGGAAAGGGCAGGAATGCTCTGTATTTATCCAATGCAGCGCATTCTTGTCTTTTTCCCTTGCACTGGTGCCATTTTGGCAGCATAGTGCCAGTGCAGGCACCCTTACACCATGGTGCAAGGGTGCTTGTGCTGTAGGTAGGATTTTTTTTTGTACAGGAAGGGGCAACTTCTTGCAAAAAAACAATACTGAGAGGCTTTTTTCTTTTTCTATGTGTGCTGCAGAACACATAGAAAGAGGACGTAATGAGGTGAAATAAAGATATTTCTCCTCATTACGCCTCACCTGGGGAGGTGTATCTTTTTGGTGCATTTACAGGTTTACACAGTCTTGTAAATATGGGAATGCATCCAAAACCATGGGAGTTGTGTGGGGGCACCCAAGCAACGCCCATGAAATGCCTACCCAGGGCAGACTAATGCAATGCAGAGATTTGCACTGAGTTGCGATATTACAGATTTTTGGAGCCACTTAAAGCCACACAGAGTGGATTTGTATGGCTTAAAAAATCAGACTTGAGTCCGTCGTGCAAGAGCAACGCAAACCGGTCATAAATATGGCCCTTAGTACTCCGAAACAAAATTCAATACATCAATTTCCAGTCAGTGCACCAGCAGACCCAAATCCCTAAAATCACAATACCCCTATATACACCTAAAAAAGACCTGTGATACACAGTTATGAAAAGTCAGACCTACTTGTTTTAGCATAGGTTGTCACCGTGCAGATAATAGTATGAAAATGAAAATGTTACCATCATTAAATATGGCAGACTCTTACCCTCAATATACACATATTTAAACTTTTAGCATTAAATACCATACCTATAGATTTTGACATTATTTCAGTAATAAACAGAACCAAACAGTGAACATTTTAGTCAGTTTTGTTTTCCTCATTACACCAAGTTGCCTATCAATCAATGAAAACTCTTGCCTAAGAGACTAGGGGGTATATTCACAAGGACCTACTCCCGATTTATCCCCACCTTAACCCATCAAAAGTGGAGATAGATTTAACACCCCATTCACAAGAGTGTGCAAACTGCAGACATCGCCAGTATTCCCGCGATAACAGCCCCAAAACGTATCCCCACGGTGGACACCACCAACTAACCCTAATGAGATGCAGAGTAGGCGTTCCCGTGCAAAAACACACGAAAACACCACAACACCACTTTCACAACGAACTGCCAGATCCACGATGCGAGTCAAAACCACAGAATATGCTGTGGTAGCAGCAGGCATTTAACACCTGCCTCCTGCAGGTGTAAAGCCGGACGACTACCTGCAGTAGGCAACGGAGCCCCGCATACAGCCACACCGAAAAACAAACGACGCCATGGAGCTACTCATCATGCAGCTTGGAGCCCCAACAGGGCCACAACACCCACCGCCACCACCCCCAGGACCACCACCACCCCCAGGACCCGGAACCGCCCCCCGGACCACCACAGAGGCAGCGCAGAGTAAGACAGCGGACCTACCGAAAACGCACAGACCTAACGCCCAAGGAAGTCATTGCCCACTACAGGCTCAAAAGGACAACCATCATCCGCATCATGACCCACATCGCCCACAGGTTGACGGTACCAACCCAGCGGACCACCAACATTCCTCCGCAGACAAAGCTGCTGGCTGTGCTGCACCTGTTGGCCTCTGGTACCTTCCAACCAACAACTGCCAGAGTCGGAGGGGTCTCACAGCCAGCCCTATCAAAGTTCATCACACCTGTCCTGGATGCCATCATCAGCTTCATACCCCAGTACCTTCACTTCCCCCACACTGCGCAGGAACAGCTAGAGACCAAGCAAATGTAAAAAAAAAATGTAAGTCCGTTTTTATATAGCGCAGCTACTCACCCTTACGGGTCTCAAGGTGCTGGGGGCCGGAGTGGAAATTAAGTGAGCTATTGCCCAGAGTCACATGGTGCTGAGCTGAGCTGCCGCCGGGGATCGAACCGTGAACCCTGTGCTCTGAAGTCAGCTGCCCTGGCCGCTGCACCACACCTCTCCACTAAGCAAGGCTTCTACGCCTTTGCTAGCTTCCCACACGTGTTGGGGGCCATTGACTGCACACATGTCCCACTTGTGCCCCCTGCGGATACTGCACACCACTACCGCAACAGAAAGCAAACGCATTCCATCAATGTGCAGGCAATAGTGGACCACCGGGGAATGTTCACCAATGTCGTCGCAAACTACCCAGGCAGTGTGCACGATTCCTACATCTTCCGACAGTCCATCATCAACCAGCGCTTCCAGGATGGCACATATGGAACTGGACTGCTCGTTGGTAAGTGCCAAATCAACACACCACACACCTCAAAGCCACCATCACACAACGCACAACTGTGGGAATGCACACGTGACCAAACCACATACAACATGTCAATCAACATGCCCACCTACCAGACACGACAACACTACTCCATGGTGATCCTGGGCTTCCCCTGCACACAATACAGCTATATCATGGCACCACAGCCACACAACAGCTGAACGTGTGGAGATGCGGAATGCAGCCATGTGCGAAGGATGCAAGTGACCCGTGAATGGGAATGTACACAACAAAAAGTGAGGCGTGGATGTGCAGGACAGACATGGGTATGCAAACCACAGATATGTCCATGCAGACATCAACTGCTGGTGACTGGAGAGTAGTGAACAGTGGACGCAACCATGTCACCCCAGGCTGTGGGTCAGATAGCGGAAATTTCGCTCACTGCGTCCCCCCCTGTGTGCGTGAGCGTAGTGGGTTGGCCCTGAGTATGCCAGGGCTGCGCAGGGGTGTGGATGAAAAACCCCATGGCACAGAGCGTGGTTCTCTCCCGGAAAGGCCAACGTCACTGCCAGGGTGGCGCCTCGCTGTCCGCCACGAGGCCGACGCCGTGAGCAGCGGGGCCTGCGACCCTGTGCACCTGCTGCACCCCAGGACGCTGATACCCAGACCAGGCCTGCCAGCCCCAGCGCTCCAAGGCTGCACTGCTCACCTGCTGGCACCTTCGTGTGTCAAAGAGGGCCCACCACGTGCCGGTGCAAGCTCCAGGCCCCAGTCCCGCGACCTCTGCAGCCTCCGCAGACCATCGCTGGCCCCCACGATGCTGGCCCACATTACTCCTTTCTCATTGACATACTCCACTGGCGTCCTCTTTGTCCCAGTAGGTCCCACATGTGGAACTGTGTCCTGAGTCTTGAATGGCAGTGACCCCAAGTCCATGGCAGCGGCCACAGCACCAGACTCCCTTCGATCAGTGAAGCATAATTCCGCATCGCAGGCCTGCGACACGTGGTGCCACTAACCCTGTGCGCCGTAAGTGACTGTCAGCCTCCGGCGGAACATTGTTGGTGTCTGAGCCTGTGGCCTGGGGCTTGTCATCAGCAACGGGCAGGTACGGACTTGGTGTCTGGCATGAGTCTGTGGCATTCATATCCGCCATGTTGTCGGACACAGCTGACATGTGCCCTCTGCATCATGCCCTGGGGGTAGACCTCCCATTCTCCCCCAAGACACTCCACGGAACGCACCTATGACACATACGAGACCCTGCTCTGCCCTCATGACCCTACCCCAGTCTCCTGCAGGTCAGCGACCCGTGGCGGTAGGCCCGTGTCGGCCTCTGTGCATCCAGGGCCACTAACCCTGTGCGACTCAAGTCATGCTCCCTTGTTGTTCTGACATTGCATTTCTGAGTGCCTGATGACTGTTGGAGTTGTTGCCAGCACCAGCTACTCCCTGAGGGCTGGCTTACACTCACCCCACACACAGCCAGCACAGGTGTCACTGGATTAGTGGGCCTGCCATCACATCCTGCCGAAACCAGGTATTGACTCTTTTCTCTCTGCACTGTCACAGATGATCAAGGATATGCACTCTGCCCTTGGATGATGACACCCCTCCGAGACCCGAACACACCCGCCCAGAGGCAGTACAATGCGGCCCACATACGCACCAGGAGCATCGTTGAACGCACATTTGGCGTGTTGAAGTCACGTTTCAGGTGCCTGGATGGCACAGGTGGAAAGCTCCTGTACAGCCCGGACATCGTGTGCAAGATGATCGTTGCATGTTGTGTGTTGCACATCATCTGTGTACGCACCAATGCCCCATGGATCCCAGTTCCAGAAGTACCGGACAATGATGGGGACGATAGGGCAGGTGGCCCACATCCCACTGCAGCTGCGGCAGGAATGGCCCGTAGGAACACCATCATTAACAATTTCTTCTCATGAGCACGTCACATTGTGGCCGTCCCTGGCAATCATGGGACAGTACATAATGTCCACAAGCACAGCATGTGTGAATAAAACATATTTGCAGGTTACAGGTTGTACTTGTACATTGTCATGTCACAGTTTCCTGCTGTGCCAGATGTGATTTGCCATGTTGTGCACATCTGCGGCACCAGTTGTGTCCTGTGTTCTGTTGTGGAGGTGTTGCTGTTTGTACCGGGATGTTGTCAATGTGGAGGTGCACTTATACTTATGTGCGTATGCTGCACGGTGGGTGATTCGCTCCTGCGGCTCTGATTTGTCTGCCACTGGTCCCTTTCATGCGGTGTGCCTGTCAGTTCTGTGCTTCCACGGTGCTGAGATGTTGCAGACTTGGGTAACTTGTGCTCTTTGTCGAGTTGTGACTCTTGGGCATGGTTTGTCCGCAGATGTGTCGTTGACGTCAGGGGTTGTTTGTGCAGGTAGTTGTGTCCGAGTGTGACCTGCTCATTTTCGGGTGCTGTCCACACTCAGCCACCTCAGTGTCATGCCGTGTACATTGCCATGATGATAGGACTGCAGCCAAGCTACTCGTCATGTGGTGTCTCTTGCATTGTCAGTGTGGCTGACATATATGCATGTTTGCTGTGTTTCGCATGTGGGCATGTGTTGGTTGTGTGAATGTTGATGTGTTGGGTGGGTGCCCCTTTGGGCACATGGTGTTCGTGGGACTACTTGGTGTTTGTGTGTGTGCTGAAGTGTTCCCGTGGGATCAGGGACATGATCCAGAGTCCTTGTGGGTGTGCAGTGTCCCTGCTTGATTGTGCATGTGTGGCATTGTGCCCATCTCCCCCCGTCCCCCCACTCCCAGGTCGCTGCGCATCATGTTGATGTAATGTTGGGTCATGTTGGGCAGTGTCCAGATACCCAAATCATGTCACCGTCTCCCGACTGGTGACTGTGGCCTTCATCTTCTCCATGTCATTCAGCTCCTGGTGTTCTTCTGGCCCCCCTCCTCCGGGGTGCGTTGCTGCTTTCGTGTTGGCAGCGAGTTTCTGCTTGGTTTTGCCATTCACATCAGTCCAGAGCCTCTTGTGCTCTTCCATTGTCCTTCCCTTGCCATGCGTCGGCATTCACATGGGCCGAGGTGGTGTGCCATCTTTGCCTCTTTGTTGCCAATGACACGTTGGAGGTGACGTACCGTTGGTGGTGGTGTTCTGGCTCATCCGTGGCGATAATCGGGTTTTCCCGGCGATTGTACCTCTTCCTCTTCCTCTTCTCATTGCCCTTCCACGGGCCTTGTATTCCTGGGTGTTCCTCCATGGGGATTGTGGGGTTCATGTTGTCCTCTGCAGTCGGTCAGGGTGCATCCGTGGTACTCCGCAGTTGATGTCGTTTTTTTGTGGCATTTTCCGTATGCTGTTCTTGTGCTTTTTCCCGCATTACGTGTGGGTATTGCTGGCCTCTCGCTGGTTGTCAATGTTTTCTTATCGCGTTTGGGCACATCGCGTCTTTTTACGCGTTGGGGTTTGTGTTTTGGTAATTACTTGGGACCACATCATATCTATTGTTTTTTTTTGCACACCATGTCACTTCAGTTTTCACCCAGCTAGTGTTGTGTAGTTCTTATTTTACCCATTCAGGACCTGCGCGTTCGGATAACATAAACTGTGGGTTTGGTGGCAGACTGACTCTGAGCACCCCCACCGAGAATGTTAGCCTGTTTGCATTATCTAGCTCACAGTGCCACTAGTGTCTCCTCTTATCGGGGAGAGATTAGTTTCTGGCAACCTCAGAACATGACAACCCTGATCCCTCAAGATCGTGGAAACAATGTACTACTTTTGCTCAGTCACTCGTGCTTATTTATCTTGTCTCAGAGATACACAGAATAAACAGCCTGGGCGTTTTAATAAGAGTTTATTGAACAGTTGTTATTCTTGTGTAGAATATATGAGCTGCAACAACCATTGGACAGTAGCAGAGATATATGATTAGCAGTACTATGAATATAAATGGATAGTACAGTTCTACCATCTTGCATTACGCATGAATAAATACATGAATATAAAATGTATTGATAAAAGAGAGTGCGTACTTCTACGATGCCTATCTAGATGTACCTAAGTGTACCTAGCATGTGAGTAGGTGTAAAGCCAAGAATCCCTCGAGGATTTAGTCGAACCCCATTACCTGAAGTGAGAATGTAGGAGCCCTTCTTGGTCTCGAGCTGGACACCCCACGAGGGATGTTCAGGCAACTGTCAGCTGGAGCGTCTGCATGCAGGAGCCTCAGCGTCTCTGGTCAGTGTGTCGGCCTGGAAGTCTCGGTTCCCTCTGACTAACACTAGCAAGAGGTGCTATATTTATTCAGAAAGTATCTAGGGCTCTTTTGCCCCTTGTTGCTTGTATTAGCCATTGTTGGATTTGAGGATGACATATGGGATGAACCGTGTACGTAGATGTGGGGAGGAAGGTGGTGTAGCCCCAGCCTGGTTTCTAAGAACCCTTATGAATATCCATTCATACTGTGTGAGTCTATTGATGGAGTTATAGGACTCTATTGTTCAGGAGACACCCTACTTCTGCACTAGGTAAAGAACTAGGTAAAGGTTCAATCCTAAAAGGCTCGTTACAGTGTAGTGTAGGGGAAGTAATGTAGGTGAAGGGGAATGATGTTACCCGGCCTATATTAGGGTACCTATATGAAACATAAAACCCACTCCTCTTCCGAACAGTCAACAATGATAAAAATACTAGTGGACTATTCTCTTTACTAGATAGTAGTGCATAGAACATTTTTCAATGAGCTTCGTTAAAATCTTGTTTTAAAATCATTTTAAAAACAGTTTAAAAAAGGGTCAAAATTAAAAATCATACTACCAAAATTAGTTGTTTGGAATTGTCACTTAAGCCACAGTCCTAATTGAGTTTGTTTATTTAAGTTGAATGTCTACAAGCATCAAAAAGCCATGCTTTTCAGTGAGAAAGTGTCAATTTTTAGGAAGTGTTCCAAATTTAGTTAAGTTTAGAGAAAATGAAAATCCGAATTCTTTCCCAGCACACGATGAGCCAATTACAGATTAAATGTCCTGGCTGTCAGACGCAACATCATCACTGCTTGCTGCTGCAGGGGACGGTCCTTGTAACACCTCGCAGAGTACGTCAATGGAGCACAGATGATATTCAGTACTGCCAATAGCTGGTGTAGAGGCAGCCGGTGCTGTAGTCGATACCTGAGTGTTAGTGGTGCTAGTGGTGGAGCTAAAGCTCACCCTAGTTGTAAACGGCACCTGCGGATTCTCGAGGAATGCAGCCATCAAGATGGGAATACGCTGGGGACATTGCCCAGCATGGGCCCTCAGGGGTTCCAGCCGGGTATTCAAGTCCGCAGGCGTGTCCGTTGCAAGTGTCAGACAGAGGTCCAACATGCATTCTTCACCGCAAAACAGGCATCGAAGAACAGGTAAGATGCAGTCCATCCAAACTGGTCTAAACTATAGGAACCAAGAGGCGCTTAGTTCCCTCAGGCGAGGTGTTCCCAGATGTTGTACCATGCGTTCACGGTTTTTCCGCTCCAGGAGCGCATTTGCCATCTCGTTGGTAATTGGGCCGTCCATTGCGTAGTAGGTAAATGACAATCAGGACTCCCGCTATTGATAGCAGGATCAGAGGTAGACCTCTGAAAATGCTTCCAAATACGGAGGGTATAAAGTTCGGGATAACTACGAGGATTGTCTAAAAGGTGCCAAGAAGTCCTGACCCTATGGTCTTAAATAAGTGTACAATACCACTCGTATCAGACATATTAAAGATACGACCCACCATTTCTGCTAAATGAGTGGGGCAGTTTGTACGTATAAGTGCCTGTATCTCAGTCGAGGTCCTTGCGATTTGAAGATCAAAGGTCTCTCGAGCGGAGGTTAAGGCTACGGTTTGCTGTAAAAGCATGGCTTTCAGTCTGCTCAAAGTATCAAATTGTATAAAGGAAACATTCAATGAAGGCCATAATGGCGCCTCCCTGACTGTACTTGTTGGGGGAAACAATACTTGCTTGCAGCAAGTAACCCTGGAGTTCACAGTGACCAGATAGGCAATGCCCGGAAGCATACCACAGTAACCTTGATCGTTCAGCATCAAGTAACTCCCATTTGAGAGCAGCTCGAATACCGGTTTACTCACAGCAGCTGGAGTCCCTTTCATGTGGCAGGACAAGTTTGCTATCGATCCATTACACGCTTCGTGCAATGAAATGTCCCGGCACATGAGAGAACCGCTCAAAGAGCTCTTGCAGTTTGTACCACTTAGAAACACTTCTCAACCCCCACTCCGGAATAGAAATCTATACGCTAAATCCCAGGATTCCTTAATGTATTCCTTACCCATTTTTTCATATTTGCCCACCTGCCGTTGTTCAAGGCAATATTGAAACTGAAAAGTAGTGACCGGTAGAGTTATGTGGCCATGGATTAGCCATTCAGTAGACGGAGCTTCCGCTACTGTAAATGGTAGTCGGTCCAGTTTTTCAATACGCAACATTGTATATTTAGCTCCCCTTTGTGCCATTTCAACCTGTTTATCTGTTAGATTATATTCAGAAAACAGGGACGTACTATTTATAAAACGCCAAGGCACAAAGCCTGCACGCAAAGATTGCAGCGTCCAGCTCAATTACATGATAGAACATAATTGAGATTGCCCGTGTTGTAATATGGCCAAATCTTGTTCTAGGATATCTATCGCTGAAGACACAATGTTGCCCAAAGAATATATTCTGGAGGACAAATTTGTTAACCCATTGTCTACCAAAGCCAACGATTTTTCTAAGTTAATACGGTCTATTTCCCATATTCTCTCTGCGGCCTCTTGTTGTGATATTTTCCACTCTTCATTATAGGCAGCATAGATGCCAGCATATATGAAACATTTCTGACGTTGTTTCCTGGGACCTTGTGAGAAATCCCTAAGATCCATGTCTTTTTTTTTTTTTGTCCTCATTCGCCATTACCCATGGTAAACAGACCGTCTGTACATACCCCTTCTCGATGACCTAGGATGACATAGGCTCTTTCAGCGGATTCTCTTGGTACCATCATCCCGTAGGGGTATGTTTCCAGACCGGAAAGTCACTTCCCCTCAACATAGGGAGGATAAGAATCACGCCAAATTGATCTAAAAAGACCATGTGGACTCTCTCGATACCCCATGACCCATGGGGAGACTCAACTCGGTCCAAGGAGTGTCTAGTTGGCATAATCATTGGACCCGTTAAAAAAAAAAAAAAAGAAAGAAACTATTCACCTCCACTGCAGCAGCAAGTCCCAGTATGCGATCTTTTTCCTGCTACAAAGTCTGGCCAAATCCATCTTAGATGTTTCATATAGAGAAGTCAGCCAATCCGAATGTTTGGGAGGGACAGGGTCTACCCATTGTTTACAGATTTGTCTTCTTGCCAGTAAGATTGAGTAAAATAAAAGCGATCTAGCTGGTCCTAGTATCTGGTTGTTTAGACCAAAAATTATTAACTTTAAGTCCATTTGAATTGGTACTCCCAGGATACTCTCCATTGTTCTCCGTATATCTTCCCAGAATGCACCAATGAAGGGACAGTCTCTGAACATGTGTAAGTCCGAGGCTTCTACCACCCCACATTTTTTGTAGTTGATTTGAGAGCTTTTAAAAATTCTTGATAGCCTGAGGGGGGATAGGTATGCTCGATGAGCCATAAATAAGTGGTTCCTCCTCAACCATGCTGGTTTAACTGTACTAAAAGAATTTTAAAAGACTCCTGCCATAGGTGATCGCACTGTTCATTAGGCAGCTGTTCGCTCCAAAGCTCATCAGCCAGCTTGAATTCCCCATCCACCTCCTCTTCTATAGCCCAATACCAGTATGAAACCTCCTTCTTACCTACTGGCCTTTCCACTAGCTGCTGCTCTAGACTGTTTCCCTCACCGATAGTTATTTTATTTCTAAACTGGGACTGTGCCCAACTCTGTAACTGAATATATTTAAATCTTGAAAGGCCACTACCCACTCTCTTCTTTAGATCTTCCCATGAGATAAATGTTTCATTGCTGACTAGATCTCCCCTTACTTTTAGTCCAGCATCTCTAAGTGGGATTGCCAGCCTGTCCCAAAGGCATTCCGGCGAGCCCGGGGAGTCCCAGAGTGGTGCTAATTTGGAGTAATAGCTGAGTCCTGCCAAATGTCTTAGCCTTGCCCATATTCTGGCAAAACCCTGAAGGACCTTAAGTTTGATTTTTTTTTTTTATTTCTGGTCACCGAATTTAAACATAAACCCTTCTTCTGGTAACCCCGCCCCTTTCAACATAGCCAGAAGCATACCTCCTCTCCCTGTACCACTCGGCATTTTTAATAGCATCCGAGAATGTGTAAGTTGGAATGCCCAAGCATAGTATTGTAGATCAGGTAACGCCAGCCCTCCTTTCTCTCTCCTACGCCTTAGTTTCTTCCATGCTATTCTGGTAGATCTATATGCCCAGATAAAAGAGTTTATTTCTTGTTGGAATTTTTCTATAGTGCGTTTGTCAAAATGGAGAGGAATTGTATTAAAGAGGAAAGTAGCCTTAGGTAATATAGACATTTTAACGAGATTTACCCTCCCCAGAATGGATAAGGGGAGGTGGACCCATGACTTCATTTGTTTATGACAGTCGCACAATACCTTCGTCTGAAGAAGTGGAGGGTACCCCATTACCCACAGAGATCTCCTTTATGTTGTTCCGGAGCTGATCTGCTTTGATTTTCTAAGCTAATAATTATCCAGCTCCTTCCCCACACTCAAAGTGGGCCATCTTGCTAGCCTCCCATCTGCGCATAAGCCGCCCCTGAAGAACACTCTCCATTTGCTCCTTTAAATTCCTACTTTTCTCCAGATCTTCCTTCTGACCAATTCCCTCTTGGGTGTTTAATCTTACCTCCACTTTCCTCATTTCTTCCTCCAAAGCTATAATCTCTTCTCTATATTTCTTACTTCTATAGCTCGACCTATTGGTTATTATACCCCTCAAGAAAGCTTTGAGAGTATCCCATACTATAGTGATATCGGCAGTTCCCAAATTGGTCTCTAAGAATTGATTTGTTTCCCTGGAGAGAAAACTTGTCTCGTCCACTTCGAGTAACAAAGTACGGTCAAAAGACCATGCTCTAGCCTGTTGTATCTGTAGGCATTGAAGAGTCAATAGAATACTAGAATGGTCCGACATATGTGATGGCAGGTATTTTATGTCCTTAACTCTGTCTCTAAGATTATAACTGAGCAGAATATAGTCAATTCGTGACTTATGTTTATACTTGAAATTTCTATAAGATACCCCCATCTGTTGCCCTGACCTTTCTCTCCAAATATCACTGAGACCCAATTGGGACATTATTGCCAAGAGGGATGCCCTAGATCTCGAAGGGGCAATTGCTCTACTATTAGGAGATTTATCTAACTTGGGATCAAGAAAGATATTAAAGTCTCCTGCCCATATCACTGGCTCTGGGAAATCCAATAGGTGTGAAAAAATAGTTTGGAGATTAGAAGGGTCGTCCTGATTCGGGCCATAATAGCCAACTAGTGTGAAGAGAAAACCTCTTAAAGTAACCTTCAAAATCAGCCACCTCCCCCATGGGTCACCCTTATATTGTAAAATCTGTGCTTTAGCTAGTTTTTTAAAGAGAATCCACACCCCTCTAATATTTGCCGTCTGATCAGTACATACGAAAGAATCAACCCATTTCTGTGATCTTAATATTTCTTTCGTTTCTGCCTCAAGGAGATGAGTCTCCTGAATAACCAAGACCTGCGCTGGGGAATCTCTTAAATATTGTAGGATTTTTCCTCTACGTGACCCCTCCCCGCAGGCCACTCACATTCCAGGACAATATCTGGAAAGTACTCATTTAATTGGAGACTCCGCCCTCCATGCCCTCCCTAATACCAGACAGCAATAACGTCTTAATTTTAGCCCTTCGGTCAATCCCGGCATAGCTAAAACTATCAGATCTAAACAACCTAAAAAAAGTAAGGCGAATGAGGTATTTTTATTTGTTATTGCCCTGTGTTCCCCTCCCCCCCTCCCTCCCCCACCCTTGGAGAACCCTTCCCCCATTCTGAGGCCGGCGGAGTGGTTCTCGACCTCGGGAACGCATAGAGGCATAGAGCAGGGAGCGGAAGACCTGGGAGCTGTTTGGCGCTCCCCGCCCGCCCTGCTTCCCGCGCTGGTGCACGGCCGCCCTGGAGTTGAGGCGCGGCCACAGAGCGGCAGCCCGCGGCCTCCTCCGGGTCAGCAGCGGCAGCGCCAGTATCAGGCGCTTCTTTGGTGCTGCGGGTGCCGTGCGAGCCGACAGAACGGGGTGCGCTGGGGAAGTATCTACGAATCTGCTGGCTCCAGTCTCCCATATTGTTTTTTTGGATCAAAAAAGTCCGAAGTCGTCTTTGGGAGGTGAGCAGACCTTTTCCCACATTGTGGAGCCCTCGATCCTACCTGAAAAGGATAACGTGCAAGGTGAACAGGTCCTCCCACACATTCAAGATGGTGTAGGGGGTAAGTCAAGGTCCCCAGAAAAACGAGGTAACCCTGCTGACAAGCCAAAAGTAAAAAAAGGTAGGAAAGCTGGAAAGAGCGTGACTGGAAATAAAAAAGGGAAAACTAAGGAAAAGGGGGAAGTGAGGTGGGAGCACCTAAATCAGATAGAGGAAGAGCAAGTTTTGGGAGTCACAACCGCAATAAGCAGTCCTGGTATCCCTAAGAATTCTAGTCTGCCCAGCGATAATTCTGCCTTTCAAAATTACCAGGTTAAAGGCAGGAGTATAAAAGGGGGAAAAAATAAGATTACATCCAATAAAGTGAAGGTTACCCCCTCACTAAGGTCTTTCTTCAGGGTTCAACCAGAGGTTTTACTTATTACGAAGCAGGGGGCAGAGTATAAAAACAACGACGTCACTGGTCTATCTGAGTATTTGGGCTCTATGGACATACCGCAGGTTAGGATGCAGTCCATAGGAGCATCAGCAGTGGAGACTGGGTCATTTACTGACCCAATTGAACCGGGGTCTGAAACAGGTCTCGCAGGGCAAACAGAAGTAGGTCCTCAGAGTACTCCCATTACTGCCACTGACACGGACACTGCCACTGCCATTGCCACAGTTGCTAGCCATGGCGTGAATGGGAGTGGGATAGGATTAGGCTTTCAAGAGCAGTTTGGACCCCCCTCATTCTCAATGGAAGCTCTATTTACATCACTAAAAGAAGATATTAAGCAAGGCTTTGCTGTGTCAGCCGCTAACCAAGGGGAGATTAGGAACTCGTGTGAGATTCTAGAAAGGAAAGTAGATCTCCTAAATGCTAGAACTGAATCCCTTGAGCATTCCGTAGACGAGCTAAAGGCCAACTTAGGGACGGCAGAGGCTAAAATATATGACCTACAAAAAGGAGAGGCTGTGTTGAGAGAAAGAATGGAAACGCTGGAAAATAATTCTCGCAGAAACAATCTCCGCATTTTGAACATCCCAGAGGGGAAAGAGGGGTCAGACTTACGAAATTTCATTGTAAATTTGTTTAAAGAAGTTCTGCCACTCGACGACCCTGTTGAGTTCTTGGTAAAGGACATACAAAGAATTCATAGGGACCCCTTCCACCTAAATCCAAATAGGACTAGCCAAGGAAGATTCTTATCAATTTCCTTACCTACGCCGTGAAAGAAAAAATCTTGAATTTGGCGTTAAAGACGAAAACATTAAGAAGTAAGGATTTTTCCTTTGAAGTTCGCTCGGATTTATCGAGAGATACATTAGAAAGGCAGTGGGAGCTCAGGAGAAGGATGGACAATTTTAAGAAGATCGGAGCCACGGTGCAACTTAAATTTCCAGCCTTCTTAAAGGTCATGCACAATAATAAAATGCACAACATCAAGTCCGTTCAGGAGGCAGATGAATTGTTGGGTATAATTAGTAAAGGGCCCCCTTAAAGCAATCAAACAACTAAGGTATTTTCGCAGCTGAAGTAAATAGCTTAAGATTTGTCACAATAAAGGGAAGGAGAAGAAAAAAAAAAGGAAAGAAAAGAAAATGAAAAATGGAGGGAAGAGGGGGAAGAGAAAAAAAGGAAAGGTACAAAAAAAAAAAAGGGAAAAAAAGAAGAGAAAAAGGGAAGGTACAGAGGGGAAAAAAAGGGGAAAAAAATATATATATATATACATATATATGTTTTTGATATATGATGCATGATATAATTCCTTTCTGTCTTCTTTTTCTGGCGGGTAACACATAGGTGTGATTAAGGTAGAGGAGGAGGAGATCACGGACACCACACCTGGACAACAACTAGTCCTAAGATCCATGTCTTGTGAGAGTAAGGCTAAGTGTTGTTTCACCTCTGTTAGTGTTGAGGTTTCTAGCCAATCAAGGCACAACTTCCCAACACTGTAGGATGTCACTAACCCTGGATGTTCTCTTTGTACATAAAGTGGGTCTGGCCTGTGGACACTGTACCCTTCGGTAATACCCAAGAATCGTTTATGACATATGTTTGTCTCTAAGGGCCAAACCACCCATTTTTCCCAATCAGGGTCTGATCTATTGTACTGTAAAATGTCATTTACTGTTGCCCCTTCCTGTGAAGTCGAATTTTGCCACCCTCCCATCTGTGATGGTGTTGAAAATCGAGGTTTGTTCAGGTCCTTGATCTTGGCTAATCCAAGACAGGATGTCTGTTGCACAGTTTTGTTTAGAAATATCATCTGCTGTGGAATGAGGCATGCTCTAAATAGCACTTCTGTTCCCTGGAGTTGCCAGTCCCTAGAACCCCAGACTGATTTTAAGTCTATTGTGTCCTTCCATAGGTCAAAACCCTGTTCAGACAGTTGGGCAGTAAAGGAAGCAGAGTAAATCTGTTTGGTGTTTGTCAACATAATTTTCAGTGGTGATGTTGGTCTAACCTTATAATAATATGATGTCGGGTCAGTGGTGTTAAAACCTGAAAAATATGAAAATTTATTTGCAAATGTATGCGAACTACCTTTTGGTGGTGTAGGGCAATGTTCCCACTGATGGTACTCAAAAACATTTCTAGGTGAAATAGATTTGTGCAGAAATGATGACCATAATGTTGGTAACAGTACAAAGTGTCATAGTCTGAATTACTTTCTAACATTTCAGTGTTCGGAAATGCAGCAGTTTTTTCTAAATCAGACAACATGTTATTTACAGTTTCAGAGTCCCAATCATCAGAAAATGTACTTGAGGTAATGATATCACTTAATGAAATTTTAAATAAATGAGAAATTTTTAAAAGTTCAGTCGGACCGATTATTTCGAAATCAACCTTGTCCCAAACTATACCATTCGGTATAGGAACTGCTGTGATGTTCACTGATAACAAGTGTCTCTGTTCACGATGAGACGATTGATGTGGTTTTAAAATCAAATTAACTTTCGGGGATGTAGAGCTTTGCTGAAGATATCGTCCATTAATAAGCATGCTAAAAGTTATTACTAAGCCTAGCCAGAAAAGAAAAAATAGAATCCCAGTAATTACCCAAAGTTCAATCCAAGGTGATACCAGGTAAGTCTTTTTAAGAAAGTTCACAAAGTCTTTGGCTTGCTGTTTAAGTGATTTTTGGGCTGGCGTCGTTTCCGGTTCACTTGGATCCAAAGGAAATGTATCAAAGTTCATGAAGTAGCTAGAAGCAGTTCGATCAATTGTAGGAATTGCATCGGGATTTGTTGAAATCGCATTTTGCTCTTGTCGAGGCATGTTTACGTAGACGTCTGCATTTGGTCTGATTGCAACTTGAGTGTTGTTCTGAGTTTCATTTTGTAGATGAACTTCGGGTTCAAGGGGAACGAGTTCCATTGCATTGTTGCTTAGTCCTTCATTCCGTACAGGAGGCTCTTCAAACGTGATGAGTCTTTCTGTTTGAACTTCTTGGATTGTAGCGAGAGGAGGGCGTCTGCTACTGTGGTGTCCACAAGGCCTACTGTTCAGTATCGGCCACATAGTGTGGTTTGATTAAGTCGATTGAGACAAATCTTTTCACCTTTTTCCCGGCAAGAGGCGGTAAAAGAACAGTTCGTGTTCCTTGAATTGCTAGGACAGATACAGGCTTTCTGTATGATGGTTTTTTGTCCACTATTTTCTCTCTGACCAGATCCCCGATTTTTGGGATCCAGACAGTTCTTGCCATGTTTGCCTTGACTTCCCCAGTGGCAGTCTGTTTCTGGACAACGTTGCTTTGTTGTGTCCTGGATTCATTTAGATCCTGTAAAACAGCCAAACGATCATGGATATCAAATCGTTTCTCATCCGCCACTGTGCCTTCATACTCAAGATCAGCTACCCACATTCTCGTCCCAAATAGGACCTCATCTGGAGTGACACCCCCTAGAGAGTTTCTTGGCTGGTTATTAAGTGCTCTTTGTACCCCATAAAAGTAACTGACCCTACTATTGCCCTTGCCTAATACCCTAGCTGTTAAAGATTGCTTTAAGTCCCGGTTTTTCCTCTCCACAACCGAATTTCCCTCAGGATGGTATGGAGAGGAGTACCGCAGTGGAACACCCATACTTTTCATGGCCTCTTTGTAATCCCGAGAGCTAAACGCTGGGCCACGATCAGAATGTAAAGTGCCAACTGCGTATGTCCCGATAAAGACTCGCAAATTTTTTATAAGAGTTTGAGCGTCAGCCGAGCGCTGAGGCCAAACCCATAGGAATCTTGAGCAGGAATCCACTGCAACCATGATATACTTGTAAGCCCCATCAGATTGTAAGGGGCCGCAGTGGTCCAGATACACGCATGCGAGAGGTTTGTCAGATATAAGTAATGGTGTCTGCGCCGGGCGTGTTCTGGTGGAGCCTTTCATCTGTTGGCAGATGTCGCATTTCAAGACATAGTCTTTAGTTTGCTTTGTTAGACCGGGCCGCCAATAGCGCTGTTTCAACAATGAAATAGTGGCTGTAACGCCTGTATGTGCAGAGCCCAAACCCTTGTGTGCTGCTAGTATTAAACCTTGCCTACGATCCATGTTTGGTATTACTCGGTCCCCCACTCCAGGAATCTGAGCATATGGAATGTTGTTCGCATCTAACTTGTAGGAGTACTTGTGTGGAAATTCCTTTGGTACTGCACTGCTGTTTTTGCTTGAAGCAATAACAGCCACCATAATCTCACCATCTATCCTCGTTTTTGAACGAGTGATTGCAGCTACGGACGCTGTGCGTACAGCCCCCTTTGCGGCTTCATCAGCCAATGAATTCCCTTCAACGTGAACGCCATCACGTTGATGACTCAGTGTGTGTATCACATGAGCACTTGGTAGGTCGTTTTTCAACTCCACTACCTGTTCCCATAGCATTTTATGCTTAATTGTGCCACCTTTTGCATCTTTAAACCCGTTTTGTTCCCAATGATACAAGTATTCATTGTATGACTGCACACAGTAAAAGGAATCACACACAATTAGTGTGGGGAATTCATGATCCATATTTATAAGTGCCAGTATCAATGCTTTTAACTCTGCCAACTGAGCCGTGCAGTCTCCTAGAGAATGCGTTTTGGTGCAACTTGGATGGAACTTTCCTTCCCGCATGCGACCTTTAACGATTGCACATGCTGCGCTGTATTGTTGCTTACTCCCTATGGCCAGTTGAGCAGATCCGTCAGTGTAAATAATATAGTCATACTGATCGAGAGACAATATTTCATTTGGTAGAGGATATTCTTGTTCGTATTGCAGAAATGTTTGTGTTTTTAACCCATTTGCTGCTTCGAACGTTCCGCGCCAGTGCGGAACGTTCTATTAAACGGGCGGGGCCGTGTCGGCCAACGGACGTGCGCAGCACTACCGAGGTAGTGCTTGCGACGGCCGTTGGCCGACAGCAGCAGAAAACGGGTTAAACTTGGATCAAATCTGTATTCAACGTCCGTTGCAGTAAGAGAATTAGCCCATTGTATCCATCTTGGATGCAAGGCTTTAGCATTTGGAATGCTGGCCTTTGTAACAGCTTCTAAAGCTGATACTGGGGTCAAGACAATTATGCGTTTCCCCTGAGCCAGTGCTCTTTCTCTTGCTACAGCGGTCTGAACAGCTGTCAGTATTTTTTCTGTTGAAGTAAAACGCATTTCTGCGTTTGTGTACAGGTGTAATTTGTATGCGATCGGTACTGTTTCACCTTCATTGAAGGTTAAGTAAGTGTACCCACATTGACCCGCTATTACACGGATCACTAGGCTGCGTACATTTACGTGTGTCTGTAAGTGTTTTGAAGCTATTATGTCTTCTTGTAGTGAACGTAGGATGTTTGTGTGTTCCTGTGTCCAATGTCTGACTGAAAAGTCAAGTTTGATTAAGTCGTAGAAAGGTTTTACTTTTTCTGCGTAATCTAAAATGTATGTTCTGCCAAAATTCAGGAATCCCAGTATTGATTGTAGATTTTTTAATGATTTTGGTGGTTGAAGCAGCGCAGACTTTTCTAAAAAGTTAGCAGCCAGGCTTTTCCCTTCACTTGAAAGCTAGTATCCTAAAAACAGGACATTGAGGTGGGCTATTTTAGATTTCTTAAAATTAAATTTCTAGCCCTCAGAGGCGAATCCCATGACAATGGTGCTCACCCTGGTCATGTGCTTTTTTAAGCCATCATCCGTCAGATAAATATCATCCACATAGGACAATGCTTCTTCATCAAAATTTTGGAGTAACTCTGTTACTCTTGCTGAGAATACCCCCGGTCTGTTCTTATAACCCTGGGGGAGATGACAAAATTGCTGCTGGGACCCCAACGCTGAGAATGCGGTCAAATACCTGCTTTCAGGAGCTATATCTTGGCAGAAAAATCCATTTGAGATATTCAGTGTAGTTTTGTATTTTTTCCGCACAATGTTATTCATTAATGCGGCACTGTGTGCGTTTTGGACAGCGAATGTCTTTGTGCATGAGTTTAAATGTCTGTAATCTAAAAGTAGACGATATGAGTTGTCCGGTTTTGATACGGGAAACAAAGGGTTGTTCACTGGTGAGGTGCATGTTTCAATCACCCCTTGGTATTCAAGTTGATCTAAGATCTCCCTGACCTGTTTTTTAGCTTCTTGCTTTATTGGGTATTGCCTCTGAGCATTTGGTGAAACTTTTAACGGGATCACGTGGTGGGTTGAATCCTCATCCTAACCGGTATGATTTTTGTATAGTGCTGGAGGTAGGGCAACCGCCCACTACTGTGCATAAGCATGTTTAAGATGTATGGGAACGAGGTCGGAGAATGATGGAAAAATTACAATTTCTCCCCTGGGGCACTCCATAACGAATGTTGGCGGCCAATCTTGTTCTGCTAATAGGATGTCATAACCAGATGACAGATTTTCCCAAAAGAGACCTTTAACTTTCCTGGGCTTGTCCTCCTCCATTTGGAGTGTTATTTTGTGTAACTTATGTAGGATGCTCACCCTGGTGTCTGGTGTTTCCACCGTGATGTAATCATTCAAGTCCGCTGTCACCAGAAATTTCATCAGGTTCTGGCGTGCTATTGTTACTTCTGCTGCACTGTCTAGCATCGTCAGAGCCCATTCCCCGTTCAGAAGCTGCGTCCTCAGAATTCTGGGCATGTCTGATCTTTATGCCTGCAACTTTCTTCTTCTTAAACTGAGGTTTTGATTTTGGCTTGTCTTCTTTTTTGGAAGTATAGTCTCTAGCATGCTGCTTGTCTTTGGACTTTGTATGCTCCTCTTTGTGTTCTGACCGTCCTTCTCTCTCTGAGTTTCTTGTCGAGCCCTGAAAGGAACGAGAGGAACGTGTAGCAGTATCCTGATACCTGTCAGGTTTCCTAATATTATCCCTATTCCTGAGATTATACCTCTTTTCAGAGGGCTCCTGTGGAGGAGATCTGCCTCGGGATTGAGATCTGTTTTTAAAATTTTGTTGTTTTTTATTATCCCACTTCTTCTTAGAAGAAGCAGGTGTCTGCTTGGTAGTGTCCTTTTCAGGACTGCCCATCAGTTGTGGTTTTAATGCTTTCCCACCCAAACTGTCTCTGCCTAATTCTGCATACGCAGTTTCAATTATTTTGGGCAGTTCGTGTTGTTGATCTAACCGACTGAACTCCCTTAGGCGTTGGCGGATTGCCACTGAAGCTGCTTCCCCTTTAATATTAGCTAGTATTATGGCTGATACCTGGTCATAGTTATTTAATAACTTCATCCCTAAGTTCAGGGCAGGTTCTGCTCCATACTCATTTTGTATTTGTCTCAATACGTCTGGTACCACTGCTAATGAAGGAATACCATGTGTTCTGGTATATATGGCAGCAAAGACTGTACCCCAAGAGGTGCAGTCCTCTACTTGTGGTGTTATCCCCATGGGCAAGTAGATTGTTAGCATTCTGTGTTTCTCAAATGGGGTAGTATTCGGGAATACTGCCTCCAGCTGAGTTATTTTCTGAGCTATCCAGAATGGCATTTGTTCACGTTTTGTGGGCATTTTGCCCATTACCGAGTGTAATGTTTGTGGTGTAATTTTAGTTGCTGTACCCTGAATTTGAGTTCCATTTGTTGCAACTGATGTTGGTTGGACTGTGAAAGTCCTCATGACGTATTGCGTCAGGTTTCTGTAGATTTTAATTAAATCCTTGTGTTGTAAGAGTAAGTCTGACTGCGGCATTGTGTCAATGTCAGGATGTGGTGTGTAGGCCGCTAATATTGGCCATGTTGCACCGTCTCCTCCGAGCGGACCTAATCTTACTCTGTGTCTTATATGGGGTAGGGCGCCTTTAAACCAGTATAGGTGTTCCTGGTAAGTAAGTGGAACTTCTATGTCCTCACAAGGACCATATTCCTGTGGTGCATCTCCTTCTATATAGTAGTGAAATGTCTGTGTTATTGCATTTGCTGCTGGGAATGTAACCCACGAATACAATATCTCTGTTTTGTTTGATTTGTGTGCCTCAATCACGAACGCTACTAAGCCATCCCTAGGTGCTAAACCATATTCTAATAGTTTCAGGGTGATAGTACGTCTGAATTTTTGTGCAATTTGTATTGCATTCGCATCTTTTTCCTCGTCTGAGAGGGGCAGTGGCATTTGCACTGGGTCTAAGACCTAGTTAGTCATTGTGTACAGAACACAAACTAACTTTCCAAGGAAACTATAGGTTTTATGCACAATTTTAGGAACCAAATGTCCTTCAAGCTTGATTAACCAGCAGCCAATAAATAGGATATTTCGCCTACTCAGCTGTGGCGGAGTTTGTGCCCACCCACTCCAGACGTCTCTGGCGTTTTGTGAGTAGGGGTCTCTGAGAAATAGCACGACTGAACTACTCAGATTCTACTGTTAAATAAGGGCCCAACCATCGTTGGTGGCGCCATGTCGTGTAGTTCCTATATTACCCATACAGGACCTGCGCGTTCGGATAACATAAACTGTGGGTTTGGTGGCAGACTGACTCTGAGCACCCCCACCGAGTATGTTAGCCTGTTTGCATTAGCTAGCTCACAGTGCCACTAGTGTCTCCTCTTATCGGGGAGAGATTAGTTTCTGGCAACCTCAGAACATGATAACCCTGATCCCTCAAGATCGTGGAAACAATGTACTACTTTTCGCTCAGTCACTTGTGCTTATTTATCTTGTCTCAGAGATACACAGAATAAACAGCCTGGGCGTTTCAATAAGGGTTTATTGAATAGACGTTATTCTTGTGTAGAATATATGAGCTGCAACAACCATTAGACAGTAGCAGAGATATATGATTAGCAGTACTATGAATATAAATGGATAGTACAGTTCTACCATCTTGCATTACGCATGAATAAATACATGAATATAAAATGTATTGATAAACGAGAGTGCGTACTCCTATGATGCCTATCTAGATGTACCTAAGTGTACCTAGCATGTGAGTAGGTGTAAAGCCAAGAATCCCTCTAGGATTTAGTCGAACCCCATTACCTGAAGTGAGAATGTAGGAGCCCTTCTTGGTCTCAAGCTGGATACCCCACGAGGGATGTTCAGGCAACTGTCAGCTGGAGCGTCTGCATGCAGGAGCCTCAGCGTCTCTGGTCAGTGTGTCGGCATGGAAGTCTCGGTTCCCTCTGACTAACACTAGCAAGAGGTGCTATATTTATACAGAAAGTATCTAGGGCTCCTTTGTCCCTTGTTGCTTGTATTAGCCATTGTAGGATTTGAGGATGAGGTATCGGATGAACCGTGTACGTAGTTGTGGGGAGGAAGGTGGTGTAGCCCTAGCCTGGTTTCTAAGAACCCTTATGAATATCCATTCATACTGTGTGAGTCTATTGATGGAGTTATAGGACTCTATTGTTCAGGAGACACCCTCCTTCTGCACCCAGGACTAGAACTAGGTAAAGGTTCAATCCTAAAAGGCTCGTTACAGTGTAGTGTAGGGGAGGTAATGTAGGTGAAGGGGTATGATGTTACCCGGGCCTATATTAGGGTACCTATATGAAACATAACACTAGATGCAAATCAGTCTTGACCCTGCTCCATTCTGTATAGTCCAGCCCAAACTGCAAAGCCAGGTCCTCCATGAACCGGAACACAAGCAACCCAGGACTGCTTTTGCCCTAATTTTGGGCTCATCAGCAGGGTACAGCTTGGTTCCAGTGGCACAGTGTGCATGGGACCCACGTCTGGTCATACCCTTCCCACTTAGGGTGACACACTAAAGTATACAAAGACATGATGGACGGAATGCTTAAACTAATCTCAGCCACTGGTAATTACTCAAGACCGCATCCCAATCCATTGTTATTTTGCACACAATGTCACCTCAGTTTGAACCTAGCTATATGCAAATCAGTCTTGACCCTGATCCATTCAGAACAGTCCAGCCTGAACTGAAAAGCCAGGTCCTTCGTGAACTGGAACACAAGCAACCCAGGACTGGTTTTGCCATAATTATGGGCTCATCAGCAGGGTACAGCTTGGTTCCAGTGGCACAGTGTGCACGGCACACATGTCTGGGCATACGTGTACCACGTAGGGTGACACACTAAAGTATACATTAATCTCTGTCACTGGAAATGACTCAGGACTATTTCTTAATCTATCGTTATTTTGCACCCCATGTCAACTCAGTGCTTCCAAGTGGGTTCCCCTTCTCTACTGAGCACGCACGCACGCAACAACAACCCGGAACTGCACAATAACTATTTTAATTGTTTTTTTTAAATATTTGTATTATTTCAATACATACAATCAACTAATAATGTCCTTAGTCACATAATGCAGTATTGCATAATCATTTGAAAAAAATCTGAAAACTTTGTATATAAGCAGAAAACTTATAAAACATACTTAACCTTATCATTGCAGGGATTCTGCACATACACAGAACTATGCTCAGGAATACGGGACCTCGGTGTATAGGGGCTAAGCATTCCTACCGCCTCAGTACCCACAATGCCAGGACCGACTAGCTATAGTGTCTCACTCGCTCTCCTAAACAATCACTAAGATGCAAATGACGATACACCCCAGAACACAACACTCCTGACTCTCTCAGGAATCGCGGTAACAAGACATACCCTTTCGCTCACTCACTCGTACTTGTCCACAATAAGAATTGACAGAGACACTGATATAGTTTAAAATGTTTATTTTAACTATCGTGCTATATAACGCAGTATACGAGCCACTACCAGCAACAAAACGCATAAATCTAAATCATTTAGCATTGTAGCAAGTCCATATATTATAAAGGGAGATGTCATCTTATAAAGACAGTGGATAAAGGACTATAAGGCCTAACCACCCTCCCCTTGGCAAGAAGAAGTATTATTATATAATAGAAGATCTCGGAGGCGTGGCCAAACAACATGGCCGATCGGACGTGATTCCGATCGGCTCCTTCCCAGGCCCTGCTGAATTGGTGGCATCAAGGCACCTTACCGGCGTCGCGAGCACGGATCCGCGATGCTGCGGAGGCGCTGACCACGGGGGGCTGCTTCGGTGCGTCTGGGGTCCCGGAGGGAGCGCAGAGGAGACCCGGAGCAGAGAGGGCGGCGCAGGAGAGAAAATGGCGGGCGCCCGGGCGCTGGGAACGAGAGCGCGGGGTTGCTGATTACCCGCATCACCTTGCCGCGGATTTGGCCCGGAGGTTCCTGTCACCGGCACTCGCGGGGGGCGCGGACGAGTATATCGGCCCCCTGTTGTCCCCGAAGGTAGGCAGCAGCTGTATGCGGGACCGACCCGACTCCCACACAGCGTTCGTCATAATGGCGGGCAGATGCGGCGAAGGAGATATGAGCGACCAGATCGGCTGGCCCTGCCTGTGAAGATCCCTCGGAATAGGGATGAAGTTCCCCTCCGGCCCCGAGATCACCTCAATGACGGCCCTGCTAAGCGCTGAATGAGTCTTCGAACCCCTCTGTTGTTGCAGGGGCCCCGAGGGTGTGCGCGGAGGAGCAGCAAGCCTCTCTCCTTTTAGGGCTTCAGCAATAAGGGGTCAAGCGCAGAGGTGAGGAGCGTATCGGCAGGGGGCTGGAGTCCTGCATTGAAGAAGCACAGCAGAACGGTGCCTGACCCCAACATGGCTGCCAAGGAATCTCCACTTGCAGGCTTGTAGCCCCCACGCGGCGCCTGAAAGGGAGGATACCTGCCCCGTAGGGAGATCCACGGGAGTGGGCCGAGGCGGAGGCTGATTGGCACCATCATTGAGCCGGTTGTCTCTCGCTGGCTGCCGGGAGAGACGGGTGAGCCTGAACTGGCCGGGCGTCTGGAAGGGAAGAACAGTGTGGTCCCGGGAGTGGAGGAGTGAGCGACGGGGGCCCCACTGGCGGATATCAAGGGCGCTCAGGTCCCACACAATTGAGATGGCAGGGTACGCGAAGGGGTCCCCACACGAAGATAACAGAGGCGCACTGGTTCCACGCATTTGAAGAGGCGGCCGAGAGCTGACCGAGGGGAGGGTCCACATATGCCACCCAAAAAGACCCCCAATAATAAGGTCTCCAACTACTTCACGTCGGGCGGAGCGGGGGCGGTCGAGGACGAGGCGACGGTAAGACCGGCGAATATGGCACTGACCCGAGACGACCTCATGTCCTCTCTTCGCGAGTTCAAACAGGAGCTGCGATCAGAGCTACGAGCGGATATCAAGGCTGAGATGGAGGCCTCCTTCGAAACTTTCTGTGCTGAGGTACGAGAGAAACTGGTGGCTGTTCAAACAGATGTTGACTCGGTGTGCACGCGTACCCTCGATCTTGAGGTGCAACAACGGGAGGTGTCCGACAAGATTAAGATCCTGGAAGAGGGAACTGCTGACTTGCGTGGCCAACTCCGTGATTCTCTACTCAAGTGCGAAGATTTGGAAAATCGCTCTAGCCGCGAAAACATAAGAGTCCGAGGCCTGGTGGAGGATTGCGAAGGCCCGGATCTGGAAGCATTCATGGTGGGACTCTTCTCCTCAGCCCTAGGTGAAGACGGCCCTGAAGTCCAGTTGGAGAGGGTGCATAGAGTTGGCCCGCGCCTGCAGGGGGAAGGTCGACGCCCAAGAGATGTCCTGGCAAAGTTCAGTTCTTTCAAGGTCAAGGAGATGGTCTTGCAGAGGGCAAGGGTCACCGACACGCTCACCTTCCAAAATGCCACATGCTCGCTTTATCAAGATGTAGCGCAGGCCACTCTCATGAGACGCCAACAGTTCCGCCCAATCACCGAACATCTGCGGGAGAAGAAAGTTCGGTACAGATGGACATACCCCTTTGGGATCTCTTTCCAATGGAATAACAAACAGCACCACTTTGTGGAACTTTCAGAGGCAGCCGATCTGCTAGGAGTGGAACTCTCCTCTTCCTTACCGGACCCGAACGGAAGGGGTCAACCTGAGCGACGCAATGGGGGGCAATGGCGTCAAATGGGCAGGAGAAACAAGAAATCACCAGACTGAGGCATCATTAGATGTGCAACCGCTCGGTTGTCTTTCTGCCTGAACTTGCTGTAAAGCTGTGGGGGTACACCCCTTTCCCCTCCTTCCCACCCAAAGGGATCCTCCTGCCGAAGATTTGGAGAGCTGGATGGGGCAGAGGACTTGCATCTTCCGTACCAGGTTGGGGCCGGGGTGCCCAGGCGCTACGTGATGCTCTGATCCCAGCGCTTGACATGGACACCATGAGAGGGCACTGTATCGGCAGTAGTAGGTCGGGGGGACAGTATTATCTACACGGTGGTGGGGGGCTCAGGGGAAGGGTGTTGACGGCCGAGGTCTGGTACACGGCTAACCGTTTGAGTTGCATTTGGGGTATTTTGATAACCCCATCCGCTGCAAGGGTTTGAAATTCAGCGCTACTTGTTCTTCCGTTGGGGAAAGGGGGCTCTCTTTTTCTTTCTTAATGCAACATATGCCTTGATCTTTGCTATGATAAGGGCTGGGGGAATGGTAATGGTCATGTTCCTCGAGTGTATTCTGGTACAGGGTTTCCCTCTAGGAGGGGGACTCTATGCACTCATGTTAAGTATTTGTTTGGGTTTTTTCAGTTAGATGTCATGGTTCCTTTCTTTTTCTATGGTTGGTGGGCGAGGGCGGGGGATGGGGGGTCAATTGGGGCGTTTTCAGAGGAATCCTACGCCGAAAGGGCAGCATCCCCTTCTAGGTACAGATGGCGGTTAGAGTGCTCACATGGAACGCTCGGGGATTGAATTCCCTAACAAGCGTCAACGCTTCTGGAAGTACCTGCATGACCACAATGTCCAAATAGCAGCTCTGCAGGAGACGCACCTCAAAAAGTCAGACGAGTCCCGGCTACGCCATAGAGCTTATCCCCTCATATTTTGATCTTCACACTCCTCGAAACAAAACGGGGTGGCATTGTTGTTTCACGCAGGGGTCCCCTTTCAAGTCCAGGACACTAAAACAGACAAAAGCGGGAGGTTCCTTATGGTTCGGGGGGACCTTAGAGGCCGCCAATGCACGTTCGCAGTTCTATACGCTCCCAACACAGGTCAACAAGATTTCATCCTCTCCTTCCTTATGTCTCTGGAGAACTTTGCCCAGGGGGACATGGTGCTCTTGGGGGATTTCAATCTAGTCTGGGATCTGGGTATGGATATGACACACTCACACAGGGCTCCAGGAGGAGCGTTTGGAAAGGCGCTGCATTCACAGCTTCAGCGCATGGGGTTGGTAGATGTATGGAGGGAGGTCAACCCCACGACGCGAGACTACTCGTTCTTCTCTCACTCACATAAAACATATTCCCGTATCGATCACATTTTCATGAGCCAGTTCTTGCTCCCATCCGTACTGCAAACTCAGTTCCATCCGATCTGTCTATCGGACCACGCCCCCCTGGAGTTGACAATCACCTGGCCAAACCCGCGTCCAAAACATGCTCGATGGTATTTCCCCAATTTCCTGTGCAGGGATAGACTTCTACGTGATGACCTCAGAAGGGCCATCAACGAATATCTAGAGCTGAACGACCCTGAGGCTACTTCTCATGCAACTACCTGGGACGCTCTTAAGGCAGTTGTCCGAGGCAAGTGCATCGAACTGGCCACTACTTTACGCTCTCAACAATGTGCAGAGCGCCTTCAATTGGAACGGGAATTAACAGCTGCAGAGCAGGCCCACAAGGATAGCCCCTCGGCTCCGGCACTACGGAAGGTCACGGCTCTAAAAGGGAAACTGCAGGCCATCTACACCAACAGGGCGGAGAAATCCATCCTACGCCTACAATCTAGGGGTTATGAGGGCGGGAATAAAGTGGGATCCTTGTTGGCACGCCAACTCCGGGCCAAGCAGGAAAAAGAGTATATCAAACTAATAGTAGATGAGCAGGGTGTAGAGCACAGGTCAGAGGAGGGGAAAGCACGGGCTTTTGAGAATTTTTATAGGACTCTTTACACCTCAGAACTTCCAGGGACGCATGACCCATCGGGGTACTTGAGCCCCATAGACCTCCCTCAGGTCGGGGCTTGCTCTAATGAAAAGTTAGCGAAACCCATAACCGCTGACGAGGTACAGAAAGCAATCGACTCCCTTAAACTCCAGAAGGCTCCAGGGCCGGATGGCTTCTCAGCCCACTTCTACCGTACTTTCGCGCCGGAGCTCGTTCCCTTCCTAACAATACTATTTAACATCATCGCCTCTACGCAACAGGTCACTCCTTCCATGGGCGAAGCAATTGTGGCAGTGCTTCCTAAACCTGGTAAGGATCCCTCCGCATGCTCTTCTTACCGCCCGATTGCTCTTCTAAACCTAGATGCAAAAATTTACTCTAAAATCCTGGCCACTCGTCTCGAATCCATCCTCCCTGGTCTCATAGATCCAGACCAGTCTGGATTTATAAAGGGGCGTCAAACCCATGATAACTTGCGGCGCATCATCCATATCATTGAAAAGGCCCGCAAAAAAACATCCCAACAGCGCTTCTCTCGCTAGATGCGGAGAAAGCCTTTGATCGCGTGGAATGGCCCTTCTTATTTAAAGTGCTCCAGCGCTTTGGCTTTAACGAAACTTTTATAGGGATGATTCGCGCTAACTATCATTCCCCCAGCTCTCGGGTCCTTGTCAACGGAGTTGCTTCTTCCCCTTTTCGCCTGGCTCGCGGGACGAGACAAGGCTGCCCCTTGTCCCCCCTCCTTTTTGCCTTGAGCATAGAACCCCTGGCACATAGGATCAGAGGAAACCAAGAGATCCATGGTATCCGTTTCGGCACGGACGACCACAAGATATCGCTATTCGCCGATGACGTGCTTCTTCCAGTGTCGGACCCTCTTGTCTCTCTTCCGGCCATCCGTGCAGAGCTAGAGGCGTTTGAAAGGGTGGCGGGATTCAGGATCAACCGGTCCAAATCCTTCCTACTAAATTTAACAATACCTAAAGATGATTGGCGAGGGTGGAAGAGGTGTCACCATTCCGCTGCACCATCAAGGAGATCACTTACTTGGGTGTTAAGCTTACTCCTCGAATACAGGATCTATACAAAGCTAACTTCCCCCCTTCTGAGACAACTAAAGACGGATCTGGGAAAGTGGAGAGGGGCTTACATCACCTGGTTGGGCAGGATTAATGCCATTAAGATGAATGTTCTCCCTCGCTTACTCTATCTTTTTCAGGGTTTGCCTATCCCAGTGGAGGGAGGCCTACTTAGGGAGCTGCGGCATATGCTGACCACATTTATTTGGCAAGGGAAAAGGGCACGACTTCCCTATAATTTGCTTACTAGACCGCGTAAAGAAGGTGGTCTAGCACTACCGGACTTTCAGTCCTATTATCGAGCGGCGCAATTGCGGGTAATTACGGAATGGTCGCTGCGGTGCTTCGGAGAAGCATTGGCTGCATATAGACAGGCAGATAACAGGGCGAACTATTTGGGATCTTCTATGGAAGCCAAAGCAAGACAGACCTCTCAATGCCTACATAAGCACGCCTACGTCCACCACACTAAAAGTCTGGGATACCCTCACTAACAGACTGCACCTTACGACCTTTCCCTCCCCTCATACGCCTATACATTTCAATGCTGCCTTTCCCCCCGCACTACAAGAGGGTCCCTTTGAGGCTTGGAGGGAGGGCGGTTGCCTCATGATCTCTCATTTGTTTGAAAGAGGAGAGCTCATCTCTTTTCAAGAGTGCAAGAAGCAATTTGCATTGAATGACAAAGAAGAATACCACTACTTGCAGCTAAAACACTGGGTGCAGCGGCCCCTGGTGCGGCTGGCCGCCACCAGGGAGTTGCTCCCTATCGAGAGGTTTGCTCACTCGGGGTCCTCTTCCAAGGGATGTATCTCCTATCTGTACGCTCTCATACAAGCGACGAGTCCCAGAACGGCACCGCGTTTTAAACGCTTTTGGGACGCTCTCGTAGATGCTCCATTGGAGGATAAGCATTGGGAACATCTGGGTAGAGATATAGTGAAATTCAACCGCTCAATGTATCTCAGAGAAGCACACTACAAAATCATGTACGATTGGTACTTGTACCCTCAGAAACTTCACAAGATTTTTCCTAGTTCGTCGGACAGGTGTTGGAGGGGATGTGGGATGTTAGGTGATTTCAGACATATATGGTGGGACTGTCCTGCCATTAAACCTTTCTGGAAAGAAATTCTGTCCCAAATCAAGCTTATCTTAGGATATCCTATTCCCACCTCCATGGAACAGGTTCTGTTGGGGGTCCGGGATCCAGCGTTGAAGCGGCAGACACAGGGTGACAAATCAGTGATGTGGCTTTGTTTGGGGGCAGCCAAAATGGCAGTTGCTGCGGTTTGGAAAAAACAAGAGGCCCCTTCCCTAACCCAATGGCATGCGAGAATGTGGAGGGCTTTGGCTTTGGAGCGCATGACTGATATAATTGAAGACACTAGAAAAGGTTTTGATCACATCTGGTCTCCGCTGGTCAGCTACTTGTCGGAGGGGCTACCTTTGACGGCTTGCGGTCCAAGGCTTAGGGCCCTTCATTTGTTCCTTATCTAACTGTTCCAAATGAACGGGCTTTCTGAGGATGGCGTTGTGCACCCAAATAGAGGCCCAGATAACCCACTCCTCGCGCTCACATTTCTCTAATCCGCACCATGACATCACAGTTTTGGTTTTTTTTTTGGTTTTATTTTTAGGTATAATTAAGTTTCCTTTTTAGGTTAATTTTTGGGGAGGGTAGATTGTATTCAGAAACATGGGTATGAAAGCAACATGTTAAGACGAAGCTGTTTTATATATTAAAGTGCATTCGCCGCGGACCTTGTGGGAAAATGTAACCTGCATGAGCGTTCCGTTTATCTGGGTGGAATGTATTTACAACTAATGTTGCCTATGTAATGCTTTGGTCGCACTCTCTGAGAAAAATTTCAATAAAACAGAGTTTGAAATAATAGAAGATCTCTGGGCTTTGTCAGCAGACACCATAGCTTAGTGCCTAGATGGTATATCTACATCACAGGAACCGCATGGCTCTTCTCCCTGGAAAGGTCCCTCTCCAAGTGTATCTTGAACCAACATGCATCCCCATAATATCAAAGCACAAGTTTTCCAGCAGCCGCAGCTGTGTTAGCATGTTTTGTCTAGTTGCTAGGGACTGACCAGAACAGAATAACAAGAGGCATTGTTTATCGACCTTGCTCACGGTGTTCAGACTAAACTCCAGGAACAGACCGAGAACGCACAAAGCAGACGGTTCTCGTGAGAAAGGCTTAAACAGAGTCCTGCAAAATAAAATTCATGCAGTAACGTGCGCAAAAGCAGCATCATGGCAGCAGAGCTCATGCTAACTTAGCGATGTTGACAATGACACCATCGGCCATATGACATTATGACATAGCTAAATATCATGATTGCTCTGTGTTGCATAGCTGAGTTGCTCTTGGTATGCAGTTGAACCTTCGACTCCTCCTTTATGTTTATACCCACCCAATGCAACTAGTTTAGCCTTTCTCATTCGCTGTTCATTTATCATCATATTATCCTACTTCCAAGGCTCACTGATGCTGATGGCGCGCCTACACCAATAACTTAGACTTCTCAGGTGTATATCTTGTTCACCTATGGTGGGAAAGAGACTGAAAACATATGAAAACATATTTCTTTTCTCAGGACAGATGTTCAAATATTTGTGATGTCACAGAAAGTAACTTAGTGCACTAATTAATCGGTGACATCCTGTTCCACTGTCTATTTTGTTTGTTCATGATGGCTTCAACCCTAACTATAATCCATGTCTGCACATCTCGCAACCACTGTTTGATGTAAGCTGCACTCTGACCATCTTCCAGTTATAGCTATGATTCTCTTACCTATGACCAGGGCCAACATATATATGGCCTTCACATGTTTTTGTCTGTTCCATGGTCATAATAAACAGGTTGTGGGGGTAACATTTAGACATTTACGTGAGTTCGGCAATGAGGGATACTATTAAGGTCCAATATTGCCAGAATCAATGCAATCCCAGCATATGTAAAAGAAGTATGAGCTGACCTTCCTGTATTTGGATCCAGAATCACATGTTTTGGGGTACTTTTTGGCTAGTTTTGTTAGAGATAGGTAAGTGTAATGCAGGTCATTAAATATAGTAAACTTGAATGCAGGTTCCTATTTACCTTTTTCTGTATTAAAGAACTTTTGCCCATTCCATGTAAGATAGTTCTCTGACTATTTTGTGTTCCCTTATCATGTTCAGTGTGGAAGTGCTCAATTGAAGTGTTGGGGCCATGGCATTATTAAGGACCGTCACCTCACAACACTCTAGCCCATAGGTTTGTAAGATATAAAACACCTCAGAGTTTGATGGCTCATTCTGCTCCTCTCCCATTCTAGGGCCCGATTACGATGTTGGACGGATCTGAGTCCATCCGACATAGTTTGGGAACTGAGACCGAACAACCTCCTGTCGTCGATCCCAACCCAGCAATGTCCCCTCCCAACAATGGGAGCATGCATTCCAACCGGAATGCATGCTCTCATTGTAAAGAGCTGAGGTGCAGTTCAACCCTGCACCTCGTGGCAGGCACCTCAAGGTGCCTGCCACCTGGTGCAGTGATCAACAGGGGTGCACCATAGCTGCCCCTTAGGCCACCATCCGGAGGCCTTGCACCCATGGGGCCCAGCTGGGGCCCCCAAAGTCGGATTCCCACAGCCTTTCTGTGTTGGAAAGGCCGGTACAGAAAGGCTGTTGGAATCTGCCATCGTAATCCCTCGGGCCCGTCGGAGGCCATTCGGAAATCTGGTTTGGATTTGTATCCGACTGACCCCATCAAAATGGGTAGGTCGGAAATTAATCCGAACAGCCAATTATGATGCCATAGGAACGGCTCCCAGGGCCGGAACCGTTCCTACGGCATCATAATTGGGCCCTTAGTCTGACTGCTCTAATTAGAGTATTGTATGTTAAATTAACCAATGTCCAGGTCATATTCCACTTTGAGAGACTCAAATGTATGACGCATACCATTTAAATAAAGATCACCTACCCTCATGATCTAATGTTATTCCCATGGGCACACGTCCATGGGTGACAACTTTCAGGTACACGATTGGAGATAGCTGTCTCATCAGCCACGAATGTTGAATGGCCGTCTAGTATGTCTCCAGAACTGGAGCCTGTAACCCACCTTTGTCGAAAGGACTGTATTTCTTTATAAAACATTTGCTTCAGATTCAAGGGTAATGCCAAATAGAAATAGAGTAGTTTAGGTAGTTTGCTCATTTTGGCATCCGCAATCTTACCAAATGGTGATAATGGGAGCCAACTTCACAAGGGGATCATTTGTCTGATCTCCTATATTGCTTTGTCTAGGTTTTCACTCTGAAGACCATGATCCATATTTGTGTCCCTGTGTGCATACAAGTAAGTAGTCCCCATCTTATAGGAGGTTCTGTATCTTGCACCTATTTTATAGAATGCTGTCGTCTTAGGGGGAAAAGATAAGACTTGTCCCAGTTTACATGGAGACCTGGCATATTGTCACAGTCCGTCAGTGCAGTCATAACTGATGTCAGGATGGTGCTAGGGCCACTCAGGAATAGGAGAGTGTTTCTGGATAGAGAGGAAGTATATGCACCCTTCTATGAAGTGGAACTTTCCGGACCAGCCCTCAGGTCTGCAATAGGCAGGCAAGTGGCACCATGACTAGTAAAACATGAAGTGTGAACAAGGGGCCACATTTGCTGGCGCACCTTTTAAATTGATCAGCTGTAAGAGAGTGGGTTAATAATTTAAAAAAGTCTAAATCCGTATTTGTAAAGCGTGAACTACTCACCCTTACGGGTCTCAAGGCGCTGGGGGCCGTTGTGGAAATTAAGTGAGCTATTGCCCAGAGTCACAAGGTGCTGAGCTGAGCTGCCGCCGGAGCCGGGGATCGAACCGTGAGCCCTGTGCTCCGAAGTCAGCTGCCCTGGCCACTGCACCACACCTCTCCACTTTTGGGGATGATGAGAGTTAATCACAAGGAAAAAGGCCACAAACTGTTCTTGGTAAAGCATAGTTTCACAATTTAAACCTGGACTCAACCCCTTGTAGCTGTGACACATAGCAGAGAGGTTTAACAGAAGAAAATATGTAAAATATTTAGCAGTAACAATGCGGATGAAATTTCAAAACACAACACAATAAAAATTCAACAAACAATTAAAAAAATAGAGAAAAACTTAATGTGCAAAATGGCACCAAGATGACACAAATCGAATAAGGCATTCTGGAGATATGAATTTTTAATGATTGAAAGCAAACAGTGCCAAGAACAAGTGAAGCACCAATCAGAAGTGACTATTCACAGTTGACTGTGACCTAGGAGCAGTTTCAGTGTGACTGCAATAGAGCGTGGGTCAGATTCACCAAGCAGGTTATCGCAGTCAAAGATTTTACTTTTTGACTTAGGACCTGATTTAGAGTTTGGTGGATGGGTACTCTGTCACAAATGTAATAGATTTCCTATGTGCCTTATTTCAAGGGCATTATATCCTAATCCACTTGTAATATTATGGACAGGACATCCGTCATGTTTGTGACCAAACTCTAAATTGGGTCGTTAGTCTCTGAAATGGAAGTTGACATCCTCCAGTGAGGCAAGTTGCAAGCTGTATTAGCTGCTTTGCATCTCAAAGCCAGAAAGCCATTGGATGAGGTCTGGCTGAAGCCATCAGTCTTAGTGAGTAAAGCTCCAAGTTAAAGAAATTCAGATTTCATGGCTGTCGAGTACTGGTTTTGGGCAGATACTTTTCACACCTTTGCCCTGTTAATATTTTTACTGTCAGACTTTTTCATCCTCCAGTGGAGCAAGCCTGATGCTGCAACTGATGAAGTTCACTTGGAATAGGACACCTTTGCTACAAGGTCACATTGACACTCTGGAGGTCTTGAAATCCAAATATTTTGTAAGTACCAACATTACAGAGGTTCTGAAGCCACTCCTCCTGGTCACTGTCCCGCATGCTGTGCCTTGTAACTTGAGAATACTTCTGTCCTTGCAAAACACACAAGATGATGGATGGAATGCTGCACATTGGCAAACATTCACCCCCAGTCACAGATCTGGGTTTAATCCATCGTTATTTTGCTTCACCACGCCACCCCAGTTCAGACATAGCCATATGCAAATCAGTCTTGACCCTGTGCCTCATGGGAACAGTCCAGACCGAACTGCCAAGCCATGTCTTCCCTGGACCGGAATCAAGCATCCTAGGACCGGTTTCTGGCTATCAGCCTTCATCAGCCAGGAAAGCTTGACTCCAGTGGCGTAGTGAGCACGGGACCCACGTCTGGGCATACCCTTCCCACTTAGGGCGAAATGCAAAACACACAAGATGATGGACGGAATGCTGCACATTGGCAAACATTCACCCCCAGTCACAGATCTGGGTTTAATCCATCGTTATTTTGCTTCACCACGCCACCCCAGTTCAGACATAGCCATATGCAAATCAGTCTTGACCCTGTGCCTCATGGGAACAGTCCAGACCGAACTGCCAAGCCATGTCTTCCCTGGACCGGAATCAAGCATCCTAGGACCGGTTTCTGGCTATCAGCCTTCATCAGCCAGGAAAGCTTGACTCCAGTGGCGTAGTGAGCACGGGACCCACGTCTGGGCATACCCTTCCCACTTAGGGCGAAATGCAAAACACACAAGATGATGGACGGAATGCTGCACATTGGCAAACATTCACCCCCAGTCACAGATCTGGGTTTGATCCATCGTTATTTTGCTTCACCACGCCACCCCAGTTCAGACATAGCCATATGCAAATCAGTCTTGACCCTGTGCCTCATGGGAACAGTCCAGACCGAACTGCCAAGCCATGTCTTCCCTGGACCGGAATCAAGCATCCTAGGACCGTTTTCTGGCTATCAGCCTTCATCAGCCAGGAAAGCTTGACTCCAGTGGCGTAGAGAGCGCGGGACCCACGTGGTGAAGCAAAATAACGATGGATCAAACCCAGATCTGTGACTGGGGGTGAATGTTTGCCAAAGTGCAACATTCCGTCCATCATCTTGTGTGTTTTGCATTTAGCCCTATGTGGGAAGGGTATGCCCAGACGTGAGTCCCGTGCTCACTACGCCACTGGAGTCAAGCTATCCTGGCTGATGAAGGCTGATAGCCTGAAGCCGGTCCTAGGATGCTTGATTCCGGTCCAGGAAGACATGGCTTGGCAGTTCGGTCTGGACTGTTCCCATGAGGCACAGGGTCAAGACTGATTTGCATATGGCTATGTCTGAACTGGGGTGGCGTGGTGAAGCAAAATAACGATGGATCAAACCCAGATCTGTGACTGGGGTGAATGTTTGCCAATGTGCAGCATGCCGTCCATCATCTTGTGTGTTTTGCATTTCGCCCTATGTGGGAAGGGTATGCCCAGACGTGGGTCCCGTGCTCACTACGCCACTGGAGTCAAGCTATCCTGGCTGATGAAGGCTGATAGCCTGAAACCGGTCCTAGGATGCTTGATTCGGTCCAGGGAAGACATGGCTTGGCAGTTCGGTCTGGACTGTTCCCATGAGGCACAGGGTCAAGACTGATTTGCATATGGCTATGTCTGAACTGGAGTGGCGTGGTGAAGCAAAATAACGATGGATCAAACCCAGATCTGTGACTGGGGGTGAATGTTTGCCAATGTGCAGCATTCCGTCCATCATCTTGTGTGTTTTGCAATACTTCTGTCCTTGACTTAGCCAAGTATCATGTCATAGCAACTAATTCAAAGACTTGGATTGTCTAAACCCCTGGTTACATCATGAGATAATGCATCTACAAATTGTGCTTGTCTCATGGTTGAGGCATATACACTTGTTATGGCCAAGGGGTCTCCATTAATTGACTCTTCTGTCATTAAGTATTCACTCTTCTTATCTGTGTACGTGTATTTTATAGCATACAATACCCTGTAGTGATCCATATTTGAATCTCTCTTTAGTATGTTGGGGTTATTTGCCCCTTCCACTTCTTGCTTAACTTATCAAGTTCTGGTGATATAAGATTAGTTTCTTGTAAGCAAGCTATGTGAATATGTCTGCATTTGAGAAATTGGTGCTTTCATATCCTTTCATAGGTGAACCCATCACCCTGACATTTCAGGTAAGACAATTATGTCTGTTATTCAAGTGTGGATATGTGGGAGTGTGATGGTTTGTATAAGAAGGTAAGAACGTTGCAAGGACGATAGCAGAACATTACCAGGATGGGCCTTTCATAAGGGCGCTTTATTCTCACTTCTGTATGGGTGGTAGGGTGCTCAATCTGTCAGAATTATAAGAGTACCTTCACAACTTTTGCTGTTTCCAGACTGGCCTCTTTGTTTGCATGATGAAATATGGTCCGATTTATAAAAAAACTCCCCATCCCCAATTATTTCTAAAATACTCTTTGACCATACCAGCAAATCTGTAAACAAATAAAACAATTCACCTATGAAATATATTATAATGTAAGGTGGATATTTAGAGTGCTGCTTGTCACCCGTGAGGGTATCCAGGCACTGAGTAGGCGAGTGAAGGCATGTGGCGAGGCTGTGCCTGAATACAGGCAGTCTCAATGGTCCCACAAGAAGACTAGTTCAATAGCTAGATCTCCAGCTTTGTGTGGAATTCAAGAAGTGAGCAGGAGGCACTGAAGTGTTGGGGGAGGTCGTTACAGGATTTGGCAGCTTGGCAGGAGAATAATCAACCCCCCATTCTGCTTCTGTGGATGCGGAATGTGTGTGCGAGTGAGAGTGATGCAGAACAAAGTTGTCTGGTGGATTTTATTGAAGTGAAGCCGGTGGTTGAGGTATGTTGGTCCCATGTTGTGCAGTGCCTTCAATTAGTGTGTGAAAAATTTGAACAGGCACAGCATCTGCATGGGAAGCCAGAGGAGCTTTCTGAAGAGTGGTAGGGTGTGGGTTCGGCGCAGGAGGTCGAGGACAAGTCTGGCCACGGCTTTTTGCATGGAGTGAAGATTGTGAAGAAGATGGGTTGGGATGCGGTAATAGATTGTGTTGCCCTAGTCCAATCTGCTTGTGATTAGGGCCTGTGTGAAGGTACCCCACCAGACCCATACCTAATCAGTTTTGAGGTGTAGCCTGTTCTGTCACTACTCCCTACCCCTGTGTATAAACCTAAGGATGAGGCAATTGTGTTGCATATTACCAGGCACCTGTCCACATTAAAAGATGATCTCTGCCAGTCTAAGGAGTGATTGAGAGACATTGTAGAGAGTTGGCCATCCAATGAGGACCATTCAGATCCTGCATCTGATCCTTTCCAATCACTTTTAGAGTGCAATTGGTTTGGTTTTCTATCCTGATGAACGTCTTCAACTAAATTGGCCTTCTTGTTGGGTACTTGTTCATTTATCCGGTCTCTCAGACAATGCTGGGGTTTGCAATTCCTGTTCCATCTCTTAGGTTCCCTGTATTCCATCCTATGGAGGTCATTTATCAAATATCCTCTGCAGTCCAGCCTGTACCATACTGATATGTGATGTGCGGTTGTCTCAGAAGCTGCTGAATTTTCAGGAAGCTATTACATTTGTTTTTTCCTAAGGTGATGTAAAAAAATGTTCACGCATGTCCCTAAATTTTCCCGGGCCGTGCTGCCATGCAATCTGCAAAGCGTTTTCTCTGATGCAACATTTCAATTGACGAGCTACCATTGGCCTGGGGGGAGCCCCAGTAGCTGTGCCCTTTGTATTGAAAAAAAATTGGAGGTGGTTACTGGTAGAACAGTAGACAGCAGACAATCTTCAAATAACAATTCTGCATTTGGACCCTTTGACTTTTGTGGAAGTCCCACCGTTCTAATATGATTACTGCATCCTCAGCTCTGTCTTGGAGATTTTTGATTTCATTCTTAAATTCTTTAATTTGCTGTTGCACCTCAGTGACCTGAGCAACTCATTATAGCCAAGGTGGGACCATTCTCTGTTACTCTGTCCAACAGTTTCCTATTATCAGCACATAATAAACAGAATTCTAGAGCTACATAATCTATTTTGTTCTCTGGTGCAGTCCTGGAGTCCGGTATAGCTTGGAGAATAGTATAAAATGTATCGAGACAGGAAGGGTGCTTCTGGTGCGGGTGAGGTCTTCCCTGCAGCAGCACCACCTTCCAGGTTTCCAGTATGCGCTGATACATCAGATTTCCACTCCTTGTTAATTTGCTCCTCCCCATATCTATCAATTGTAATGGTCACATGCTGTATGAGTCAAAGTAGGGAATCAGTGGTATCTCGTTGAACATACCCCTTACTCCAAACTATTCACTCCTGTACAAGAGGCAACCAGAGAGACCAAAGTTGCTCCTATTTCAGAGAGGAAAGCAATTTTGAAACAGTAATGTGTTGGGTGCCCCTCTGTGATCACCAATTGCCCACCTTCTGTATGGGAGGGGTGCAGTAGTTTATAGTATTTCACTTGCATACCTCCTCACTAGACCAAAATATGAGGCAAAGTTAGTAACAATCTGCATGAAGCGCCACCAAATGTGCCTTGAATGTCACACACTCACAGTGCTTCAGACTCTACAAGTGGCTCTGCTCCGTCTCAGAATCCGCAGAAGAAGCCAGTTTGGGCAACTATGACTGCACCGCAGTAGGTCAATCCCTCCAGAAAGGGAGACCAGTAAAGAAGAATTATTTTACCTTGTGTGTCAGTCCATCAGCAGTAAAATAAAATCACCCCCTTCCTTTGTGCGATCAGTAGTTGCTGCATGTCTTTTCTGTGAGTCAGATCCCCACATCCCCATGGCTCAAGAACTCCAAAGTGGCTCCCACCTGCACTGCCAATAGACCTACCACACTCAGAGGCAGGATCTCACTTTCACTTGTACTTTGGGTCACCAGGCAATGCACCGCCACCTAAGCTCTGGACCCTTGGGATCTAGAAACCTCCAGCACTCATCAGCTCTGACCATCGCATGTAGGGTTTCTGTCAAGGTGGTCACTGGTGCGCCAGGTGGCTTTTATAATCAGGATGCATCTAGATACTGATCAGCAGGATGGAAGCTCCTCAATCAGCGATCTGCCATCTTCCATGGCTCAACCACACCCCTCCCCCAGGAGCTGCGTTGTAATCTGCCTGCCTCAGCTCTTTCTCCTCTAGTGCTAGGCACGTTATCAAAGTGTCTCAGTTGCTCCTGCCAGCCCTTGTCTTTCTCCTCTAATGCAGGTAGGAGTGGGGGCAATGATAGGTGTCCTGGGGGGCCTCACTCAAATAGGCTCTAGGCAGAGGCTTGGGGCTCCCTTAGTTGATGGACAGGTCCACTACAGGTCCCTCACCTTTTATTGGGAGTGCATTAAACAAATAGTGCACCAGCACCAATGAACTGACGTGGGACCCACTGTGCCCTGAGCTAATGGGTATGAAATAAAGATGCTGCTTGGGATCTTTTTTGCTATTGTTATGCTTCCAATCTTCCTGGCACTGCTGCAGTCATTTAAAGTGTAGCACTCAAAACATTTGCTCTTTATCTGTTAACTCTGGCCCATGGGCCAGTTTCAATGATTTTCTTTCCTCTTTTGCTCCTGATGGCAGGCTCCAGCCACCAGGAGTGTTCTTATGGGATCGCCGGGAGTCCAATTTGTTTGTGATTTTCTTCCTGATATTTTCTTTTTTGCAGCATTCTCTCATTGGCTTCCTCCTGCTATCAGCAGTGGCCTGAAAGAGATTTTGATCTGCCCTTGTCTCATGGTTGTCTCTTGACCTGGAGTCTTTCTTCAGCAGCCTCCCACAGTCCTCAAAATAAATCACTCTCAAAGCACCCAAAGATTTTGCCACTTGAAGGGTGCCTGTGTATTTAGTGGAAGCCTGTGTTGCTCACCCCTTTGGCACCAACAGCTCGAACCAGTCCACAGAACTCCAGATTGACCCTTTATCATTTTGGGTCCCCAACAAGTCCATCCTCTACTGACCCAAAGAGAGAGAAAAGGGACTAATGCCACTAGCACTGGAGACAGAGCCTAGCAAGCATCCAAGAAGTAGTCCTTAGTGTCCTCCCACTCAAGCTAGTGTTCGACCACACTTGTGTGTCCATCCTTCTTCTTCTCTTTCTCCGCGACTTTTTAAACGTTCTTCCCTGTGCAAATGTGTCAAATGGTAGTGGACTGAATCTTAATAATACCAGAGATGTTGGTCTTTCCGTTTAAAGAGCGGACGACAGAAGCCTTCAAGAACGTCAAGGGCTGTCTGCGCGATATAGCTTTATGGATGAACTCAAATAAATTAAAACTCAACGCTGGGAAGACAGAGGTTCTGTTCTTCGGGAAAGACCCAGTGCGAGACTCTGATTTATGGTGGCCGTCAGAAATGGGGCCACCACCATCCCCTGCCACACGTATCCGAAATTTAGGGGTGAGATGGGAGGCGGACCTCTCTTTCTCAGCCCAAATACAGCAGGTTTCTGCAACCTGTTTCAGTAAATTAAAAAATCTCAGGAAAGTCCTACACTTCCTACCAGAAGATTGTCGCAAATCAGTAGTCCATGCCACAGTTACATCTAGGCTGGACTACGCAAATAGCCTATATTGTGGCCTCCCCAATTACGTCATTTGTCGCGTTCAGATGATACAGAATGCGGCTGCGAGGCTGGTTCGTCGCATACCTTTTCGACACCATGTCTCTCCGCATCTACAGAAGCTTCACTGGCTTCCAGTGGAGAGGAGAATTCAATTTAAGGCCATGACACTGGCCTACCGGGCCCTCAACGGAAAATGCCCTGGTTATCTGAAGGATAGACTGTGCCGCTATAAGCAAAATCGTACGCTGCGATCCAATTTTCATAATTTGCTGCGCACCCCACGCTTTGCAAAATCTCGCTTGGGCGGCAGAGCATTCACAGTCAGAACGGCTTCACTGTGGAATGCTCTACCGGGGTCCCTGCGACAGGCCAAGTCAGAAGCCTGTTTCAGAAAGGCCCTTTATGGCAGATCAATAGGGCCCGTTGGACCCCGGTGCTCGCTCCGGTCGCAATTACCTGCTGCTTCAACGCCGGCACACCCCTGTTTGGGGTAGCTGTCGCGCTTTATAAGCTTCAGTATTATTATTATTATTAGATGTCACATCTTCCCTCCAACACTGACTGGCACTTCTGAAGAGCAGCTCATGCTTTGTCTAACCCCATTGTATAACACTCTGGGAAAATTCATGATGGCAACTTGTAAGAACATTGGGAAAGACCTTTCCTTTGTGCTAGACTTCTCCACATCAAGCCTGAATTCTTCTCTCCAAGACTTCAAAGAAACTTGCTGAGAGGAGCCCAAGGCCTTCCTGCTCTAATTTTGCCCTACCATTAACTGTTAGAAAGAGCCACTCAATTATCTCATGGAAATCACTTCCCCGCCCTTGTTACCTTTCAGGACAAGGCGAATCCCTCAGAATGGACTTGTGGTTTGGGGGCTGGTGGGGAGGGTTGAAATAGCAGCTTACCAGCAAAGTGATTAACTTCGCCAAGTAGGGTAGCTCAGAGTCTGAGTTCCATTAAGGTTGTCTCTGATAAACATTACCAAACGTATAGTACAATATGCATGACTACACAGTAAATCCACCTCTGGCTATGTTTTGGGACCCACATTTTGCTGGGGACTAACGGGGGCGGGGGGAAAAACATATCAACTGTCTTCATATTAACAGTTATGATTTAGACAAGCAGAAATACTTTAAACATTACAGATTTTCCACTTCAACCAAAAAGAAAAGGAATATTTGTTTTTCATTTAACAGCTCAATTATGATGATTAAGCAGGCCATAACCAACGTATACTGGCTCACATCTGGCAGAACTCTACAGGCTGCGTGAGATGACATTCTTCCTTGTCCCGCCTGCACATGTGTACAAACACACACGTGTGTACAGATGTTTATGCTTAACTTGCTTATAGGGCTCTATTCCAGGTGGACGCTGGTGGTTACACCTCAAAATTATTTTAAACAGGAGTTTATAATGGGTCTGACTCCATTAGGGAAATTTCTCAGAGTCTCGGTCAGAAACCAGAGATCTAAAAGCAGGAAAATAAACTTGGAGATTCTCACGGGCCAGAATCTGCTTCCCTACATGTGCCATGACACTCTCACTATAGCATGCATGAAAATATTGATCATTTTAGAGTAATACATAACAATTGTTTATGTGCAAAATATTGCACAGAAGCATCATAAAGAACATTCGAATTCGGATTTATATAAGTAGGCGTGGAATTTGGAAAGACAGTCTCAAGACCACAGTGTTAGTAGAAATACAATACAAATAATCATTTGAACTGATGTCTGTTTTTAATCTTGTCTGTTCAAAACATATTCAATCATGATTCTGTTTTGGAATGCTAGGATAAATCACTTCTTCGTGTATTAATAGTGACACATGTATTTCACTTTGGATATTATGAAGACATTGCAATATATTATGGTTCTAAAGGTCAGGGGTCGTTTTCACCCAAGCACGCAAACGTTACATATTCCTCTCATTCTGTGCCAATGAGGTAGAAAATAACACATCATCTGCCCAGTGGATGCTTCGCAGATCACTTCATAAACTATTCCAGTTTCATGCTTCTAATTTTGGAATGAGCTGCCTAGCCTTGGGCTGTGTTTGAATAAAAAAACATCCTCAGCCTTCATCCAGTGCTGCATCAGATGCTTCTGTTCTCTGCCTGTAGCTCCTTGTGCCTGCTCAATTTCACAGATATACACACAGTGTATATGTGTAGTTTTGATGCATGGATTCCACTTGAGGGTACAGTCGAGACTCGCCTAATACTAATTCTGTCATACAATAGCCCTGACACTAATGTGCTCTATTTCATTGGTAAATAAACCCTGATTGAAGGACACGCTTCAACAAATTGAACCAGATACTCAGATGTTTTGCAGCTGTGTGAAGGTTCATTCACGTGAAAACCACTAGAATGACGTCTTGAGATGTGCTGACACAATTCCCAGACTAATTGCTCTTAGCCTCAGCATTACATTAAAGTTGCCTAGAGCATCAAGCCTTTTCACAGGCTTTACTATCCTATAGTATGAATATGCTTGGTCAGCACGGTGCATAATGCAATGTTACTTTAAGCAACGTCAATTGGATTAACATTAATTTGTAATTGCATGCAAAAATGTGGTTGTTAAAAATATGCGTTTCTGTGGTAATATGACATTTGTTCAAATGCAGAGCAGTATTTCCTGAGCTCTGTTCATCTCACACAGATTGTTCTTGCTATGCAAAGTAACTTTCAAATGTAGTTTAACACTGTTTTACATTAACTTATTTATTTATAAAGTTTTATATAGCGCGAACATGACACGAGGGTATCAGAGCGCTTTACAATATACAGTTATTAAACGTTAGGTGGTTGAGGTAGTATACATACATTCGGTATTCGCCATTCAGTACAAAAGAGGTAGATAGTAGTATATGGGTAGCATAGGTGGCTAGTAGTCAACATTTGAAAGGATTTATATAGCGCTGGCTAGACCCGGAGGTATCAGAGCGCTTTACATGAGAATCAGAACATAGTTGCAGGTTACATCGTTATAAAGGTTACACAGTTATTAGTGCATAGCTACATAATTACATGTTAGGTCGAGACAAAATAAGGACATATACGTAAGGGAAAAAGCAGGCAAGGGGAGAGATACAAGGGGAGAGGGGGTAGGAGCAGGGGAGTAGACATAAAATGAAGGGGGAAAGAGGAGGGGGAGGGTGAAAGACACAGCAAGAAAGAAGAGGGGAGGGTGACGGGGGCACAAACCGGTAACGCGTAATAGCTGCGTCCAAAGTCCAGTAAACTGTGATCCCAGGGGAAGTGGCATCATTCCCCCATCTCCGTTGCGAGAGGTTACCTATTAAGCAGTGGACTCTCTCAGAGGGTCTCTGAGACTCCAAGGTCTACCTACTGGATCCTTCCCCAAAAGGGGAGAGGGAGTGCTTTGGCAAGGGCGCCATACCAAACCTCAACTGTGAGTGGCTCCCTTAGCGCAGTGGACTCTCTCAGAGGGAACACTGAGACTCCAGAGTATAAATATTGGATCTTTCCCCAACAAGGGGAGAAGGAGTGCTTAGTCAAAGGGCACAAGGGACAGGGGGCTAGGCGGCATAGCAGACAGGGGGAGAGATTCAGGGGAGAGGGGATAGGAGCAGAGGAGGAAGACAAAGAATGAAAGAGGGAAAGCGGTGGGGGAGGGTGAGAGACAGAGCATGAAATTAATATTTAAAACATACAAACAATTTTTCAAAATAAAAACAAATGAATCCTGTATACATGAACACGAACATTCACTTTACTGTTGGCAAGTAACAAAGTTTAATTTGGTTTCAGAATTTATCCTGCGTTACGCTGTGACTCCCTCCCTTTTAGCCTATACATTTAGTACGTCACTTTTATTAGCACACTGGCAGCGCAATGGGCTTCCCCATAGTCACAAGCCTGTGACCCTGTGTGACTTTTCATGTTGTTGTTAATATGTTTCCCTTTAACTCATAACTCTGCGTGAAAAGGGCATTCCATGGGTGTTGCTATGGGTGTTCCCATGCAACATCCATGGAGCTTGACGCATTCCCAGACTTACAGCATTCTGTAAACCTAGGAATGTGTCAGAATCCTATGCCTACCCCAGGGAGGCGTAAGGAGGCACAACAAAGAGAAATACTTTTATTTCTCCCCGTTATATTCAAAAGGATTTTTGAGATTTCACTTAGGAACTGGAAAGAATGATGTTACCTCACTCTTTTGTCACTGAAAACAATACTAGGGCCCACCAAATAATGGTCAATGAAAGCTATATTTGATCTTTAGACCACAAGACTTTAGATTGCCCAAGCTCCTGTTCTAACATTAGTGCTTTTCCACCTAGCCTGTACTGCTTGCTGAACCTAAGGACTGGGGGGTGGGGGGGAGGCAGTCCGCCCAGGGTGGCACTGGTTTTCGGGGCGGCAGTAGTAGTGTCTGTCGACTCCAACCATCTCCCTAGCCCCGAGAGCAAGTCGGCTGATGGCCACCAACCCCTCCGCCCCTCCCCCCCGGAACAAGTTGTCCGTTGGCTGATACACACACCCCTCTCCCCCGCTCTTAACTACACCCAGGGGTCAAACTTAGGTGTCGCCTCGGGTGGCACTACGTCTAGCTATGCCACTAATAGGGTTCTCGGACACGGGACTTCCATTCCATCTCTCGGATAAAACATATCACTTCTGCAATGATGTTATTCACTACTATTTTCAACAAGGAACAGCTGCATTGATTTTTAATACATCTATCTTGATTTCTCAATTTGTTTCCTAATTATTATTTCCCTTTTTTCAACTTAAAGCAGTTTTTACATGTCTGCTTCTCCTATCTCACCAACACAAAGAACTAAACCTTATGAATCCCTCTTACAGCTTAGCTCTCTTCAATGTTCTTAATTGCTGCTTTCATGTACTTGTAGCCTTTTAGTCAAGCCAGTATTCAATACGATTCTTGTTCTGTATCTAGCGAATATAGCTGTTTACAACGAATGCATTGTTCACGCATTCCTTTACAATGCGTTCCTTACAACGACCGCGTTACCACGCAAACCATTACATCGCAAGTCATTTCAATTACTCTGTAGGGGGCGCGCTGGACTTAGGAATAGTATTATTTACTATTCCTACTCCAGTTTGTGCAACAGCACGGAAGGTGTTGGATTCTAAATCCAACACTAGCGCGCCCCCTACAGCACGCCTGGTAACAACGCGGTCGTTGTGACGACCGCATTGTGATGATACCGCGTTGAGGAGACAGCGTTGTAAACGCTGTTTCCCGTATCTAGCTCATTCCCTTGCAATATTCTACCATTTGGAACACCAGCAATCCATATCACCTCCCTACACACTCTGTTGTTATAATTCTGGGAGCTGTTCAGACTCCTACACAATCTCTGGCCTTAGATGACACATTTTATTATCCAGTGACAGCAACAACTTCTACACCTTTTAAATTATTTCTAGGATAAGTTATGCTCTTACAGTTGACCCAAACCCAACTAAAAATGCACTCAGGCAAATGACCACTATCAATCATATAATTTAAGTAATGCCTTAGACACCCCAACAATCTCCTTCCAATATTACCACTGCATCGGGACAACTCACAATCAACCCCTGTTCTCCACTGTGCCATTTAATAATTTCACATCAAAGAATTGAAAAGATTTATTAGTGCCTTCAGAACTTCCTCCTCTGGTGCACTTCATCCCTGATCCATCTCCTCAGTTTCTTTTGACTTCATGAACGGGACAGCACAATGAGCTTGTCAAATGTCCACCCACTCACAAAACAATACTCGATGGAAAATAATCATTGACAAAAAAATTTCAATTTCACACCCATCCACTGATACATTTAATTTGCTGATCAATAAATAAAACATAACTTCCATCTTCAATTATATTTTTTTTTGTTCACAACATATTTTTATTGAATTTCGTACCATAAGAGTTCACATTGCCATAGAGATAAACAGAATGTTTCATGGTACTTTCTATACAGTGTAACAAACTATAACCAATGCAACTGCAACTTTGCTAAGGTGTAGTATGTCGATGTCTCTTCCATTTGTTCCATGTATCGTCCATATATTCTGATGTTGCCTTTGGGGTATAGTCAAAATCAAAGGGGAATGGATCACTTGTACCTGTAACCAAGGACCGGATGTTCTAACCGTCAGTACTTAAAAAACCCTCAATCACGTAAACAGGTAATTTTGGCGGTTTATCTTGATTCTCCGCCTGTATCATATACGTGACAGCATCATCATTGGGTTTCTTTTTTGTATGCTTCCTCCACCTGGAGGGAACCACTGGTTATTTCAGTAGTGATCAGTAATCGGTGACAAGTGAAAGTGCTCAAGTGGGGTGAGTTAGTTAAAAAGTGGACCTCACACTACCTGAACTATATCTTTATTTAGTTTGGTGTATGAGGAGAGTTTAAAAATTGTGTTGTGCATAAGGGACTTATTTAAGAGTCCACTGCACTCAATAGTCCTATTCAATGGTCGACATGTTTCAGCCCCTTTAGGTGCCCCTAGGGGGTCGGGGGGCTTTCTTCAGGACCTAGAATCAATAGAGGAATGGATAGTGTCCTATTCCTAAGGTATATATTCAGAATATTGATAGTCTGAAAGTAAGGTCAATAGTACCTATAGTGGAAAAAGAAACAGATGGAGACAAAAAACAGAAGTGATACTGAAAGCAAGTTTTTAAAAGTTTAAAAGCAGTAAAAAAAGGTCTCATAATGATGGTCATATTGTTCAACTTGAACATGTAAGTAATAAGCAAATAAGAAGAATGGCAATTCTTTATACGCTATACAGACTACAAGTAAAAATCACAGTGGGCAACTTGGGAATGTCAAGTAATGGCATGTAATTCTCGCGTGGTTAGAAGGGTGTTCTTACGGACAGTTCGCAAGCAATTTAATACTTAAGGTATTACATTGTTGGGCTCATTACTAGTGTGAATATGTAGAACACGCAGTTTGGTGTTATGGGGCATTGCGTGGCATTGTTAAAGCCAATTGCTGAAAGCGGCGTTGGTAGGTATTGTGGCGCGTGAATGTGCAAGTTACAGAAGTCCGTACGTTAGTGAGGAGCGCCATCTCAATGCCTGAGTTCTGTGTTGGAGGCATAGCAATCTTGAGTGTAGCGCATATGTTGTAGGAGCTGATAGGTTTGGTTGTGTGTACACAGTGTGGCGCGTGTACTGTGGTGAAAGATTTTGTCGGCATGTGAGCTTTTGTGCAGCTCAATTAGACCGGCAGAGGTCCGAACAGTATAGCGTGTGTATTCAGAGTGTAGGATCTGAGCGGGCTGCATGTCAAGTTAAAGTTCAAAACATAAGTTTATACAGCTCGGCGAGTTAAAAGTGAAGCGTTTATATTCAAGAAGACACAGCAAAAGTAAACCACAGTGCGGTGGGTTTTTTGAGCGGGCTACATGTCAAGTTCAAGTTCAAATCATATGCTGACACAGCGCGGCGAGTTTTGGAGTGGAGCGTTAATGTTAAAGAGGACACAGCAAAAGTTGAACACAGTGCGGCGCGTTTCTTTGAAGCGTTAGTTATTATGCATACCTTACGGAGTCCTAATTAGGGCTTCATCGGGAAGTTGACAGCGCTAAGCCCTGCTGAAAGGTTTGAAAAGGTTATAAGTTAGCAGTCAACACAGCATAATACGTTACGTGTGGTCCGATGGTGGTGGAGTCTTTTGGCTTCCTATACCTGGTTCAGCAGGCTGCACGACTTGTGCCTACGCTTCTGTCAGGATCCCGGGTAGCTCGAGAGTTGATAGGAGCAGCCATTATATATCTGAACCACCAGTTAGATAGTGAGGAAAGACTACCAGAGTGTCAGAACCACTTGTTGTTATTTGAGGAAAGACTACAGAGAGGAGACTACTGAATAATTATATGGGATACTAGAAATAATAATGTTTGGTCTAAATTCAGTAAAGTCATATTTTAGGTTAGAAAATAAATGGTCAAGGTTCATTTTATGCTCAGCCAGGGAATATTGTCATTTAGTCCTGCTGAGTCTGTCTTCAAGTGGTGTACCCATCTTTGCTCTTTCTCGAAGAGTATTTTTTCGGCATTCTGGGTTGTGCTGGTCAATGTTTCGATGACGACCCAGTGTAGTTCATCAATGGAGTGTTCTTGTTCAATATAATGGGTGCTCATTTTGGTCGTTCCACGTTTGCACTTTACGTTACTTCTGTGCTCACAAATCCTCTGTTTTATTTTGCGACGGGTCATTCCAATGTAGCTAAGGTTGCAGGGACATGTGATCATGTAGACAACGTGTGTCGAATTACAGTTAGTGTGTTGTCTAATTGTCCATTATAGTTCTGGTGTTAGTTGGATGTATTTCATGGTGGTAGTTAATTTGCATACTGAGCAGTGTCCACAGGGGTAATGGCCAGTGACTGGTTGCATATTCCATAGTGTGTTGGTGACTTCATTCGTTTTGGGCTTTTGGGGTCGTGTATGTACCAGGATATCTTTGATATTTCTCATTCTTCTGTTGGCAAATCTTGGTTTCGGCCAGTCTAGTGAGCCTGATGTTACTATGCACCAATTTTTGTTTATTATCTTTTTGACTGCATTGCTCGCTATACTGTACGTGGTGACGGAGGTCAATGTATTCTGTGTATAGGTTTTAGGTGTTGTTTCGAGGAGACCTTCTCTTGGTTGGTTCCTTGCCCTCTTTTGACACTTCGCCACAGTTTTGGCTGGGTAGTCCCGTCTTGATAGTTTAGAACAGAGATCATTGGCTTGTGTCTTGTAATCCTTTAATTCGCTGCAGTTTCTTTTGAGACGAAGAAACTGGCTGTAAGGTAGATTGTCTCTGAGTGGACGCGGGTGGAAGCTATTGTAGGAAAGGAGGCTGATCTTAGCGGTTGGTTTGAAGAAGGTCTTAGATCTAATGATGTTGTCCTCCACGAAAATAGTTAGGTCTAGAAAGTCCAGTTGTTTATTGTCAGCGGTAAAGGTAAACTTGAGACATTGATCTTGTGTGTTGATCCAGTTATGAAAACTGAGTAGACTGTCTTCATTGCCTTCCCAGATCACAATGACATCGTCTATATACCGCCTCCAGAATCGGATCTTAGACAGGTATGGGTTGTTGGCATTATGTATGAATGTTTTCTCAAAACTGCTCACATAGAGTCCGGCCACACTAGGGGCAAATGTGCTTCCCATGGATGTTCCGTGGCATTGTTGGTACATCGTCCCGTTGTACTCGAAGTAATTCTCTGTAAGAGCGAGTTTACAACATTCCAGGACAAAGTGTCTTGGTGTTTGGTGAGGCCAGTTTTGTTCAAAGAGCAGTTCTTCCAAAGTCTCCATTGTTTTCTGTTGGGGCAGGCTAGTATATAAGCTCTCTACATCTAATCCGACTAGGAGCATGGTGTCGTTCGAGAAGGTTTCTTCTTTTAGGAGATTCAGTAGATCGCGTGTGTCCTTCAGGTAGGTTGGTGTCTTTTGTACCATGGGTCTCAGGTATTGGTCAGCAAATTGGGAAAGTGGTTCGAGAACCGACCCTATACCTGACACAATAGGGCGGCCGGGTGGTGGTCTCCTTGCCTTGTGTATTTTTGGGAGCGAATAGAAGTAGGGTATTCTTGGTAAGTTCGTCCTCAAAAAATCTGCTTCATTTTTGGAGATCCACCTGTTCACTTCTGCTTCTTCCACCATCATTCTGATTGTTTGTTGTAGCCTCGGAGTAGGGTCCGTTTTGATGATTCTATAAAATTTGTCGTCAGAGAGGAGTTCAAGGCATTGTTGGTCATAGCCGTCTTTGCTCAGGAGGACAATGCCTCCACCCTTATCGGCGGGTTTGATTATCAGGTCCTTGTGTAATCTGAGTTCCTCTAAGGCTTGTTTATCAGCCCTAGTAGTATTCATGAATGGTTTTTTAGTTTGTTTCTTGATGTCTTCAACCTCTTTCATAACGGCATGTTCGAAGGTTTGGATTTCAATTGGAATTTGATGATTAAGTGGGCAGAAAGTAGATTTGGGTCGTAATGATGTATCACCAACGGTGGTACTCTCCTCTTTGTCATTGAAAAATGCCTTTAGTTTAAGTTTCCTGCAGAATTCCGCAACTTCACATTGTATTTTAAAGACGTCAAGTGTTGGTGTAGGCACGAAACCTAGACCTTTGTTTAGTACATTCTCTTGTTCTTCGGTCAGGGTTATGTCCGTCAAATTGATTACAAGTGGGTCGTGTTTGTTCCTGGTTTTTCTTTCGACATGCCGGACATGCTCCTGGTTAGGACTTGTCTCTCTTGATCTGTCAAGGTGACGCCTTTTCTTCGTCCCCTTTGGTTGGGTTGGCCTCTCCCTAAAAAAGGCGATTGTTGCATGTATGGTCCTATGAATGGTCCCATTGGTGGTGGTCCTGCGGTGTATGGATTCATCCATCCATGGTAATTTGGTGTGAAGGGTTGGAAAGAGGTTGGCGGTTGGTCTCCATATTGTGGGTTGCGCCATGTGTTAGGTCTGCGGCGTTGTTGACGTCTATTTGTTCCTCTATTTCTCCTTGGTTGTCTTGTTTCGTCATTACTCCAATCTGACACTCTGGTAGTCTTTCCTCACTATCCAACTGGTGGTTCAGATATATAATGGCTGCTCCTATCAACTCTCGAGCTACCCGGGATCCTGACAGAAGGGTCAGCACAAGTCGTGCAGCCTGCTGAACCAGGTATAGGAAGCCAAAAGACTCTACCACCATCGGACCACACGTAACGTATTATGCTGTGTTGACTGCTAACTTATAACCTTTTCAAACCTTTCAGCAGGGCTTAGCGCTGTCAACTTCCAGATGAAGCCCTAATTAGGACTCCGTAAGGTATGCACAATAACTAACGCTTCAAAGAAACGCGCTGCACTGTGTTCAACTTTTGATGTGTCCTCTTTAACATTAACGCTCCACTCCAAAACTCGCTGCGCTGTGTCAACATATGATTTGAACTTGAACTTGACATGTAGCCCGCTCAAAAAACCCACCGCACTGTGGTTTACTTTTGCCGTGTCTTCTTGAATATAAACGCTTCACTTTTAACTCGCCGCGCTGTATAAACTTATGTTTTGAACTTTAACTTGACATGTAGCCCGCTCAGATCCTACACTCTGAATACACACGCTGTACTGTTCGGACCTCTGCCGGTCTAATTGAGCTGCACAAAAGCTCACATGCCGACAAAATCTTTCACCACAGTACACGCGCCACACTGTGTACACACAACCAAACCTATCAGCTCCTACAACATATGCGCTACACTCAAGATTGCTATGCCTCCAACACAGAACTCAGGCATTGAGATGGCACTCCTCACTAACGTACGGACTTCTGTAACTTGCACATTCACGCGCCACAATACCTACCAACGCCGCTATCAGCAATTGGCTTTAACAACGCCACTCAATGCCCCATAACACCAAACTGCGTGTTCTACATATTCGCACTAGTAATGAGCCCAACAATGTAATACCTTAAGTATTAAATTGCTCGCGAACAGTCCCTAAGAACACCCTTCGAACCACGCGAGAATTACATGCCATTACTTGACATTCTCAAGTTGCCCACTGTGATTTTTACTTGTAGTCTGTACAGCGTATAAAGAATTGCCATTCTTCTTATTTGCTTATTACTTACATGTTCAAGTTGAACAATATGACCATCATTATGAGACCTTTTTTTACTGCTTTTAAAAACTTGCTTTCAGTATCACTTCTGTTTTTTGTCTCCATCTGTTTCTTTTTCCACTATAGCTACTATTGACTTTACTTTCAGACTATCAATATTCTGACTATATACCTTAGGAATAGGACACTATCCATTCCTCTATTGATTCTAGGTCCTGAAGAAAGCCCCCCGACCCCCTACGGGCACCTAAAGGGGCTGAAACATGTCGACCATTGAATAGGACTATTGAGTGCAGTGGACTCTTAAATAAGTCCCTTATGCACAACACAATTTTTAAACTCTCCTCATACACCAAACTAAATAAAGTTATAGTTCAGGTAGTGTGAGGTCCACTTTTTAACTTACTCACCCCACTTGAACACTTTCACTTGTCACCGATTACTGATCACTACTGAAATAACCAGTGGTTCCCTCCAGGTGGAGGAAGCATACAAAAAAGAAACCCAATGATGATGCTGTCACGTATATGATACAGGCGGAGAATCAAGATAAACCGCCAAAATTACCTGTTTACGTGAATGAGGGTTTTTTAAGTACTGACGGTTAGAACATCCGGACCCTGGTTACAGGTACAAGTGATCCATTCCCCTTTGATTTTGACTGTTAACTAGGAAGCTGAATGGATCATAGCTCCTTCTACCTCCCCCATCCTTGATTTAAATACATTCAGCAGCGTGCAGCTGTGGGAGTATTTTCCGACTTGGAATTCCGAGATCCCTTTTGGAGACCTTTCTCCACACAAGCCACCAAATCGATTTGGCATTACCTCAAAAAGATTGACAATGGCTGAGAACTTAGGTCAAAGTTACTCAACAGATGAGATTAATGCAATTCTTTCCCTACCCTCACTACTACAAGACAGCGACCTATCACGAACTCTTGCACAAAATAATGACTGGGAGGATCTGTCAGAAACAAAAAAAGAACAAGTAAGAACCGCTATTCATGGCGTAATCATGACAGAATATCTTCGCGCAAATGCAGCACCCAGAGGCCTCTGGGTGCAGAATGCCCCACGTATCTTCCTTCAAGATCTAGCATTCCGCAGAGACTGGTCGGCCATCTCTTGGAAATGTACCAGAGACTACCTGGTTCTGATTATAAAAACTGCGACGAGATTAACAGAAGCACTGACAATTAAAATACAACTGAGTGAGGCGAAATTGAAAAATATGGTACACATCACCGTCTACAAAAAAAGATTAGAAGAAATCAACCGCGAAATGAACGAGACGAAAGAATACATTACCCAAAACAAAATACAGAAATTGGGCAAGGATCTCAAACGTTTCTCCATGGAGAAAATGCATCCATACAGTAAGGATGACTATAAAGCACCTGACGATTCAACAGATAATGAATCCAGTGGTAACTCAACAGACAACTCAGATTGGAGTAATGACGAAACAAGACAACCAAGGAGAACTAGAGGAACAAATAGACTTCAACAACGCCGCAGACCTAACACATGGCGCAACCCACAATATGGAGACCAACCGCTAACCTCTTTCCAACCCTTCACACCAAATTACCATGGATGGATGAATCCATACACCGCAGGACCACCACCAATGGGACCATTCATGGGACCATACATGCAACAACCGCCTTTTTTAGGGAGAGGTCAACCCAACCAAAGGGGACGAAGAAAAGGTGTCACCTGGACAGATCAGGAGAGACAAGTCCTAACCAGGAGCATGTCAGGCATGTCGAAAGAAAAACCAGGAACAAGCACGACCCACTTGTAATCAATTTGACGGACATAACCCTGACCGAAGAACAAGAGAATGTACTAAACAAAGGTCTAGGTTTCGTGCCTACACCAACACTTGACGTCTTAAAAATACAAGGTGAAGTTGCGGAATTCTGCAGGAAACTTAAACTAAAGGCCTTTTTCAATGACAAAGAGGAGAGTACCACCGATGGTGATACATCATTACGACCCAAATCTACTTTCTTCCCACTTAATCATCAAATTCCAATTGAAATCCATACCTAAGAACAGGCCGTTATGAAAGAGGTTGAAGACATCAAGAAACAAACTAAAAAACCATTCATGAATACTACTAGGGCTGAGAAACAAGCCTTAGAGGAACTCAGATTACACAAGGATCTGATAATCAAACCCGCCGATAAGGGTGGAGGCATTGTCCTCCTGAGCAAAGACGGCTATGACCAACAATGCCTTGAACTCCTCTCTGACGACAAATTCTATAGAATCCTCAAAACGGACCCTACTCCGAGGCTATAACAAATGATCAGAATGATGGTGGAAGAAACAGAAGTGAACAGGTGGATCTCCAAAAATGAAGCAGATTTTTTGAGGACGAACTCACCAAGAATACCCTATTTCTATTCGCTCCCAAAAATACACAAGGCAAGGAGACCACCACCCGGCCACCCTATTGTGTCAGGTTGGTATAGGGTTGGTTCTCAAACCACTTTCCCAATTTGCTGACCAATACCTGAGACCCATGGTACAAAAGACACCAACCTACCTGAAGGACACACGCGATCTCCTGAATCTCCTAAAAGAAGAAACCTTCTCGAACGACACCATGCTCCTAGTTGGATTAGACGTAGAGAGCTTATATACTAGCCTGCCGCAACAGAAAAAAATGGAGACTTTGGAAAAACTGCTCTTTGAACAAAACTGGCCTCACCAAACACCAAGACACTTTGTCCTGGAATGTTGTAAACTCGCTCTTACAGAGAATTTCTTAGAGTACAACGGGACGATGTACCAACAATGCCACGGAACATCCATGGGAAGCACATTTGCCCATAGTGTGGCCGGACTCTATGTGAGCAGTTTCGAGAAAACATTCATACATAATGCCAACAACCCATACCGTCTAAGATCCGATTCTGGAGGCGGTATATAGGCAACGTCATTGTGATCTGGGAAGGCAATTAAGACAGTCTACTCAGTTTCATAACTGGATCAACACACAAGATCAATGTCTCAAGTTTACCTATACCGCTGACAATAAACAACTGGACTTTCTAGACCTAACTATTTACGTGGAGGACAACATCATTAGAACTAAGACCTTCTTCAAACCAACCGCTAAGAACAGCCTCCTTTCCTACAATAGCTTCCACCCGCGTCCACTCAGAGACAATCTACCTTACAGCCAGTTTCTTCGTCTCAAAAGAAACTGCAGCGAATTAAAGGATTACAAGACACAAGCCAATGATCTCTGTTCTAAACTATCAAGACGGGACTACCCAGCCAAAACAGTGGCGAAGTGTCAAAAGAGGGCAAGGAACCAACCAAGAGAAGGTCTCCTTGAAACAACACCTAAAACCTCTACACAGAATACATTGACCTGCATCACCACGTACAGTATAGCGAGCAATGCAGTCAAAAAGATAATAAACAAAAATTGGCGCATAGTAACATCAGGCTCACTAGACTGGCCGAAACCAAGATTAGCCAACAGAAGAATGAGAAATATCAAAGATATCCTGGTACATACACGACCCCAAAAGCCTAAAACGAATGAAGTCACCAACACACTACGGTATATGCAACCAGTCACTGGCCATTACCCCTGTGGACACTGATCAGTATGCAAATTAACTACCACCACGAAATACATCCAACTAACACCAGAACTAAAATGGACAATTAGACAACACACTAACTGTAATTTGACACACGTTGTCTACATGATCACATGTCCCTGCAACCTTAGCTACATTGGAATGACCTGTCGCAAAATAAAACAGAGGATTTGTGAGCACAGAAGTAACGTAAAGTGCAAACGTGGAATGACCAAAATGAGCACCCATTATATTGAACAAGAACACTCCATTGATGAACTACACTGGGTCGTCATCGAAACATTGACCAGCACAACCCAGAATGCCGAGAAAATACTCTTCGAGAAAGAGCAAAGATGGGTACACCACTTGAAGACAGACTCAGCAGGACTAAATGACAATATTCCCTGGCTGAGCATATAATGAACCTTGACCTTTTTCTAACCTAAAATATGACTTTACTGAATTTAGACCAAACATTATGATTTCTAGTATCCCATATAATTATTCAGTAGTCTCCTCTCTGTAGTCTTTCCTCACATAACAACAAGTGGTTCTGACACTCTGGTAGTCTTTCCTCACTATCCAACTGGTGGTTCAGATATATAATGGCTGCTCCTATCAACTCTCGAGCTACCCGGGATCCTGACAGAAGCGTCAGCACAAGTCGTGCAGCCTGCTGAACCAGGTATAGGAAGCCAAAAGACTCCACCACCATCGGAGCACCCGTAACGTATTATGCCGTGTTGACTGCTAACTTATAACCTTTTCAAACCTTTCAGCAGGGCTTAGCGCTGTCAACTTCACGATGAAGCCCTAATTAGGACTCCGTAAGGTATGCACAATAACTAACGCTTCAAAGAAACGCGCCGCACTGTGTTCAACTTTTGCTGTGTCCTCTTTAACATTAACGCTCCACTCCAAAACTCGCTGCGCTGTGTCAACATATGATTTGAACTTGACATGTAGCCCGCTCAAAAAACCCACCGCACTATGGTTTACTTTTGCCGTGTCTTCTTGAATATAAACGCTTCACTTTTAACTCGCTACGCTGTATAAACTTATGTTTTGAACTTTAACTTGACATGTAGCCCGCTCAGATCCTACACTCTGAATACACACGCTATACTGTTCGAACCTCTGCCGGTCTAATTGAGCTGCACAAAAGCTCACATGCCGACAAAATCTTTCACCACAGTACACACGCCACACTGTGTACACACAACCAAACCTATCAGCTCCTACAAAGTATGCGCTACACTCAAGATTGCTATGCCTCCAACACAGAACTCAGGCATTGAGATGGCGCTCCTCACTAACGTACGGACTTCTGTAACTTGCACATTCACATGCCACAATACCTACCAACGCCTCTTTCAGCAATTGGCTTTAACAATGCCACGCAATGCCCCATAACACCAGACTGCGTGTTCTACACATTCGCACTAGTAATGAGCCCAACAATGTAATACCTTAAGTATTAAATTGCTCGCGAACAGTCCCTAAGAACACCACGCGAGAATTACATGCCATTACTTGACATTCCCAAGTTGCCCACTGTGATTTTTACTTGTAGTCTGTACAGCGTATAAAGAATTGCCATTCTTCTTATTTGCTTATTACTTACATGTTCAAGTTGAACAATATGACCATCATTATGCGACCTTTTTTTACTGCTTTTAAAAACTTGCTTTCAGTATCACTTCTGTTTTTTGTCTCCATTTGTTTCTTTTTCCACTATAGGTACTATTGACCTTACTTTCAGACTATCAATATTCTGAATATATACCTTAGGAATAGGACACTATCCATTCCTCTATTGATTCTAGGTCCTGAAGAAAGCCCCCCGAACCCCTAGGGGCACCTAAAGGGGCTGAAACATGTCGACCATTGAATAGGACTATTGAGGGCAGTGGACTCTTAAATAAGTCCCTTATGCACAACACAATTTTTAAACTCTCCTCATACACCGAACTAAATAAAGTTATAGTTCAGGTAGTGTGAGGTCCACTTTTTTACTTACTCACCCCACTTGAGCACTTTCACTTGTCACCGATTACTGATCACTACTGAAATAACCAGTGGTTCCCTCCAGGTGGAGGAAGCATACAAAAAAGAAACCCAATGATGATGCTGTCACGTATATGATACAGGCGGAGAATCAAGATAAACCGCCAAAATTACCTGTTTACGTGAATGAGGGTTTTTTAAGTACTGACGGATAGAACATCCGGACCCTGGTTACAGGTACAAGTGATCCATTCCCCTTTGATTTTGACTGTTAACTAGGAAACTGAATGGATCATAGCTCCTTCTACCTCCCCCCATCCTTTATTTAAATGCCTTTAGGGTATATGCATTCTTTATGTGTATGACCTTATTTCTCCTTCTATGTGTCTTTCTGGTAGATCTGGGATCTCGGAATGAGCCCTCTGTATTCTGCCCATCTTTGCCAGATCTGCCTGTGTTTCTGGGGGTAGCCCCGTGCTTTAATAACTGCCTCTTCCATTCCCATACAAAAGTCCATCCTTTTTTTCCATGTCCCTACTTGTGGAGATGTTTCTGTATTCCATAATAGGGCTAAATCCCGCTTTGCTAGTGTGAGGCCTAAAAATATGAGGTGGCGTTTTATTGGTTTCCTCCTATCTCATCTGTGATATTTAATAGAACTAGCTTTGGGGACTTAGGCACCCCTCACCAAAATCTATTCAGGACCTCACATGACCACACTGTATGGAGAAGTGTACCTTCTGCTCGTCTGCAGCGAAGGCATTCCAGGGATGCTATTAGTCCCGCTCTCCACTGCCCATACCTGGTATAGTATACCCTGTGTAGGTATTTGAACTGAATTAACCAGTGACGTGGCGAAACTGCCGTTGTTTTAGGGGATTCAAGGGCTGCTGACCAGTCATCGTTTTCCAGGGAGCCTAAATCTGACTGCCATGCTGCTCCTCCTCACCTTTGATAAAAACAGACCTGATATACAACTCATCTTTTCTGAGGGCATGAAGACCATTGCTGCCTGGATGAGAACTAACTCCCTCCAATTGAACGCCGAAAAATCGAAGATCATGCTGTTTGGAGGAGCAGCTATAAACTGGACTCCCAGATGGTGGCCTGAGGAGCTGGGTAATGCCCCCGCCCCTAAGGAAGTGGTCAAGAATTTAGGAATCAGGATCGACCAGAACCTCACTCTCGACGTTCATGCCACTACTACTGCTGGCACCTGCTTCTACACACTCAGCTTACTTAGAAGAATCTTCCCCCTGTTACCTTCCTCCACCAAAAAAACTTTGATGCAAGCCCTAGTACTAAGACGTCTGGACTATTGTAATGCTCTGTTGGCATCGGCCAACGAAGACTCCTTAAACAAGTTACAAGTTGTGCAGAACACGGCTGCCCGTCTAGTAGCAAACGCCCCACCTAGAACGGCCTCTATCCCACGTCTCAAGAAACTCCACTGGCTCCCTGTGAGAAAGCGGGTGACATTTAAGATAGGCTGCACTGTTTATAAAGCCCTTAATGAACAAGGGCCTTCCTACTTATCCGCCAAACTTATCAAGTACACCCCCCCCCACGGCCCCTTCGATCAGGCTCTAAGCTTTTTCTGTGCACCCCTAGAATTAAAAAGGCACGCAAGGGTGGCAAAGCTTTTACTCATCTTGCCCCTGCTTTCGGGAACGAACTGCCCCTCCAGCTTCGCGATTGTCAGAGCCTCTCTCAATTCAGGAAGCTTTTGAAAACTTATCTTTTTTGATTCCATGGGTCTGGCTGCAGCACACCGTCCTAAGCGCAGAGTTACTCCTTTGGGGTGATTCAGCGCTATATAAATTAATAATAATAATAATGCTGTCCTCAGTGCATCTAGCGTAGTCTTGTTATTTGTAGTAAGTGATTGGTAAATTTTTGAAATTTTGTGTGTCTCCTAAGTCGCCCATCAGAACCTTATCTTCTAGTGGACTAAACTCTGGTAGGGTGGTCAGGTCAGCTATGTATGGTGTTAGTGCTTGACGAAACTGAAGGTATCTAAAAAACTGACTACGAGGCATGGAGTATTTGTTGCATAATTCTTGAAATGATTTAAGGATATGTCCGTGCATAACTTCGCCCAGCGTGGAGATTCCTATCTGGTCTCAACCCTGAAATCCTTGTAGGGTGGCCAGTTGGGGTAATAGTCCATTGCGCCATAATGGTGTCTCGCCGGTGAGGCGCCCCCACCAACCCATACGTTGAAGAGATTGACGCCATACCAGTATCACCACTCTAGTGGCTGGGGGTAGGTCTCGGACGTCTGATCTGCTGTATAAATATGCATGTATCGTGGGGTTCCCATCATCCTGTGTTCTATTGCATATGCTGGGTCATCTCTGGAGCTATACCACCAGTCATTGAGCACTTGAAGATGGGCCTCGACATGATATGACTAAAGGTCTGCAGCGGCAATGCCTCCACAGTAGGTGGATTGGAAGCATGTTGGTAGTGCTACCCTGGACGCACCCCTCTGCCAGAGGAACTGTCCCAACATAGCGTTAATCTGTCCGAACCATGTTTGTGGAATTGGATATGGGTGATTCTGTAATTGGTATAGCAACCGTGGGAGCGAGATAATTTTAAATATTGCTGATCTGCCATATAGGGATGATGGCAGCCCTGTCCATGCTCTAATGTCTCCTTTAACCTTTTCGGTTATGGGCCCCATATTCCGTTCCCAGGCTGTCCATTGGCTGTCAGAAAGAAAGACCCCCAAGTATTTCATACCTTCTGTAGTTTGTGCTAATTCTGTCGCCCATTGGCCATTGCCCAGTGTCCCCTGTAGCGACCATATTATGGATTTATTGACGTTCATGTATAGGCCGGACATTTTCCCAAAGATTAGCATTATTTCAAGTAGTCTAGGGCCCAATTTGTGCGGGTACATGATGAAAAATAAGACATTGTCAGCATATAATGCGAATCAGTCGAATGTGTCTATGTTTCATTTAAATCCGCGGATCAGGGCATCTTTAGGGACCCAGGCCGCCAGTGGTTTGATGGCCATTGCAAACAATAATGGTGACAGGGGACACTCTTGTCTGATGCCTCGTTCTATGGGGAAGGATGCCGAGACCATACCCGTCACCCGCACTGAGGCTGTCAGGCCTGTATATAGTAGCTGTATGTATGTCATAAAGCGTTTCTTAATCAATCCAAAAGTAGAAAAAGGTATGGCCAGCTCACTGAATCAAAGGCTTTATTCATGTCTGCTAGAAGCAGCGCCGCAGGTCTACCTAGTTTATCCACCACTGCGATTGCGTTGTGGGCCCGTCTTATATTATGTTTTGTCGCTCACTGGGGCATTAAGCCTGCCTAATCTGGATGCACCAAGTCCTTCATCATAGGCCCGAGGCGGTTATCTAGGATTTTTGCTAATATCTTTGCTTCCAGATTTAAGCGGGATATCGGGCGATATGACGCGTTTTGGTCAGGGGGGGCATCCAAGTTTCAGAAATACCACTATCTCGTCATGCCTCCAATCTGCGGGCAGTCGGGTCTTTTGCAGTGCCTCCTGCACCGCGTTCTGGTACGGCAAGCTCTGGAGCGATGTGTATGTTTTGTAAAATTCCCACAGGAACCCGTTTGGCCCTGGGGCCTTGCCCGGTCATGAGTCAGAGATTGCAGTCATCACCTCTTCTTTTGAGATGGGGTTTCTAATGACTACCATGCCTCGTTTGTAAGTGCCCTAAGATGTATGTCTTCAAAGAATTGTCCTATTTGTGAGACGCTCAGCATTTCTGCTTGTGAATAAAGAGATTTGTAAAAGTCTGCAAAACTGTTTTCTAATATTCCTTGGTCTGTAATTACCCCCCTCCTTCATCACATAGTTGTGGAAGGCAGGTTGGCATTTGGACAAGTTGACACAGCCTTTATAGGACTTTCCCTGATTTGTCTCCCCATTGATAAATTCTACTTTGAGAAGCCAGCCAAATTTGGCGAGCCTCTTCCGTTAATATTGCCTGATATCATCGTTGGGTGAAGCGCATTTGTCTCTGCGCTATGCCACCATCTTTTCCTCATCCCAGACTTTTCAAGGACGGTGTATCGACTTCGAGCTGTATTAGTTTCTATTTACGTTTATGTTGTTCCACTGTGCAGAAACTTATATCGAAACCACGAATAGTGAGTTTCATTGCTTCCCAAAGTGTGGCTCTGGAGGATATCGTTTCTGTATTTAGAATGAAATATTTCTGTAAGGCTTTATGTATATAAGTTTTGTATGTCAGGTCTTGGAAGTGCCATGGAGACAGTCGCCATCTAAACGAGGTCTATTTGGCCCTATCCGGAGTGAGGCCATCACTGGGGAGTGGTCTGACAGTCCTCTGGACTTGATCATGTTTTCTGATATTCTATGCATGAAGCTACGTGGAGCAAAGATATAATCTATCCTAGAAAAGGAGTAGTATGTGTGTTGATATCGCCATGTGTCCTCCCAACCCATCAGTTCAACTAGGGTTGCCAGTCTGGTCTTTTTCTGAGTACCTTTCCTTTCTGTGGGCTTCCATATGTCATTCATAGGACATAGTACGTCGTTCCAGTCTCCCCCAACCACCGCCAAGCCTTCTGGAGTATGGTCACATATTTCTATTTTGCGCTCGATGAAGGCCTGACTGAGTGGTGGAGGGGCATAGATACTGCCCAGTATGATGTGTTCCTCATGGATCATGCCTTGGATTAGGATATAGCGGCCGTATGGATTGACCCACGATCTATTCAGTGTGAAAGGGACGCTATGATGGATTAAGATTGCAACCCCTCGGGAACCTCTTAGAAAGCCGGAGTGAAATTCATGAACGAATCCATATCTTGTTAAGCATGGCGTTTTGGTGCCCATTAAGTGAGTTTCATGCAAGAGCAAAACGTCTGCCATAGCTTGTTTCGCATAGCGAAGCAGAGCTCCTCTCTTTACCTTGTGTAACAGACCTCTGACGTTCCAACTCAGTGGGCCCGATTCACAGAACTAACTTACGACAAAATCCTAAACTTACTACCATTTTGGTATTCACAGAATGAGCTTACTCATTTTGGTATTCACAGAATGAACTTACTCATTTTGGTATTCACAGAAAGAACTTTAGTCTCCTCAGACATCAGTGAGATTCATGAAATCAAATGTAATTCCCCGCCCAGGATAGTGATAGTGGATCGAGCATACTATGCAGCTGATAATAATTTGAACATTAACCCTTAAACTGTTCCTGTCCCCCTCCCTCCACCCTCATACCTCAAGACACCTGAAGCATCTGTCGCAGTTGGTAGTCTATGTCGTCTCCAATGGGAGGCATACATGGATCCTCTCCAATGCATCCCCCCATGTCCCATTGTCAATACAGTTTATAAAAGGCTTTGATATATTGCCTAGTCATTTGCCCACCCATTATACAATTACAATCATTATGATACCGGTTGGTTCCAGGATATACATATCTGTCCGAGGCATTTATCGGTGCCACTTTCAATTGAACATCTATGCCCCGTAGAGCCATCAGGTTCTGGAGCTATCGCTTGATCTCCTATGTGGACCTTGGAATGCCATGTGGATCTAGATCGATGTCTGCATTTCTCTTTCGGTTTGTCTCGTGCTTTCTGAGGTTCTTCTGATGACAAGCCTGGGGAGTGCAGCTTCAATTTTCTCATTTCGTCTGTCCATTGAAAAACGGCCTCCGGCGTATCGAAGAATAATGTTTTGGAATTGTAAACCACTCGTAACTTGGCTGGGAAGAGCAGCATGTAGGGTAGTTTCAGTTCTCTGAGACAGGCTGCCTGAAGGGACTGGCGTTGCTGCTTCACTAATCTCGTGTAATCTGGGAAAATCAATATGTGGTGAGAGTCATAATTTAATTCACCCTTTATTCTCGCTTGCTTTAGAATGGCATCTCTATCATAATAGTTTAAGAATCTTGCAATTACTGGTCGTGGTCTGGCTCCCGGGGGTGGCTTCTGAAGTGGAGCTCTGTGTTCTCGTTCAGTGATGAAGCAGGTTGACAGGGCTTCTTTCAGGACCCAAGAGGTCAGCCATTCCATCAGAAACTTATTTATGTGTGTCCCTTCACAAGTTGGTCCGGAAGTGGCAGTTTTCGAACATACGGTTCTCAACCGCCTCGATCAAGCCCTACGCTTTATTCCTAAACCAACTTATAATTTGAATAAAGATGAATTTTTGTCTCTGCAGTCCTTTGCTCACAATAAAAATGTCATCATAAAAAATTGTGACAAAGGAGGAGGCATTGTAGTTATAGACACAACTATGTATGAACAGAAAATGCTAACTCTTTTGGGTGATGAACAATTCTACACTAAATTAACCAGGAACCCAACCAACAAAGTCATCTCTGCCATTAAATCTCTTACGACCTCAGCATTTGAAGAAGGATACATCAGTCAAAAAGAACGAGAATATTTGAACTATTCAAAAAGGAAAATACCTTGTATTTATGGGGTCCCTAAAATACACAAAAATACCTATGATCCCCCCTATCGCCCTATCGTATCTACAATTGGGTCAGTGACGGAACCCCTCTCTAGATACGTTGACAATTGGATTCGGCCCCATATCCCTAAAATTCCATCCTATATCAAAGATACTAGGGATATGATCATGAAAGTGGAGAATCTGCCATTTAACCCCTTGAACCAATTTTTAGTTACCTTGGATATAGAATCCTTATATAGTAACATCCCTCAGTCTGAAGCGATAGAGGCAGTTTCCTGGTTTATTGATACCTATCAGGTTCCTTGTCCTAAAACTTTTGTCCTGGAATGTCTCAAGATTGTCCTAACAGAAAATACGTTTGAATTTGGTAACACCTTGTTCAAACAGACAAAAGGAGTAAGTATGGGAGCATCAGTAGCTCCATCAGTGGCCAATATTTATATGGCCCTGTTTGAGACCAAATTTATTCATAATGAAATTGCCCCTTTCTTTGAGTCAGTCCGTTCTTGGTCCAGATATATAGATGACATCTTTTTTATCTGGACTGACATTGAGGACAACCTTTATCAATTTTTAACATGGCTGAATCTCACAGATACTAATTTAAGATTTACAGCACATATTAGTCAACACCAAGTTGAATTTTTGGATATCTTAATTCGGCAGAATGTTGACCATCTTGAAGTTGACCTTTATGTGAAGCCCACTGCCAGAAACACGTTGCTCCATTTTAATAGCTACCATCCTAGAGCACAGAAACAAAGTATACCATTTGGTCAATTTTTGCGATTACGTCGCAATTGTACGAACTTATCTGATTTTGACACGCAAGCTGCGACCATGAAAGCCAAATTCACAGCGAGAGGATATCCACATCGCCTACTCAGAGAATCACTGAAACGCGCCAGATTTTACGATAGAGATTATTTACTACAAGCTAACCAACGTCTTAAGCCGACACAACTTGTATGCATTACGAAACATTCAATGATGAATGAAAAAATCAAACAAATAGTCAATTCTAACTGGCACATATTGAATAGTGACCCCGAACAACAGCTCAAACTGACAAAACCACTGTTTGCCCATAGACGTAATAAGAACATCAAAGATATCATTGTACACTCACGTTTCCATACTAGTACACCTTTTATACAGAAGTCTATAGATGGCACGATGCCAGTGAGAGGAACTTATAAATGTTCCAACTGTAAATCATGCGATACAGTAATTGAGGGGGACACCTTCACCCATAATGGACACACAATAAGTGCAAAAACATTAGTGAATTGCAAGACGAAGAATGCCATTTACCTTATTGTATGCCCATGCAATTTAGGCTACGTAGGAGAGACGTCTAGGGCAGTGTCCACACGTCTAACTGAACATCGCTCGGCTATTCGAACACAGAAATTGAACGCACCTTTAGTCAAACACTATCTTGACTGTGGACATACAGTAAATGATGTTAAATGGCTCATTTTGGAAAAAATTGAGAGCTTAGATGAAAATAGAAGCAACGATATAAGGAAAAAAAGAGAAGTGTTTTGGATATTTACCTTAAATACATATAAACGAGGTCTCAACAGTGAGTTACCTTGGGAAAACGCCATATTATTTAATAATGGGTAGAACACTCTCTCAAAGTCCTTACTTCATTTTGGTTTCTGGATGATACCTAATTTATTATAATTCTTTTTCTGTCCTAATCATCACTGCACCATTTTGAGAATTAGGGTTACTTTATCACCTTCAGAATATACTTATTCACATGTCCAAGGATGCAGTTCAATCTGGGGTATGCCGTACCGCCATTTTGACTTTTTATATTCAATTGTTTAAATTTAGTTATTCTTAACAATTGCAAACGGCTGAGATTATATATTATCAGTCATCTATACCCATCTAGTTGTAACAATAAATAGATAATCAGATTTCACATTTTTATATGGAAATCTGAACTATAGCATACACTCGTACATAACATTTTGGTCGAACTATAACATGATTGTTTATACCTGCTGACAGGTTTTGCTTTTTTCAGTTTGAAATATTTTGGTATTATTCAAAATCTAGACATGTTCTACGTTCTATTTCTCTTTTATCTAATTGGTTATTTATACCGTTATACAGCTCCCCAGTCATTAGTCTGCCGTTTATTTCTATTTTTTAGAAGTCAGGCAATTCGTGTCGTTATACGGCCTTTAGACACCAGTCTGCTGTCTAGGTCCATTCATCACGCAGTCAGGTGACCTACGTATGTAATTCAGGCTGCCGATTTATACTCGGAGAACCCGTCCATTAGTGATTCCACTCGCCTATCTTGCAGAAGTGGGAGCGTAACTACTCCGCTAGTATCAAGGTAAGAACTCATCACCGCGCACGCATTTAATCTTTGTGGACAATAGACACATACATAGTCCTAGATTGATGTTTACCGGCGTTTCTTTTTAAAACAGCGTTTATTCAAGACGCCAGACCGCAGGCTGTTTATCATTACCGAACTTACATCGACTCTTGAAGAGTTTTTAAATTCCTCGTGTTTTACATATCGTGTGCCAGTGCATTGAGCACAACCAAGGTATTATAATGAAGGAATGGAGAACTCGTGGTCAGTTTATGTAACTAGAATCTGGTTACGATATTTTCAAATTATACACAATTTTGTTGTGATTTTTCTTCTCTCTATTTCTCAATTCCTTTTATAGAGCGTTAATCATTGACTTCAGTCTCCTGGCAGTCTTATATAATTCCTTCACTCTTCCACATCGACCTTTGCAAAGTTAAACAATCGTGTTATACTTGGCTCATTGTGTACCAGCTATTCTAGCACAATTAAGGTACCGGTACAACTTCTGTTTATTTATATATGAAAGCGCATTATTGGCTTAAGGTTTAGGTTTTTTAACCTATTATCTTTAGTGTTTGCTGCTATTTAAGCACCCTACATAATTACAGTATATCAATCAAGATAAGTTTCTTGTTCCATCTTTACATGTTTGATATACACTTGCAGTAATCTTGGAGTGTAAATTTCGATATATATAAATATTATAGATATTGAGAGTAGACTTTAGGTAATATTTAAGACATCTTTCTTTTACTTTATGTCTATCTGCAGAATCGAATTGCTGTTTATCAGCCCTAGCAGCCTACTTTGACGACTTGTAGGAATTATATCTCATTCTTCGCACTTATTCAGTAAGAGGCCGTCATTTAGTCTGCTTATTCTTAACATTACAGCTCTGCATATATTATCTGGTACTGCCTATTTCACTTTTTATGGGGCTTCTGTTAGAGTCTCTTTCTGAATTCTTTCATCCTCTATGTTCTGACATAGATATGAGCACTTATATTGGATTCTATTCTAATTGTCTTTTCTGTGTTCATCTCTGATTACTGCTTGGTGATGGTAATTTTTTCATTTTATCTATTTCTATCCTTTTTATCACGTAGGACACCTACTCGGTGAAATATTGCTATTAGGTCTGATGTAGGATTGTAGTTGATCAATTAAATTTGTAAATTTTGTAACTCAGTGTTATATTACTATATCTTATATAGTTTTAATTTATTTCAGAGGACACTGTTTGTGGCTTTTCCTGATGAAGGCGCAGTGTGCGCCGAAACGCGCGTTGAAGAAGATCCATCTTGTAGCCACTGTTCAATCATTTTTGGTTTTATAATTCCGTTATCAATTTAACCAATTTTCTATCGTACCCAATTTTGGATTTTTTGTAACACATTTCATTGTATTTATGTTGTTTGTTTTCAAATTGTAATGATTGAATCATTGTACTGATGAGTTATATACACATGTATGTCTAGTATTGTCTGTGTGTTTTTTTTTTTAAATGAGATCAATAATAAATAGAAATTTTTTATGAAAGTTATGTTTGTAGTTGACACTGAGTTAATTGCATCATGCCTGGTTTCGACATGAGTCTTTGACTAAATTTGACTATATGACTGCCTAGGGATTTATTTTCACATATGTCCCTTCACAATGTTCAGGAAAACCGATAAAACGCAGATTATTTCTTCGGGCCCGCCCCTCTGCATCTTCTACTCTGGTATCTAGGCCTCTAGTCAGCTGTTCTAGGGTGGACACTTTAGTTTGGAGGGTAGTGACTGCATCTTCCACTCCAGAAACCCTCCCTTCTGCTTCTGTCAAGCTTTCCACCATGTTCCTGAGGCCTTGGCGCAACAGCATTACGTCTGAGCAGACTGCTCCAATTTTTGCTTCCAGTTTGTCTCTTGACTGTGTAATTGCAGCTAGAAGAGCTGCATTATCTGGGACTGCACTCGTCATTCCGCTCGTCTCAGGTCCCGAGGCCCCGACCCCTGTAAATGTATCTAGTGTGCTTTGTTTTGTCGAGTTTCCCCCTGATTTGTCTTTCATCATGTTGTTTAATAGGTGCCTTAGCCTTCTTTGTGCCACCTGGTGACATAGTACCAGTTCCTTCACTAAATGCAGCAGATATGGCGGCATTTCTTTTTTTTTTTTATTGATTTTCACAACTTCTTATACATATAACAATCACTGTACATCAAAAGAGACACAAAATATAAAAATAATACATCAGCCTGTTACATATTATAAACCAAATGAACCAATTACCAGACACAGTCAAATTATATTGACAAAGCCAAAGACACGAAAAAAGAAAAACAGAACAAAGAAGACCCGTGACTAGGATTGAAATATACCTGTGAAAGAAATCATGAAAACTGATATCATTATAGGCAGTATATGGCATATATGTTCATGTGGATTCAGCAGCATTTGAATCTTGCTGAGTTGTAGTACGTAAATATGTCACTAAAGGCTCCCAAATGTCATTTGGCCTTGAGGTTGGCGGTAGCTCCTCCGCATATAGGACTAAGTTTTCTCTACAGAGTGACAGATCTTTCAGCCACAATTCCACTGAAGGGCTCTGTGTACTTTCCCACACCATCGCTACCCTTCTCTTAGCAACAAGCAGTGCCACTCTCGTTAGCTTACCCACGGCACCTTTTATAGAAGGAACTAACCCCAGCAAACATGTTTGCGGAGTGCACTGCAGCGTGATCCCAATAATCTTTGATAATGTATTCACCACAGCTACCCAGTATTCCGCCACACGCCTACAAGACCAGGCTAGGTGCCAGAAGTCTGCCCCCATAGCCCCACATTGTTTACAAGCGTCTGTATCTCGGAGCCCATATTTAAAAAGCTTGTATGGAGTGTAGTAGACCTGGTGTAAATATTTAAAATGTATAATTCGGAGATTTCCGTTAGAAGTAAGAGCACTAGTAAATTGGCAGCAGATCTCCCACTCCTTCCGAGTGAGAGGTGGGTCGAGATACTCATTCCAAGTGTCAAGGCTCTTGTCATTGTGGAGAGGCCTGTCTTCCCTAGCAGCGAGATATAACTTAGTGACCAGCTTGTGTCTAGAAGGGGCAATGAGAAGTGTGTGCAATGCCAATGTCTCAGGCGGTTCCGTGGGGAAAGTGGGGTAATGAAGCTGCAACGCCTTTTTTAATCTATACATGTAAAAATTAAAGAGGGGTGTCTTATTCTGAATGTAGTCCATATCCGTGGCGGTCAAAAAAGTGCCATCTGGAAATAAGTCCTGCATCTTGGATATGCTCACTTGCTCTAGGGCACGCAGTGCTCCCTGCTCATGTGTTACAGATACACTCGAGTGATGAGCCACCGGCAGAAGCGGGGAGTATAATGGGAGCTTCCCTGCCTCACGTCCCAGCGCCTGCCAAGCAGCAACCGTGGAGGTAATGGTGTTGAATGTGAAACGAGTGGAAGGTCTACGACCATGTGTCAGTAAAGAGCGCAATGGGATAGGATGGGCATCTCAGTGTTCTACCGCTATATGTGGGACGAATGCATGCGGGGAGAACCAGAAATGCGCATATTGGGCCTGTGCACATAGATAATAAAGATAGAAATCTGGGACGTTGAAACCCCCATGTTTGTAATCCAATGTGAGAGTCCTCCAGCTCACACGTGCCTGTCGGCCACCCCAGATTAGACGGAGCAACAGAGTGCGTACTTGTTTAAAAAATCGTTGCGTCAGTTGAAGCGGTATATTACTAAAAAAATATAAAAATTTGGGTAGTACCACCATTTTGACCAAAGCAATGCGGTCTGCAAGCGAGAGCGGGAGTTTTATCCATCTGTCCACTTGTTGTTCTAGCAGTGCTGTAGCTGACCCGTAATTCTCGTGAATAACAACCTCTGGATTGCGATGAATCCACACCCCCAGATATTTTACCGACTCTGTGGCCCATACCAGGGGGAAGTCGAGGTCATGCGGAAGTGTGCTCTCTGTCAGTGACATCACCACCGACTTGGACCAATTAATGTTTAGGCCCGAAAACCGGGCAAAGCGGATATATTCACGAAGAACTGGTGCTAAATAAGTGCGAGGCTCATGTATGAAAAGCAGCATATCATCTGCGTAGAGAGATATAATGACTGGTCTATGGAAAAAGTTAAGCGCCGCGCATTTGTGAGATTGTCTTATTATACAGGCTAAAGGCTCCAACGTTAGAGCAAATAACAGTGGTGAGAGAGGGCACCCCTGTCGAGTGCCCCTGGTTATTTGTATTGGGTCCGACGTGTATCCCTCCACCCGCACTCGCGCCGTTGGTCCAGCATATAACAGTCGCACCCAGTTAATAAAGAGGGGCGAAAAGCCCATTCTCTGTAAAACATAGAATAGATAGCCCCATTCTATAGAGTCAAATGCATTGGCGGCGTCAAGCATGATCGCCGCCGCCGGCAATTCAGGATTGAGAGTGTGGAGTGTGGCAAACAGCGTCTGCAGATTATGGGAAGTCGAGCGCTCTGGAATGAAGCCTGACTGGTCAGGCAGAACCAATGATTGCATGAGCGGCTGGAGACGCGTAGCTAGAATCTTCGCCAATATTTTTACATCTGTATTTATGAGTGACAGAGGCCTGTAAGATTCGCAACTGGAGGAGGGTTTATCCTTTTTAAGTAGTGTTATAATCAGTGCCTCTCGAAGTGATGGTGGCAGTTTGCCAACATCATACGCTTCAGCGTACATTTCTAATAAATAAGGGGAGAGTTCTTCAATATAAGTTTTATAAAATTCACACGTGAAGCCATCGGGACCCGGCGCTTTTTTATTCGGTAATGTTTTTATCGCCATGTGGATATCTTCCCCCGTGATCGGTTGATTTAGGAAGTCCCTCTGACCATCCGATAGCCATGCAATGGCTATCTGTGAAAGGTATTTATCGAGATCCGCTACATCGGTCTCCCCCTGGGATGTGTATAGTTTCTCATAAAATTGCCAAAATTGATTGGCTATGTCGGGCGTGCTGTGATAGTCTTGGCCGGCCTCACCTGTAACTTTAGTAATTGTCTCCCTTTCCATTTGGTATTTAATCTTGTTGGCTAGGTGGTGTCCTGGTCTGCCACCCTCTCCATATGCTCGCGCCCTGTATCGTTTGTATATGTATCTCATCTCCTCCTCAGCCAAATTCGCATGTTTAATGGTGGCCTCTTTAAGGGCAGCCAAGGTCGACCCGCAAGGCACTTTCTCATACTCCCGTTCTAGCATTTTTAGTGCTATCTCAAGTTTAGTCAGTTGTCCTCTTAAGTCTTTCAGAATGCCAGAAGTTGTGCTGATACATGTGCCCCGAATAGTGGCTTTGAATCCCTCCCACAGCACCCCCGCGCTATCCACTGACCCCTTATTATGCTCGAAGTACTGTGTTATGGCTTCCCGGATCGTTTCCATGTAAGTCGGATCCAGCAGCGCTTCAGACCTAAAGCGCCATGTGAAGGCCCTAGGGACGGTTCGCGGGATGGAAAGGACGAGGCGAACAGGGCAGTGATCCGACAGCATACGCAGTAATCCAGCCACGTCAGTCACCCAGCCCATTGCCTCCCCACTCATCAACCAGTAATCAAGGCGGGACCAACTGCCATGTGCGGTGGATATGTGCGTGCCTTCCTGTGCGTCAGGATTTCTATGTCGCCAGACATCTAGTAGCCCCAAATCTTCCATACCATCTTTAATCGCACGCGCTGCCCCAGGGGAGTGCCCCTCCCTGTCACTAGATTTATCTTTGGTGGGATCCAAGTGTGTATTGAGGTCACCGCCCCAGAGAATGGCAGCGTCTGGAAGTGCGCGGATATCAGCTAAAATGCGCTCATACAATATAGGGTCATCATAGTTAGGTCCATAGGTGTTGACAATAGTGACAAGTGTGCCCAACAGCTTCCCGTGTAGTATAGCATAGCGCCCCTCTGTGTCAGTACTGGTATGGACTACAGTGAATGGGAGACCCTTTTTGATAAGGATGAGGACACCAAGGCTATAGGAAGAGTACGAGGAGGCAAGACGACATCCAGCCCAACGACTCCCCACCAACTTATCTGTCGTTTGCGTGAGATGTGTTTCCTGTATAAGGGCAATACCAATACCATGGTGATCCAAGTGCGCCAGGACCTGACTAATCTTCTTTGGTGAATTTAGCCCCCGTACATTCCATGTCAGACAGGAGACAGTCATTACATTACTATGTATAATTGCAGCAAGACATATTTGAGATGCGCACAGCCCATGTCATCGAATTTTCTATCCACACAAGGAAACCCGTACTGTTATATTTGTTGGAATGGACATATCTGCCACTGTTAGCTGAATTAAAAACAACGTTAGTCACATGAATGCTCTTTACCTTTCCCTCGCACCCCCCCTGTACCTCCCACCCACTTTAGCAACCCCAACCTGCCAAAGCCTTCCCGAACCTCCCAACATACTTCCCAAGTGTGATACCCTGGGAGAAACCAGTTGCGGGGATCACCCATAAGGGGGGTGCTTGAGCACAGTAACCCTCCCAACGAAACCAGGAGGTGGCCAAGTCGGCATTATAACATCTGCTCACTAAGTGTTACCGCATTTTTTAGAAGAAGTGCAAAATAGTAAAACGAACATCAGAGCCCTTCGCGCACGGCAATCATTACCATCAAAATATCAATGAGAACTTTTGAACGGTGCATTTCAATTATTGACACATTGTTATGGGAGATCATTTTGACACTGCGATCAAAAGACAATCATGCATTTCAGTATTAACTCAGCCATCAACTTTAAAACATCTCGTACATATAGTAAACCCTAGCGTTCATCTGTTAATTCACTGCTTCCCTCGGCAGCTGGACCCGCATCCGCAGATGTAGAGCCGCTGCATCGTGTAATGTTTTTTGCAAAAGTCATCGCAGCCTTCGGACATGTGAAGATCTTGTACTTCCCTTTGTCCTCTATGCGCAGTCTTGCGGGGTACAGCATGGCGTACGGTATTTTCGCCGCGATAAGGACTTTCTTTACTTGTTGATATTCCCTCCGAGCCTCTTGAACCGCCATCGTGAAATCAGGATAGAAGGCCAGATTGTTCCCTTGATGTGTGCTGGAACCTTTTTACCTTGCCAAACGAAGTACAGTGTCCCGGTCTCTATAATTCAGTAGGCGGGCAATGACAGGGCGCGGAGGTGCCCCTGGGGGCGGGCGAGCAGCCAGCGAACGATGTGCCCGTTCTACTATCAGGACTGGCGAAAGTTGTTCCGCTCCGAAGAGCTCTCGAAGAAGATTCTCCACATATGTTTCCATTCTTCCTGTATTTGTGGATTCTGGTAGGCCCGTAATGCGCACATTGTTTCGGCACGATCTTGCTTCCAAATCTTCATTACGGGCCTGTATGACTGCCAGTACTTTCTCCAGAGAGGCCGTTCTACCATTAACCTGCTGTAGGCCGTCCTCCGCGTCCGATATGCGGGTCTCCGCCTCACATAGCCGTTGCGCATGTTTATCCAACTTCGCAGACATATAGTCCATACGTAGATTCAGATGGTCAATCTTACCATCTATGGTCTGAAGACTTGCCTGTACCGCAAGGAGAGTCCAGTCAATGTTAGTGAGTTGAGTAGCTGGAGTGTCCGCCTCAGAGTCAGAGGCTGTATGCTGAGGAGCCCGACCCGACTTTCGTGGTTCAAACGTGAGTCTTGGCTGACCACGTTCCGATTTACCCATGTCGCCGACGCAGCCAACCCCGGCCAGAGCAAGGCCCGGGCGGAGGAGTAAAGAAGGAGGCAAGACTTTTTTTTTTTTCTTTTTTTTTGCCGTCGATCGATATGGCACAGGAGGCTAACCAGGTGTCAAGGTGGTGGAGATGTCGCTCTGACCGCAGCACGCCGCACCCACCAGCGTGTCTCCAACACTCCAACAGCAGCACCGCAGTGTAGATATGCCAGCCAGACCACAGGGAGCACTATTGCGGAAACCGGGTCAGCAGGGATAATACAGGCCAGCACCTAGCCAGACGAGTGTCCCAGCTGCTCAATGTAGGGGGCAACGCAGTAACAGAGATCTGTCAGACCACGAGGGCCAGTGCAGCAAAACGTACAGTCACCAACGAGGTAAGGGCCCGGATCTCACTCCCATACTAGGCCTCAGCTGCAATATCGCAGGGGGAGGAGAGCCCCTCCACGCATCCACAGTGGCACAGCTCCCCCACAGGACGCCGCCACCATGGCAAAGCAGGTTTGTAGCCAGGCCCTCTGAAGTGCAGCGCACCGCTCTCTGTCTACACCAGTATACTGCAGTCAGTGGTCACCCGCCAGCGTATGGCGCCGCCGTCCACACAAGGGAACCACCCATGGGCACCAGCAAGCAGCAGACGCAGATAAACGGCGGGAGGCCTCTCGTACACCCAGCCTCTCCGCACCATGCAGCAACAATGTGGGGCCGCCTCGCTTGCACCGGCGAGCCGCCCGTCTACCCCACAGAGATGGATCCGGGCAGCCCCGTTGGTTCCGGACTATCGCCGCACACTCCCGCCCCGGCAAGCAGCGAGGAACGCCAGAAAAGGGCGGCCTACTCCCTCACATACGCTCTCTACCGTGACGGAAGCTTACCGGCCCTCAGTCCGCGCCCTGCAGTGCCCCCGGGCAAGGTTTAGTAGCGCCGCGCCCCTCGCAACGACCGCAGTGCAGTTCCAGCGCCCACCGCGGTCCGCACCAGTCCTTACCGTAGAGGCCGGTCGCGGCTCACCACACTGCCGACGCAGGCCCGGGACCTCTTCAGCCGCCGATCTGCTGTCAATTCGGCTCCGACGTCCGCAGATTCAGCTTCAGTTGTGCCGCACACCTTCCCAAGGGTATATATCGCCGAATAAGCTGTGAACAAGGGCGGATGTTCAGGATATTATAAGGATAATGGACTTGGCCGGAGGAGCTGCTCTATCGAGCGGCCATCTTGCCGTGCGCCCCTAGCCCCCCCAGATATGGCAGCATTTCTATGTAGGTTTAAATAATTTTCCACACACAATATGGAAAATCCTTATTATGTAGAAGCTAATGCTCTTCTGGTTAGTTCTCTGTACAATTTCATGATGTGGTCATGCCCTATGTAGTCAGGTGGTAGTGCTTGTAGTGTCCTTATTGTTTCAGGTCTTGCTGCCAAGTGCAATAATGAGAAATTGGGACAGAAGCTCTTCCGTTCCAGACTTGTGAGGAAGCACAGAAATTCCTATGAGGCCTATTCTGGTGTTTCTCCCCTAGGGGTATCACCTCAGTTCCCCTTGTGGTGCTGCCGCCGATCCGTGGTGTCCTATATCACATGGTATGTATTTTCTCCGGGGGGGACTTTCTATTCCCTCCTTCATATTGGTGTAGATCTATAGGTTGCTATGTGTGATTTCATATGGTGTCTTCCCCCCCGCCCGGGTTTGTCTGGTTCCCTCCGTGACATTGCTGCAGGCCTGTAAGTCCATTTGTAGGCCTGAGTCTGCCCCTGTATAAGTCGGCCAGGAAGGTCTCTCCCCGCCCCAAACCGCACCGGGGCCTAGCCCGGCCGTTTCTGCGCCTGGGAAAGTCCCCCCCCCTCCGGGTACCTTACGTGTATGGCTGGATACTTATTGGGCAGGTATTACTTTACTCTCGTCAGGGCTCCCGGCCACTGTCGTCGTCCTTTTGTCTGCTGATTCTTCGTCCCGCAGGCGGTCCTCTCCCCCTTCCCTGTGTCTCTGCCAGGCCTGGTCCTCTCGATTGCCGCCTGCGCTATGCCTGGGGCACTGCCGCTGCTCCGCAGTTCACTGCCACCAGCGGCCCTCGGTTCCCGCACTTCTCTGCTGCTGTGGCTTGGCAGGCCCGCCTCCTGAACCCGGCTCTCTGAGGTATGGCTGCTCCACTATTTCTCTGAGTTACGGCTCGCTTTGTATAACCTCATTCAGGTAAGCCTGTGTAAGCGATCTTCTGGATGTCGTCAGGGATCAGTTTTAGTGATGGTAACTTGTAGGATTCTGAAGGATGTTAGTGGGCTGTCGGAGCTCGCGTAAAGCACGTCCAACATGTTGGACTGCTAAGACACGAACCCCCCCAATGATGGTTTTGTTAAATATTTCAATCATTAATTCCACTGATTAATGTGCTCGGTTTCTTCCTACTTAAATTCCTGTAGTGCATTATCCACTCTTTCTTAGACATTCTGCACATTAATTCCCTATTATTTACACTGGGCAAATTATGAACCAGCCTGTGATATTCCATGACAACAGCAAGGGTCAATTTGTGCTCTGTTACAATCTTTCCTTCATATTGTAACACTTTTACTTCAATTTTAACCTCTGTTTCACCATTAGCATAATATTCAAGCATCTTTTATTATTATCTCCAGAGTATGCTTCATTTCAGAAACCTTCTCTGCCTCGCATCCTTTTCTGTTCTACTGTGGAGTGATTTCAGTTCTATATATCCTATTTGAAACCCTTTAGCATCCGGTGTTCTCAATGCATGTCTGTAATTCTCATGATTAATTGGTTGTTATCACAAAGATTATATTAAACGATCAGTTTGTATCCATTCCTCAGCCAGCGCTTAATTTGAGCCAGTGGTTTCCAGTGCTCGGCACCAGCACTTAACTGTCAACACCACCACTTATGACAGTCTGTCACACTGTGGCGCTGTCAGTGGAATTTAGAGATGAGCAAAACAGATGTTTATTAATTCGATACACAATAAAAATGATTAATGCCTATCACCCAGGCCGTATTTCTAGCTTTGGGGTGCCTAGAATTGTCACACTTTTAAGAGTTTGATGATTAGTAGTGTGTTAGTGCTGTCATTGGCAGCTCTAGCAGGGACAACAGGTGGTGCAAGCTTGTTGGAAAGTGGGTTATTAGTAGTGATAAAAATTTGTCTACCACTGACAATAAGGCCACGAACACAGTCTAGGGCTCAGTACAGATCTCAGTAAATTGTTCACATGCTCAACTCTGGGCAGCTTGGCTGCGAGCAGGTAGGCTTAACTTAGGAGACAGGTGTGTAAAGCATTCAAAAACACCAATTCAGTAATAATTAAGACACAACACGCAATAAAAATCAAACTCCAATTTGTAAGAATAGGAAATATTTTTATTTTTAAAATGACAAGAATTCAATGTAGAGAACCGGAGATAGAATTTCTAAACATTAAATACTTTCTAGCACATAGAAAGCTATAGCGCCACCCTGGGACATCTGGTGACCCTTGACGGGACAAAGTCAAAGTTTCAGGCCGGCCACGATGGGACCCTACTCGGATACCCCTCGCGGTAGGCTTCGGTCAAAACTTTACCTTCTGACTTAGAAACCTTTCTGGGGCTTTTTCTGCCGGGGTCCCTTTGATGCTTTCACCAGGCCAGATTCAGTGAGGGTTCGTCGGCTTGCTTTTTAGGGAGCTCCCAGTCAAACTCTGGAAGTTGGACCTCCAGAGCTTTTCAGCAGGACGAACCAGCAGGTCAGGCTGGCTAACGGTTGAACGTGGCCGGCTTGGCTTTCGCAGTTGTGTCAGTCCCCTTTAGGAGCTTTTTTCCAAAGTTGCTCCAAACTCTTTTATAAAGGCCCTGCTTATAGTTACATGACCCATGGTCCTCCACAGTGCTCCTAGCTCCATAGTCGATTTTGGGAGGCACTCTACTACAATGGGGAAAGTGAAATGTGCAATTTCTCTAGTCCCCAAGGCATATAAAACATCTTTTATAATGGCCCTCTTTATAATGACATGTCCCCCCACCTCTGGGACACCTAGGGAGACCCCGTGGGTACCTAAAATGCCAAAATATTGTGGTTTACCACCAAAGTCGAGTTTGGGCACAATTTACATTTAAAAGAATTGCTGCAACACAGGGCTGCTTTTAAAATGACATCAGCAGTGCACACTAGCAAGTGCAGAAAGGGCTGCTGGCCTTCAAACTACCATGCCCTATTAAAGACTAGGGGCTTATAGATAGTTTTAATCCCCCTGCCCTATTATCTACTAGGGACTTATAGGGTATATCCTGCCAATTGTAAGTGTACCCTAATATATGGTGTACCCTCATGTATGTGTGTGTTTTCACTGTGTTTTCAATATAGCATTGGCCCTGGGCCTGGTTAGACAGAGCCCAAGGACAGTCAGAGTCAGTTACCACCAGTACCAGTCAGATAAAATGGTGGTGCATAGGGCACACAGGGTGGCTCTTCCACATAGCCCCCTCCCAAACGAAAGGTGATGGGTCACTAACCTACACTATGGTATTCCTCATCAGCTAAGTGGAAAAACCTAGAAAGTCCATCCTCAGTGGCATGAGCAACCCCAGTCTGTGTTCTACTGTAAAGTCCATTCCCTGTCGGTATATGGACCACCTCAATAGCTTGGGATTCTCCCCTCTCATCTGCATGAGCTATCTGAGAGGTCTGTGGTCAATTTGAACACGAAAGTGAGTGCCAAACAAATATGGTATCAACTTTTTCAAGGACCAAACCACAGCAAAGGGCGCTTTCTCAATGGCACTCCACCTCTGCTCTCTGGGAAGAAGTTGCTTGCTATTGAAGGCAAGTGGCTTATCAAGGCCCGCCTCATTCACCTGTGACAACACTGCCCCAATCCCTTGTTCTGAAGCATCTGTCTGAACCACCAGTTCCCTCTGTGTTGCCAAGGGCCAGTAACACTGGTGATGAACACATAGCAGAGTGTCAAAAGCCTTCTGACACTCTGGGGTCCAATCAACTTTCTTCGGCCTCTTCTTAGAAATCAGTTCTGTCAGGAGAGCCACAATGGTCCCATATTTCTGAACAAATCTTCTGTAGTACTCATTCAGTCCAAGGAACGCCCTGACTTGAGTCTGGGTAACAGGAACGGTCCAATCCAAAATGGATTGAATTTCGGCCTGGAGAGACTGTACATGGCCTCCACCTACAAGTTGACCCAGGTACACAACAGAACTCTGCCCTATTTGCACATAATAGCCTTAATAGTCAGGCCTGCGTGCTGCATGGCCTGTAGCACTTCTCTCAGGTGGTTTAAGTGATCCCCCCAGGTAGACCTGTATACAGCTATATCATCCAGATATGCTGCACTGAACTGCTCCGAGCCAGCCAGGACACTGTTCACCAACCTTTGGAAGGTGGCAGGGGCATTCTTTAAGTCAAAGGGCATTACTTTGAACCGATAATGTCCCTCTGGTGTGAAGAATGCGACCTCTCCTTTGCTCCATCTGTGAGGGTAATCTGCTCAGTTTGCTCTAGGCCTGGGTGCAGTTCACAGAGTTCCGCTGCGCGGAACTCCACGAAGTGATAAAAAGACTCTACAGTGCTACGTGGAGTTCCACAAGCGAAATAGTGCGTTAGGTAATGCCATTCTTGCTGATTTTTTGCTGCGGGTGTTTATCCCGGGCTGGAAAATCAGCACGAACGGAACCATGCACAGTGCAGGAGGGCACTACTTCTTTCTGCCGCTCAAGTAGATTTTCTAGTCGAACAGCAGCTTCCTCAACGCGAATGGATGGTTTCTCAACGCGAGCTGTCGCTACCATCTACGACAGTGATGGAGCAGGGAAAATAAAAAAATTTAACCCCTAACAAATTTTATAATTAATTAAATAAAATGTTCGTTTAAATGTATTAATCAACACTGTATGTGTGGGAATGGTAATATGCCAATGTATGTGCTAAATAATCTATTAATGGATGTCCGTGTGTCTAATTATAACGTAAAAATAAATGCGTACTAATTAAAAATAAATGCATGTTTGTGCTTCATAGAAATAAAACGTGTCATTGCAAAAACAATAGTGATGGTAAGTAAGGAACAGCTTAAATGATGCTTTCTGCTAGGTAACAACTAATTGGGGTACGTAGACGACGGGAGGGAAACGAAAGGGATATTTTTCTCTATTTTAATTATGTTTTGTTTGCCTCAAATTAGTGCTTCTAAAAGTATAACCGAGTGGCGATATAAAATGGCCGCCAGTGGGAAGATGTGCGCAGGCGCAAGGGGACACGTGATATGGGATGAAAACGGAGAAAAAAGCTAAAACCTCGTGAGGTTACTGAGACGCTAGGATGCAAGAAATGGTCAAGGCTGGTGTGACCTAATTGAACTGATAGTGTGCCATGATGATCAGCAGAAGGCCCGTGGGAAACAAGTTTAAGAGAAAGGACAATGACTGCGGAGTTCTCGAATGTGTCGAAAGAAGTTACAAATGTACTGATCGAAACGGATGAAAATGTTTAAGCGTATGGGAAAGGAAATGATCCAAGGACCCTTGAATCCAAGAGAACTTGATTAAAAGAATGAATAAGCTGACATGCATGGACCAATGAAAGAAAAGCGTGTTATTAATGTTGCAACAGTTAGTTAGCAAAGTTAGAATTAGGGTATAAGAGGGCCTACTCTTAGTGGGAGGGGGTCAGTCGCGGTTGCAGTCACAGTCAGGAGAGGAGTTGGAGAGTCGAGTTGGTGGCTTCCAGTGCTGGGTGGTCCTGATCGATCCCTTACTGAGCGGGAGATGCTGAAAGACTGTTAGATGAGACGGGTTGCAGGTAGCTGATGCTGACGAGCTGAAGTTGCTGTTGCTGTCTTAATTTTCCAGTTGAGTATGAGAATCAGGCTATTTCTAATTCCTAACTTAGGTTAGAAATCATTAGGCTAAATTAGGAAGCTAGGCAGGTAATTAGGGTTTTGGCTTCATGACAAAAATTTCCTTTCTGCAATAAAATGATTATGCTTAAATAAATATTTGAATTTAAGAATGAATAATTGAATAAAGTATTAAATTCTTTTTCATGCTTTTAAAAATTATATAAAATTTTAAGATTCTTTAAACCCAAAAATGACTCAGTGGTTATTTTCCTAAATGATTGTGACATAAGTAATTGGTTATTGTGATTCAGCTGGTCTTAATCACTATGAACTAATTTCTTAAATGAATGATTCATCGACAAAACAATGAGCAGGAATATCTTAAGAAATAACTAAAAGAAAGTGACAAATTAAGGTAATAAGATATCCTGGCTCTTCCAGCGGTACATAAATGGTGTTCTCCATTTAGTTCTCATGCTTCTCCTAGGAGTACAGAATTTCATAAAGGTGTAAAGGAAATCCAGGAGTGTGCGTGTGTGTTAGGCGATGTTTATGGGCCCCATCGTCATGTGGATATGAGAAATATAGTTTGCCCCTGGATGACCTATAAGTAACCTGGGAGGAGAATAGTTTTTATTGTACGCGCTGCATCAGATTTCTTGGTAGCAGAGTTATGGTTTTCTATAGATTAGTTTAGTGATTATTGTTTATTGATTATTGATTATTTTTGATGACTAACACTATATGTTGAGTCACGTTATGTTATATGTGAGTTTTCACGCTTCTGGGATGTAGGAAGTGGAACACGTGTGGCAAGAGAAGTCACATGGAATTTGGTACATGGTCTGAATTCATTTTGGTAATAACGCAGGTTGTGTTATGTTAGGGATTTTCTGTACGAAAAGTGTGTAATTGAAATAGCAAATCACGTTTACTTGTGAAACTTTGGCCTTAATTCTCAGGAGCCTAGTCTCCACATGTGTCTTATCCCCAGAGAAACGAGTAAATTGTTTGTTTGAAAGAAGGGTAAGGTAGAGGGAAGTGCTACTTTATCGGCGAGAGTAAATAATTCTGTGGTAGGGTAGAGGTAAGCGCTGCCTACTGGAAAAACAGGATTCTTGTGTAAAAGGACAAAGCTGTCACTTTTGTTTAGCCAATCAGACTATGGAATTGTTTTAATTGTTGTAACTAACGAAGAAAACAGCGAAAAGAAAAAAATTGCCGATAAATTTTGTAAAGGAGGGGTAAAGAGTAGAAGTGACGTGGAACAGTGCCGCGCTAGCATTGGATAGTGCGCTAGTCACGTGAACACAGAGCAGGAGTGACGTAGAAAAGTGTCGCGCTAGGATTGGTTGGTTCACGGACGGTGGGAATTGTTCTGATTGGTACGTTAGTGTGAGTCGCGCTGTAATTGGTCGAAGTTCCGTACATAGAACAGCGTTAGCGTAAAAAAAGAAACAAATAGAAAACATGCCGTATTACGAGTATGAAAGGGAGAGAACGTCATGGACGACGAAATTGAAGAATTTCTTTAAGAAAGACAAAAAGGTTGTGACTAGAGAGGGACAAGTAATTCCTCCGCCGAAATCAGCAGCTTCACATATGATGCTGAAATATGGATATCATACGTGCATATGGTTGGAAAATTGGGCTAAATGTACGAAGAATGATGGTGCTTTAGCTTTTCCTGAGAATGGTTCATTTAGTGTAGCGGTTTTGCGAAATTTGCGAGAAAAAATGTGTAAGTTGGAACCTAGACCTAGACCAACACAGTTTGAAGCTTTGACGGAATGGGAAGATGAGATGTATGAACGAGAGAGATTCAGAGGAATGAGAGATCATGAGTTTATGCCTGGAAGATTGTGGGGAGTAAATCATGAGGACCGAATAAAACGATGGAGATGTGCTAACATGACAGGAGGTTTGTTTCCAGCTTTTACAGTTGAGGAAGGGACTAAGAAAAAGCGGACTGAGAAAAAGAAACATATAGAGAGAGAAAAGTATATGCATGAGAGCGAAACGGATGACGAGTTGCTGGAAGATATTTTAAATAGAAATCCACCTCCGTATCAGCAGAGTTCTACAGTGGTGACACCAAATGCGCCGCTAATAGAGACTATGCGAAATAAAAGTCCGGAAAAGAGAATTGAAGTAAATAGGTCACAAGAACAAATGAGAACTTCTCAAAATGAAGGAATAGAAAGCGACAATGCAAGCGAATTGGCAAGGACAACAAAAGAACTAACTGAGAAAATTAGAGAATTAACGAAAAATATGGAAGCAGTTACTGTGCCTGTAACAATAGGTCCAGTAATACCAGTTTTTGAGAATCAGAAAATTGATGAACGATCTTTGGTGATTCCCTTGAGTTCACAATTTCAGAGAGAAAAGGAAAGGATGGAACAAAGTGCAAGTACAAGTAATTTGGCTAGTACTTACAGACCAAGTCCACCTACAAATTTAACGGTGAATGAATGCAATGGTAGAAAAATGCATATGGTAACAGAATCTGCAACAGAAACGCCTGAAAAGAGTGGTAACTGGATAGAACTAAATAATACACCCATAGGTCCGACTCCTGATGAGTTGAATGAATGGATGAAAGCTTTTAAAATAAAAGAAACAGAAGAAAAACCATTAGATGTGATCAGATTAAAAATAGATATGGAAGAATTAATTCTAGGAACGATTGGTACCGAAAAGATAAAAAATTATCAGGATGATGAAATAATGTTTCTGTGCAAAAGTATAACATGGAGGGCAAAGAATTTACATGACAAACTAGAAGAAGTGGCTAGTGAGATTGGAATAGATTTTGCAAAAGTGAAAACGTTGCAGAAACCATACAGAGTAGACTTTTGTGAAAAAGATATTGAAAATTTGAACACGGCAGGAAGGCTGACACAGATAAAGGAGTTAATTGTGTTGTTGAGAAAATGGGGTGATGTGGACAGATGGAAGGTTAGATGGACAAAGAAGAATGAGAAAAGTACAGACAAAGGTTCATTGGCTTTTATGATAACAGAAAAAGAACCTGTTGCTAAAGAATACCCTATGAGAGAAACTCCAGGTGGTAGTTACGTGCATGTTCCCTGGACTAGGCAGGACATACTGTCATTTACCAATGACTTTCCAAAGTTAAGAGAGAAACCTGTTGAGTGGTACCGACAAGTAGAGAGGTTTGTAAAAGTCTCAAAAGTGTTGTGGATAGATTTAGATGGATTGTTTGACATAGTGGTACCAACAGATTTATGGTCCGAATGTAAGATTACAGTTGACTGGCCAACTACAGAATATCCAAGAGATCCTAAGACAGGAGCTCCAGGTCCTGATGTAATGAAGAAGTACGATAAGGTGATTACCTTTTTGAAGAATAAGATTCCTCCTAAAGAGACAGATTGGGTTAAAATTGATAGAACTACACAGGAAAGTAAGGAGTCTGTACATGCATATTATGAGCGACTGTTATTGGTTTTCAAGCAGTATAGTGGTTATGAGGAATTGAGTGAAAAGGACATGAGTCATTTTGTATACCGATTTGTGTTTGGCCTGAAACAAGAAATAAGTGATATGATTAAGCAACATATGATAAACTGGCAGAATGGAAGTGTAGATGAGGTGCTGAGGTATGCTAAGTATTGTAGTGATGAAATAGAGAGTAAACAGCGTAAGTTGAAAGAGAAGGCAATGTGGGCACAAGTGAAGGTGGCAGAAAAACAAGAAGCTCAATTGGACAATAATAATGGAAACGAATCAGGACAGAATAAAATGCGACCAAACATAGGTAAAGGAAAGGGTCAAGTGAGTCTAGAAGAGGCAAAGAAGAAATGGCCACGTCATAATTGCGGAAAATTAGGGCATTGGAGAAACGAGTGTAAGTTCCCACCTAAACCTAATCCGGAACATCAATCATTAACTCCACAGGTGCAGAATGAGGTAGTTGTTCAACAAAGTCAGGTGCCGCAACCACCACTTCCCAACACTGTTAACCAGCAAAGATACAGTACAGAAACAGGATTCTACGGAGGAGAGCAGGTAACACAGTTGCCGCGAGCAGCGAACATTTCTCAGTATTTGTTGCGTCAGAGTGAGGATGACCCGGATGAAAGATTCTGACGGTGCGCAGGAGAGGGGAAAGAGTGCGTGCTTGGCGCAACTCTAGAGGTAGATCAGTCTGGTCCCTTTGTGGATGGAGAAGTGAATGGTGCAAACGTAACATTCCTTGTCGATACTGGAGCTTCCCGTTCTACTGTTAGATCAGTGGAAATTCCAAACCTTCCTCTCTCAGGTGAATACATCCAAGTGGTAGGAGTAGCCAATCAGCAGATTAAAACCCCACTTACTGAATTGGTGGAAGTAAAAATTGGTTCTTTTAGCAAAATGCATAAATTTGTAGTGTGCGATTGTAGTCCTGTAAATCTTTTAGGTCGTGACCTTTTATGCAAGATGAATTGCACAATTTATTGTACGCCAGATGGAATAGGATTTCAGACTTCAGATGAAGATGTTTTGTATAAAGTAACTTTGATGAATCAAGAACCTGAAACGAATGGTTTGTTTCCTGCATTTGATGCAGAAAAACTTCCAGAAGAACTAAAAAGTGCAGTAAAAGAAAGTGTGTGGGATTTTACAGGAGAAGACATTGGATTAATGAGAGAAGTTGATCCCGTAAAAGTGACAGTGAAAGAAGGGATAACTTATCCAAACACGCCACAGTACAAATTAACTCCAGAAATAATTGAAGGAATAACTCCTGTGATAAATAAGATGATTGAACAGGGAATTCTGAAAGAAATCATGAGCAGTCCATGTAATTCACCTATTATGGGACTGAAAAAGCCAAATGGAACATATAGAATAGTACAGGATTTGAGAAAGATCAACAAAATAGTTGTACCATGTTGTCCAATAGTGCCAAACCCTGCAGTAATTCTATATCAAATTCCACATGAAGCTGAGTGGTACACTGTGATAGATTTGTGTCACGCATTTTTCTCTATTCCTTTGCATCCAGATAGCCAGCCATTATTTGCGTTCCGGTTCGGAGAGCGTATTTTGGCATGGTGCCGAATTCCTCAGGGGTATACAGAAAGCCCCTCAATTTTTAATCAGATTCTAAAGAAATCTCTGGAAGATTTAAAAATGCCAGAAAAATCAGTGATGGTACAGTATATTGATGACCTATTGGTGGCATCGAAAACCAAAGAGGCATGTGTAAGTGACACAATTGCTTTACTGAACCATTTAGAAAAAAGAGGACATAGGGTGTCTCCTTCAAAATTACAGTTTTGTCATAAAGAAGTCCAGTATTTAGGGCATAAAATTGAGAAAGGAGTGCGAAAAATAGCGACAGAAAGAGTAAGAATGATTCAAGGAATGAGAGCACCAATGACTCAGAGAGAGGTAAGAATGTTTCTGGGAATGGTTGGATATTGCCGACAGTGGATAAGTGGTTTCTCTTTGATTGCAAAACCCTTACAAAAATTGACCAAGAAAGATGTAAAAGACCCTTTTGAGTTAAACAAAGAAGAAATGAAATCTTTCAAAGAATTGAAAAAGAAACTGTGTGAGGCCCCTGCTTTAGGCATGCCTGATTATGAGAAGGACTTTGAATTGTACTGCAGTGAAAGAGATGGATGTGCATTTTCAGTACTGGTACAAAAACACGGGACCATGAAAAGACCAATCGCTTATTTTTCAGCTGTTTTAGATCCTATAGCAAAAGCATTGCCTGGATGTCTGAAAGCAGTTGCTGCTACTTGTGTAAGTCTAGAACAAAGTGAAGGTATAGTGATGGGGTATCCACTGAGAGTATATGTTCCCCATTCAGTAGAAATTCTTTTGACAAGAACAAAAACACAGTACATGACACATAGTCGGCTGACTAAGTACGAAAAAGTCATCTTGAGCGCTGAAAATGTGACCATAGATAGATGCATGAATGTAAATCCTTCTACATCATTACCAGATGAAGAAAGTATAATTGAACAAGACGAAGTAGATCATGATTGTCTGAACGTGCTGGAATATTGCACAAAACCAAGAGCTGACATAAAAGATGAACCGTTAAAGGAATCTGATTATGTTATGTTTGTGGATGGTTCATGCTTGCGTACAAAAGAAGGAGTGTTAAGCGCAGCTTACGCAGTATGCACAGTGGCAACTGTGATGGAAGCGTCTTGTCTGAAAGGAGTTAGGTCTGCCCAAGTTGCGGAACTAATTGCTTTGATTCAAGCATGTAAATTGGGGAAAAATGTACGAATCACGATTGTGACCGATAGCCAATATGGTTTCAGCATCGTACATGATTTCGGTCAGATTTGGTCACAAAGAGGATTTTTGACATCTGCAGGAACACCTATCAGAAATGGAGATTATGTTAAAAAACTGCTTGAGGCGATACAGTTGCCTAAACAAATAGCTGTAGTGAAGTGCAAGGCGCATAAGAAAAACGAAGACTACATAGCGGTCGGCAATAATTATGCTGATGAGATCGCTAGATATTGTGCGGAAAACATGGCATCCCTGAACAAAAATAGAGAAAGGTAGCATGTCTCTTGTCCTTTGCTTTTCACTAATACTGTCGAGACATGGGATGAAGTAAGGCAGTTACAAGAAACAGCAAGAGATGAGGAAAAAGATTACTGGATAAAAGCAGGATGTAGAAGACAGGAAAATAATGGTGTGTGGGTATACAGAGATGAAAGACCAGTTATGCCTGATAGCATGATTGCAGACATGGCACGGATGTACCATGGACAAGCTCATATTGGGAGAGATGCAATGAACAGACTTTTTAGACAAACCTGGTATAACCCAAAATTCAGAGCCATTGCTGAAAGTCTTTGTCAAAGATGTCTTATTTGTCAACAGTTTAACCCAGGAAGAAAGACAGTAGTGAGTCTAGGAACAATAGGACGAGAAGGAGGTCCATTCACTAGAATGCAGTTAGACTTTATCGAGATGCCCCCTAGTAACAGACTAAGATATGTTCTAGTGGTCGTCTGTTTGTTCTCTCGTTGGGTGGAGGCATACCCCACAAGAAGGAATGATGGAACAACAGTGGCAAAACTTATGCTGCGAGAGTTCATTCCAAGGTATGGTTTTCCAGTCACGGTTGAGACAGATAGAGGAACACATTTTCAAAATGAGTTGATCCAATTGATTTGTGAAGCATTAAGTATTAAACAAAAACTACATTGTGCTTACAGACCAGAGGCTTCTGGGGTAGTAGAGCAGATTAATGGAACAATTAAAAACAGATTGGGAAAAATGTGTCAAGCTACAGGACTCAAATGGCCGGATGCACTGCCTCTTGTTCTGATGACCATCAGAAGCATCCCTGAAAAGAAAACTGGACTCAGTCCTCATGAGATGATCATGGGACGAGCAATGAGACAAGCACACGTACCTGTCAACAAGTTATTAACTATAACTGATGATCTAGTACTGGATTATTGCAAGGGACTGGCTGATGTGGTGCGTTCTGTGTTTCATCAGGTTGGACCGGATGCGACCACTCTTGAAAGAAAACCAGCCCACGACTTGAATCCAGGAGACTGGGTCCGCATAAAAATCCACAGGAGAAGAAACTGTCTAGTTCCTCGTTGGGACGAGCCACGACAGGTAATCCTGGTGACAACGACTGCCGTCAAGTGTGCAGGAGTGAAAAACTGGGTTCATGCCAGCCACACAATCAGAGTTCCAGAACCTACAGATCGACATGTGAGTCGGCGTCTGGAAGTGTGGGATAAAAGTTTAACGGCTGGGACAACAAAGATAAAAGAAAGGGTGCCAGAACTTGAAGATCGACCTGAAAGTCGACATCTGGAAACCCCAACTGCGAGTACCTCTAGAGAAGAAGAGGAAGAAGAAGAAGAAGAAAGAAATTCAGAAATTCCAGAACCTGAAGATCGACCTGTAAGTCGACATCTGGAAATATCTGACACAACTTCAGACTCTGATGATTCAGTTGAAAACGGTGAAGAATTCCTAAGGAAAACTTGGGGTTATAAACCAATTAGAGAAGAAACTGAGCAAGAAATTGAGTTAGATGAACAACCAGGTACAAGTTATGGTGGAACTCCTTCAGAAACAATATTAATAGATGAAGTAGGGAAAGAAGTACACAAAAAGTTAGAAAATCGAGAAGAACCCCGAGGAGCAATAGGGACAGATAGAGAAACAGAAGAACAGGGAAATTTAGAAACAGAAAAGGAGAAAAACACCAAATCGGAAGAACCCCGAGGAGGGACAGTAATAAGGGAAAACAAAAAGGAGAAGACAGATCCACCAGTAGGAGATGACGAGATTATAAGTTTCAAAATAAGAGACAATAGTGAAACAGTTGAAACAGAAACAGAAGAAAGTGGAGGAGAGGAAAAAGCAAAGACTGAATCAAGAAAAAGAAATTGGAAATCAGAAAGAGAAGAAAGAGAAGGTGAAGCCAAAAGGCCAAGAAAAGGAGATAATTGGCCCAACAGCTATGTAAGAAAATTGAGATATAGAATAATAAGAGCGGGAGACGAAGGTGCTGAACAAGTAAATGAGGTAACAAGTCAAAAGGGACAAGAAAAACCAAGTGGAAAAAGATTACAAAAGTCCAAAAGGATAAAGAAAGTGAATGCAAAGTATAAGTCACCTGAGTGGCTGTATATTGCACTAACAGATTACAAAGAAGAAGAAGAAAACACTCACGGGAACCAGAGACTGAGAAGTCGGATGGGAAAAGGTGAGATGCAACAAACCTGAAGTGAAGACTTATAGTGCTTCTGCCGGACATGACAATTTACTGGATGTGACAAATCACCGGATGTGACAACGAAAGAATTCTGGAGAGAATTAAAGAAAGTACCAAGCAAAGACTTTTGAAAGCAGAGTGGCATCTAAGTCATTTCTGAGGTGTAGTGACACAATTTTCTGAAACTTAACAAATAGAAAAAGAAAAATGGAAAATAATAGGGATAGAAGAGATAAATGTGAATTTATAAAGAGATGGTGCAAAATGTGCTGCTTTTGTACAGGGTTATTAATGACCATATGGATAGTTTTAGCAATCACAATTCCTATTAGTGTAGCTGTGATAGAAGCAAAAAATGATACTAAACCAGAAAAAGAAACTAATATTAAAGAACCAGTTATTTTAAGAAGTAGTGCAGAGTTGCATAAGGATAAGTCAGTAACAGATTTTTCAAAGAATGTTTTTACAAAATTGTTGTATGAGTATGTAGAGACAATGGATGTGAGAGATTGTTATGTTTGTATGCAGTTGCCTGCATCAGTATCAGAAGGTGTGACTTATCATCACCTACCTCTGACTTATGGAATAACATGTAGTATAATAGCAAGTTTATTTTATAAAACAGGTAGATTAGAATCTTATTATACTGATATAGATAAGATTTTTGCAAACATTCCAGTAGTACCCGAACTTAACAAAGTAAAACCAGCAAAAGTTTTAGGAGAATTCTTTTTAGAACATAGAAAATTAACGTTAGAAGAAATAGTTAGTAACAACCTTACCTGTGAGTTAAAGAAAGAAGAAAAAGTATTTTTAGAAATGGTTGAAGAAAGAAGAATGAAATTTCAAAAAGAAGCAATAAAAGAGGAAGGAAAACGCTTATGGACGTTTGAGGAAGGAAATCATGAAGGGAAAAAGATAAATGCCGCAATGACATTAGATTGGCCGCAAACAGGAAAGTTGTGTATTAGGAGAAATAAGACAGTCTATGACAATTACTTTGTAGGTTCCAGTATCTGCCATGACAATTATCAAATTCTGGGAGGTTGGGGATTCAAAGGTGGAAAAGATCCAATATTTCCAGGTATCTATTATATTTGTGGGAATAGAGCTTATTACAGGTTACCGGACCATTGGTATGGAACTTGCTATGTAGGCCTGGTCTTTCCAAAAAAATTTCACATGGACAGAGAAGAAAAGGGAACATACAAGATGATTAATAGATTTACACGTAGAAAGAGGGAAAGTTTTTCAGAAATTGTAGGTGATATTTTTGGAGCATTGATACCAGCAGTGGGAATATCTTTGAATGCATTTAAAATTCGGAAGTTATCCACAGTAGTAGATCGTTTGTCTACAGATACTGCGGGAGGGTTCTTAATGGTAAATACCGAAATGGTTGCCATGAGAGCTATGGTGATGCAAAATCGGCTTGCCCTTGATATTCTTTTGGCAAAAGAGGGTGGAGTCTGTGGAATGTTGAAAGTTCAACATTGTTGTACTTACATTCCTGATAAAAGTGAAAATATACAGAAGTATATTACAAATATTACAAATTTGCACAAAGAACTAGTTCCACTGGAGGTTGAAAGTGTTTTGGGAAAACTTGGTAGAGGGTTTTCTTCAGTAGCAAATTGGTTAACTAGGATGAGTAGACTAGTGATAGGGAAAGTTATAATAGTAGCAACTATAGTAATACTGTTAGCCATGGTATTGAAAATAGTAATAACATGTATAAAGAGAAAAGTAAGACAAAATAAGATAAAAAGAAATAACAGAATAATGAGAGAAAGAGAGAGAGAAATGGGTGAAATTGAGTTGGAGAAAATGAAAGAAAGCATGTATAAAGAGACTAAAAGGCAAGATGAAGAAGAAACAGATGTATAAATAACAGAAAGCAAAGGATGAAAGACATGCTGCCTGAAAAGAAGTATGACTTGGGTTTTATGTGGTGATTTAAAAATCACCAAAGGGGGAGTTGATGGAGCAGGGAAAATAAAAAAATTTAACCCCTAACAAATTTTATAATTAATTAAATAAAATGTTCGTTTAAATGTATTAATCAACACTGTATGTGTGGGAATGGTAATATGCCAATGTATGTGCTAAATAATCTATTAATGGATGTCCGTGTGTCTAATTATAACGTAAAAATAAATGCGTACTAATTAAAAATAAATGCATGTTTGTGCTTCATAGAAATAAAACGTGTCGTTGCAAAAACAATAGTGATGGTAAGTAAGGAACAGCTTAAATGATGCTTTCTGCTAGGTAACAACTAATTGGGGTACGTAGACGACGGGAGGGAAACGAAAGGGATATTTTTCTCTATTTTAATTATGTTTTGTTTGCCTCAAATTAGTGCTTCTAAAAGTATAACCGAGTGGCGATATAAAATGGCCGCCAGTGGGAAGATGTGCGCAGGCGCAAGGGGACACGTGATATGGGATGAAAACGGAGAAAAAAGCTAAAACCTCGTGAGGTTACTGAGACGCTTGGATGCAAGAAATGGTCAAGGCTGGTGTGACCTAATTGAACTGATAGTGTGCCATGATGATCAGCAGAAGGCCCGTGGGAAACAAGTTTAAGAGAAAGGACAATGACTGCGGAGTTCTCGAATGTGTCGAAAGAAGTTACAAATGTACTGATCGAAACGGATGATAATGTTTAAGCGTATGGGAAAGGAAATGATCCAAGGACCCTTGAATCCAAGAGAACTTGATTAAAAGAATGAATAAGCTGACATGCATGGACCAATGAAAGAAAAGCGTGTTATTAATGTTGCAACAGTTAGTTAGCAAAGTTAGAATTAGGGTATAAGAGGGCCTACTCTTAGTGGGAGGGGGTCAGTCGCGGTTGCAGTCACAGTCAGGAGAGGAGTTGGAGAGTCGAGTTGGTGGCTTCCAGTGCTGGGTGGTCCTGATCGATCCCTTACCGAGCGGGAGATGCTGAAAGACTGTTAGATGAGACGGGTTGCAGGTAGCTGATGCTGACGAGCTGAAGTTGCTGTTGCTGTCTTAATTTTCCAGTTGAGTATGAGAATCAGGCTATTTCTAATTCCTAACTTAGGTTAGAAATCATTAGGCTAAATTAGGAAGCTAGGCAGGTAATTAGGGTTTTGGCTTCATGACAAAAATTTCCTTTCTGCAATAAAATGATTATGCTTAAATAAATATTTGAATTTAAGAATGAATAATTGAATAAAGTATTAAATTCTTTTTCATGCTTTTAAAAATTATATAAAATGTAAGATTCTTTAAACCCAAAAATGACTCAGTGGTTATTTTCCTAAATGATTGTGACATAAGTAATTGGTTATTGTGATTCAGCTGGTCTTAATCACTATGAACTAATTTCTTAAATGAATGATTCATCGACAAAACAATGAGCAGGAATATCTTAAGAAATAACTAAAAGAAAGTGACAAATTAAGGTAATAAGATATCCTGGCTCTTCCAGCGGTACATAAATGGTGTTCTCCATTTAGTTCTCATGCTTCTCCTAGGAGTACAGAATTTCATAAAGGTATAAAGGAAATCCAGGAGTGTGCGTGTGTGTTAGGCGATGTTTATGGGCCCCATCGTCATGTGGATATGAGAAATATAGTTTGCCCCTGGATGACCTATAAGTAACCTGGGAGGAGAATAGTTTTTATTGTACGCGCTGCATCAACAGCCTATGTTGAGAAATCTCATTGGGAGGTGGTCTAGCGTTGGATTTTCCTTGCTCGTGCTCGCCAACTTAATGTTGGCGAGCATGGAAAAAAACGGAGCGGAGTTCACCGCCCAGGCCTAGTTTACTCCTCCAGTCCCTCATCTGTGACTAGTAACGTGGTCATGTCTGCCCTGACATGGTGGGGTTTTAATCTATTCACATGCAGGTTCCTATGAGGGTTCCTGGGGGTGCCAAGGTCGACCAGGTAGGTAACCTCACCCTTCTTTTCAATGATTGGATAGGGCCCACTCCACTTGTCATGGAGGGCTGTAGTAGTCACAGGCTCTAACATCCACACCAACTGTCCTGCAGTATACTCAGGCATAGTAGCCTTCTGATCATACCAGTTCTTCATGAGCTTCTGACTGGTTTCCAGTTTCCTGCTTGCTTTGTACACATACTCTCCCATTCGAGATCTGAAGCCTACTACATAGTCCATCACATTGTCCTGTGCTTTCTTGAGAGGCTTCTCCAAAGACTACAAAGCAGGCACAATGGCCTCTACACAGTGTGCCCAACAACAGCTCAAAGGGACTGAAACCAATCCCTTTTTGTGGAACCTCCCTGTAGGCAAGCAGTTGACATGGGAGGAGATATCCCATCTCCTCCTGCGTTTGTCAGACAACCCATTGATCATGCCCTTCAGGGTCTTGTTGAACCTCTACACCAGACCATTAGTCTGGGGGTGGTGAACTTGTTGTTAACACCACATTAATCCCACATCACTTTCAGATAGCTGGACAGGAAGTTTGTGTCCCTATCTGAAACAACCTCTTTTGGAAAGCCCACTCTGGTGAACACACCAAGCAGTGCCCTACCCACTACAGGAGCAGCTATTGTCCTGAGAGGTATAGTCTCAGGGTACCTTGTGGCATGGCCCACTACCACCAAGATATACCTATTCCCTGATGCAGTAGGTGGGTTCAGGGGACCAACAATGTCCATCCCCACCCTCTCAAAGTGAGTCCCAACCACTGGCAGTGGCCTTTGACTTGCTCCTTCCTTGCCACTGGCCTGACAGGAAGGGGACACAGGAGCTGCAAAACTCCTTTACCATCTCAGACATGTTGGGGCCAGTAGAAATGGTTCACCAACCGGTTCCAAGTCTTAGTCTGTCCCAAATGTCCTGACAAGGGGATATCATGACCCAAGGTCAGGATGAATTATCTGTACTCTTGGGACACCAACCTCCTGGTGGCCCCTTCCTTGAGGTTTCTGGACCCAGTATTGAATAGATCATCTTCCCAGTAAATTCTGTGAAATCCACTGTCACCCCCCTCCTCTTGCTTGGAGGCAATCCACCTCAAGCTCTCAAGGGTAGGACAGTCGCTCTGTTCCTGACAAAACTCCTTGCTGGAGGGTCCACCTGTTCCTATCAGATCTGACAGCTCTGGCAAGGATGGAGTCCCTTCCTCAAAGGTCAGATCCTCCTCATAAGGGTCAGACTCCTCCTGCACCTCTGGAGTTCCCTGGGCTGGCTCACCAGACCCATTACCCTTGTCCTTGGATGCTTGGCCCCTTGTTCCAGGGTCAAGGCACCCAGCCTTTCCCTTCCAGATAATCTGTGACCTGGTCACAGCAAATACCCACTCAGGAAGCTCCAATATTCTCATATGGAGCCCCCTTTCGACCTCTGACCACTCAGATGCTTTGATATCATTGCCTAGTAAACACAGGACTGGGAGTACAGGAGACACAGCTACTTTCTTAGGGCTTGTCACACCTCCCTATTCCAAATCCACCATAGCCATGGGATGGAGTTTGGTACTGCTGCCTGCATGGGTCACCTGGTGAAACTCACCAGGTAGCAATCTCTCTTGATTCAACAGGGTATCTCGGACCATAGTCACACGAGCCCCTGTGTCGAGCCACAACCTTAGTCCCATTGACTTTAGTCCTCTGCCTGTACTTATCCATGTTTGGAGGGAAGGCGGCTAGGGTTGCAATATTCACACCACCCAGAGACACTAAGGTTGCCTCTGCCACTTCCCTACCCCCTCTGGTGCACTCTCCACCCCCACACTTACACTAGCAATCCATGGGGATGGCCCACTAGTAGGGGGCTTCTTTGTGCAGACAGTGTCTCCCTTCTTGTGCCCTGGCTGATTACAGTCATAGCACTTTCCCACCTTTGATGGATCAAAGAACCTACTATTCCCCATCCCTGTGAATTTGGGTTGGCTCTGTGCCCCCCTCCTTGTTCAGGTTTTTGTCAGTCTTTTGAGGACTCCTTCTGTTTTTGACCTTCTTTCCCCTGGGGGGGACTGTCATCCTTACTTCTGATCATCCCCCGGTGCTGATTGGAAACACTCATCAGCTGCTTCCCCCAGCTCGTTGGGGTCTGTCAGCTTAGAGTCCGATAAGTACTGGTGTAACTTCTCTTCAGCACAATGAGTCAAAATGTGTTCCTTCAACAACAAATTATACAATCCCTCATATGAGTTTACTGTTTTACCAACAATCCAGCCTTCTAGTGCCTTCACTGATATCTCCACAAAGTCCATTCAGGACTGTGTGCTCACTTTCTGGGCGTCTCTGAACTTCACCCTGTACTGCTCTTGAGTCAGTCCAAATCTGTTGACTAAGCATGCCCTCATCTGCTGGTAGGATTCTGCATCATCCCCTTTCAGGGTCAGGAGCATATCCCTCTCAGCTACTGGAATCAACTCCCACAGGAGTGCACCCCAATACTTAGAGCAGACCCTACTCATCCTATGAGCCCTCTCAAAGGCAGCTAACCACTTATCAATGACATCCCTCTTTGTGTACTTTAGAACTATTCCCATGGGAAGGCTGTGGTCAAACCCACCATCCCTGAACATCTCAATCTCATCTTCAATTTCGCGGCCACCTGTTCTTCTTCCTTCTCCCTCTGCCACTTCTTCTCAGCTAATTCCAATTTCTCCCTCTCTAAGGCAACAGAAGCTGGCTGGGCCTCAACTGCCTCTCTGCAAGGGACAGCAGTGGTTCCTGTGTGTGGGGTCCTACCCCCCTCCCACCATCTGGAATGATGTACCTACTACTAGAAGCAATGGAGGAGGGATCATCATCACCCTTCTGGATGAGGCTGGGAGAGTCATCCTTCCCCTCCCCTTCAATCTCTTCAGCTGCCCTAGTCCAGGCCTTCATGGCCTTAAGCAACCCTGCCTTCCTAATCTTGTTGGATGCAGGTAGCGCAGTATTATTTATTTCTACTGCTTACGCTGTACATTATTTATCTTGCATACTGTCTTGTGATCGTAACAGCACATATTACTTACACGAGAAACAAGACTGCTCAATAAATCTTTTATTGAAACGCCCGTCTATTCTTTCTGTGTAACTTTGAGGAAAACTAAGTATGCACGAGTGAGCAGAGTGAAATAGTTATCTATTGTTTCCACGACTCTGGGACACGTTCTGATTCTAAAAGGGAAACAAAGTTGTCATGTTTTGCGGCTGCCAGAAACTACTCCCTTCTTGTTAATCAAGGAGTTTCTAGTGGCCTCTGAGCTAGCTGGCACAAGTAATTAAGTTTAATATACTCGATAGGGACATACCGACCTCAGTCCTATGTCAAACCTATAGGGTATATTATTCCAATGCGCAGAGCCTATTAGGGAAGTAGGAGCTACACTACATGGCGCCCAACGGTGTGGTAAGGCGGTAATTTAACGTTAGATACTGAGTAACTCAGCCGTGCTTTTTCTCTCAGAGACCCCTACCCATATACTCCAAAAGACGTCTGGAGTGGGCAGGGTTAAGTATCCGCCACGGCTACATAGGGAAGCACCCTATATATTAGCTGTTTGGTTTGCTCAACGTTGAAGGATACAGTGTTCCAAAATATTGTGCACCTTATCTTTGTTTCCTTGAAACTTGTTCTACATTTTTCAAAATGTCCATAAACGGGGACGATGCCACCGGAAACGGTGGAGCTGCGGCTGACCCAGCCATAGCAGCTTTTAACATTACCGGTTTAAATGAAACCGAGGAGGGTGTTATAGAAATCCATCCAAACTTAAGAAAAGCCATCACTCTAAAACTTATAAAACACGGCCTACCACCAAGAGGCGGTAGAGCAGTTTTCGTGATGGAGGCACACGAATCATTTCAGACAGAGGTATTCTATTCATGGGTAATATTTCCTGAATCCAATCCAGTTACAAAACTGTTTCACTTCTACAAAGAAGATGATCCACCAGAGGAATATATTCCTTTCGAGGATATAGAAATTCCATTAACATACCAGGAGCATCAGCTCTAGTTTAAAGGCGCCCTAAAACATCACAGAAACATTACCAGGCTCGGTCCACTAGGTAGACCAGGAGCAACATGGCCGATTCTAGCCGGCTACACACCTCATCCTGAACTGGATATAATGTCAGATGAGGAACTACTTACTTAACTTACAGAGTTAATAAAAATCTACAGACAATTGGTCCAATATGTCATGCGGACTTTCACAGTCCAACCACCATTGACACTTCCAAATCAAACTCCTCAACCGGGGAATACACTAAAAATTACACCACAGACTCTATACGCAGTCATGGGAAAAATGCCCACAAAACGTGAGCAAGTTCCATTTTGGATAGCTCAAAAAATTACTCAAATCGAAGCAGTATTTCCAAATACTAGCCCGTATGAGAAACACAGAATCCTAACCATCTGTTTACCAATGGGGATCACACCACAACTGGAAGACTGCACCACTTGGGGCTCAGTCTTTGCTGCCATCTATACTAAAACACATGGCATTCTGTCAATTGCGGTAATACCTGATGTCCTGAAACAAATTCAAAACTAATACGGGGCAGAGCCTGCTCTAAATTTAGGTATGAAATTACTGAAAAATTTCGACCAGGTCTCAACAATAATATTATCTAATATTAAAGGGGAGGCAGCAGCAGTGGCGATCCGCCAACGATTAAGGGAATTCGATGTTACAGAACATCAAACTGAGCTACCCAGAATAATAAACAATCTTATGCAGAATTAGGCAGAGATAGTTTGGGTGGAAGACCAGTGAAGCCGAAACTATCTGAAAGTCCTGAGAAGGACTCTATTAAACAAACTCCTACATCGTCTAAAAAGAAGTGGGAAACTAATAAACATAATTCAAACGAAAAACGTTCTCAATCCCGAGGTAGGTCTCTTCAAAAGGAGCCCTCTGAAAGGAGGTATAACCTCAGGAATAGGGATAATTTGAGAAAACCTGACAGGTATCAAGATACTGATACACGTTCCTCTCATACCTTTCAGATCTCGTCACAGACTTCGGAAAGAAGAGGACGGTCAGAACATAGAGAAGAACGCGTGAAATCCAAGGAAGAAAAACGCGCTCCAAAAAATAAAACAAAACCTCAATTCTCCAAAAAGAAAGTAGCAGGTCTGAAGATCAGACATGCCGAGAATACTGAGAACACAACTCAAGAACGGAGAATGGGCTCAGACAATGCTGGACAGTGCAGCAGAAGTCACAATAGCTCACCAGAACCTGAAGGAAATTCTGGAGATAGTGGACTTGAATGAGTACATTACAGTTGAGACTGTAGACACCAGGGTTAGTACTCCACAAAAGTTATATGAAATAACACTCCGGATGGAGGGAGACATACCTAGACAGGTGAAAGAACTTTTTGGGAAAAACTTTCAAGGGGCTATGACATACTTCTAGCAGAAAAAGACTGGCCACCACAATTTGTCAGGGAGTGCCCACACGGCGAGGACATTATTATGCCCGCCTTCTCCAACCATATTCCAATACCCCTAAAATATACATATGCCAGGAAATGGGCAGTAGCCCAGGCCCCAGCATTATATAAAAATCATGTAGGATGGGATGAGGACTCACCTCACCATAAAATACATCTGAAACATGAACCAACTGCACAGAGGCAGTAACCAAGAAAGCAAGAAGCTAAAAAACAGGTCAGGAAGATCTTAGATCAACTTGAATACCAAGGGCTGATTGAAACATGCACCTCCTCAATGAACAATCCTTTGTTTCCTGTCTCCAAACCAGACAACACCTATCGTCTAGTTTTGGATTACAGACACTTAAACACTTGTTCTAAAACATTTGCAGTGCAAAATGCACATAGCACAGCATTAATGAATAACATTGTGCGTAAAAAATATAAAACCACATTAGACATCTCAAATGGTTTCTTTTGTCAAAACATAGCACCTGAAAGCAGTACTTAACTGATACTTAACAGCTTTTTCCATAATGGGGACCCAGCGTCAATTTCGTCGACTCCCACAAGGGTTCAAGAACAGCCCAGGGTTATTCTCAGCGAGGGTAACGGAGTTACTACAAATTTATGACAATGAGGCATTGTCCTATGTCGATGACATCTATCTGACAGACGATGACCTGGACAAACACTTGAACAGGGTGAACACCATTATATTGGGCTTCGCCTCTGAGGGCTACAAATTCAACTTCAAAAAGTCCAGAATTGCCCATCTCAATGTCCTATTTCTAGGATATGAACTTTCAAGTGAAGGCAAGAGCTTGGCAGCTAACTTTCTAGAGAAATGTGCGCTGCTCCAACCTCCAAAAACGCTAAAAAACTTACAATCCATCCTGGGTTTCCTAAATTTTGGAAGAACATACATTCTAAACTACGCAGAAAGGGTTAAACCTCTCTACGCATTAATCAAACCTGATTTTTCAATCAGAAATTGGACACAAGAACACACAGAAATCTTGCGTTCACTCCAGACTAACATGTTAGCAACAAATCACTTACAAACACGCGTAAGTCAATGCAACCTGGTGATCCGAATAATCTCGGGTCAATGCGGATTCACCTACTTAACATTTAATGAGGGTGAAAAAATACCAATTGCATACAAATCTCATTTGTATACACAAGCGGAAATGCGCTTCACTTCAACTGAAAAAATTCTGACAGCAGTTCAAACTGCTGTAGCAAAAGAAAGAGCCCTAGGCCAAGGGAAACGCATTATTGTCGTAACCCCAGAACCAGCTTTAGAAGCGGTCACAAAAGCAAGCATTCCAAATGCTAAAGCATTACATCCAAGATGGATACAATGGGTTAATTCTCTTGCTGCAACAGATGTTGAATATGTTTTTGATCCCGATTTAAAAACACAAGCATTCCTGCAATATGAACAAGAATGACCTCTGCCCACTGAGATTCTGCCTCTCGATCAGTACGAATTCATAATTTATACTGACAGATCCGCACAGCCCGCAACAGGGAGTAAGCATGCCTACAGTGCAGCGTGTGCAATCGTTAAAGGTCGCATGCGAGATGGCATCTTCAGACCTATGGTCATAAAAACTCAATCTCTAGGAGATTGTACAGCTCAGCGAGCTGAACTACAAGCATTCAAACTGGCACTTGAAAGTACAGATCGAGAATTCCCCACACTAATATGCGATTCCTTTTACTGTGTTCAGTCGTATAATGAATATATACAAAACTGGCTTGAAAATGGGTTCAAAGATGCGAAAGGTGGCACAATAAAGCACAAAATGCTTTGGGAACAAGTAGTTCAGTTGAAAAACGAACTACCAAAGGCTCACGTGATCCACACACTGAGTCATCAACGTGATAGCGTTCACGTTGCAGGGAATTCATTGGCTGACGAAGCCGCAAAGGGGGCTGTTCAGACAGCTTCCGTAGCTGCGATCACTCGTTCAAAAACGAAAATAGACAGTGAGATAATGTTGGCTGTCAATGCTACAAGCAAAGGCAGTGGTGCAGCGTTACCAAAAAAGTTTCCACTCAAGTACTCTTATGTAATTGATGCGAACAGCGTTCCGTTTGCTCGAATCCCTGGAGTGGGGGATAGGGTAATTCCAAACATGGAACGTAGAGCAGCTTTGATTTATGAGGCACATTTGGGGGAGGGTCTGTCACATCAAGAGATCTCTAAAACAATTTTGACGTTAAAAGAGATGTACTGGTGGCCTGGGATGAATACAGAAATCCACATCTTCATCAATAACTGCATAGACTGTAAATTACAGCGAGAAAGCCACTAGACACCATGCTACGAATGTAGCTGCCCAGTACAGACACCATTGTTAGACAGCATTAGACTATCTACGCGCATGCGTCCTTCTGGACGAATGCAATCCCACGAATACTGAATCAAGGTTCCTATGGATATGGCCTCAGCGCTCGGCTGACGCTCGAACTGTTATAAAAGATTTGCGAGTCTTTATCGGCACATAAGCAATAGGCACGCTACATTCTGACCAGGGCCCTGCGTTTAGCTCTCGGGCTTACAAAGAAGCCATGGCCAGTCTGGGCGTTGCATTGCGGTACTCCTCTCTATTCCATCCTGAGGGAAATTCGGTTGTGGAAAGGAAAAACCGGGACATAAAGCAGTCTATAACAGCTAGGGTATTAGGTTCGGGTGATGGGTGGGTCAAACATCTTTATGGGGTCCAACGCTCATTAAATAACCTGCCAAGAAGTTCTCTAGGGGGGTCACTCCATATGAGGTCCTATTTGGGACAAGAATGTGGGTACCAGACCTCGATCACGTAGGCACAGTGGTGGAAAATAAACCGTTTGATATCAAAGATCATATGGCTGTTTTACAGGAACTCAATGAACTAAGATCGAAACAAAGCAACGTATTCCTGCAGCCAACCACCACTGGGGAAAAACCGGCGGTCCCAGCAAAGCCTGTCTGGATTCCAAAAGTTGGGGATCTAGTCAGAGAAAAGATTGCGGACAAGAAGGAATTTGGACCTTCTTACAGACAACCAGTACCTGTCCTAGCAGTTCAAGGAACTAGAACAGTACTTCTGCCGCCCCTTGCTGGAAGAAAGGAGAAAAGATTTGTGTCCATCGACCTCATCAAACCACAGTATGTGGCCAATACTAAATAGTAGGCCTCGTGGACTCCGACCTAGTAGCAGACGCACTCCTCTCGCTACTATCCAAGAGGTTCAGACTGAAAGACTGATAACCATCGAGAATTCAGCAGTAACAGATGAAGGACTAAGCAACAATGCAATGGAACTCATCCCTCTTGAAAATCAAGTAACAGTTCGTCCAAATACACCTGTCTACACCAATGTAGCAAGTGATCAACTGGTTCCAGCGATTTCTACAAATCCTGATGCAATTCCAACAATTGACAGAACTGCTTCTGGCTATTTCATTAACTTTGATACGTTCTCAGAAGATCCAAGTGAACCTGAAACGACGCCAGCATCATTCAAATTCAAGCAGCAAGTACAAGACTTTCTTCACTTTCTGAAAAAGACTTATCTGGTTTCCCCATGGATTGAGCTCTGGATTATATCTGGAATATTTGTTTTCCTGCTTTGGCTAGCTTTGGTTTTGACTATGAGCGTGCTTATAAATGGCAGATACATCCATGTGAACACTGAAGGAAAAGATGTGAACGTACTTTTGAAACCTCATAAATCTTCCCATCGTGAAGCAAGAGACTTGTCAACAGTGAACATCACAGCCGTTCCTATACAGGATGGTATAGTGTGGGACAAAACAGATTTTGATATCTTTGGCCCGACGGAACAATTGAACATTCCACATTTGATTAAAATTTCACTAAGTGATCTCATTTCGTCCAGTACCTATTCTGATGATTGGGACTTTGAGACTGTTAACGACATAATGTTTGACCTAGAAAAATCTGCAGCATTTTCTAAAAATGAATATTTAGAGGGTTCATCAGACTTTGAACAGCTATTTTGCTATAACCACTATGGTCATCATTATTTGCATAAATCTGCATACCCTAGAAATGTGTTTATCTTTAACCAATGGGAGCATTGTCCTACACCACCACAAGGTAGTTCAAAAACATTTGCTAACAAGTTTCCATATTTTTCAGGTTACAATACATCTGATCCAGAAACGTTTTACTATAAAAATGTAAACAAAACAGGACTGAAAATTATGTTAACTAACACAAAGCAGATTTACTCTGCAACATTTATTGCCCAACTGTCTAGACAGGGTTTCGGCTTATGGAAAGACACAATAGACACAAAAACTGTCTGGGGTATTAAAGATTGGCAAGTGCAGGGGATAGAAGCTTTATTTAGAGCCTGTATCATCCCTGAACAAATAATGTTTTTGAATGAAACTATCCAACAAACATCTTGTCTTGGACTAGCCAAGATCAAAGAGATGAAAACACCTTCTGTACCAACACCTGCAAGTGATAACAACACACAGGCAGCGGTGACAGTTGACAAAATACTACAACTCAACAGATCTAATCCTGATTGGAGAAAATGGTTGATCTGGCCCACAGACACGAACAACTGTCAGGAAAGATTCCTGAATAAAACTCAGGGCTTTACTATTCATAGGCCAGACCCAAGATACATCCAAAGACAGCATCCGGGGGTAGTAACAGCATACAGTGTAGGTAAATTATGCCTCGATTGGCTGCAGAAATCTACACCACAGGATGTGAAACAACACTTATCCTTACTTAAAGAAGAAGCAGACCGTAGGGAATTCTTGCTTGGACCAAGAAAACCGCGTCAAAAACGTTTCATATATGCCGGCATTTATGCTGCCTATAATGAAGCATGGAAAGTGTCACAGATGGAGGCCGCAGAATGAATACGTGAACTTGATCGTATTAATTTAGAGAAAACACTCACTGTGGTCGACAATGGGTTAACAACTTTGTCCTCCAGAATATATTAATTGGACAACATTGTATCCTCTGCTATCGACATACTAGAACAAGATTTGGCGATGTTACAGCAAGGCCAATATCAATTACGTTCTATTGTGTTATTAAGCTGGACGCTGCAATCTTTGCGTGCGGGCTATGTGCCTTGGCGTTTCATCAACACGTCGGCTCTGTTTGCAGAATACAATCTAACTGATAAACAGATCGAACTGGCACAAAGAGGAGCAAAGTATACAGTGCTGAGCATTGAAAAACTGGAAAAGTTACCATTCACAGTGGCAGAAAAACCAGCTACAGAATGGCTCATTCATGGCAAAATCACACTACCTGTGACTACTTTTTAGTTTCAGTATTGCCTCAAACAAATGCAAGCAGGCAAATATGAAAGGTTGGGTAAGGAATACATTAAGACATCTTGGAATTTACCGTATACATATAGATGTTGGAGTGGGGATCGTGAAGTGTTTTTGAGCGGTACACACTGTAAAAGTGCACTGAGCGGTTCACTTATATGTCAGGACATTTCTTTACACGGGGCTTGCAATGGTTCTGTGGCAAATTTGTCTTGCCATCAGCAGGGTACACCAGCTGCTGTGATTAATCCAACGTTTGGACAACTTTCTAATGGGAGTTACCTCATGTTGAATGATCAGAGTTGCTGCGGCATGTTGCCAGGCATCCCATATCTAGTAACGGTCAACTCCAGGGTCACTTGCTGTATGCAAGTATTGTTTGCCCCAATAGACACAGTCAGGGAGTCGCCTTTGTGGCCTTCGCTGAACGTCTCTTTTATAAGATTTGATACTTTAAGCAGAATGAAAGCCATGCTTTTGCAACAATCAGTGCCTTTAACCTCGGCCAAAGAAACCTATGATCTACAAGTAGCAAGGACTTCGGCTGAGATACAGACTTTAATACATACAAACTGCCCTATACATTTCGTGGAAATGATAGGACGTATCTTTAACATGTCTGATACAAGCAGAATTGTACATGTATTTAAGGGCATCTGTGCCGGTCTTTAGCACCTTTGCAGGCAATACTCGGAATCATCCGGAACTTTGCACATTCGGTGTTTGGTGGCATACCATTAATTCTAGCACTTGTTGCCGGAATTCTATTTCTCTTCCTGCTATTACGCTATGGCCAGCCTATTCGCAGACATCACTCCGGGCGAAATGGAGAAAGCTCTCCTTGAACGAAAGTGCCGTGAGCGAATAGTACAGCTTTTGGCCATGACTCGTCTACGGGACCTTAATACCACGTGGTTCCTGTCATTAAGTCTAATCTGGCAAGATTGCATCTTACCTGTTCTACGATGCCTGCTATTGCGGTGAAGAATGCGTGTTAGACACCTGTCTAACATTTCCATCAGCAACGCCAACGGATATCGATACTCTGCTGGACCCGATAACGGCCCATGCTCTGTGTTGTCCCCAGAGGCTACCAATCCTGATGACGGCATTTATTGAGATCTCACAGACGCTTCCAGCTGCTGCTGAGGTACGAGATGGATCTACAGGCACACAGGTAACAACGGACGCGAACATTGCTGCGGCATCCTATGCTGAGAGCGATGCTTCACATCTCTGTGCAATTAATCTACTACACAAGGTGTTCCAGCTGACACCAACTTCAGTGGACGATATTTTGTCTACAGAAATAGATGATCTCATGTTTACACCAGACCCGTACACTGACTCTGATTCAACCCACAGTGTACCAGAGACGCAGTAAAATTTGGCCTTCATATTTCAAAAAACTTGGAACTCTTCCCAAATTGAACTTTTTTCCATTTTTCGAACTCAATGGCAATTCAATCTGCTTGAAGTAGAACTAGCCTTATAGTACAGACTTCGCGGTACTTCCTCAGACACTTTGTCATCTTATTTTGTCTAAAAAAGTTCATTAATTTTCATGACATGAAATGACTTTGATTTTTGAACAATTATCGATCATTTTCTGTCATATGTAAATATTACTGCTTATTTTTTCATTCAAATTGCATTTTATTTCCAAATATATGCCTGAAATGAAGAGCAATGCTTGAAATGTACAGTACCTTTTGCATTCTAATTGGTTTTTAAATACTTTTTAATGCTTTTAAAAAAGTATTTTTAGCAATATGCGGTACTCCATTTTATGTTTAGCATATTATATGTTTAGCATTTTAATATTATCGTACACACGAAAGTGGAGTGGGTGTTGTATTCCTCTTAGGGTGTCCGTACATGGGTTTTCCTGAATCATGTCCTTATATAGGCACAAATCGCCCTGCCCTTATATAGGCATAAAATCCCAGTCCTTATTTAGGCATTAAACCGTGCACTCCAAATACAGGCATGGTCTCCGACATCCGTCCACCCTAACGTCACAACGAGTTCTTGAAGAACAGACCCTTAGGCTTCGGTAGTTTCCCTAGCACAGGACTATTGATTCCTTCAAGGACTCATCTATTATGCATGAACCGTTATACCTTAAGGGTTCATTCATGACGTCTTCCGCTTCTGATTCACGTCAATGCTAACATTCTGCGGTACCTCTCAGGTATAAATATACCTTCCCTAGCCCCTGTAAATCAGAGGAGACCTCGACTTCAGAGGAGCCCGTTTCCCGGCCTGACGCACTGAGAAGACGCTGTCATCCCTGCACACAGAGAGTCCAGCTTCCAGTGATCTGACTTCCCTCGCGGGGTGTTGGAGTTCGAGTCTGGCAAGAGATTCCCACCTCTCTCATTCTTAAGGTATGGAGCTGACTAGAAACCTAGAGGGACTCTTGGCATACTAGGCTTAACATACTCTTAGTATACCATAGTAAGGAATACTTCACCTACTTCATACCTCTCCCTACACCTAGGTTAGGTTAGGTACATTGGGGTAGAACTAGCTTAGAAACGCATCGTATGAGTACTCGCATTTTTAGTCTATGTTATTTATGTAAATGAATATCTACTAAAGATCATGCTAGCGCAGTATTATTTATTTCTACTGCTTACGCTGTACATTATTTATCTTGCATACTGTCTTGTGATCGTAACAGCACATATTACTTACACGAGAAACAAGACTGTTCAATAAATCTTTTATTGAAACGCCCGTCTATTCTTTCTGTGTAACTTTGAGGAAAACTAAGTATGCACGAGTGAGCTGAGTGAAATAGTTATCTATTGTTTCCACAACTCTGGGACACGTTCTGATTCTAAAAGGGAAACAAAGTTGTCATGTTTTGCGGCTGCCAGAAACTACTCCCTTCTTGTTAATCAAGGAGTTTCTAGTGGCCTCTGAGCTAGCTGGCACAAGTAATTAAGTTTAATATACTCGATAGGGACATACCGACCTCAGTCCTATGTCAAACCTATAGGGTATATTATTCCAATGCGCAGAGCCTATTAGGGAAATAGGAGCTACACTACATGAAGTTCCAGATAATGCAGCAGGCACAGTCAGTCAGAATGAAGGGCCGGATGGTGCAAATCAAGTTTCCAGCTTGGCAAACCTACTTCTTCTGTTAGTTACAAGCAGCAGATCTGAGAGGCTCTGCACTTGTCACATATTATTCAGTGTTCTCTGGGGTCAAGCACAAGAGCACTCCTGTCCAATGAGGAGCAGGGTAACACCCCAGAGCATGACAACTTCCTCCAACATGTGCTATAATCTTCTCCCAGAAAGCACTATTCCTCCAAAATTCAGTATGTCTGAAATCTCAGCAGAGGAGCAAGAACTAGTTACACCAACCTCCAGTATGGCTCATTTCCATAGCTCTCCTCCCCCTACCATCTGCAAATTCTTGCCTTAAGCCTGCCACCTGGCTGGGTCGAGGGGCTGGTGGATAGATGGACATGGAATTCCCTGCCTGTCAAATTCCCCCTTTGAAGCTTCATGCTTTACGAACCCTCCCTCCTGCTCTGTCATTCCTGTGTAGCCGAGCTCTCTCCACCTTCTAGCCTCTCCCTGGGTGAGCCACTTATCATTTTATCAAAGCAGCCTGGCTAATCCTATTAACTCTGACCAATCAGGGTAGAGGTCAGGAAGGCTGAATTTTGGCTTACAGAAAAGAAAGTATTATAATTTCTTTTCTGTACAATTTAGGATACATTCAGCAATGGCATATTGCTGGATTTATCAATACCTTTCTCCTAAGTCCTTGAATGATATCTTAATTCAATGCCTCACGATAGTTCAGCATTCATAAACTATTGCCATGTTATCCTATGGGGCTAGCCATCTACAATGGGGAAACGGCAATGTGCACTTTCTCTGTCAAAAGGGCATATAACACATCTTTTATAAGGGCCCTGCTTATAGTTACACAACCCCCTACCCCTGGGACACCTAGGGGAGACTTTAGGGGTCCGGAATATGCAAAAATAGTGTAGATCCTCACTCCACAGTGCTCCTGGCACCAAATTCGATTTTGGGAGGTACTTTACTGCAATGGGGAAATTGAAATGTGCAATTTCTCTATCCCCAGGACATATAAAACATATTTTTTAATGGCCTTCCTTATAGTGACATGAGCCCCCCCTCCCCCCCCACCTACGGGACACCTGGCAGAGACCCTGGGGGTACCTAAAATGCCAAACTATTGTAGTTTATCACTTTTTAGTGCCCCGACCACCAAAGTTGATTTTAGGCATAATTTATATGTAAAAGCAGTGCTGCAACACAGGGCTGCTTTTAAAATTACCTCAGGCTCTCAGCAGTGCACACATGCAAGTGCAGAAGGGGCTGCTGGCATCTAAACTGCCATGCCTTATTATATACTAAGGCCGTTTAGGTAGTTTTGATCCTCCTGCCCTATTATCTACTGGGAACATATAGGGTAGATCCTGACAATTGTAAGTGTACCCTCGTATGTAGTGTACCCTCATGTATGTGTGTGTTTTCACTGTGTTTCAACATAGCACTGGCCCTGGGCCTGGTTAGACAGAGCCCAAGGACAGTCAGAGTCAGTTATCACCAGTACCAGTCAGCAAAAAATGGGGGTGCACAGGGCACATAGGATGACTTTGCAACAAAGCTGCAGTGGACTCCTGACGAGGGCCTTGGCACATTCTTTTTTTTTTTTTTTTACAAATTAAGCATTGCAAGTTTCACTTAGCTTGACAAGAAACAAAGTTTACTTTCATTATTTTTCATCCCTCCTTAACGACCGGAGAAACACAAGTAAGGAGAAAACTGTTGCAGATCCCTTGAGGTTCCTAATCTTAATTGTGGAATCAAATGAAAGATCTGTAGCACCACAGACATATTTAAAGGATGATCATCAGCCATTACCAGAAATATAGGGCATATATGGATATCCCCAGATCCATCGCAGATGTACTCTCTAGCAAATGAATTCCCTCTTAACCCCTCCCTTAGTGATCTTGCCCTATTTTTCTCCTTATTTTTCATTAATGTTCCACCTATGTGTATCAGTAACCTCTTTTGTTCCAAAACTGGAAGTACCCTCATGGAGGTGTCCTCTTTGCTTACAAAGTTGTTTTCACATCACATTTGCGCTTGGTATCCCAAAATTTCTAAAAATATAATTCAGTCCCAAAACTCAGCAAATAAACGGTGTTTTGAAAGGTTTATACACTTCCTCTAAACCTCTAAAATCTGAACTCCTCATTTGCTTGTCGCAATAAGATCATAGTTGTGAGAAAAAAAATACTTTTATCCAACCTATTTATGATAAAAGGCAAATGATGCTGCAGGGAGCCAACTGAAAATCGGACTCAAAGGAATTCCTATAAATTTGCAAGGAATCTAATAATGAGATCCAAAATAGGGACTTGTACTCTGCTCTTGTCATCTTGGGGGTTATTTATGAGAGCCTTGTGTCACGTTTGCACCACGTACAGTGGTACATGAGTGATTCAGGGCTCTGATTAAGATTTATGAAGCCACGCAAAGCCACCCTGCACAGCTTTGAGTGGCCTCAACAATCTTGAGTAATGCCATGCAGCGCAAATCGCTGTATCGCCTTACTCTGCACTCAGGGGACAGTCCATGGGCGTTGTGGTGTGTGTTTCCACTCAACACCCATGGATTTTGATGCTGCCCCAGATTTACAAAATTATGTAAACCTGGGGAAGTGATAAATTCTTACGGCTTCTGAGGTGAATCAGGACAAGGAGAAATATCTTTATTGCTGCGCTGCCCTACGGCAAAATCCGTAAATGAGGGCCTTGGCATAACATACATTTGTCACAAGGGTTCCCTACCAGCTACCCTCCTATTGGACATGGATTCTCTTCGGGGTCCAATAATTAGTCTTAATGCACAGGAAGAGGCTTTGCTCTCAGAGAGAGACTGCAGCTATCTTGGCTTGGAAAGAGTAAAGCCTTTGAGATTTCCTAGTTGAGAATTTCGGTTGAACAAGATGTTTCATACATGACTCTGATGCAAACAGGGAAGTTTGCCATGTGAATAAAAGATAGGCATTTATTCAGTGGTTCTTGTCAACATCATATTACCCTGCCTTGTTTATAAACCCATGAATGACTCGCAGGATTCTCAGTTCAAAACTGGAGAAAGTGTGATATGTTTTCTATGTCCTTCTAGAATCGCATGTTCATTTTCCTGACACCCTGGGACAACGGACTCAGTGGATGTTCCACATAACCTACTGAGCAATGTTTATGTAAAAGGTATTTCTGGTAACGAGCAGTTCCATAAGATGGGTCAGAGAGAATTAGTGAGCACCCAAGCCCTCCTTCGAAATAATACACTCAAAAAGCAATAGAAAACAGAACATGCATTTAAAATGTTTTTATAAAATCCTAACTGAGTGCATATAATAAGAATTGCAATTATGCCACAAATAAAATTAAATGCAGTGAAGCAATTTATACCTGATAAGAAACCAGGAAAAATTCTAACATGGTTGTTGCATGTTAGAGTCCTAACCCCCTATTTGTGCTGTTCTAGGTTGGTAGACTTGTCATCCTTAGGGTGGTCTTCCCCCAAATGTTTTTCTTTTGTCCTCCACGTTCTGCTGAAATCTTTTTGTTGGCATTAGGACTCCGAGCACTTTACCACTGCTAACAAGTGTTAGAGTGCATTTGCTTCTCCTCTAAATGTGCGTAAGTGGTGTATACATGATTGGCATATTTAATTTATCTATAAGTCCCTTGTATAGTGGTAAACCATATACCCAGGGCCTGTAAGCAAAATGTTACCAGTGTTCTTGCAGCACTAATTGTGCAACTCACAAAAGTAGCCTGTCAAACCTGTCTCAAGCCCGCCATTTCAGTGCCTGTGTGTGCAGTTGACTGCTGCTTCGACTTGGCATTTAAAACTACTTTGCCAAGCCTTAGACTCCCCTTTTACTACATATTAGTCACCCCTAAGGTAGGCCCTAGGTAGCACTAGGGGCAGGGTGCTATGTAAGTAAAAGGTAGGACATGTAGCTTTATGTCTTGCATGTCCTGGTAGTGAAAAACAGCTACATTCGTATTTCACTACTGTGACGCCTACTCCTCTCATGGGTTAGCATTAGGAATTCCCTTGTACACTTCTAAGTGGTAATTCTGATCAGAAAGGAAAGGAAAGGAGTAGCCACTTCATGTTTTATACATTTGGAATGGTAATGATAAATCTTTCTTACTGATGAATCTGGATTTAACATTAAAGTTTTAAAAACGCCACTTTTCGAAAGTGGACATTTCTCTGCACTTACTGCTCTGTGTGCCTTGCTGCCTGTCTACAATACATGTCTGGGGTTGGTGAAAGCTACACTTTGTGCATTCCCTCTAGACAGCCACAAACACACGAACAGTTTAGGTGTGTCTGAGTACCCATCTACAAATATCTGCATTCTGATGGCCCTGCCCGGGCAAGATGGAAGGGAGGGCTAACACTTCACTGAATAGGTAGTGTCCTGTCCCACACAAAGAGCTGATTTACTCCACATAGATAGCCTGGCAGACAAGTCTGGTTTGAAAAGAAAACCTGTGCACTTCAAGAAGCTGCTTTGAAGTCACCCCCACTTCAAAGGCACTGTTGGGTATAAGGACTCTGTCTCTAACCCCCTAAAATTAGAATCTACTGTACTTGTAGCTGAAGCTCTGCCAGAAGACCTGCTGTGCTGCTTAAAGGACTCAATTGGACTGCTGATCTGGAAGGCCAGCTTTTCTGTTTGTTGCCCTGCTGCCTGCTACTATCTGACTTTGCTGAAGGAGAGCTGGCCAAGGGGATGTTGGCTTGCCTCATGTTGCTTGAGACTCAGGGATATCAAAGTCTCTACCCCTGCTCCTGTGCGTGGTTCACTGGAAGTGGACCCAGATACTTGCAATATGGATATCAATGCACCTCCTGTCTGTGTGTAGCAGAACCGGCGGATCGACCTGGCTGTGAGGGTAGACTAGGCGCATCGCTCTTGGAACCAACACATCGCCTTGAGAGCCCTGACATCTCAGAACCGCGTATTGCCGCTGCAGCAGCTTGGAGAGATCAACACATCCCCTCGACTGCATGGAGAAATCCGGTGCATGGCGCTCTCGTCATTACTGCAGGATCGCCATTGACGCATTGCTTGACTGCGCCCTGCAACTCGCTATTGCAACCTGGATAAGGTACTTTGTTCACCGGGGCCTGCGTGTGTCCTGTCGCCAGCCTGCACCCCATCGCGGTGAGCCTGAACTATTGACTTTGCCCCGGTCCAACGCAACCTTAAGTAACCCCTAAAGCGCTATTTGCTTTTAAGTGCTATTCTTCTCTTAGTCTTTTGATATTCAATATCTCAACTTCTATACATTGGGTTTTTGTTGTTTTGGTCTTGTTTTGTTCAGAATAAACTATTTTTCTGAATCCGTGTGGAGTCTTTTTGTGGTGTATTAATTGTGTTTCTGTGTGTGTGTGTGTATGTTGCACAAATACTTTACAAATTGCCTGTGTAGATAAGCCTGAGTGCTCTGTACCAAGCTACCAGAAGGTGAGCACAGGGCATCTTTTAGTGTGTACTTAGCTTACCCTGACTAGAGTGGTTGTTCCTGTCTGGCCTGGGTGGATACCTTAGCCAACCAGGAATCACAGTTCTAACATTGGTGATCAGCAGTGAGGATAGGACTTGTGTTGTGTAATACCATATAGTAAGTCATTATTCACTACAACTCTTTACTAAGATGAATTTGAGGTTTTTTTCAATTCTCCCTAATTGGCCTTTTGATTTTTGCTGCTAAATCATGTCTCAATCTGGAGAAGCTGCACCTGCACTTGAAGTTGTGGAGTTTAATCTGGGCCAGTTAGAGTCTTATACTTTGGCTCAGATGAAGATCTTTTGCACTGAGTTTCAGGTCTCTATGAGATGCTTCACCCGGAAGGTGGAGCTGCAGAAAGCCTTAAGGGCCTGGGTGGAGACCCAGGTTGCAGGGGATGATGACCTAGATGAGGAGTAGGAAATTCCTGAGGAGGACGAGGACCTTGTTTTGGAGCTTAAGGTGGCTCTGGACTTGCCTGTAAAGAGGGCCAGCAATTTGCCAGAATCATTGGTGGTTTCCAGAGCAGGTAGCAGTGTGTCCTCCAGGAACCTGTCCCCGGAGGAGCAGACAGATAAGATGGAGGAAAGAAAGCTGAAGTTGGAGTGTGCTTAGCTTGAGAAAGAGCAGGCTGGGCTGAGAGGAGGTTAGCTCTGGAGGAGAAGAAGCTCTCCCATTAGTTGAGCCTCAGCGAGCTGCGTGTAAGAGTCCTGGAAGTAGGGTCCAGTAACAGTAATGGTGGCAGCATGCCTTCAATGTCTTTACGAGTCAGGAGTCAGTATACCCAAATATTTGATGCCCATATATGCAGTGGGGGATGAGGTGGACAAGTGGGTTGCATCCTGTGAAGTGACTCTAAGAGTGCACAAGGTCCCTGAGGAGTTCTGGGGTAGTAGTCAATGGAGGTACATGCCCACAGTGGGGAGGGACACTCTTCTTACACTAGAGGTGGGGGACCAGACATGCTACACTGCAATGAAGGCCATCTTGACTAGTAAGTTTGGGCTGATGCCTGGAAATTATAGACAATGATTTAGGGCCAACAACAAACTATCCACACAGAGTTGGGTTGATTGCTTAGACTACGCTGGTAAGGCACTGAAGGGCTGGATGAGGGGAAGCAAATTAGATGGTTCTTCAGGGTTGTACAACTTAATTTTAAAGGACACATGCTTGATATTTGTTTTACTGAACTGTGCCATCACCTGGTGTATAGTAAGGTTTTTGACCCCATGAAGCTTGCTGGGGAAGCGGACATATAGATCAGCACTAGACTATCCAAGAAGCATCTGGGGGGACTCCGAAAAGAGTGGTCAGGATTCCCACCAGAAGAAGGAGGGGGGAGATGAAAAGACAGAGTTCTCTAAAGGCCCACAAAACAACTCACAGACTCTGGTTCTCATTCCCAATCTGGCCACCAGAAAAAAAACGACCCCAACAAAAGTCAACAGCCCAAGTCCATTAAGTGCTATGAGTATGGACACTACAAGGGAGATCCCACGTGTCCAAAAAAGCACCACGTCCCACTGGGGGAAAGATTCCAGGGGTGGCTAATGTAGTGCTGGGTGAGGAGTTTGTCCCAGTTAATGGGCAGGAGTTTAGTGGGGTTACCCAAGTGTCCCTGGGTGACAGTGAGATGGTTCCTAAGGTCCATTTGCCATTAAATACTACAAAGTATAAGGAATGGGTCACCATCAATGGGCAAGGTGTGGAGGCTCTGAGGGATATAAGAGCCAGCATGACTATGGTAATGATTCAGCTGGTTTCCCCAGAGCATGTAATTCCCTATGCATTCTATCAAGTTGTGGTGGCTGACAATAGAGAGGGTCACTATCCAGCGGCCCATGTTCCATTTGAGTGGGGGGGGGCAGGTTTAGGTATTCTTTAAGTTGCAGTAAGCCCTGCCATGCCTGTGGACTGTTTGTTGGGCAATGACCTTGAGCACATTACCTGGAAGGAAGTGGAGCTCAAGGCTCATGTGGAGATGTTAGGGTTACTTGATTGGATCTATGGTATGACAAGGTCCATGGCTGCCCAGGATGGCAGTCAAAAATGGCTGGAGCCTGGAATAATGGCCCAGCCAACTGCTGAGAAGGGGAAAGGTAGCGAGCAGGGGAAAACAGCTCCTTAATGTACTCCCAGTGAGGCGGATGGGGCACCTTTGGTGGCCACCCCGGAGCCCATTGAGGAGGGCATTTTTCCTCTTGGTGATCTGCCTGTCATTGCTGGATGGCATGTAGATGGAGGACCCACCAGAGAGAGAGTTTCCAACCCTTGAGGGCATGAGGCAACAGGCTGAAGCCGAAGCAGCAGGTGATGCCTCTGGTTGTCATCACATTTACTGGGAGGACAGCCTCCTTTACAGTGAGCCTAAGGTTCCTGTGCGTGGGACAGCAAGGGCCCTGGTGGTTCCCCAATCCTACAGGGCCTTCCTATGAGAGCTGTCTCACGAAGTTCTCCTGGCAGGACACCTGGGCCAGGACAAGACCTTTGCAAGGTTTGTCCCAAACTTTTATTGGGGAAGGCTCAAGACTTCCTCAGATGCATTCTGTAGGACTTGTGTGACCTGCCAGGTTAGTAGGAAGACTGGGTAGATGCTTAAAGCCCCCCTTAACTCACTGCCTGTCATTGGCACACTCTTTGAGAGGGTAGGCATCAATATTGTAGGGCATATGGATCCCTGACGGCTTCAGACAACAGTTTCATCCTGGTTCTGGTGGATCATGCCACTAAGTATCCAGAGGCAGTCCCTCTGAGAACGATAACTGCACCTTCAGAGGCAAAGGCCTTAATGGGAATTTTTACCCGAATGGGTTTTTCCAAGGAAGTTGTGTCTGACAGGGGCACAAAACTCATGTTTACATACATGCAGTCAATGTGCAAGGAGTGTGGGGTGACCTACAAGTTCTCCACCCTTTGCCATTCACAAACCAGTGGGCTTGTTGAGAGATTCAGCAAGACCAAGGAAGGCATGATTAGAGGCCTACCTGAGGCCTTGAGGAATAAGTGGGACACCCTCTTACTATGCCTGTTGTTTGCCTGCAGGGAGGTACCACAGAAGGGAGTGGGCATCAGCCCCTTCAAGCTCCTGTTTGGGCATCCTGTTAGGGGACCACTGACTTTGGTCAAGGAAGGCTGGGAGCAAGCTCCCAGGAAACCTCCCCTGGATGTAGTGAGCTACATGCTGGCCTTCAGGAGCCAAATGACTAAGTTATGGAAGCAAACTTCCAGTAACTTAGAAGCCAGCCAAGCTGCCATGAAAGAGTGGCATGGCAAATATCCTACCACTGTGGACTTGCAACCTGGTCAGAAAGTGTGGGTGATGGACTAGGCCCTATGATGTGATTGAGAAAAAGGGTGGGACCACCTACCTTGTGGATCTCAAGACCCCTAGGCACACCCACTGGGTGCTGCATGTCAATCACCTCAAACCCCACTTTGAGAGGTCTGAGGTCAACATGCTGCTGGTGACAGATGGCGAAGAGGAAGAGGAGAGTGAACTTCTCCCTGACCTCTTAGCCTGCAAGGAGAAAGATGGGTCTGTGGAAGGAGTAATCCTTTCCCCCACTCTACCTTCTGTGCAACAGAGAGACTGCCATCAAGTATTGGAATAGTACCCCTCTCTGTTCTCCCTTATCCCTGGGACTACCCACCTGTGAACAACCTCCCTGTTAAGAATAAAGTTTACAGGTTGTCTGATAAGGTGAGGTCTAGCTTTAAGGCCGAAGTGTCTAAAATGCTGGAGTCTGGGATGATAGAACCCTCCTGTAGCCCCTTGGCCTGTGGTTCTGATAATAAAAGGTGCCCCAGCGGGCACCACACCTGAACTGAGGTTCTGTGTGGATTATAGAGGGCTAAACTCAGTGCCAAAAACTGATGCTCACCTCATCCCCCTGGCTGATGAGCTGATTGACCGCTTAGGGGCTGCCCAGTATGTCAGTACCTTTGATCCTACACCAGGGTACTGGTAGATCACCCTAACAGAGGCTACAGAGGGCCACTATTCATTTAGGGTGATGCCCTTTGGATTAAAGGATGCCCCTGCCACCTTCCAAAGGTTGGTGAACCAGGTCTTTGCTGGTATAGAGGCCTTCTTTGTTGCCTAACTGGATGACATAGTTGTCTTCAGTAGCAGCTGGAAGTACACCTCTTTCACCTCCAGGAAGTATGTCAGGCTCTGCAACAGGCAGGCCTGACTATCAAGGCCAGTAAGTGCAAGATAGGGCAGGGGTCAGTGGTGTACTTGGGACACCTTTTGGGCAGGGGGAAGGTTTGACTCCTTCAGGTCAAGATAGAAACCATCATGCCTTGGCTGCCCCCAAAACCCAGACTGAGATCAGAGCATTCTTGGGCCTTACTCTGTGGGTTCTTTAGGAGTTTTGTCAAGGGCTATGGCACCATTGTTATTCCCTTGACTGAGCTGACTTCCAAGAAGCAGTCCAGAAATGTGATTTGGAGAGAGGCATGCCAAACTACATTTGATTCCCTGAAGCAGGCCATTTGCAAAACTCCTGTGCTCAGGTCCCCTGACTTCTCCAAGGAGTTTATTGTCCAAACAGAAGTGTCAGAGCATGGCACAGGGGCATTACTGACCCAACTTAATGAGGAGAGTCTAGACCAACCTCTAGCCTTCATCTCCAGGAGGTTACTCCCCAGGGGACAACAATGGAGTGCTATAGATAAAGAAACTTTCGCCGTGGTCATACTTGTTTGACACTCACTTCCTGATTCAGACCAACCACAGGCCCCTCAGGTGGCTCATGCAAATGAGGGGTGAGAATCCAAAACTGTTGAGGTGGTCCTTTTCCCTATAGGGTATGGACTTCAGGACGGAACACATACAAGCGGTAGCCAACTCAAATGCTGATGGTCTATCAGGTTTTTCCACCTTAGTGAAGAGAACTCCACAGAGACTGGGTAGATCTCCCCACTCTCAGATGGGGGGGACAACTGTTAGACTTGTCATCCTTAGGGTGGTCTTCCCCAAAACATTTGGCTTTTGACCTCCACATTTTGCTGAAATCTTTTTGTTGCCTTAGGACTCTGAGCACTTTACCACTGCTGACCGGTGCTAAAGTGCATGTGCTTCTCGCAAAAACATGTGTGTAAATGGTGTATACATGATTGGCACATTTAATTTACCTATAAGTCCCTTGTAAAGTGATACCATATACCCAGGGCCTGTAAGTTAAATGTTGCTAGTGGGCTTGCAGCACTAATTGTGCCACCCACGGGGGTGTGGCTTGGAACCAGCCAAGAGGGCTGCGTAGTACGGGAGCTTCGCTGCAGCCCTCCCATCCTACGCAAAATCCGGCATCATCCCGGGGGCCCCATACAAAGTAAAAGCTGCATACAAGTCTGCAACATAGAAGTGCACCGCGCTGTGCGAAAAAGAGATCACGATCGGCAGAGGCCAGGAAGAGACGAGGCCTCGCGACTGGGGTGCGCTGCTGGGAGTCTGCGGAGGGAGGAGCCCTCCAAACAGTGACTGATTCCCGATCGAGTAGACAGCAATCGAGGCCGGAGGACAAAATCCCAGAAGTCGCCTGGACCCGCAGTGCTACCCTGCGAGGAGCGGGGCTCGGCCGACGGCGAGGGCTGAGGCTGGGCCGTGAAGATAGACGCGCCGCAGCGGCAAGGGCTGCAGAACACTCGCCCGACTTGGTGTTCCCCCGCTGGGGGCGGCCGCCACTGTAATAACCCCCTGTAACGCGGAGGACAACTTCCCTCGGCCAGGAGGTGCTGGTGGGGGGCTGAAAGCGTGGATTGGGGCTGAACATCAACGGAGGCTCAGACGCGGCGGTATTGACCGCAAGAAGATCGCCGGGCCGCAAACCAGAGAGATGAGGGTGGCAGCAAGTGACACATTCTGGGACTTTCCGTTCCCCCCCGCTGGTGGCGAGGATATCGCACACATCGGCATTGGCGATGATCCTGACCTAGAGGGCCGATAGGAATCTACTTGAGTGGCGTGATCAGGGCGGAGAACACGAGTGGACTGCGCCAGGCTGACGAGCCCTGGGGGAGGGAAGGGGGACTTTTTTGGGAATCAGTCCGCTCCTTCTCTTCTGGACATTCACTGGAGGGTTGGTGGGGGGTACGCCAATCCTCCTGCCTACACTCGAAAGGAGGCCGCAGGCTGTTGAGCCAAGAGGGCCAACCAAAGGCCTGAGACGCTGCAATATCTGCCTTGCCACCTGACACAGCTATAGAATGCGCCCCAAGAGTGCTCCCCCGCAACAATCTAATAAACTTGACAAGTACACTGTACCCAAAGTAACAATGGGGGACCTGGTGGAGCCCTCGCTGGGGGCAATCATGACAGCGATACATGAGCTGGGAACGACACTTGAATCAAAAATGGACAAGGTCACAATTGAAGTGACTTTGCTGAGGGCGGACTTGAATAAAACCTCCGAAAAAGTGGGCACTGCGGAAACAAATATTACCAAACTGCAAACCGCTTCTAAAAGAATGGAGAAACAAATACAGCATCTCACTCAACAACAAAAAGTGATGGCGGCGAAGCTCGAAGACCATGAAGGGCGAGCTCGCAGAAACAACATCAGAGTCGTGGAGTTGCCTGGAGGGGCGGAGGGCCCTGATGCGGGACTCCTCCTAGAGGACCTTATACTAAATCATCTCAAGCTCAAACTTCTCTCGAACTTTTTCTCTGTGGAACGAGCGCACAGAGCGCTGGCGCCACCCCCAAGCCCGGGGGCTCCACCACGGACGATAATCTCGCACATCCTCAATTTCAGAGACCGCGATATTGTACTACAGACGGCACGCACAAGGGGCGATCTACCTTTTGAAAACTCAGTGGTCCGGTTCTTCCCGGACTTCACCCTTGTGGTCCAGCAACAGAGGCACACCTTCGACGAAGTAAAGCGAACCCTGAGGTCAAAAAACCTCAAATACATGATGCTCTTCCACGCCAAGCTGAGGATCCTGGACCACGACAAATCCTGGTATTTCACAACACCCAACGAAGTTTGGGAATGGCTTGAGGGATGAATAAAATCGAATCAACAGCGTCTGCGAGACTCAAGTCGGAAACGAGGAGATCGGGGACACTCTCCTCCTGGCAAAACCCAGACAGAGGAAGCTGAAACACATATGCACTCTGGATCTGGAGCTAGGTGCCGGCCGGCGGGGGGGGAGTGAGGATTCATTCGAACATCTGTACATCACAATCGAAAAAGTAACGACTGTGCCCGGCCCGGCGGACAACTAAGAATTGAAACTGAAGACTCTGTAAGGTAACAGGGGCCTATTTGATATGGTTAGAGACTACTGAAGAGGGGCTCATGCCCTTGGACAATACACTGTTTGTATAGATAATCCTTTGATGCAAGAGGGCGGGAGGGCAGCTGCGCATACACACGCGGCGGAGCCAGCCAACCCCAGTTGCAGTTTAATGGGTTTTCTAGGGCGACCAGCACTCTGCAAATTGGGGAGGTGGGTAGGTTTAAACCTACAGTGCAGGGTAGCAGGGAGGGGGACTATTTCAAAGGGGACTTATTTTTTATGTATAAGATTATGTTTGTTACAAGTTATGGTCGCATTATGCACTAACCCATCATCTCAGACACATCGCATCTGGCAGGAATCGGGAGGGGGAGGGGCGGGAAGGGGGGTGGGAAGGGGCCCTTACACGTACTTCACATAGACATGGCTTCAGGGCCTCGGCCCACAACTACATTGAACATTTTGACTTGGAACGTGAATGGCTTAAGGGATAAGATCAAAAGGACCATGATCATGCAGTACCTGCGTCGACATTCTCCTGACCTAGCCCTCCTTCAGAAGACGCACTTGAAAGGCAACCAGTGTCTCGCACTTAATAGATATGGCTATACGTTAGCACCCCTTGTGGGCTTCACGACGGGATTCCGGGGGGTAGCAATACTGGTTTGGACCTCAGTGCCACTGATAAGAAGCAGCATCTGGCAGGACCCACTGGGCAGGTATGTGTCCTTAGCTGGAACATGGGAGAGGTGAAATCTTAACATATGCTCAGCATACATCCCACCAAAACTTCAGGCTGACACCCTCCCTGAACTAAGCAAAACACTACTGGACATGCCGCCAGGGATACACATTTTGGGTGGAGATATGAACGCGGTGATGTCATATGAGCTAGACAAAACCTCAATGCAGGCCCACAGGGGTGGGACAGAACCGCTATGTATATTTGCTAAGGCAATGGGCCTAACAGATCTGTGGGGACTACATAATCCAACCAGTAGCCAGTACACACATATCTCCGCTGCACATGGTTCCGGCTCACGCATTGACTACTTCTTCACGAAATGCATGCACGTGAGTCACTTCAGAGGAGCACAACATAAAGCCAGGGGCATTTCGGATCACTCACCAGTAGAGGTCCTTATCCAGGGCCTGGTTGGAAACTACACAACACCCCTGCGTATAGCACCCTGGCACTTCCGGAATAGAGAATTCCAAGATAAATTCAGCGAGCGAACGCAACAATATTTTGATGAAAACTCTGGGTCGGTGGACTCGCACTCCACCTTATAGGAAGCATACAAAGTAGTGGCGAGGGGCTATTTGCAAGCTATAATAGGAGGTATAAAGAAGGAGAGGCGCTCTAAGTGCAACACACTAGAACAGGAGATATTGCAGCTAGAACTGGGCACCAAAGGTAGTGAATCAAACACCCATGATCTGCGCCACTTAATACGCCTTAAAGAAAAGGAACTCCGGGATCTGGAGGAGGAAACGGCCCGACAACACGCAGTGGCAACGCAGAGGCGTCTGTACGACCTGGGGGACAAGGCCAATAAACTTATTGCTTGGCTTGAATTCAGAGACAAAGAGAGGAACTGGGTTGCTTAAATTTGTACAGCTGACGGTGTACAACGGGGATCGGGAGCGGACATAGCAGAGGCATTTGCGACATACTACGAGTCGCTTTACCAATCAAGGACAGACAAATCCGAAGATGATGGCAGAGAGTTTCTCAAAGACATTTCTCTCCCAACACTCGCTGCCGAGGACAAGAAGGAGATCGATGGCGACTTAACAAAGGAAGAGGTGGGAGGGGCCATAAAAGAGCTACAATCCGGGAAGGCGGCTGGGCCAAACGGACTGCCGGCGGAACTCTTTAAATGTGTAGCCACAAAGGTGTCACAGCCGATGCTTGACATGTTTCGGGCAGCACTGGAAGAAGGTTGCCTGCCTGAGGACTTGAGGCTGGCTACAATCGTGGTCATCCCCAAAAAAGGCAAACCTGCGGATGCATGTGGCTCATACTGGCCCATATCCCTTCTCAATTACGAAACCAAGGTACTAGCAAATGTACTGGCCACCCGACTTATACCCATAATCTCCACTCTAATACACCCCGACCAGTCGGGGTTTATGCCCCATAGAAGTACCCGGCTTAATCTTAGACAACTGTGTGGGGTTATCCATGCCACAGCAACACGTCCGCACATACCAACTGACCTCATGTCACTAGACGCCCACATGGTGTTCGACAGTATTGAATGGCCCTATCTCAACGCTGTGCTCCTCAAACTGGGCCTCGGACTGCGCTTTTGCGCCTGGGTTCAATTACTGTACCAGTGCCCAAAGGCCCAGGTGCACGTTAATGGTTCAGTATCGAGAACATTCGCACTCCACCGGGGCACGCACCAGGGATGCCCACTATCCCCAATACTTTTCGCCCTGGCATTGGAGCCACTGGCAGCATGGATCCGATGGGACCCCTTGATTTGGGGCATAGACATCGGAGGAGGGTGGGAAGAGCGCATATCGCTGTACGCAGACGATGTGCTGCTTTACGCTCACAAACCCAGGCAAACTTTCCATAGATTAATAAATATACTCCGTACCTTTGGCACTTACTCTGGGTATCAGATAAATTGGGATAAGTCTCTCATTTTCAAGCTTGCGGGAACAGTCCCACCTCTCACGACGGACTGCGCAGCTCTAGCGCACCAAGACAAATTCAAATACCTGGGCATGTAGATCACGAAAACAGCTGAGGAATTCCTAATCCTTAACATATATCCACAACTGGAGAGGCTGCGTGGAGACATAAGGCACTGGCGGAACCTACCGATCTCCCTAATGAGAAGAGCGACATTATTTAAGATGATGGCCCTGCCGCGATTGCTCTATGTTCTGCAAAATACCCCGTACAGAATCCCGGATTCCTTTTTTAGAACTATAGAGGGGGAACAACGCAATCTCTTATGGGAAGGAGGCAGACCCCGAATAGCACTACGCAAACTACAGCGCGGAGTGTACGACGGTGGTCTAGCGGTCCCGGACATCCAGAGCTACTACCTAGCTTCCCACCTGATTAATATAAATGGATGGATCTTTGAGCCACAGACGGAACCAGCATACAGGATTGATAGATACGCGATGGGAAGTGGTGGACACTTAGCGGTCCTCTACTGGAAACAGCTGGGAGATTCGCTGCCACCACACACACATGAGGTCATAAGAGTGTGGCGAACCATGATCAGGCTACTGGGTGGGAATCGAGGTTAACCCAGCAGACACCACTCTGGGAGAGCGATGGGCTGAGGGATGTAGGGCGCCTGAAGGGATTCCGTAAATGGAGCCTGATAGGCCTAGACACTATTGGGGATGTATGGCGGGCGGAAACATGCTAACTTTTGAAGAATTCAAGAATGAATATCAATCGGCCGATACAGAACACTTTTGTTACATACAACTAAGACATGCCATACACCACTATATAGCAGAAGGAGACTCCATCCCGGAGTACTCTCCCCTAGAGGACCGGCTACTGCTCGATCCTATGCTAGACAAAGCAACGTCCCTAATCTATCGGAAAATCATGAACAACCTTCCAGACCCTCTCGTCTCCCTGAGGGCTGATTGGGAGACTGACCTGGGATTGATAGAGGACGATGACTGGCAGGAAGCACTTCAGAGTCCCAGAGAAATTGCCATACGGGCAAGATTCCGGCTGGTTCAGCTGAGAATCCTGCACAGATCCTACACTACTCGGACGCTGCATCATAAATTGGGCTGGGCAGACTCAGATCACTGCATCAGGGGATGCGGCGAGGTAGGCACACTCTTCCACATAATCTGTGAATGCCCAGCAATACAACGATACTGGACTCAAATCACCCGAGTAATGTCTGAAGTCCTAGGTACACAAATACCCCTCAACGCTCGTTGGCACGTATTGGGCATTACAGGTGAAATCAGCTGGCCATCTCATGTGAAAACATGGCTAGCATTGGCCTCCGGAGTGGAGAAGCGTAACATAGCTAGACTTTGGGGAGTGCAGGAAATGGGAACGCTCACTGCCTGGAAACAAGACCTAGATTGGTGTTGCCTGGCTGAAAAAGCTGTCTACCAAAGCAGGGGATGCCCTAAAAAGTGGGAGAAGATATGGAGTCCGTGGGACAAGTATAGATCCTTGACACAATTAGGCACAGCCGAGGGCATGTGATAGTAAAACAGTAACAAATAACTGAGGGAGCGGTGAATCACCCCCCCCCCCGTCCATGATGTGCAATACTGTATCCCTGACCTGAACTGCAGATGATGTAAAACTTAATTATTGTGTGCAATGATGGGATGTTTCCATGTTTGTCTGTTAAATAAAAAGAATTTAAAAAAAAATTGTGCCACCCACAGAAGTAGCCTGTCAAACTTGTCTTAGGCCTGCCATTGCAGTGCCTGTGTGTGCAGTTGACTGCCACTTTGACTTGGCATTTAAAGCTATTTGCCAAGCCTCAAACTCCCCTTTTACTACATATAATTCACCCCTAAGGTAGGCCCGAGGTAACCCTAAGGGCAGGGGGCTATGTAAGTAAAAGTTAGGACATGTACTTTTATGTCTTAAATGTCCCGGTAGTGACAAACAGCTAAATTAATTTTTCACTGTTTTGAGGCCTACTCCTCCAATAGGTTAGCATTGGGAATTTCCTTATACACTTTTACGTGGTAATTCCTGATCAGAAAGGAGTCACTACTTCATGTTTTATACCTTTGGAATGGTAATGATAAATCCTACTTACTTGTGAAGCTGGATATAACATTACTGTTTTAGAAATTCCACTTTTAGAAAGTGGACCTATTTCTGCACCTACTGCTCTGTGTGCTTTGCAGCCTGACTCCAATGCACATCTGGGGTCGGGGACAGCTACACTTTGTGCATTCCCTCTAGACAGCCACAAACACAGGAAGGATAGGGGTGTCTGAGTATCCATCTGCATACATCTGAATTCTGATGGCCTTGCCTGGGTAGGATGGAAGGGAGGGGCTAACACTTCACTGAAAAAAAAAACTGAATAGCAAGTGTCCTGTCCCCACACAAAGGGCTGATTTACCCCCATAGATAGCCTGACAGACAGGGCTAGATTGAAAGGAGGACTTGTGAACTTCAGGGAGCTGCTTAAAGGAATCAGCTGGACTGCTGAACTGGAAGGCCTGCTTTTCTGTTTGTTGCCCTGCTGCCTGCTACTCTCTGACTTTGCTGAAGGAGAGCTGGACTCTGCCTTTACTCCAAGTGCTTGTTGGCTTGCCTCCTGCTGCTTGAAACTCAGGGATATCAAAGTCTCTACCCATGCTCCTGTGCTTGGTTTACTGGAATTGGACCCAGATACTTGAAACATGGATATCGATCCATCTCCTGTCTGCGTTTAGCACAACCGGCGCATCCACCCGGTTGCGGGATTAGACTTGGCACATCGCTCTTGGAACCAACACAGTGCTTTAAGAGCGCAGTCGCCTCAGAACTGTGCATCGCTGCTGCTTGAGTAGAAATATTTAACTATCACAAATGTATTTACATAAGCTTAATTATCACCATTTCATGTTACATTTGCAGAACAGAGGAGCATGCTAGCAATGTGCATTTTTTAAAACTACAGTTAGTCACTTACTATTTATTGGAAAAACACACATTTCATATTAAAATGAAAAATCTTAGCACTGGAAAAACACATTTATATGGAATTAAACCATGTCACCTGCTGAGGATAAACAGGAAGAGCTGTCCTGACTTTTGAATTTCTCTGTCTGCCTAAATGCTTAATCAAAACACTACAGACATTGGTCTCCCAAATGATTCATAGCTTCAATGAAGTGTCTGGTTGGCAACCTGCTGTAAGCCTCTCTTTTCATCATGAAACTACCTGGAAGGACAAAGGTAATGGGCACAGATGACTGCAGCACACTTTAGAAAAACCTACATGACTCTTCAGGCCCACCACACACCATTAAGTGGAATTAAGTAGCAGTACTAAATCAGTTTCTTTCCCATCCATTTCATGCAGCTGAAATGTTCACTATACTTGCCAGATGCACTTTAGCTCCAATCAATACAGTGTAATTTGAGGGGAAAAATAACCAGAATGTATTCTTGGTCTTTAATCTGTCTGTGGAAGTGATGCTGCTTAAGAAATAATTGTCTGAGATATTTTACGGTGCTGCAGCTACCATAAGATTGATCAGATCATTCCATTGTGATATTATATTTTCAATAACAACAGATATTTATGTTTGGTTGTGAAGTATTTGGCAGAGCTACATGGTCAAAATGTGTGTGCCTCTTATCTATGTGTAATTCATAGTGTTAGGAAATCATTTTGTTTTGGGTCCCTCTAGAGATAGCTTTAACACTGTATAAATGCATCTAAGAAGTAGTACAATGAGAAGGGGCTTTGGCTCACCCACCCCCCTTCATCCACTGTCTCTCATGTGTGTTTCATGGTTTGCCATTCCTTGGATGGAATGGTGCAACAAGCTCATGAGATTTCATTTAATGAAAGAATACATTGTCTCATTACTGTTACCATTACATTTTGTTGACTGGCTTCAAGAAGTAGTTCAACCCTGTCCTTGTTTTGTTGCTCACCCTTTGCGCTTTCCTTTCCTACTTACCTCCTTTATCGCCTGACATCAGTCTCTGGATCACTTTATCCCAATGTTTTACATATTACCCCTTTGCGAGGTTTCTCTTTTTCCCTGCATTGTTTTCCATTCCCCACCATAAAGTATTTCACAATGCCTGGCCCTCTATTTCTCTCCTTGTCATTACTTCTCCTCACTTTTAGTTATCATTCACTTGCTCCCACCTCCATTGCTTACTGGCATAACTTGGCCTTCCTTAGGTTCTGGTCCATTTTCCTCCTCCGATTGTTCTCGCCGAAGCCAAGCTCTAGAGCTCTAGATGCTGCCGCACACAGTCACCTGCGCCTCTTAACCCTGCCTCTTCTCTGAGTTAAGTGAAAGCCTCCTCAAATTGTCACCCTCTTATGATGCCCTTCGCTGCTCCTCCTTCAAGGCCACCCACCATTGTATACCGTTTGTGAGCGCCAGTGAATCCCTTCATGCTGCCTCTGCGGTTCCAATAGTTTATACTAGGGGGATTTTCCTAGAATGCTTAAATAATATTGGTTTGCCGCGAACACTGGGCAGTGTTATGAATTCTTTCATGTCAAACTGGAATAAAACTTACATTTTTTCTGTCATTCCCATCCTAAATAATCAAGATGCCATCTTCAGGAATAATGATTGTCTTGGTTGACATGGGCAAATCCTGTCCTCTGGAAGGATCAGTTTTTCCAATAATCCTCTGTACAAGGGAATATTCTTCAAATCATCAGATTCTGTGCAACAATGAATCCCACCAGGGACAGTTCTTAACTTTGATTGAGAACATTAAGAAATGTCTCCAAGACATGGTGAGGTTGCACCATGAAGATCACTGCCATGCCTTGCTATGCAAATGTATAAATCATATCTCACGGGTGCTGTTGTTAAGGCACATGGCCAAGTCATGTGCCACAGCTAACTTGGGTGAAAACCATTCTGCAAGGCCCACCACATCCACAAACCCTGCCAATAACCCACCTGAACCTTCCAAAAATCCATGTGCACCTACACCACAGCCACTCACTCAACCTAATCTGGGCCCATCATTGTGCAGCCGGACACACAGACGATACCTGCCTGTCATGGAAGTTGACACTAACCACCACACTCTTGATCACACTCTTGTCATCTATTGTTTGCAAGGCCATAAATATGGGTATATAAGAATAATGAATTGTATTGTGTTATTGATTCTGTATGATTTTTCAGTAACTCTTACTAATACATAATAACTTACATAAACTAGTATCCCCACACACACATAAAAAGTAAGACCACAACCATGTTAGAGATAAATAAAAAATATGTGTATAAACATTATATTTTAAAAGTAAACAAAATAATGGTATTATCCGCTTTGGGGAAAAGTCAACTGTCCTTAGATAGGGGATAAAGAAGAAAAATATTGCATGAGTCCATGTAGGTAGATTGAACTTGTAGGGGGCGGTGGGCATCTGAAAAACATGTTGGGAATGTCAGGGGACCAGTCTATATAAAATAGTGATAATGTTATCAAAAAAGTAAAATATAACCAAAATCAAGGTCGCCTGCGGAATTAGTGGAATTTGGTGACTCCACGTTTCTTTTGTAACACGGAGCTCCGGCCAAATTCCGCTAGTCGCCGTGTGATGTAATTATTTTCCTGCAAGACTCCAGAAATGTGACCTGGCAAGCGCAAGCGAGATTTGGCGCCCCCTAGCACGATTTTCTAAAGCGGGCAGTTGCGGCAGTCGTGGGCAGTCACGGTCAGAGGGCTGCTTCTCAAGTAGATTTGCTGCTGCTCGAGTAGATTTTTTACTTGAGCGGCAGCAAAATCAACTCCAATGGCTGCACACTGTTGCGCAAAGCATGGTGCCATCCCCACTGTTTTTTTCAGTGCTGCTTACACATCTGCTGCTGAATTGAAGTGCGGCATGCATACTTTCTGCCCGTTCATGGAACTCCTTGGAATTGCTCTGAGTGAAACTCCGAGAGTCACGCCTACCCCCTAGCCAAACCACACAGTCCCAAAAAAGTTCAAAAATCCTAAATGAATGTTCAAATGCCAATTAAAAGTGAAAAGTCCAAATGAAAACCCCCACCCCTAATGGAGTAACTCCCAACCAGAATCCAAAATGCTGCCCCAGGTTGAAGGACTAGGTTCCTGGTCATTTTCCTCATAAGAGACTAGGTCCTCCCTCAGCTCTTCTTCAGGTGCATGCACCACATGAGAATCAGGCCATCCCAATGTTGGTTTAAGGACAGAGGGAAAATAAATACTATGACACACAACAATACATATAGGGGATGGTTGGAACAACAATTGAGTGAACATGACTCCAGTACAGTTGGACAGAAGGCAGCAGAGCTCTTGATATACCTTCCCTTCTACAACCACCTCTTGAAGGGCCTGAGAGCATCTGTTTACAAGAAATCAGCTGCCTCCTTCCCTCCAAGAAGGTAGCCATGATCATATAACAAATGAGCCAAGGTGGGACACTACGTGAGGGCTCAGGTGTGTCTGTGGTGAATCTCACTCTCAGTTGCTGATCTTCCAGGCTGTAAATTTATGGTGGGATGATCATTAGCAGGGGGTGGAGAGGGAGGCTCTGATATTGTGAGTGTCTTTTGACTGGTGATGAGGCTGGCTTCAAGCTGAATGATGGTGGGGGCTGGTATGTGATGTTCTGAAATCAAAACTGCAAAAGTCCAGATCAACCACTCCTTCCGTCTTTGTGAGCGAGGGACTCTGTGGTTTGGTTCAACCTCCCTGCTGGTGAATGTGCCCTCCCCTTTTCTTGTATCCACCTAGCAGCTGCAGTCTTCCTTTACCATCCTCTCTAGAAACACTCTTCCCTGTTTTGTTCTTGGCTGCCTGTTGAAAAGGAAAGTAGGAAGATCGAGAAAACACAAAACCTCATGAGAGCATATGCAAGGTCACCCAGACATTCCCTTAATTTTTTCCAAACCATCTTTATTGCCATTTTTACATACATTCATGCGTAGCAGAGATCATCCTGTGTGCAGCAAGAACCAGGAATTAGACTGCAACTGATTGTCGGATTCAAAATGTCTACATTTATGAGTTTACACTCTCAAATATTTACATATTGGTTATTGGAGTATCTACTCCTATGACTTCCAAACACATTATAAATAGAATAACTTATGTTTGAAGAAGTGCATTGTCGGTTTCGGGGCACCACTGGTGTGTGCTGCATCTACGAATTTGCAGAAATTGAAAAACTGGGGAAGATTGGCATGAATGAGGGATCAGAGAGCCTTAGTCACAATTAGTCATGGAAAATTAGAGCAACAGGAGTAGTGGTGGGGCCGGGTGAGGAGGGACTTCATTGCTCTTGAAAAAGTTAGGGCAGAATGGTGAGGCGTGAGAGGATGGTGTCACCCTGGACATAAGAGGGGAGAGAATCAAGTGTAAGTGCAATGAGACGATTGGAGTCTATGCTGGAAGTGTATCATCTTTGGGATGCTCATTCACATTCCCCAGTGTGACGTCCAAGTCTCAAACCATGGGTCATCTATGCAGGCCTCTGCAATGTTCTCTGTGTAGGACCTTTCTTTCAGCCTTGTACCATTTAATGGTAGTTTGCCACCAAGTCTCAAGTGTAATAGGAACCGCTGCATTCCATTCCATGGTGATTGTTTAACAAACATGCAACCTTGCTTTTTGGTCTTTCATAGATGCCCAGAGCACATGCTTCTCAATTTTGAGGCATGTAGTTCCAGTGAGGGATGAAAGTATGTTTAGTAGAGTGGCATGACCAAAGCATCAGCTGAAAGTCAGCAGTGTCAACCAAAGAGTAGGGACAGGAGGTGCTTCAGCCAAACAGCAGAGACAGGAGGTGCTATCGGTGGGGAAGTGATGGTTGCTACTTGGAATAAATAGGTCCCATGTAGGATATAGAATTGGATCAGTTTGAATTCTGCATTGCTAGAAGGGTGTGTGGATATGCAACAGTTTTGGCTCATTTCTTGTCCTGGAAATTCCTGCCTACGTCAGTTTTCCATTGTCGTGTAAAGGTTGAAGTGAGATGTGCGTGAGAGCTAGAGGGGCTCTATACAACCAAGAAATGTATCTAAAACTGTGATTCACAGTGTACAGGGATTGGACCATGGAGTGTGGCTCCGGGTCTTCATCCGAGATGAACCAGTGGGTTTAAAGGACATGGAGAAGGGTTCAATGCATTAGAAACTGAACCTTGTGTATAGTGTTCTGCTCCCTCAGTGAGTTAAAAGAGAGGAGATGATCGTCTTGGAAATAATCACCAATAATTGTGACACTAGTGTTGTGCCTGTGCTTAAGGTCTTCTTTGGTGATGTACCCTGGTCTTTGGGGAGGCCGAAGAGTGGGCCAGCTGGGGTGTAGGGAGCAACCTCTTTGGTGATGTGTAGGTTTCTGGATGCTTCTGGAGTAGAAACACAAAGCATTGCTCAACAGGAGTGGATGGCGCTGCACATGGCAAACACCTGGGAGGAAGAGAGTACTTAGTTCCTCTGGACACTGTGGCCACATTGTGCACAGGTATCTCCCAGTTACAGGCCTGAGAGACAACAGCACAGCCATTGAAGTTGGGCCACCATGTAGTAGCGGTCATAGTTAAGGGCTCCAAGGCCCCGGGCCACCACCGAAAGGTGCTGGTTAGCTAACGCCACTCTGCCCCAGCTGTTGTGTCAGGTGAGCTCCCCAATCACCTCTCTAGATGACCGAAAAAACCTCTGTGTAAGAACTTTGAGAAGGTTAGGGAAGTAATACAGGATTAATGGCAAAACCAACATCTTAGAAAAGGTGATGTGCCCCATTGGCATGAGTGGGGATGTTCTCCAAAGTGTTATTTGGGATCTAATAGCAAACACCGAACTAGTGAGGTTTTAATCTTGGAGATCCCTATCAGAGTGGTAAATAATAATTACAAAGTAGCAGAAAGAAACCCCCAGATCCAATATGACTTCAGCAATGATAGGGATGAGGTTATGGAGAAACTGCATACATTGTGTCTGCAAAGGGTATGCCCCATATTGGGCCCCCCATCCTCAGTCTAATAACACAATGTTCCATAGCCAGGGCGAAGAGCGGATGAACAGGGGCAACTTTGGCCTGTACCTCTGATGACTAAGAAAGGAGATGAAACCGGCTCCCCTAGCCAGAAATACGATGTGGGGTTCATGTATAGTGTCTTTCTGCAGTGAATGGTACATGCGCCAAACCTGAATAATCTTAGAACTTCAGAGAGGTATCCCTATATCAAAGTGTCAAAAGCTTTCTCAAGGTCTAGGATTAAATAAGCAGAGTGTGGGTTGATCATGGTGTGTTGCTAGTACGCTAAGCAGGGAAATAGGAATGGTGGAGTTGTTGGGCCAGTCAACGTGTATGGGTGGCTTGCTTTGGATTTTTGGTGATGTTGAAAAGACAAGGTCACTGATGTTGTCTTTGGAGTTTTGTTATGCAGATTTGTCGAGTGAACTATCACCCGAGAGTGTATCCTGGCATTGAGCAGGTGTGAGTCTAGTCACACCTAGGACCTAGTGGGACTACTCAAAAAGCCAGATCTTCAGATTCTTGGGGAATTCAATAAGTGAGGAGGAGACTCTTATGTGTAGTGGCAAGTTGTTCCATTTTTTAGGTGTGATGTAGGAGAAGGCCTCGACCGCCGGATCTGGTTTTCCATACACGTGAAATTTGTGCAAGTTGGAGTCTGGGCAAGCAAATGTGTCTGGAAGGTTTGTGAAAGCTGATGCCATTGTGCTGATTTATGTGTGGGTAGCCAATGGAGCTCCTTCAAGTGTGGTGTGTTGTGAGTGCACCATGGGAGGTTGAGAGTGATTCTGGCTGTCGAGTTCTGAATAGTTTACAGTCTTAGGGTACGGTTTTTATTGATCCCGACATATACAGTGTTCCTGTAGTCTCTCCAGGGGAGGCTCCTCCACGAGGGCGGAAGAGTGTCACCCCACTGCTTCTCACAGTGCGAGAAGCAGAAACATAAAATGGTAATAACTTTCCGTTATTACCATTTTATGCTTGGTTGCGGGCGGGTGGGCGGGGCTGCTCTGAGAGCAGGGCAGTGGAGGAGTGGTGTGCCTGCCCACTTCCGAGTTCGCAAAGGCTGTTTGGTCAGCCCCCAGGGGCCGCCCAAACCAGTCATGCACACTCTTCCCTTCTCCATGCAGGCTACAATGCAGCCTACATGGAGAAAATCGCCTCCCCATAAGCGGCTGGCTGGGCAGCGTACTGACCAGTCACAATGCTGCTTGCTGCATTGTGATTGACTTAAGGGAGGGAGGGAGCCTGGCTGCCTGCTTCTGCTTCCTGTTCTCCCCGCGCAACCCCCCAGCCCTCCACCAGCAAGTCATGCTGGCCATGACTGAGTCTCTTGTAGCTGTGTAACCAGGGTCGGTTTTTTTGCCGTCTTTAAAACCCTCATTCACGTATACAGGCCGTGAGGCGGTATATCTTGATTCTCCACCTGATTAAAAACGTGACAGCATCATCATTGGGTTTCTTTTGGTATGCTATCCTCCACCCAGAGGAAGACCCATCGGTTATAGCAGTAGTGATCAGTGATAAACAAGAGGTGTGCTCAAGTGAGGTGAGTTAAAAATCCTTGCAAAACCTGAACTGCTGCTTTATTCAGTTCGGAATGGAAGAAAGTTAAAACAGTGTGGTGCGTGAGAAGACAAGTTACTAATCTTACGCACTCATTCGTCCAAGTGAGTGGTCGACATGTTTCAGCCCCATTGGATTGCCCATGTGGGTCGGGGGGCTTTCTTCAGGACCTAAGGTTGTGAGGGCTGAGTAGCATCGCAGCTTAAGTGAGTGTATCTTTGGCTCACCTTGTTTAGTAAGTCATTGGTCAATAAGTACCTATAACTTGGATTCTTTGCTTGGTGGGCCAACTCTTCAAAACCCACTTGCACCGCGCATGCTGCCTGGCTGCACTGAAGCCCTGAGCATGCCGGGCATGCAGAAACTAGGCATAATGCAATTGCCTGTTTGCATGTGGTCTATAGCATTTGAACACGTGCATTGTGTTGTGCTCAGGCAAAAATACCGTTTTTGAATTGATTACTATGTGCAAAATCATCTCTTTTCACTATGTGGTCTTATTTCTACCACACAGATTGAAAATTGCATGTGTTAATCTTCCTACAGCATAAGTACTTTAATATCAGTTATGAAAGAAAAACTGCAGCTGCATATTCTGGTTGAGGAAACATATTTTGATAAATAGGATTTCTCCTTTTGAAAGGTGATATTACTGAAATAAAATTATGTGAGAGTGAGGAAGAAAAGAAGGACATCATGCAGTCCTTTCCTGGAATGGATAATGAGGTTGGTGCCATTTATGTCACTACATTTTATTTCACTATCCAGTAACTTCAATAAAAAAACATCAGCACAAGATGGCTTAGTCATTTTAAAGTAGACAATTTAAAATCTCGTCACAAAAGAAATAGAAATGGTAGTAAAGTTATTAAATTGCTGTATCCGGCGTACAACAAACTGCTTGTGGTGTCTGCACAGCAATGGAGAAGGGATGTAGGGGAAATATATTGAGTAATAAAGGGATGGCATGAAGCACATTTTGACTGCAAAAGGGATGCCACACGAATATTTAAATAAAGACCAAGAAAAGATTCTATAAACATATACATAAAAAGCCAACGCTTGGGAAAGGTATGGACACTACTTGAAACGTTTAAGGACGATAACATTGATTCAGCGCAACGGTACCTTCTCGCTCAATATTTTAATTGGGTATTTCACTGCACAAGGATGCCACTGTGCCACTGTGCCCTAAATTGAGATAATGACACCGAGTGTCAAGTAAAATTAGGCCAAAGGACGTAACACAAATTACAGTAAATGTTAGCACATGTAAATCGACTAGCCACTTTTTTTTTGCTCTTCCAGGTTTAAAGATTGATAAATTCATAGTAGACTGGTTTTTAAGAAAAAAGTATGTCAGAATATTTCTAAAGAATCCGCAATCAAAATATCGTCAAGATAAGTGTATCTTGGTAAGGATAGTTTAAAGCCCCCAACCCAAATGGAGTGGGCCCAATCCATATAGAGAATCTAAAATGCTGCCCTAGATTGAGGGACAAGTCTTCCTGGTCATTTTTCTTATTAGAGATTAGGTCCTACTTCAGCTCCTCCTCAGGTACAGGCACAACCCGAGAATCAGGACACACCAGGATAGATTTAAGGACAGAGGGAGAAAAAAATACTATGAGACACAACAACACCTGTAGGGGAGGGTTGGGAATAAAACTGAGTTAAAATGACTCCAATCCTATAGGACAGGGGGCAGCAGAGCTGGTGGTGCTGGTCAGCGTGCACCTCTTGGTGTATCTTTCTGTAAAAAATTGGCCTATTGGTTGAGTGAGGTGAAACTCTACTCAAGCAGCAACCACAATCCAAGTCACAAACAAACCCCAACTTAACCTGTGCTCACCCCATTGGTAGCTTGCCACGGAGCAGTCATGCTTAACTTAAAGGCAATGTGTAAAATATTCATGTAGCACTTCAAACTGTAATAAAGTGAAACAAAGCACAAGAAAAATCCCACACCAATGTTGAATCAATAGAGTAAATTTTAGTAAATAATTTAATTTAAGACCAAAATAAAAAATATCTAATTAGTAGAACCAGCGATATGCAATTTTAAAAATGTAAGTAAAATAGTGCCTAAAAGCACAAAGTGCCGACTGTAGTTATTTAGCTGTGCCGGACCAGGATAAATTCACAAGTTTAGGCTGCCCATGATGGAGTGAACACCGGATACATGGACCAAGTTAGACCCGCTGAACAAAATACCTTAACTCCTGGTTTCAGAGTGCTGTGAGATCCCGCATTGAGGAAATGTCCCGCATTGAGGAAATGTCATGCAGCCGAGGAAATGTCATGCAGCCGAGGAAATGTGAGGTAGTGGTGTGCGCATGTGTCATGCAGAGCTGGTTCTGGTAAGCTGCGAGGCTCTTATGTGAGGTTCTGCATCGTCATCAAGGATGCAGTTGACGAGTGGCTTCAAGGATGTGTCACAAAGTGCCGTTTCCGAGGAGGCTGCGGACAGCGATACGAAGTCCAGGCAATGGTCTTGATGCAGAGTTGGATGAGGTGATGTGCTGTTCAATGGCTCCAATGCTGAGTTTCTCAGAGGTGATGTGTCACAATGCGTCAGTCCTGGTGGCACAACAGTTGAGCTGGCAGAGCACCTTTAGGCCCATATCCAAGGGTCCAGGACTGTGATGGCACCACTTGGAGGGTAGGACTCACATAAGGCGCTGGGTTCAAGATGATTGGAGCCTTCTGTCCCTGAAGCTCTGGTCAGGATTCCAGGCAACTTGACCTTGGATTCACTCTGGTGGTCCTAGGTTCATGATGAAGGTCCAGTCCTTCTCACTCAGGCGGGACGGCAGCAGAGCAGAGGAGCAGCACAGCAGGGAAGCAGAATGGCAGTCCTTCTTGCAGAAAAGCAGCATAGCAGTTCTTCTTCTTCTAAGTCTTCCACAGGTCCAAATGTGTACTGAAGATTTGGGGTCTGAGGTCCAATATTTATACTTAGTGCCCACTTTGAAGTAGGAGAATTTTCTAGAGGTTTCTACCATCCTGAGGTGTAAGGCATCCCTCTCCTCCCTGACCTGGTGCCAACTTGTTTGGGGACACAACAGACTAGTGAAAAACCCCTTTGGGACAGTGCTCAGGGAGAGCCTTTGTGTTGTGCAAGTGTGGCAGATGACAGCTCTTCCTCCTTTTAAGTCAGAGTGGCCCATCCTGCCAATACCTATCTTCCCTTTGTCTCACTGTCTGAGATCAATACACAAAGATCAACTAGCAGCCACACCTATTCACGTGTCCCAGGAACAGTCTGCAGGCACCAGATGGCAAGAACAAGAAAATGCCAACTTTCTAAAAGTGACATGTTCAGAAATGTGACTAAAAATCTGACTTTACCATTGGAGAAGGCTTTCAACTACAATTATTTAGATGCCAAACTCGGCCTGTCTGCCTGCTCCTAATTGAAAGTTATCACTTATGAAATGTAATAGGAAAACCAAAAGCTATCTTATGGGAGAGGTAGGCCTTGCAGTAGAGAAACATTTAAAGTGTTCACTATCAGGACATGAAAATATTAAAGTTACCTGTCCAACTTTTTAAAGACACTGCACCCTGCCCTCTGGGCTGTTCAGGGTCTACCCTAGAGGTGACTTATATGTATTAAAAAAGAAGGTTTGGGCCTGGCAAAAGCCTCTTCTTAGAAAGGGTGATGTGCCACATGGGCACAAGTGGAGTGTTCTCCAGAATGTTATTTGGGATTTAATGGTGAATAGCACTCTAGTGAGGTTCCTGCCTAGGAGATCCTGATCAGAGTGCTAAATCATAATTCCAAGGTAGCAGAAAGAAACCCCCTACCATTTGATGGGGTTCACTAGATCCAACCTGACTTAAGTGATGTTAGAGAGGGTTAGGAATGTGCATGAATTTTTCCAACTTACCTGCAGGCCAGAGGCTCTAGAAAAGTTATTAAACACATGGTCTATATTACAGTGGTCCCTTTGGGGGTCCCTAACATAGATCAACCTTTCAGCAGCGTATAGGGAAACCACATACATTCTGGCTGCAAGAGGTATGCTCCATATTGCGCCCCCTGTCCTCAGTCTAATGGCGAAAGCTTCCATAGTCACGGTGAACAGCATGGGGGAAAGGGGCAACTTTTCCCAGTCCCTCTGTCTACTATGAAAGGAGATGAAATAAGCCTGCCTACCCAGACACGTTGTGGGGTTCATTTATAGTATCTTAATGATACATTCACTGAAGCTGAATCATCTTAGAACCTCGAAGAAGTATCCCCATGTCAAAGTGTCTAAAGCTTTCTCAAGGTCTAGAATTAAGGAGTCCGAGTGTTGGCTGACCTTGGGTTGTTAGTAGTACGCAAAAAGGAAAATAGGAATGGCAAAGTTGTTAGGCCACTCAAGGGCCATGGGTGGCTTGCACATGGATTGTTGGTGATGTTGAGATAAGGTAATGGATATTGTCTTTGGAGTGTGTTGGTGGAAAGTAAGCCACATCACGTTGCCTTTTAAAATTTTATCTGATTATGTTGAATGCTATTTTTACTTGTGTTGATGATACTGCCTTAAAAAATCATTGTTAGGTGAATTGCTGGAAATCTTGCACTTTGCACAAAAAAATCTGCACTTTGAAACAACGAGCCAGAACAAGTCCACTTTTATTTAAAAATCAATTGCTGCTAGGAATAACCCACTGTTGCACGGTTGCTTGATCCCGCTTTTACACATTTTGGCTGAAGAGAGGCTTCACTGAAAGGGCAGCCATCCCCCCCGCCAGATGCACTCCCACTAGACGCCATCTTGGTAGGTGATCTAGTTTATTTTGCACACCACGAGTCCCGCTCTATTTAATGGCAGACAGGGTGTGGACATGCACCAGAAAGTAAGCCACATCACTTTGCCTTTTAACATTTATCTAATTGTGTTTTATGCTATTTTTACTTGTGTTAATGATAATGCCTTAAAAATTGATGATAAGTGAATTGCTGGAAATCTTGCACTTTGCACTAAAAATATGCACGAGGCAGAAGAAGTCGACTTTTGTTTAAAAATCAATTGCTGATAGGAATAACCCACTGCTACTAGACTGTTACACTGTTGCTTGATCGCGCTTTTGCACATTTTGGCTGAAGAGAGGCCTCACTGACACAGTGGTGATTTTTACCCCCCACCAAAAGCACTCCCACTAGACATCATCTTAGTAGGCATTCTAGTTTATTTTCCACACCACACATCCTGCCCTTTTTAATGGTAGTCAGGCTGCGGAAGCGTAGTGGATGCGAGCAGCGGGTGCAAGGCTGTCGTACCATAGGCATGCCTGTCTGCGCCAGTCTGTGCACCAACTGCGCATAGCACGAGCCACTATGCCGGTTCTACCCCGCAGCATGGAGCACTCAGGTAAAGTGGAGAAATGACATAAGGGAAGAGCTTCCTGCCCGGAGACTCCCTTATGTTCAGTAACAGTGCCATGATCCAGGTGACAGATCTAACAATTGAAATTGAAATTTGTACTTGTAAAGCGCACTTATACCCCCAAAGGGGTGTCCTGGCGCTGTACGCATACCGCTGTGGAACCCTTCCTGGCTTTTCCCTGTGAAATGTCCACTCCTGGGCACCCCCAAGGTGAAGCCAGGCATCCCAGCGCTGTTGGGGCCGTTGTGGAGATTAAGCAAGCTATTGCCCAGAGTTGCAGAGTGGGACCCATGATTAGAATAGGCACCGAGGCGAGAATTTTCAGGTTCGAGGAAATTGAGCCCAAGACCCGCCGAGGCGGGAATTGAACCCTGGTCCCGGGCCAGATCTCTGCATCAGGGTCTGCCGCTCTAACCATTGAGCCACACTTCTCAGGTTACGTCTGTAGAAACTACCACAGGGATAGTGCCAATATATAAATGGAATGGAATCTTCTATTGTGGGCTTGCTAATGCCAGATCCCTCCATAAACATGTCATTGAAGTTAAATTACTACTGGAGGACACAGGGACAGATATTCTATTCATTGTGGAAACATACAAATGGAATTTGGGGAGGCTTACCCTTATGGGTATGCCATCATACAGGTACCCAGAAAGGAAAGTTTGGGAGGCGAGATAGCGGTGATCTTTAGACATAATATTAAAGCAATGCTACTTCTGGTCACTCCCCTGCCAAACTGTGAATTAATGGCCCTCAATATTCAGCTGTCTGCTAATAAAAATATCCTAGTGATGCTATGCTATCAGCCCCCAGATCCTTGTTCCAATTTGGATTACAACTTAGGGCCTGATTACTATGTCGGTCGGAAAGCCTCCGACCGACAGTCGGATTCCCCTAGACCGCGTTGGAACCCACCCGCCGACTCAGTCGGAAACAATTCCGACTGCTCGATTACGATGCTCACGGAAGGGGAACCGTTTGGTCATTCTGAATCGGTTCCGACCGGCATCCGGAGAATCCGAGTCGGTCGGAGCCGATTTGTACAGCTCAATGGACAGTGTTTCCGACCGATCAATTACGATGTCGGAATCCAACAGCCTTTCCGACTCGGTCTGTCCAACCAGAAAAGGCTGTTGGAAACTGACTTTGGGGGCCCATAGCAGGCCCCCCTTCATCCTGAGTCCACCGGTTTAGGGTCGAGGGGGTACCCAAGGTACCCCCTGTAAAACCATGCACAGTGTGGCAGGCACCATGGGGTGCCCGTACAGGGTGCAAGGTTTTCTGCAGACATCCATTTTTCCCATAGGACCCTGTGTTGTCGGTCGGAATACAGGCTCCAATTGAAGTCAATGAGAGTCCTTCCGAACGGTGTTCGGAAGCATCATAATCGGTCGGGCGGAACCGCTGACCGCAAGTCAGTTGGAGCCGAATCCGACAAGAAGTCTGGCGGTTTAGTTTCTGACCGACATCATAATGAGGCCCTTACTGAACTTTCTCAGCCCACTACAAATTCTACACTCCAATTTGATCGTTCTTGGAGACTTTAATTTCAGATTAGACACCAGGGATGACAAAAAGGCGACTGAATTACTTACCTCCATGAAACTTTAGGGCTTAATCAGCTCATACAGGGTCCAACACATTGGCTGTGTCATACTCTGGATTTGGTGTTTGATAATACCAATATCATCTCCAAACCAGAAATAATGGCATTAGTCTGGATCAACTTTGTTTTGGGTGAAAATCTGTTTTGAACATTCTTTTTAACCCTCCACAAGACAATATAGAAACAGTATGGTCCAGATGTTGGGCTAAACTTAGGACCTGGGCTTCTAAAGATCTGCCCCCTCCACCTGAGGAAATTCTACTGGCAACTAATGTAGAAGAAGCCTATGATACTCATCATGGTTGGATAACACAATTCCTTGATATTGGGCTCCGGGAAAGAATAAACACAGCAGAAGAATTCAATCTGCCCCCTGGTACAATGATCAACTCAGGTAAACTAAGCTTTCATGTAAAAGGGCAGAAAGGAAATGGAGGAGAGAATACCTAGACCAGGAGAAAACAAACTGAAAATTGGCATTAAGAGGTTATAAAGATCTGCTAAAAAATTTAAAGGCAGAATATTTTGCCAAACAGCTAATACAAACCTCAAATATGCCCAAAATGACGCTCTCCTTAGTAAAAACATTGCAATCCCTGGATTGTGGCACACAAAGAATTATACCATCGCAAGAGCTGTGTAATGGGACTAGTTCATTTTTCGAGAATAAAATAATGAACATTGTAGATAACTTAAAGACAAATTACACAGCAAGGCCTCTACCACCTGAACACATTCTGAATCTAGAATCCACCATACAGGAGGGGAATAACAGGAATCAAAGGCTTGGATTCATCTCTCCAATTATGAAGGAAGACTTCCTGGAGTTGGCGGAGGCATTACTTTGGGCTCTCCACTCGACCCCCTTCCTCCAAAACACTGCAAGGCACTTGCACCACAGTTGGCTGAGCCTTTACATCTATAATCTTTCTCTGGCCACTGCTAAGGTTCCCAGGGCCTGGAAACAGGCGTTAGTTACACCCTTGCTAAAGAAACCATCTGCAAGTCCTAAAGACTTTGCCAATTTTAGGCCTATTTCTCTGCTGCCTTTTCCGATAAAAGTACTGGAAAGACATATCAATACAATTATATCATCCCATATTGAGACCAGTAACTGTCTCAACATAGCACAATGTGGGTTGAGGCTTAGTTATGGGACCAAGACAGCTCGGGTCGTAGTCACTGGCGATATCCGGATTCCAGATTGCTAAGCACAGGGCAAGTGGTAGCATTTAATACTGTGGATCACTCCATCCTCCATCCTGCTCAAGATATTGGAGAAACCTGGTATAGAGGGAAATGCCTTGGATTGGTGTGACCAATGTCTCTCTGACCTCGAGCAGGCGGTACAACTCCCTCCTTTTCACTCCAGCTTTGTCGCACTAAAGCAGGGAGTTCCGCAGGACTCCTCTCTCAATCCCACCATGTTTAATGTATATATCCAGCCTCTCATTAAACTCATACGTGGGCTGGGAATGAACTTCATCAATTATGCAGATGACACCCAGCTGATGGTTTCATTCAACCCAGGCTCTGTGGGGTCCTTTGACTCGTTTCACTAGTGCATGAAGAGAATAGCCGACTGGCTTAGAAACAACTCACTGCAGTTTAATGCTAGCAAGATGGAGACCATGCTCTGCCAGGTTGGGAGGGCAGATGCCAGCCATCTAAATAACTTCTAGCCAACAGGAGATGGGTCGATTACTCTATGGACAGACTGTACGAGATCTGGGGGTACGACTAAACTCCACTCTCATGTTAGTAGACCATGCAAAGAAGACATCCAATATCTGTTTTGCTCTTTTGAGAGCTTTACGTAAAATCCTTCCACTTCTTCCGACCAGCTGGCACTCCCATATCATCCATAGTAGCCTCATAATCCGGATTGATTATTGTGATTGATTATTGTGATGCCCTTTTCATTGGAGCACCGGAGGAGACAATGAAGTGTCTCTCATTAATCCAAGCTACAGCTCCTAAACTAGCTTGGACAGAAATGGAGTTCCTGCACCTCTACAGCCCTTGATTCCTTGTACTGGTTGCCAGTGAAAAAGAGAACTTTTAGCATGCTTGATGCACAAGACGGTCTATTAGCAGGCACCATGCATCCTGCCAGATAGGATTACTCCTTACCAATCAGGCAAATTACTGCGCTCAGCTTCTGTGCCTAAACTCCAGATTCCTAGGTACAAGAAAGCAAGAACCAAAGGCAGATCCTACTCAGGTCAGGGACCCAAACTGTGCAATAGTATACCAACACACATTAGACTGCCACAGGATCATTCATCATTCAGGAAACTCCTGAAAACGTGGATCTACAGGCACTAGTCTCCCCTCAGGATGCTAAGTTTTATGTCCTGCAGCACCGGGATACCGGTGGGGTTGTAATTGCGCTTACCAAATGTTTATAATAATAATATAATAATTGGTTGTGTAACATGCTGCACCACATTGAATGTGTCGATGAGGTTGAGAAGAGTGCCCTGTTTTGATTGAGCTTCTGTTGTCTATGAGAGTAAAATCTCCCAAATAGTGTGCACGATGTGGTGAGGAAATGATACAGTTCATCAATGAAGTCCTTGTCCTGCATGGGAGAACATCATTTGTCATCATCTGAAGTCGTTCTACTGGAGTACTATTTTAGGTACTCAAAAATGCTTTGGTGAACAGGCCCCTATTTTACTAAGGGATGCACTGGAATATGCACAAACCACACAACTGTGAATCCCCGCCTGTTTGCATGTGGCCTATATCATTTACACACCTGCATCGTGTTTTGCACAAGCAGAAATACAGTTTGTGAATTGGGTTACTATGAGCAAAATGATCTTTTTCCACCCTGTGGTCTCATTTGTACCATGCAGATCAAACACTGCATTTATTAATTTGCCTACAGAATAAGTACTTTAACATCAGTTATGGAAGTAAAACTACAGCTGCATGTTCTTGTTGCGCGAACATATTTTGAAAAATAGATTATTTGCTTGTGAAAGGTGGTATTACTGAAATGAAATTATGTGTGAGTGAGGAAGGAAAGAAGAACATCTTGCAGTCGTTTCTTGAAATGGATAATGAGGTTGGTACCATTTATGTTACTGCATTTTATTTCACTATCAAGTAACTTTCAATAAAACATTCTTCAGCACAAGATGGCGAATTCAATTTAAGGTAGTGAAATTAAAATCTGTTCACAAAAGAAATAGAAATGGTATTAAAGTTATCAAATTGCTGTATGCAGCGTGCAACAAACTGCTTGTGATGCCTGCGCAGCAATGGAGAAGGGATGTAGGGGAAATATATTGAGTAATAAAAGGATGGTAAGAAGCACATTCTGACTGCCAAAGGGACACCACACCAAATTTAAATAAAGATTGAGAAAAGCTTCTATAAATAGGCAAATGAAAAGCCAATGCTTTGCAAAAGTACAGACACTACTTGACACGCTCAAGGAGGATGAGATCGAATCAGGGCAACAGTACCTCCCGCTCAATATCTTAATTGGGCGTTTCACTGCGCAGGGATGTCACTCTGCCCTAAATGGAGATAATGCCCTATGAAACCGAGTGCCAAGTAAAATTAGGTCAAAGGAAGAACACACAATATATAGGAATGTTAGCAGATGTAAGTCAACCGGCCACTTTTTTTAGTGTTTCCATGAATACCGATTGCTAAATTCATAGTAGACCGTTTTTTTAAGAAAAATGATGTCAGAATATGGCTAAAATATCAATAACCGCGCGGGGAGTGACGGCCCTGTGGACCACATAAAAATTCTTACATGGAATGTCCGGGGCGTTCTTGACAAAATTAAACACAGTGCTGTGTTAAAACAGGCAAAGAGACTAGGAGCTGACATCCTCCTTATACTGAAGACGCACCTATTGGGGTCTAAGATACCGTGCTTGGCTCGCTTCGGATGCACACAGATGTTTCATTCCGGGTTCTCTAGGGGCTCACAGGGAGTGGGCATACTAATTCATCGCAGGGTCCCATTTTAACCCAATAGAATATGGGCAGATACCTATGGTCGATATATCATGGTGACAGGGAATCACTCACCTTAGGTAGTATATACGCTCCTCCACCGCTGGGACAGACTTTTGTGGATACATTTATTGGTATGTGGAGCTGCCAGGGGCCTCTCCGTTATGGGTGGTGGCTGGAGCAACGTACTCAATCCAGAGGTGGACAGATGGCATGCTGGGGGGAGAACAAGAGAAGGGGTAATCCAGGTTGCACTCCCTGGTGAACGCATTGGGTTGGACTGACCAGGCGCGGTCGGTGGTAGGAGTGCCGGTCGGGCGGTGACGTGGGGCGGGGAGGGGCAGGGTGGGGGTAGTAAACTACGGATTAAGGCCCAATACAGGTAAGTAAACATTTAAATGAATAAAAAGAATTTCGTTGCGCGCACTGCATCGCATTTAGCGCGCAACGAAGTTCGTTTTATTCATTTAAATGTTTACTTACCTGTATTGGGCCTTAATCCGTAGTTTACTACCCCCCACCCTGCCCCTCCCCCACCCCACGTCACCGCCCGACCGGCACTCCTACCACCGACCGCGCCTGGGACTGACACATAGAGAGCATATCATCCAACCGAAGCGGGTTACACATACTTTTCGGCAGTCCATGGCTAATTTTCTAGGCTAGATTACCTATTGATCCCCACTAGCCATACACATATAGGGTGACCAACCGTCCGTAAATTTCACGGACCGTCCGTAATTTGGACCTCACGTCCGTTGTCCGTGAGGATCCCTTTTACGGACGCCTTTTGTCCGTAATTTTGGGCATTGCAGGGAACATCACTGTTCCCTGCATGAAGCCTCAGCCCCCTGATGGGGCCGCCTCGTACTCTTCCTGGGAGCACAAGAGTAGCCCCACCCACCCATTGTCATTCTGTATGTGGCTGATTGCCACTTACAGAATGACAATGGGCCAGTTTGGAGTGTTACTGCATGTGGTGGCCTCCTCCTGCCACGGTCTAGGGCAGCGCATTCTGTCAGATGGAAGGAATGTGCAAAAACGCCCATGCTGCTACGTGAGAATCCAGTTCATTCAAAGAAGCTGGTGAAACAAGTTAAAAAGAAGGGGCTAGAGTTCTTTCAGTCTCATCATTTTAGAAAAGTGCATTTTCAATATTATATTCAACGAAGCCATGGTTGCTGCATTTTTATTTTATGCAACTAACAACCATTGACAAAGCCAATAGTTCTGGCTTGTTGTAGGTGTCACGTTACTTGTTGCGTTATATATCTGGATGCAATGACAGAAGAGGCAAAATACCAGTCCGGCGGCACACTATGCTAAGCACAGATTTTTAGCTTGGGTGTTTTAAGCCACGCCCTTAATTACATCAAACACCCCCTTTGGAGAGACCCCCCCCCCTTTTTTCATCCCGCTTAAAGCCCTGGAAACAACACCATATCACAGTCACCTCATGGCATGGCACTGTGCATCATGCATGACTCATGACTTCCAATTGTTCAGACTGCCTGTGTGCAGGGGCATAGTGAACCCTACCCCCCACCCCTTGCTTTAGGAACTACAGCAAGGGTGAAATTCTTGACGGGCCACTTCTGTATGCAACTCTGCAGACAAAGGCTCAGCTCATAATTAATATGAAAAGGTGGGCGAGTGAGTGAGTGAGTGAAGGGATGAGTGGATGGCTGGATGGATTAGTGAAAGGGTGAATGGATTAATGAAAGGGTGAATGGATGGATAATGAGCGAAAGGATGGATGGATGAGTGAGGGTGGATGATGGGCGAGTGAATGGGTGGATGGATGAGTGAAAGGATGGTTGAGTGATAGGGTCAATGGATGGATTCATGAGTGGATGAGTAGAAGGATGGGTGGATGGATGGAAGGAAGGATGGCTAAGTGAAAGGGTCAATGGAGAGAGAAAGGGAGGATGGATGGATGACTGAAAAGGTGGAAGGGTGGAAGGATGAGTGACTGGGTTGATGGATGAGTAAGTGAAAGGATGGCTGGATGGGTGGAAGGGTAAATGGCTGGATGGATGGGTGGAAGAGTGGATGGATGAGTGTACGGGTGGATTGGGTGAAAGGGTGGATGGATGGATGAGTGAAAGTGTGGATGGAGGGATGGATGGATGGAAGGATACATGATGGATAGGTTTGCAAATGGATGAATATGTTTGGATATAGATGGGATTACTTATATACTTTTGTGCGACCTCCTCTGATGTGTCTGTAAAACGTACCTTTTGTCCCGAAGTTTTGTCCTGAATTTTGACCTCCTGTCCTGAATTTTTGTCCTGAATTTTGACCCTTTGTCCTGAATTTTTACACTCACCGTCCTGAATTTGCACCCATGCCAGTTGGTCACCCTATACACATAGTGTTGCATATTGATTTCCTGCCGAGAGGCTTTTCTGACCACTCCCCATTTTGGCCCAGAGCGCCCCTCATTTCGATGGGGCATGTCGCCGTGGCACCTGCGGTACCCGTCATATAAAGCGCTCCTATTTAGATCTATTACCGATTACTTCTCCATTAATACTCCCTCGGCACCCTCCAACATAATACTGTGAGAAGCCCTTAAACTGACATTCGAGGCGTAAATGTCAGTTACTGCGTGGGTGAGCGTAAGCGCAAGACTCGCACATTCGAGGCTCTAGAGGCTCAGTTGCAAGCTATAGATGAGAGTAGCCATGGGACAGGCAGCGCAGCTGCACGACGTCACTTACATCTTGCTCAGCAACAGTATCAGCAGACGCTCCTTGACGATGCTAAATTGGCATGGCACAGAGCCACATATATCAGGGGGGGCAAATCGAGTAGGATGCTACATAGGCTTTTCCAGGCCTCGCACACAGCCTCCTCAATCCCAGTGGTGCGCAACGCTAATGGAGTACTATTATCTAACCCAAAGGCAATGGCACACACCTTTGCAGCCTTCTACGGAAATCTATACACATGTAGGGACACATTAGATAGAGACCAAATCCTAGAATTTATAAAGGCCCTGCCCACCCGATCCCTGTTGGATACTCCCCATGTCGCATTAGAGGAAATAATTACTGAAGAGGAATTGTCCATGGCCCTGGTGGAGATGAAAGCGGTTAAGGCCCTGGAGCCAAATGGCTTCCCTAGTGAATTTCTGAAGCCCTATATGTCGCAACTAGGGAAACATTTGCTGGGAGTCATCCATTCAGCACTGGAAGAATCAGTGCTTTTGCCAGATTGGAGACACGCTGAGATAGTAGTCTTCCTTAAGCCGGGTCGTCCACCCGAAGATCATTCCTCGTACCGCCCTATCTCTCTCCTCAATGTAGAGGTAAAACTCTTCACTAAACACTAGCCAGCAGATTAATGTGCTATATGACCGAACTAGTTCACCCAGACCAAGTGGGCTTTATGCTATATAGAGCCACATGTCTGACCACTTAGAAGGGCCTGCAGTGGTCTTGCTGGCTGACATAGACAAAGTTTTCGACTCAGTCAACTGGGCATACTTTTTTGCTCTCCTGAGCCATCTTAATTGTGTCCTGTGGATTTTATCTTAAATCCGCCTTCTCTACACAGATTTGACCACCTCGGTGCAAGTGGCTGGTACAGTCACGGCTCCTTTTCAGATCTATAGGGGCACGAGGCAGGGGTGCCTGTTGTCCCCCTGTTATTCGCCCTTGCCATGGAGCCATTGGCCACATGGGTGAGGATAGATGCTCAGGTGAGAGGCTTTGAATGGTCAGCTGCAGTTTCTGATAGGATTGCATTATATGCAGATGATGTGTTGTTTTTCCTTACTAATCCCGAGACTTCAGGGACCGCATCCTCCGGATAATGCCGAATTTTGCTGAGACATCTGGGTTGTATATGAATATTGAGAAATCGGTGATATTCCCCATGGGCGGAGCCACAGGAGATATGGGGTGGGCTGCCGGGTTGACATTGTCGTCTGCCGGGTTCAAATATCTAGGGGTATTCCTCTCTGTAAACTCCACTGTCTCGTGGACCCGAAACATTCACCCTCTTTTGTCCCAGGTTAAAGAGGAGGTGAAATGCTGGTCTTCATTACCGTTATCTCTCTTCTCTGAAGGTCAGCTATCTTTAAGATAGTTTCGCTCCCCCAAATGCTTTATCACCTCCAGAACTTACCCCATATTATTCCAGCATCCTCGTTTCGACAGGTGAATTTGGTTTTAAATCAGTTCTTGTGGAGGCGAGTCACGCATCGCTCTCCAGACATGCTGCAAGTCCACGTACTTTGTGGGCATTGGCGTGGCTGATGTTTGGCATATTTTTATGCCTCTCATCTATTGGTCATCGAGAGATTGGAGAGATGGGCAATGGGTGATGTCCCACTCCTCGACCTAAGCTTCCTTCCCCCTGCGACGCAGGGTGTTATATGAGTCTGGAGGCGCTCTCTTCGGAGAATGGGGTGGTGGGGAAGATTGATGTGGGAGACTCCCTTATGGCGGGGTACTTTTCTTAAACAGGTGGCCTCATTGAGTGGGAAAACATAGGGATAACTAACCTGGCAGATGTTATGAGGAGCAATGTGTTACAATCATTCCAAGATCTACAAGAGAAGTATGAGCTTCATCGCAGCCAGTTTTATAAATCTTTACAGTAATACTCCCTGCTATACCCCCTCATTGCTAGATATGCAGCTCTTACCAGAATTCAACCCATTGGAAGGCAAACTATTAATGGGTGACCTGGGCACTCATAAAATCACATTAGTCACAAGCAGTCCCACAACCCTACCCACCTTCCGGATGACATGGCAGGGCGACATAGATGAGTTTGACAATAAGGATTGGACGGAAGCCCTAGGGGCTCCCTGCGAGATGTCCACCCACTCCCGTCTCCGCTTGATTCAATTCAAATACTTACACAGAGTATACTATACCGGACACCGGTTATGGCGTATGGGTGTCATTGGATCACCCACCTGCCTTCGATGTCAGAGAGAAGAGGTTACCTTCCTCCACACAGTGTGGAGTTGTGAGAAGCTGCAACGCTTTTGGCGTGGAGTGACATCTAGCCTGGCAGAGGTTCTCTCTTGAGAGATCCCATTTTACCCTAAGCTGCTCATCCTTCACTGCACAGAGGGAGTAGGAGGGAACCGCTACAAGCGACACCTTTTATTTCTTGGACTCACACTTGCAAAGAGAGACATCGCCAGAATGTGGAAGGCGGACTCCCCCCCTTCGGTGGGGGCCTGCAAGAAAGGTATCGATCCCTGTATGGGTTTCAAGATTGCAGTGTTCCAGGCTAGGGGCTGCCTGAAAAAACACACTAAAATATGGCAGCATTGGGCTGATTATAGAAGCATAGTCCTGGCTCCTGTGAACTCTGTTGAAGCTTACTTAGATATGGAAATACATATGAAGTCATAACCTGATAGTACATTGGGAGATCCATGAACGTGCCTAGATGTGGGCTCTATCAGGGACATTGAGTTGGAGGTCGGAATGGGGAATGTCTGTGCCATTTTTGTTTTTCTTGTTTGTTATTGGTTAACAGGTATTTACCCTGTACTGTTTTATATATGTATGCAGGCTTTGTTAGCCCGATTATGTTGTCAAAATCCAATAAAATATGTTATAAAAAAAGATACCGACAATCGAAATATTGTCAAGATAAATATATCTAGGTCAAGATAGCTTAACTGTTCTTAACTCCATAACAATGCATCTTCAAAAATATATATGTTCACTGAATAAACACAACAGTTACAGTGATGTTATAGTTATGTGCTGGAATGAGACTCAAGCTAAAGTTAAAAAAACGAAATAGCACTGAAATACGCAAGCTATATAATAGCTTGTGCCCACATCATGCACTCCTCACATATTACATTTATCATGACATGTTAAATGACATAATTGATGACATCACTGATTGTATTTAGATAGCATTGTTGAAATTACTAATGAGCTCAACCATCGATTCTAACAGTTTGCTACAGACTCTGCAAATTGGGAGTAATGCAATGGCCTACATCAGTGGTTGGAAACTTATAGGCCTGTCTCTAAGCTTTAGAAAAATGCAAAAGAAATTGGATATTTCATAAGCGAAGCACTTTTGATGGATTTCATTGTCTTTGTAATTGCGTTTACCAAAAGGATGGGTGTAGTAGTGTAGGTTGCTTGCGGAGAGCTGTCTGCTCAACATCAATGAATAATAAACCTGTGGGTAACTATTGCTGCAGAGGTAAAGGCTGAGCAAGTAGGGTGTTATGTGGTTATGGAGAGGTGGGTGCAGGGCTTGGGCACAGGTGAGGCCCTTCAGCCAACCTTGGTGTACAGGATAGAAGGCCAAAGGACATGCACAGTGGGGGTTGGCCACATGCGGTGGGTTGGGCGCAGGATATAGTCATAGGGCAAGCCCACCACCCAACCCATATTGTATGTTGGATGCAGTGTCTGGTGTGACGTGAGGCCTTGGAAACAACGTCCACTGTATATGTCCAAAGTCTGTGCATAGTGGGGGTTGTGATTTGGTGGCTTATGGAGGGTTTGGTGCAGTTTCTGGCCACAGGCTTGGCCCTGCTTCAAACTTGTCCTACGTTTGGCTGAACATGTGTGCAGTGAAGGTTTGATGCTTGTAGAAGGTAGAGTGCAGGACGTTGCTGGAGCCTGGGCACTGAGGGGCCGATTCCGATTCGGGCCGGAAAACGTACCGACCGACTCGGAGCCGGAATTCATTCCGACCGACACGTACCGGTGCAGCCCGACCCGCAAAGTACGATGAGAAGCGTGCAAAATCCGACCGACACGTACGGAACACAAGCCGAACGACCGAGCCGCGCGGAAAACAGCTATCCGGCCGGAAAACCACGCGAATCGAACCGACCGACACGCACCAGGAAGAATCCCGAACGAAACGTACCCGCGAACTCCTACCCGCCAAGTACGATGCAACGCGTGGAAAACACGACCGAGTCGCACGGAGCCCAAGCCGTACGACCGACACGCATACAAAACTGCGAGCAGAAGCAACCCAATACACCGCGACCGACACGTACGCAGCATAGAAAACAGTACAAACACAGCGTGAACAACTCGGAGAAGCTCGCACGAGACAACTGCAGGGTCCGACTCGGTCACAAGAACGTCTCCTACATGCACAAAAAGTACAAAGGGAAAAACACACAAAAAAAGGCCAAACAAGCAATTACAAAGCCAATAAATACTGGGGGGAAACAGGGAACAAAGACACACCCACAACTCCACCCATATAAAGGACACAAATCCCTACCATGATCCTTTGCAAATTCAAATTACCTGCCAGCACAGAACACCAACAGACAGCAACCACACACACACTCACAGCTCATCCATCACACAAGCCACACACCAGCAGCACCTCAACAAATAGCACCCTCACATACACCCAGCAAAACACACACTCACACACCCTCACTTGCACACCAACACACACATCACTCACCATCACCACCCATCACCATGCCCCCAAAGAAGAATCAAAAGTTCCTAGATAGTGAATTGGAAGTCCTGGTAGATGAGATCCTCAGGGTAGAGCCACAGCTGTTTGGTACACTGGTCCAACAGACACCCATGTCGCAGAAAACCAAGATGTGGGAGAGGATTGTCGACAGGGTGAACGCACAATCACCATGTTTGCGCACAAAGGGAGACATCCAGAACAGGTGGTATGACGTGCGCAGGAGGGTCAGGGACCTGTTGAAGAAGGACTACCTCTTGAGCCAACACACCGGCAGTGGCCCTCCTGCCAAACCAGTATACCTCAGGCCCTGGGAGGAGAAGGTGCGGGCCATCCTACCACCAGTGAGCGTAGTATGGACTAGAAAACATCCCAGAGCCTGGTGAGTACACAACAAATGTACACAATATTGTGCGACAATACACACACATCACTGTCAAGGGGAGAGTCAAACCATGCACCCTTAGCAAATCCACAGCAACCAGAACAGAATCATCCCAAAATGTGTATGTCAGTCAGATAAACACAACACATGCCATCTCATAGTGATATGTAACTGTGTCATCACATGTACAAACACAACTACAACTACAGCTAGGCAGTGGCACAAATATAACTAACAAACACATCCAGACATGTAGCCACCACTACAACACCACCTCACAGTGAAGCCCACTGAAAGGAAGGAATCCTGTGTATGCTGGGCAAGTCAGTGTAGCCAATAGCATCATGGGAGTCGTAGTCACAGATATTGCCCACCCTCACAATGCGCACATCAACACCACCATGAACCATGCTCACATCACAGGGAGTGGCAAAGAACTGACAAGATGGCTGACACTGGGTACTGCTGTGGGGAGCACAAGGCCCTGCTGGGAACTGGGCACCAACCAACAGCAGGACACCACTGACTGACATCCTGAAAGACAACTTGCACTCCCTGCAATGGAAGCACGTTCCATGGTGGGATATCTGGCTGGGTGGGAAGGAGGACTGACAGCTCTGACCATAGTTACCAGCAGCTTTTCTCACACACACCCCTAACACAAACTCCACACAACTCACCTGGGAGAATGCATTGCCTCACACTCTAATCAAATATCCCACAAAGAACCACAACCCTGGGTCATGCTGTGTGAAGCACAGGGACACACATGGGACTTGTAGCAAAACTAACCCCAGGATAACACTGTCAGCCATCTTGTCAGCACAGGCACACAACCCCACAGGGAAGCAGAGTCAAAAGGAAGGAAGCATGGGCATGCTGGGAAGGGTGGTGGAGGCAATAGCATGATGGGAGTGGTAGTCACAGCCCAACATCCCCCACCCGCATGGCCCAGCAAGCTCACACTAAAGCATGCACACCTACCAGGTAGTGAAAAGCCACATCAAAGATGTCTGACACTGGTGCTATGTTGTGGGGAGCACAAGGCCCTGCTGGGAACTGGGCACCAACCAACAGCAGGACACCACTGTCAGCCATCTTGCCATTGCTGTCACACTCACACACAGTGAAGTACACTCAAAAGGAAGGAAGTATGGGCATGCTGGGAAGGGGGTGGAGGCAATAGCATGATGGGAGTGGTAGTCACAGATATTGTTCACCCCCACAACTGTCCCATCAACACCACCCTGAACCATGCGCACATCACAGGGAGTGGAAAAGAACTGACAAGATGGCTGACACTGGGTACTGCTGTGGGGAGCACAAGGCCCTGCTGGGAACTGGGCACCAACCAACAGCAGGACACCACTGACTGACATCCTGAAAGACAACTTGCACTCCCTGCAATGGAAGCACGTTCCATGGTGGGATATCTGGCTGGGTGGGAAGGAGGACTGACAGCTCTGACCATAGTTACCAGCAGCGTTTCTCACACACACCCCTAACACAAACTCCACACAACTCACCTGGGAGAATGCATTGCCTCACACTCTAATCAAATATCCCACAAAGAACCACAACCCTGGGTCATGCTGTGTAAAGCACAGGGACACACATGGGACTTGTAGCAAAACTAACCCCAGGATAACACTGTCAGCCATCTTGTCAGCACAGGCACACAACCCCACAGGGAAGCAGAGTCAAAAGGAAGGAAGCATGGGCATGCTGGGAAGGGGGTGGAGGAAATAGCATGATGGGAGTGGTAGTCACAGATATTGTTCACCCCCACAACTGTCCCATCAACACCACCCTGAACCATGCGCACATCACAGGGAGTGGAAAAGAACTGACAAGATGGCTGACACTGGGTACTGCTGTGGGGAGCACAAGGCCCTGCTGGGAACTGGGCACCAACCAACAGCAGGACACCACTGACTGACATCCTGAAAGACAACTTGCACTCCCTGCAATGGAAGCACTTTCCATGGTGGGATATCTGGCTGGGTGGGAAGGACTGACAGCACTGACCATAGTTACCAGCAGCTCCACTCACACACACCCCTAACACAAACTCCACACAACTCACCTGGGAGAATGCATTGCCTCACACTCTAATCAAATATCCCACAAAGAACCACAACCCTGGGTCATGCTGTGTGAAGCACAGGGACACACATGGGACTTGTAGCAAAACTAACCCCAGGATAACACTGTCAGCCATCTTGTCAGCACAGGCACACAACCCCACAGGGAAGCAGAGTCAAAGGAAGGAAGCATGGGCATGCTGGGAAGGGGGGTGGAGGAAATAGCATGATGGGAGTGGTAGTCACAGATATTGTTCACCCCCACAACTGTCCCATCAACACCACCCTGAACCATGCGCACATCACAGGGAGTGGAAAAGAACTGACAAGATGGCTGACACTGGGAACTGCTGTGGGGAGCACAAGGCCCTGCTGGGAACTGGGCACCAACCAACAGCAGGACACCACTGACTGACATCCTGAAAGACAACTTGCACTCCCTGCAATGGAAGCACTTTCCATGGTGGGATATCTGGCTGGGTGGGAAGGACTGACAGCACTGACCATAGTTACCAGCAGCTCCACTCACACACACCCCTAACACAAACTCCACACAACTCACCTGGGAGAATGCATTGCCTCACACTCTAATCAAATATCCCACAAAGAACCACAACCCTGGGTCATGCTGTGTGAAGCACAGGGACACACATGGGACTTGTAGCAAAACTAACCCCAGGATAACACTGTCAGCCATCTTGTCAGCACAGGCACACAACCCCACAGGGAAGCAGAGTCAAAAGGAAGGAAGCATGGGCATGCTGGGAAGGGGGGTGGAGGCAATAGCATGATGGGAGTGGTAGTCACAGATATTGGTCACCCCCACAACTGTCCCATCAACACCACCCTGAACCATGCGCACATCACAGGGAGTGGCAAAGAACTGACAAGATGGCTGACACTGGGTACTGCTGTGGGGAGCACAAGGCCCTGCTGGGAACTGGGCACCAACCAACAGCAGGACACCACTCACTGACATCCTGAGAGTCAACCTGAACGCACTGCAAGGGTGGCATGCTTCATGGTGGGATAACTGGGCTGGGGGGAGAAGGAGGGCCGGATGTCAACCAAATACAACCAATGCAGACCATGTACACACCCCAACATTCAAATTGAAATGCTCAAAGTATGCAGGACAATGTGCTACACCAATATCAACCTCTGACTGTGACAACTTAGGACAATGCAATGTACAGGCCCGCATCCAGAGGTACAGTCACAACTGTCAGGTGTGTCAACCATTGATGCCTGCAGAAACATAACATACATTGTGTGTGTCTCCCAAAAACAGGTGATGATGGGGACACAGCAGCAGACGCTGAGGAGTCCCTGTCCCAGGATCCAGGGGAAACGGAGCTCACTGGTGTGGAACAGCCTCTGCCCTCCTCGGATGACGAAGACCTACCTGGCACCTCCGGAGCGAGTCATCATGCAGCACCAGCAGGACCACCAGCTGCACCCCCTGCACCCACCCCTCCAACGACTGACAACACACAAACCACCCCTGCCGACACGGACAGACCAAGGACACCACCACCAGCACACGGACCCTGGACCAACGTGGGGCTATGGACACCAACACCACCAACAACCCCCAAGGGGGCCCAGGGTCACCTGTGCGTGCCACCTCAGGTACTGCACGTGTCGCCAGGGGTGGTGGGAGGGGTGGTAGACATAGGTCGCTGCTCGCAGAGGGGTCTGGACTGCATGATGACCCACAACTGGTACGCATAGCCGATGCGTACCAGACCAGCACCGGAGAGTTCAGCCAGGTAGTGGGGATCCTCAGGGACATACGACAGCAGCAGGCTGCCCATCATGCACGCTTGGACTTACACATGTCCCGCATGGAGTCCAAGTGGGACACACTGCAAGAGATGACGGCGGTGCATAGGGACATATTACAATGCCTCCGCCAGATGAGCAGCAACACGTCAACACCTCCCTGTGTGCCCACAACATCTGGTGCTGAAACAACTGCAACTGCCACAGGGAGGGAGGATGACTCTGGCGGAGAGTCCCCTGCATCGCAGCAGCCTGCACTTGAGGGTCCCCCCCAAAGAAGAGGGGTCGTCCGAGGAAGGGCAACTGAGAGGCCGATGGCCATGCGCAACCCCCAGGAAGCCAAAACCTGTTCTGGATAATCACCTTTGTGCGCAAATTGTTCACCCTGTGGAATGCAACACAACTCCCCCACATGACATGGGGAGTACAAGTTGGACCAATGTATCAGATGACTGTGGACTTTACTCAGGACACTTCTGCTACCAGGACTTCCAAATCATCTAGGAACTTTGGATTACAATCACAATGTACAGCACCCACCATCCTGTGCACTATACTCACACATGTATGACAATAAACACACTAATACACCATACCTGCCTCTGTCGTGATTCCAACGTGGTTTCTGTCATGGAGATGATGACCTGCGAAATTACACTGTGCATGCTAACTGCTACAGCAAGTACAACACAGGCATGTGAGTCATGGCAACGTGACACATATGAGGGAGACACACCACCAGGGCTACACAACATATACACACCAAGGCCACCTGACTCATCGCCTACACTGATGTTGCCAGGAAATACGGTGCAATGCACAGACACAACACCTATTCACAGTCTTTGTCAACTAGCCCACTGGTGCAGTAAGCAAATGTCAGTCAGATCTGTGACCACAGACAACGCACATCACAAAGTGAAGCACAGGTTTATTACACATTTGAAACATGTTGTAACCACTACAGATGCAAGGTAATCCCACCTGGCAGTGGGCACACAGTCAACAAGTGTAGAAGGAAGGAAGTCCATGGGTGTGGCGCACATCACCTGTAGGGACACGACAGCTACCACCCTGGAAGTTCAATCACGGTGTTGGGGGATCACAGTTGACCAAACAACTCTGAAAGTACCCTGTGAAGGACAGAAATGACACACAGTCAAAAGCACTGAAGAACAGGACAGAACTGCAATACTCATGCCCAATACATGTCACAAGATACCCACCCAGAACCAAGTTAGCATGTCAACACTGTTGGGGAGTACAGACTACCTGTAAGGACACATCGCTACACGCATACAGTCATGTAGCACATGGCCACACTCAAACAGCACCAGAGCACCACCAACACATATCATGCATGCTCACATCACTGACATTATATCTCCGGATACTCACATTCAGCTGAAGAAGTTGGTGATGAGCTGTGTGCGGACATCACCATCATCATCATCATCATCACTGGCATCGTGGTCCAGTCCAGGATCCTCCACAGGTGGCGGATGTTGATCATCGTCATCCAGGATGAGAGGCAACTCCTTCCGCACAGCCAGGTTGTGTAGCATGCAGCAGACGATGACAATCTTGCACACCTTTGCTGGGGCATATGGGAGGGCCCCTCCTGTCTTGTCCAGGCAGCGGAAGCGGCTCTTCAGGAGACCAAATGTCCGCTCAATCACTCTCCTGGTCCGACCATGTGCCTCATTGTAGCGCATCTGGGCTGGTGTCACAGGGTTCCTGAGGGGCGTCAGCAACCATGGCATGTTGGGGTATCCGGAGTCACCTACATATGGACAATTGCACATTAGCTGATTTGGAAAAGAGGGTGGAATACTACATCGCAGAACACACACAATGGAACAAAGTCAGTACACACCGACAAGCCCGGCACGCTGGTTCCGCATCTGTGACATCATCCTCGGGATGCGACTACTCCTCATCACGTAGGCATCGTGTGCAGAACCGGGGAAACGGGCACACACGTGTGAGATGCTCATATCAGCAAGACATACCACCAGTGCATTGACCGAATGGTAATGTTTGCGGTTCCTGTATGCCTGCTCATGTGCCTGTGGTGGTATCAAAGCCACATGTGTCCCATCAATGGAGCCAATGACATGCGGCATCCTCCCCAGGGCATAGAAGTCACTCTTCACGTCAGTGAGTTGATGAGGTCTAGGGAAATAGATGTACTGGTTCAGGTATCTCAACATAGCCTCCAAAACATCGCGAAGCACACGGCTGAACATGGTCTGTGACATCCCACCAGCAGACGCCACAGTGTGTTGAAAGGTACCGGTGGCAAAGAAGTGTAGGGCTGCCATCACCTTCACCTTGGGGGTCAGCGCTGTGGGGTATGTCCGGCCAGGTTGCAAATGTGGGGCCAAGCGCACCATCAATTCCTCAATCAGCGGCCTGGTGAAGCGGTACCGTCGGATGCAGTCCCGTTCCACCATGGATGCAAGGTCAGGGAATGGTCTATGGACAGCTGGTGCCCTGCAGTGCATAGGTGAAGAAAGAAAGAATGTCAGTCACCCCACATATGTGGCATTGACCATACACAATAACACATGATACATCATTATGAGACACAAGTACATGATGTGTGCAGTTCCGTAAGGACATGTATGGCACCTACATGGCCAACATCTAACATCACAGTTCAACAAGTGGCATCAACAAGTCCCATGTTGTACAATGGGATATCATGAGGCCGTGTCACAGTTCCCATCTACTGCTGCCACGTTCCAAACACACCCCACAGTGACATGTGTGGACAGATGTGCCCCAGGCATCACAGCTCATCGACAGGTAGATTCCCAGGGACCCTGTATTGCCACATGGACACTGGCATGACATGGTGCATCATGAATACACCACAGCAAAATAACCATGACCCCCACAGGTAGTGGTCCCTGTTGCCTCGTCAGGACAGACATGGACGTCTGTGACACACACACGCACAACATCAAAGTTCATGCACAAACAACGTGGATGTGGAGACTGTCTCCCATTGTGCACATGGAATCAGAGACATTGTAAACACAACATGCACACAGACTGTGGAGGACCATCACTATTGTGCCAATGGGTCACCCTGGGACGTACATACCGTCCCACATGGGACTCAGGGGGTATGTGACATGACATACACATACACCACCGTGAAATGTGACCATGCCACATGCTCAGGAATGAACAGTTGCACATCACAGTGGTCATGTGCACGACACACCAAGGATCCTGTCCCCATGAACACGTGCACTGCCTGGGAGTGGCTGCCCCGAAGTGACACCCACAGAACAACATGTTCACCCCCATACATGGAATAGGTAATGCAGCCTTACATGCCTTAGGATACAGTGTGGACAGGCTGTGGTGTTGTAGGTGTGCCCCTCACTCCCTGGGAAGTATATGTGGCCGGCATATGTTCACCTGTGACAGGCATGGTGACATATGCCAGTGACTTGTCCAGGGACGCGTTGTACAGCAATGGACCGATCGGTGCGCACACATTGGCCATTGCATCGTATGTGAGCGGGTACGCATTGTATGCCTGGTATGCGTTGCACAGCAATGGACCGATCGGTGTGCCCGGCCCGCCCATTGCATTCAATGTGAGCGGGTACGCGTTGTATGCCTGGTACGCGTTGAACAGCAATGGACCGATCGGTGTGCCCGGCCGGCCCATTGCATTCAATGTGAGCGGGTATGCGTTGTATGCCTGGTACACGTTGAACAGCAATGGACCGATCGGTGTGCCCGGCCGACCCATTGCATCGTATGTGAGCGGGTACGCGTTGTATGCCTGGTACGCGTTGCACAGCAATGGACCGATCGGTGTGCCCGGCCGACCCATTGCATTCAATGTGAGCGGGTACGCGTTGTATGCCTGGTACGCGTTGAACAGCAATGGACCGATCGGTGTGCCCGGCCGGCCCATTGCATTCAATGTGAGCGGGTACGCGTTGTATGCCTGGTACGCATTGCACAGCAATGGACCGATCGGTGTGCCCGGCCGGCCCATTGCATCGTATGTGAGCGGGTACGCGTTGTATTCCTGGTACGCGTTGCACAGCAATGGACCGATCGGTGTGCCCGGCCGGCCCATTGCATTCAATGTGAGCGGGTACGCGTTGTATGCCTGGTACGCGTTGAACAGCAATGGACCGATCAGTGCGCACACATTGGCTGGGGCCTGGCATGGCAACGGACGCGTTTTCGAAGCTCCAACGAGTCTGATGCAGTGAATTCAGTTGGCCAGCCACAACAATGTTGCAAAATCATGGGTGTCATGAAGTTGAAGATTTGAAGGATGCTGTGGGCGTGTATTAGTGCTGCTATACCATGGATTGGTCAGATTTAGAAGATGCAAACGACTTGGACCTATCACTTTGGACACATGGGACAGTATCTGCCTCTGCAGCACACATATAATGCTGGCTGTTCCCCTGAGAGCTCACTTGCCTGCACTACATGCTCCAGGACGACATCTGCCACCAACACTGCTGCTGTTTATGCATCCTCTGGCTCCTGCAATGGCACGTACTGTGGAGAGAGCCCCAGCCTTCAGCCTTGAGGAGAACCAGGCCCTGCTGGACAGCCTCCTTCCACAGTACAGCAAGCTGTATGGGAAACCAGGGGAGCAGGTGAGTGTGCTGTCCACTGCATCACTAATTGTGCATGTTGTCTGACTAGCAGGACTTTCAGTGTGCACACCACTGGCTAGCATGCCCACTGAGTAGTTGTCACACCCCAAAGTGTGTAGTTACATGCACTGAACTGGTACAGTGCAGTAACAGTGCATTCCAACTAGGTTTACTTCCCATGCAATGATACCATGTAGTGACTGCTGGCAAACTGTTCATAGCCATTGTTGCACTGCCTGTGTACATCATATGCCCCTGTAATTGAGACATGTATATCCAACTGTGTGATGCACGGATATGTTGCATGTGTAGTAATGGCCTTTTCACTTTGTCATCCTCACAGGTTGATGCCCACCAGAAGCAGGAAATTTGGCTGACCATCGCCCGGAAAGTAAGATCCGTGGGGGTCTACAGGCGCAGGATCCGCAACTGCCAAAAGAGGTGGCAGGACCTTCGTGGCTGGACCCGGAGGATCGCAAGGGTCCAGCTGAAGCTGTCGCCTCCTCGCAGGAGGGGCGGACACCGGACCCTGACCCCCCACATGCTCCGGATCCTGGCGGTGGTCTTCCCTGACCTGGATGGGCAGCTGAGGGACAGACAGCAGCAAGGAGGGGGTGAGTCCATGACTGCACTGTGCACTTTGTCTGACATGCCATGTGCCCTCCTCTGGCCTGGTTTAACTTCCACAGTACATCAGTCATGTGGTCCAGGACCCATGTCCCTCATTTGTTACATGCCCACTTCTCCTCTGATACGCATATGTGTGGCCCTTATAGTCAGGAAACTGTGTCATTTGGGGACTGTGTCATTGCATTTTGCTTTGCTCAAGGTGGGGGACAGCATTTGTTCCCGTGACTATGTTGTGCGATTCATGGGTGGGTCAATTGCCTACACAGTGCCTAAGTTCTGACATCTGATCTGCGTGTAACTTTGATATGTGGTCCGCTTGCTGCTCTGACTCACCACATGTCCCTGGGGAATGTGGCACACACCCATGCTGCTGGTGTGAACAATATTTGGGCCTCAGGAGTATGTGTATCCAGTGTGTCACACATGCTTAGCCACCTGCCTACTGTCCAGGACTCATCCCTCTTACAGGTGGAGCTGGACAGTCATGCCTACTCCAGTGCATACAATACACTCTGTACTCCCACTCCCGTGTATCATCTGGCATGTCGTGGTCAGTGAAATGTACCCTCAGGTGTCTGCCTCTGTCTCATTGTGCTGTGTCTTCGTTGTCAGGACTACTGGTATGTTCATCGTTTGGGGCTCAGCATGCCATCTGAGATGTGACCATGATAGACGATACTTCTGTGACTTATAGGTGTCTGATCACTTGACTGTGCACACAGGTGTTTGCGACTGTGACTTTCAGGAAGCTGTATTTTCATTCACAGCACACTGTGAGGTGCTCATGTTCAGGGAGTTGTGTTTCATGTCCCCCATATGTCCAGTTGGCATGACGTGGTCAAATAGTAGTACAGATGATGTGGTTTCTGGGGGATGAACATGTGCACTTGTCAGTCACATTACTTGCATTCCCCATGCCCTCGGGTTGTGACACAGTGCAGACTGTTGTTGTCTGGCTGCCATGGCCATGTGACTTGAGACAGTAATGTAGGACTTTGCATGCATTCCTGTGTCATGGCATTCAACTTCCTGGGACTGATCCTGCAGGGGAGGTACATGTGCAACATGCACCCCATTGTGGCATTGACTATCCGGACATGGGTGCATCATGGTGTCTGGTGCTGGTATGCATCACATGCATTTCTAATTAAAATCTGGCCATCCCTTTATCCGGACACCTGCACTGACTCAGTGGCAAGAGATGTGATGTGTGCATGTTCACATGCTTCACCGTGTTCCCTGCAATGTCCAACAACTGTGTAGGTGGTGCATGTGTCCACACTGGGGTCTTACCATCAGACAGGCACCAGACAGATGGGTGCAAGGGCAGGAGGGGTGTGAGTCCCATGGTTGACCATCAGACTGACAATTGGCTTCCCGAATCTGTGTGAGGACTTTAGGCAATGTTCAACTAAGGATGCCAGGGCTTGCTCTGTATTGTGCTGTACTTACTGTGGTGTGTGCGGTCAGTGCAGGTGACTGATGTTTGTCTGTTTCCCTAATTGTTTGCAGATACATCCACGGCCACAGGAGGGGACAGCTCCACGGACCAGGAGGAGCAGCGGAGCCAGACTGGGTCAGCATCGGACGAGTGGTCAGAGGGACCCAGTGGCACGGAGGGCGAGGGGAGCCACACCGAGGAGTCCTCAGCACCATCCACCTCAGCTGGGGACCACAGCAGCTCGGAGGATGACTCCCTTGTGGAGGCGGGTCTCGGCAGCCACCAAAGGCCAGCAAGTCTGTCTGGCCCCGCCACCACCACCACCACCACCGCCCTCCCATCGGCTCCCATTCCTGAGGTCCGTGGAGGCTCCCGTGCTCGGGAGCGTGTCTCCTTCGTGCCAGGCACCACATCCCCTGCCCCTCTGTCCCCTGCTGCCCTGAGTGAGGAGTCTGTGTACCTCCTTCGACAGCTCCATGTAGGGCAGACAGCAATGCTGAGTGTCCTCCATGCACACACCACTCTGTTGACTCAGCTGGTGTCGTTCATGGAGGGCATCTCGACGGGTATGTCTGCCCTACAGAGGAGCAATAGGTCCATGGACTCCTCCCTGACGGCAGCAGTGTCCCTCCTCCAACAGTCCCTCACCCCTCCCACCTCTGCCCCATCCACACTTCCTGCCCCCCTACCTGTCCAAAGCACATGCACACCTGCACAGTCATCCATACACACAGACACAAGCACCACAGACACACCCAAGAGTAAGGCAAGACGTGCACATAAGCATCCTCAGGGGACTGATACCACAGACACAGGGGATGGGGAACACACACACACGAAGGCATCCACATTCACTCCGCAGTCCTCCAAATCCTCTCCCTCCAAGACCCCTTCCCTTGCCTCGCCTGCTACCACACATACACAGCAGGTCTTCCTGTGTGACCTCAGCCTCTTCCCCACCATTCCTGCTGACCCAGCACACCAGGGGAAGAGGAAGTCCACCCACACAGAGAGGAGTGCCCCTCGCCCCGGACACCCTCCCCCAGGCGCAGGCAGACACAGGAGCCCATTAGGAAGTCCCCCCGGAGCAGGAAGAGCAAGACCCCACCACCACCACCACGCAGCTCCAGCGCCCAGTCTCTCTCCTCCATCCCCCAGGCCACCACTGCACAGGTTCCCCCGCCACACCCTGCCCCAGGTTCCCCCACACACCGATACCGCATCCCCAGACTGCTTAGGCCAACCCCCCCTGCCACTTGCTCTTTCACCCCCAACCAAGACGCTCTGCCTGTTAGTGGCACTGTTGTTGTGACCGGGTCCCCCCCCTCTGTCCTGCCCACCTCATCTGCCCACCCTTCCACTTCCTTGGAGTCATGCACTGTAGTGGAGTCCACAACCACCACGTCTGACTCGGGCACTGCAGTGGGTACCCAGTCCACTACATCAGTCCAGCCCACTGCAGTCGTTGCGGCACCCACACCAACTGACTTGTGCACCACGGTGGTGCCGGCCCCCCCTGAGTCAGACACCTCCACTGCAGTTGCCGGTGACACTCCTGCACCCACCACCCCTTCACTGCCTCACTCTGCCATCCCCTGATCCTATCCCTGCGGTGCCTGGCCTGCCCCTTGTATGCCCCTCCAAGGGGGATGTCCCCCAAACGTACCAGTGCAGGCAAGCAATGTGTGACCAGTTGTCACTTCTCACCCCGTTGGTACTGTTATTTTGGACTGGCCATTGGCCTTAGTTTCTTTTGGACTTCCGTTTTCACCCTGACATTTGCTGAATAAAGCCTATTTTTGTTTACTTTTGGGTTTTCTTTTGATGTGCATGATGTGGATGAGTAGCATCCTGCATTTGCAGTTGTAATAGTGTTCACATCAGGGCGATGAAGTGTTGCAGTGATGGACTCCATGTGGTCCATGGAACAGGTGTCCTGTTGTATTCTGGATCTATGGCATCCTTTGCTACAGTCTGAGGGTGTAATGTTCAGCATTTGACACAGGGATGTCCTTTTTGCATTTGTAAATGAACATCTTTGTCTTACACTGATGCACATCTGGTGGGCTTAGCACTGTTCAATGGTCCTTTTTCCCTGACTGTGGGCCCAGCTCCACTGGACATGCAGTTTTGCACATCAATGTCGAAGGACTCATCTGTGTATACAGTGCAACTTGCTTGACACGTGTTTGGTGTGTGTGCAGATGACTGACGTGACACCCCCGAAACCAGGCTGATGTGTGCAGAGCCTTCTGTGTGTTGTGGTTGTTGACTCACTGACGGAGTGTTCTGCTGACATGTTTGGGTCGTGCACAGACAAGGATTGGCACAGCGGACCTTCCACAGGAGTGTTGTGCCCTCATGGCAGTGTGTAATTTGGTGACATTGCGTGGGCCTGTGTTGTGTAAGCATGTCTGTGCGTGTTCCCTTCCCTTTTCCTACACAGGCTGTGTCCCTAGGGATGTTCCTGTTTGTGATGCTTGCTGAGTTGTTCTGTGTTCATCCAGCATCTTGGACCTGGTTTCTCTGTGATGTGGGCGCATGGCAAACTAATGTTCATGAGGTTGTCATCCCAGGTTGTCTTTGTTGTCAGTGCTGAGGATGTGGGCAGACGCAGATGGGACACATTCAGGATTCCCCTTGGCACTTGTTGTCTCCACGAGTAATGTGATTTCCAGTTTGTGTTAGCTTACAGTGATTGTGACACGTTGTGTGTGTGACTGCTGCCACTCCTCAGGGTCAGAGCTGCAATGTTGGTAGTTGTGTACGTGTGTTCTTCGTGTGTCACCTTGGCTTCTTCATTGGTGTGTGACTATGGCCAGGATCCCATTGATTGTGGTGGATTTCACATCATGCCCATGTACAACATACTGTGCTGTGTGTCAAACATTGGCAAGTCTTGTTGACTGGCCATGTGTGATGGGTTTCTGCACCTTGGTTCCCACCACCACCCCTGGTATTGTCATGGGTGCATGTGCAATGTCACCTGTCCATGTGAGCTTCACTGCTGCACATTGGTGGAGATCAGGGTGTGTGGTGTTGAGTGTGTGCAGAAGTGAGTTGTTGCACGGCCAGACCCCTACCTCCATATTGGCCTTGGCTGGCAGGCCGTGCTGATTGGTTGGAGCTTGTGTAGGTGTGATGGTAGTTAGTTGCTCAGGACACATGGCTGGGTTTCACAGTGTGAACGACATCTGACATTGTCATCACAGTGGGATTATCATGCAGGCTAGTGTCAGCACAATATGGGGTCCCTGGGGGTAGTGCTGTGGTGGGTCTGACTCTTGCTGTGTTAGTTGCAGTTCCTACATGCTTGTGTGACATGTGCAATTTGTGCTCCTTCTCATCTAACAATGCCTGATTGCCCACATAGGGGATTTGGATCCATGAGTTACTTTTGTGTGGCACTGTATGTGCATCTGTGTAATTGGTATTCAGGCCTCATCATGTGTTGTGTGGTTGCCTGGGGACACTGGCACACCCCCTCACCTGTTGTGTTTGTTGTGCAGTGTGGGTCTGCCTGTTTGTGCATGTGCACCACTGCATTGGCATATCTTTAGTGTGCTATTGGCTGTATGTTGTTTGGTGGGTTTGACCTGCTGTCCCTGGGACTCCTAGGTCATCAGTCAGCACAATGATCATGGTTTGTGTGTCCCATTGCTTGCATGGTATGTTATTTGTTCACCTCACATCTACAGTCTCCACAGGGTATCTACATTTGTGTGCCCGTTGGTGCGAATATGTGGGTCTGCATTATGATGGTCACTTCTGTCATTGTGTCATTGATGGATGTTGACAGTGTCAGCCCCTATGGGTGATGTTTGTCCGCACATGGCCAAAGGTATGTCTTATTTGCACTGCACTGTTTGCCTCACCAAATCTATGTTGCTATGGGACACAGGCACTACTTTGCCACTGATGTGTTTGTTGTTCTGTGACCATGAATCATCCATGCAGTTTGGCAGTTGCAGCTTTTTCTATGTCAACACTTACCTTTTGGTCACTGTGATGATGGGGGCTTTGACCCCATTGCCACAATGTTCAAAAGGTGCTTCAGCTATGGACCCCACACTTACCTTTTGGTCACTGTGATGATGGGGGTTTACACCCCATTGCCACAATGTTCAAAAGGTGCTTCAGCTATGGACCCCACACTTACCTTTTGGTCACTGTGATGATGGGGGCTTAGACCCCATTGCCACAATGTTCAAAAGGTGCTTCAGCTATGGACCCCACACTTACCTTTTGGTCACTGTGATAATGGGGGCTTAGACCCCATTGCCACAATGTGCAAAATGTGCTTCAGCTATGGACCCCACACTTACCTTTTGGTCACTGTGATGATGGGGGTTGGACCCCATTGCCACAGTGGTCATGGTCTGCTTGCATTGTGGGGGCCACACACATTTATGTGTGACACATGTAATAGGGGGTCACATTGTATGTTCAAAGTCATGTTCAGTGTTGTAGGCATTTGACACAGTCTACACACGCTTGTCATGGTGTTGGGGGGATGTCTTTTGTTGCATTCCTTATGTTGGTGTGTGCTTGTTGTGTCATGCATTAGCCATCCTGGGGGTGGGGGTGGTGGTAGGCATCCAGCCCCCCATGGGTAGAGGTGGTAGTAGTCACAGGCATCCAGCCCCCCATGGGTAGAGGTGGTAGTAGTGGTAGGCATCTGGCACCCCATGGGTAGGGGTGGTAGTGGTGGTGGGCATCCAGCCCCCATGGGTAGAGGTGGTAGTAGTGACAGGCATCCAGCCCCCATGGGTAGAGGTGGTAGTAGTGACAGGCATCTGGCACCCCTGAGTAGGGGTGGTAGTGGTGGTGGGCATCCAGCCCCCCATGGGTAGAGGTGGTAGTAGTGGTAGGCATCTGGCACCCCCTGAGTAGGGGTGGTAGTGGTGGTGGGCATCCAGCCCCCCATGGGTAGAGGTGGTAGTAGTGACAGGCATCTGGCACCCCATGGGTAGGGGTGGTGGGCATCCAGCCCCCCATGGGTAGAGGTGGTAGTAGTGACAGGCATCTGTCACCCCATGGGTAGGGGTGGTAGTGGTGGTGGGCATCCAGCCCCCCATGGGTAGAGGTGGTAGTGGTGACAGGCATCTGGCACCACATGAGTAGGGGTGGTAGTGGTGGTGGGCATCCAGCCCCCCATGGGTAGAGGTGGTAGTAGTGACAGGCATCTGGCACCCCATGGGTAGGGGTGGTAGTGGTGGTGGGCATCCAGCCCCCCATGGGTAGAGATGGTAGTAGTGGTAGGCATCTGGCACCCCTGAGTAGGGGTGGTAGTGGTGGTGGGCATCCAGCCCCCCATGGGTAGAGGTGGTAGTAGTGGTGGGACTCCAGCCCCCCATGGGTAGAGGTGGTAGTAGTGACAGGCATCTGGCACCCCATGGGTAGGGGTGGTAGTGGTGGTGGGCATCCAGCCCCCCATGGGTAGAGGTGGTAGTAGTGACAGGCATCTGGCACCACATGAGTAGGGGTGGTAGTGGTGGTGGGCATCCAGCCCCCCATGGGTAGAGGTGGTAGTAGTGACAGGCATCTGGCACCCCATGGGTAGGGGTCGTAGTGGTGGTGGGCATCCAGCCCCCCATGGGTAGAGGTGGTAGTAGTGGTAGGCATCTGGCACCCCCTGAGTAGGGGTGGTAGTGGTGGTGGGCATCCAGCCCCCCATGGGTAGAGGTGGTAGTAGTGACAGGCATCCAGCCCCCCATGGGTAGAGGTGGTAGTAGTGACAGGCATCTGGCACCCCATGGGTAGGGGTGGTAGTGGTGGTGGGCATCCAGCCCCCCATGGGTAGAGGTGGTAGTAGTGACAGGCATCTGGCACCACATGAGTAGGGGTGGTAGTGGTGGTGGGCATCCAGCCCCCCATGGGTAGAGGTGGTAGTAGTGGTGGGCATCCAGCCCCCCATGGGTAGAGGTGGTAGTAGTGACAGGCATCTGGCACCCCATGGGTAGGGGTGGTGGTGGGCATCCAGCCCCCCATGGGTAGAGGTGGTAGTAGTGACAGGCATCTGGCACCCCATGGGTAGGGGTGGTAGTGGTGGTGGGCATCCAGCCCCCCATGGGTAGAGGTGGTAGTAGTGGTAGGCATCTGGCACTCCATGGGTAGAGGTGGTAGTAGTGACAGGCATCTGGCACCCCATGGGTAGGGGTGGTAGTGGTGGTGGGCATCCAGCCCCCATGGGTAGAGGTGGTAGTAGTGACAGGCATCTGGCACCCAATGGGTAGGGGTGGTAGTGGTGGTGGGCATCCAGCCCCCCATGGGTAGAGGTGGTAGTAGTGACAGGCATCTGTCACCACATGAGTAGGGGTGGTAGTGGTGGTGGGCATCCAGCCCCCATGGGTAGAGGTGGTAGTAGTGGTAGGCATCTGGCACCCCTGAGTAGGGGTGGTAGTGGTGGTGGGCATCCAGCCCCCCATGGGTAGAGGTGGTAGTAGTGACAGGCATGTGGCACCCCATGGGTAGGGGTGGTAGTGGTGGTGGGCATCCAGCCCCCATGGGTAGAGGTGGTAGTAGTGACAGGCATCTGGCACCCCATGGGTAGGGGTGGTAGTGGTGGTGGGCATCCAGCCCCCATGGGTAGAGGTGGTAGTAGTGACAGGCATCCAGCCCCCCATGGGTAGAGGTGGTAGTAGTGACAGGCATCTGGCACCCCTGAGTAGGGGTGGTAGTGGTGGTGGGCATCCAGCAGCCCATGGGTAGAGGTGGTACTAGTGGTAGGCATCTGGCACCCCCTGAGTAGGGGTGGTAGTGGTGGTGGGCATCCAGCCCCCCATGGGTAGAGGTGGTAGTAGTGACAGGCATCTGGCACCCCATGGGTAGGGGTGGTGGTGGTGGTGGGCATCCAGCCCCCCATGGGTAGAGGTGGTAGTAGTGACAGGCATCTGGCACCCCATGGGTAGGGGTGGTAGTGGTGGTGGGCATCCAGCCCCCAATGCGTAGAGGTGGTAGTGGTGACAGGCATCTGGCACCACATGAGTAGGGGTGGTAGTGGTGGTGGGCATCCAGCCCCCCATGGGTAGAGGTGGTAGTAGTGACAGGCATCTGGCACCCCATGGGTAGGGGTGGTAGTGGTGGTGGGCATCCAGCCCCCCATGGGTAGAGGTGGTAGTAGTGACAGGCATCTGGCACCACATGAGTAGAGGTGGTAGTAGTGACAGGCATCCAGCCCCCCATGGGTAGAGGTGGTAGTAGTGACAGGCATCTGGCACCCCTGAGTAGGGGTGGTAGTGGTGGTGGGCATCCAGCCCCCATGGGTAGAGGTGGTAGTAGTGGTAGGCATCTGGCACCCCTGAGTAGTGGTGGTAGTGGTGGTGGGCATCCAGCCCCCATGGGTAGAGGTGGTAGTAGTGACAGGCATGTGGCACCCCATGGGTAGGGGTGGTGGTGGTGGTGGGCATCCAGCCCCCATGGGTAGAGGTGGTAGTAGTGACAGGCATCTGGCACCCCATGGGTAGGGGTGGTAGTGGTGGTGGGCATCCAGCCCCCATGGGTAGAGGTGGTAGTAGTGGTAGGCATCTGGCACCCCCTGAGTAGGGGTGGTAGTGGTGGTGGGCATCCAGCCCCCATGGGTAGAGGTGGTAGTAGTGGTAGGCATCTGGCACCCCTGAGTAGGGGTGGTAGTGGTGGTGGGCATCCAGCCCCCATGGGTAGAGGGGGTAGTAGTGACAGGCATCTGGCACCCCATGGGTAGGGGTGGTAGTGGTGGTGGGCATCCAGCCCCCCACGGGTAGAGGTGGTAGTAGTGGTAGGCATCTGGCATCCCCTGAGTAGGGGTGGTAGTGGTGGTGGGCATCCAGCCCCCCATGGGTAGAGGTGGTAGTAGTGACAGGCATCCAGCCCCCCATGGGTAGAGGTGGTAGTAGTGACAGGCATCTGGCACCCCATGGGTAGGGGTGGTAGTGGTGGTGGGCATCCAGCCCCCCATGGGTAGAGGTGGTAGTAGTGGTAGGCATCTGGCACCCCCTGAGTAGGGGTGTTAGTGGTGGTGGGCATCCAGGCCCCTATGTGTATATGTGGCATTGGTGATGGCCATCCCGCCCCTATGGTGCTGCTGTTGTAAGTAATTTCTGCATCCCTCTGTGTGTGTGTGTGATATGTCGGGTACGTGTAGTTTGTTTTTGTGGTTGGTGTCTGACTTACCTTCTGCGCCGTACGCGTCCGTGCCTGTTCCGGTAATAGATGTAGAATATTGGTAGGATCGGCACGATGGGATTCATGGTTGGTTCGTCTCGTTCGTCTTTCTCTTTGCTTCGCCTCGTCCTTGTCGCTGGCGTGTTCGTCTCGTAGCCGTGGATCGTCTTGTGGCGCGAATTGGAGCTTATGTGCGCCTCTCCCGGATGCTTTGACGTGCCGTGCGTAGCGACGGGTTCGGCGCGTACGGAAAGCGCATCGTACTTGTCCGGCCGGACGGGGCTGCATTTTGGCTTCCGTGCGACTCGATTTTGCGTTTCCGGATCCGCCTCGGTCGGAAAACAGGACCTGTATTGGGTGAGTACGACTGGGTCGGGATTTGGGCAGTTGTGCGCATCATACTTGCTCGTTCGGACGTATGTGCGAATCGGTCGGGAAACAGGCATTCGCCTGGCTTTTTTCCCGGCCGAATGGTATTAGGTGCGCCTCCGACCGGGATCGGAATCGACCCCTGAGTCTAAGTCCTGATGTGTACTGGATGTAGGGTTTGGCCAAGGCTGTGACTGAGATGTTTTGAGGAATGTCATCAATGATGTCATTTAACTTATCATGTGTGGTGTTATGTGATGTGTGAGGCTATAAGCAGGGCATGATGGGTATGCAAGTTACAGCTCTTTTGCAAAAAATTAACTCGCGTTTTTCATTTTTTTCATTTTTTAACATTAGCTTGTGTCTCATTCGAACACCTAACTATGTCACTTTAACCTTTATTTTTTCAATGAATTTCTGTCTTTTAACTTTTTAAGATGCATTAAGGTGTTAGCACCGAACCTAAACCTAAACATGTCACGTCATCACGTTGAGCAGTTTTAGTAAAATCAATTAGGTGTAAATTTGATGACCCCCATTTTTTGACTGCTACTGGTTGTAACTGACTCTGATTTCACCCTGGGCTCTGCTAATCAGGCTCAGGGCCAGTGCTCTGTGTAAAAGATAAATGGTAATTATATGTAATTACAATTGGTATGAAAACCTACCTGTAAGCCTGTAGTATATGGTAGGGCATGTAGGTTTAGAGGCCTAGCAGATTTAATGCATTTAAGTGTGCACTGCTGTTGTGCCTGCTGTCATTTGAAAAGTCAGCTCTGTTTTTAAAGTAAAATTATATGCAAATTTGACTTTGCAATTAAAGGTGCAGCAGCACAGCGCCTGGATACCTCCTGGGGGGATTAGCCGTGCTATACAAATACTGCTTGATTGATTGCTTGATTGAGGTACTTCTAAAGTCTTAAACTACCTTATTTGTACATACAAGTCACCCCTAAGGTCTGCCCAGGTGCCCCAAGGATAGGGTGCAACGTTAAAATAAGCAGGGATATAATAAAATATGTTTTATATGCCCTGGTGAGTGAAAACTTGCCAATTTTGTTTTCCCTATTGTAGCACATTGGCTCCATAGGCTAACATGGGAATAATTTAATAAAGTATAACTATTGACAGAGTGAGCTAAAAATATACTTTAAAGTATTAAAGTTAGAATAAATCCAACAACTTGCCAAGGTTAGATTTATTATTTCTATCTACCTATTTATCTTTTTTTTTTATTATTTTTTTAATTAGGTTTCCCCCCTCCCCAGGGGGTCAGAGCCAGCCTTGCAATGAATCTGCGATGTTGACATACATTAAGAAACATAATCATGCATATAGAACAAACAGGAAGCGAAAACATAAGATAATACAAAATTATAGAAGAAAAAATGTATACAATACACAGCTTTACAGTTATTTGTAACAAAACTGGGTTAAATCTTATGATTTGCCTGTTAAAAAAAAAGGAAAAGAAAAAAATGTTTTTAAAAAAATGTATTATACTTATTACAGAAAAGAAGTTCTAGGACTTGCTTTTCTGATGAACCAAAATCCAGCCTTGCAGCAGACCTCTCCTGATTGGCGAGCCTTTGACAGGCTGAGCAAAACTGCTCTGATGAGGTGTGAAGTGGCCTGCATAGAGACAAAGAACATCTGGTGGGTGGAGATCTGCAGTTGCAGAGCAAAATGCAGGATGGGGTAGAGTAACCAAACTGGTCTTCAAAGAGGGAATTACAGTTAGGACAGGACACAGGCTCACCCCCACATCCTGTACCCCCAGCCAGATAGGAGTCCCAGTAATTGAATTAGCAGAGGGGCTGGAAGGGGAGTGTTAGGGAAACTTAGCCACACCAGTGGTTTGGCTTAGCCAGATCTTAACCTCCAGGAGAGAGTTTCTCAGTTTTAGATTTTAAAAGATCAGTGCTTTCTGGGACAAGAATATGCCACACTTTGGAGGAAGCTGATATACGTATGGGTGGCACACTGTACCCCATTGGTCAGGGGTGCCCCCCTGCTTGTCATTCAAGAGCACTGAATAAATATGGGCGAGCTACCCAGCAACTCAGATCCCTGCCTGAAACTACAAGAAGAAGAAGAAGGAGTGCTGAAACCCTGGCTTGCACCAAGAGGATTGCACTCTGAATTACTGCACCTGCTGCACACTTTGGAACTACAGCCCTAAGGACTTTGCCTTGCTTTGAAAAGTGAAGGAGGGGTCTCCCTGAAAGTAACAAGTTAAACAAGCTCTAACTGCATCAACTGCATCAAGAAGAAATCAGCTGACCACCTTTAGCTGGACTTTAAAGGATTTGGCCAGATGCATTGTGGAAGACGTAGTCCCAACTGCCCAAGGAGCAGTCAGAGCTTCAGGGACCTTGGATTGGTGTTGCTGACACTTTGGAACCACAAAAAGACCTTCTGGAAGTAGATCCGGAAGTTTGAGAAGATTTGGAAAATTTTTATCAAAAAGCTCCAGAAGTTTACAGACCCATTGTCAAGAGTCAAGCCGGCACATCGAACCGTGACCTAGCTGCCCCTGTCGAACCCAAAGCTGGTCTGATGAGGAGCCTCGCTCAACGTCAAGAGAAAAAGCTCCAAAGAAGTGACTAAGTCAGAAGGTAAAAACTTAACCGGGCCCAACCGCTAACTGCATCCGACCAGTGCTCCCTCACGATTGGCCTGAAACTTTGACTTTGTAAAGCGTGACCAGATGTCCCACAATGGTGCTTTTGGCTTTTATGCACTAGATAGTGTTTCTTTATAAAAATTCATATCTCCTATTCCCTACATTGGACTTTTATTGTTTTGGTGTCATTTTAATTAAAACATATTTCATATTTTTGTACGTTGGAGTTGGATTTTTATTGTGTATTGTCTTACTTATTTAATGTATTCGTGTTTCTAAATGCTTTACACACCAGTTTCCTAAGTTAAACTTGCCTGCTCGCAGCCAGCTCCCAAGGGTTGAGCAGGGGAATATTTTATTGAGTCCTTGACTGTACCTTATATTGTGATTGTGGAGTTATTACTACTGGTAGGTATCTACTTAGCCCTACTAATAAACCACTTCCAACAGTATAGTTATATTTATGCATATTTTCATTGATAGGTTAAAGTAACATTGTAGTTGAGTGAGAATATCAGTGACAATGTAATGATTCAAATTTTTAAAAAACACTGAAATTCACAAGTTATAGATATTTCTGGCAACTATAACTTGTGCCCTAAGTTAAGTATGACTCGCACCCCTGTCATGCACAGTTTTCTTATCACTAATTTCATTGCAGCGATATCATCAATGATGTCATGAGTGATATTTTATATGGGGTGCTGCAATTGAGTTCCAACCATTTAGTAAGCCCGAAGTTTTTGCTTTTTGGATCACCCGGTTTTGGACTTTTTACTGTGGGTGAGTATTACTACATGTGTCTCACCCACGGAAATCACATGGCAAATGGACTGCATATGTTTACCGCCAGTATATGCCTTTTAAGATAAGGTTGCTGCGACACAGCATGAGTAAGGGGCACTTGGCTGACTACACGTCAACACGTATGCACATGTGTGCGGGCTGCATGTTTGAGACTACCATCGTGCACAGCTGGTAACTGCACACAAGTAGCCTGGCGCATACAAGACCCTGCAGGATTAGATATTGACCGGGGGTATGTCTTATACTGTTAGTAGATACTAATAGGGAAAGTTAAGGCTATTTCTGTTTTGTCTGTAGTGACACCATTTTATACACACAGGGAGAAAAATGCCTTAGAGTACAGTTCCGCTTCCTCTTGGCCTACAGAGACCAGTGGCATGTCGAAATGGGGTGTAACGTGTGCAGAAAAAGATATCTGTGCAATTTGTGGGTCATCCAGAATTGTCATTGTCATATTTCTGTTCCTCAGCTCAGAATCAGAGCCGAGGCCTTTTGTCACCCGGCTGTGTCACGTTAATTATATTTCTCTCCAGCATCAGGAACAAAGTCCACCCCACACAAAAGGAGTAACTAACAGTGCATACCTAAGTTAGTGCTCAGGAAAGGGTGCAATAGAAAACCTGCATATGTTAATCCCCTCTCACCCTGCCCCAAGGGCTGGGGACAGCCCAGGACCAAAGCAAACACAAGGAGATGATCGACGAAGCGCTGACACTTTTTAGACACTCACACCCAGTCACAGATCTGGGTTGAATCCATCATCGTTCTTTAGCTCACTTCACCACCCAAGTTGAGGACCACCGACCAAATGTGGAAGCAAGGACAACTGGAGCCAACCCGGGACGGCGCTTCTCTTTGAACTTTTGGTGTGAAAGACCCTGGCAGTGATGTCAGCGAGAGGCAGAACTGAGACCCCAGGAGCAGATGTAACCTCTAGCTCCTAGCTGATGCCATTTTGAATCATTCCAGCATGCTGTGCAGAAGCATTGGAACAACGGTGGAGAGGTAATGTGGCACCCTAGGATTAACCAGGGGTGCCTAGCTTCTGGAACCTTCCACTCACCTTTAAAAACTCTTGCACGAGGGGGAGATTCTCACTTTCCTGGTGATTTTTCAGCGCTTCGCTGCTGGACCCAGAGGCCACCATAGACAACTGGAAGGAAGAGCCCCCTGATGCCCACAAAGGACTGAGGACTGTGCCCCAGTTGACCCCAGGACCAGTGGATCTCCCCAAGGGCCAGTGAGGCTGGCCCCCTTATACCTCCTGCGGACCAGTTGGGGGAAAGCCCGGGACTTCTGCACCCATAATCTACAACCAGGATGAAGGCTGGGAGCCAGGAGAACCATCTCCCTGAGGACTGCATGACTTTAGAGGTGAGGAGGTCTGCTGCAACTGCCCCTGGTGGCTAGAGCTTGCCACAAGGAGTAAGATGAGCCCAAGATCGTCAAAATCGGCCAAACGGGGCCCAAATTATGGTGTTTTAAGGCACATGGGGCTCCACCACTGTTTCTTAATCTACCCCTGGGGTGGGCAAGGGCCCAGGGGTCAGCACAGGATTTTTTGATTTCGACCGGGGTGCATGCATGGAGGCTTCTCCCCATCTTCACTTTTGCCCCTCGAGTCCCCATCCTACCGTGGGCTGATGAAACAGTACTAGGGGAGTGCAGTTGCCCAACCCCAAATAGCAGTGTCCCTGCCCCCGCTCCCCATGCCTGTGTCTGGGGAGCATGGTGGCCACCACATAACACACTCCCTGACTGCATGGAGTGAACAGGGGAGAACAGAGCTGCCCGCTCCCTCAGCAGCCAGAGCCGGCAGGGCAGCCAGGGATGGACTCCCGCAGCTGCCCCTAATGTTTATCGCATGTGGGGTCCCTGGGTGGGACTGGGCACCCACAAAAAAAAGAAAAAGAGGTATGCAGAGTGAGGCTGCATGCCTGAAAAACAAAAGGAAAAGCTATGCGTCTCTTCCTGGCACTGCAGGATAGCCGCTACTAAAATATTCCTGGCTTCCACAGGAGCGCCCCATAATGTCCCGCAGGACTCTTGAGTACTTGTGTTTCTCCCCTTTTTGTGGCCCCCAAAATGGGCAGGTGGTACCACTTTTAAAAAGAAGTTATGGGTCAAGCTGCAGGAGCACAGCTCCTCCCAAGGAATTTTTATAAAAGTAATGACCCTATATCTATGGGGTCAGAAAACCAGGACCCCTGTGAAATGTTCTCAATGTTTTAAGCATTCCCAAGGGTGGAGCTTTTGCTCTCCAGTTGGGAGTGCTCACACTCTAGGGGCTGATTGTATGGTTGCAATCATTGTGGCCTGACTAGGTCAAAGAAAGGTACAGGCCCTGAAGTGCCTTTTAGGGACTAAGGGTCCTATTACGATGTCGGTTGAAGTTTCCTCTGACGGACATCGTGTCAGAAACGGGACTGACCGACCTCCAATCATCGGTTCCGACCGCCTAATTATGATGCGACTGTCCGACCACCTATTTATCATGCGTCCGCACATGATGCAGTCTAACACAAGCTCCCATAGAGAAATTCGAGGTTGTGTTAATCCCTGCACCCCGTGGCAGGCACCTCAAAGTGACTGCCACGGGGTGCAGGGATTAACAGGGGGGCACCTTAGGAGCCTCCTCGGCCCCCAACCGGAGGCCGCAAGGGCCCTGGAACCTGCTTTCCAACAGGGTTTCCATGTCGGAAAGGCTGGCATGGAAACCCTGCTGAAACCGTGCATTATAATCCGGACGGCTTAAACTGCAGTCCACATGGATTACGGGCCGGTTCTGACTGGCCGACGGGCTCCTTGAGCCCATCGGAAGCCAGCCGGAATGACCGGACGGTTTCAATTTCGACCGGCTGTATCGTAATCAGCCGATTGGAATTGAAACCGACGATTTCGGTTGTAAATACTGCAACCTAAGGTTGGAGGCTTTATCGGCCCCAAAGTCTTTGGTTGCATATAATGTAGTCAAAATGTTATGCCTTCTAGAGGATGCTTGTATGATTGCAGTTTTCATAATTCGAAGGTTTATAAAAAATACACTGAAGAATGTTTTACTCATTTTAAGTGCTTTATTGAGATAATAATGTTGACAACGACTATTAATCACAGTGAATACGCTTTATTAACAGTAAAAAGTGCATTTACACCTGAGTGATGTCTTTTACATGTGTTTTTTTTAATCTTAAACCTTTGACCAAGCCAATATACTTATATTATATGTTTGCATGACCTCTTTAAGAGGTCGAAGGTGATTATGTAATGTCATCTGTAGTATTTTTCATCTACCAATGCATATATTTTCAAATTGCTGAGTAGTATTTAGTAGTGTGTGTAATAAATGTATTTCTCCTTTTTCTAAAGAAAAAGTACTGTCTGGGCATTCATTTCTTGAGTGTTATTATTGCGTGCCAGTGAACGGTGATTACTAGCCCCCACCACCTCCCCTGAGTAGGCCTTGGACTGCTTTGCCTTGCTACTCTGCGAGAATCAAGCGGTACAATGGGGTGCTTGGTTGTCAGTAAGTAGGATTGTGGACCTATTACTTGTGCAGGCCACACAACTAATAACCCAATTTCCTACATGGGGTAATTAGCAGTGCATAGTGAGAGCGTAAGTTATAATTACTTCAGGGCATGAGTTATAGTTACCAGAAATAACTATAACTGGTTAATTTCAGTGGTTTTGTTTGTTTAAAAAGTTACATTGTCACTATTATTCTTACCTAACTATAGCTTTATTTTAAACTTCGTTTTTTTCAGTTAATTTCTAGCTTTTATTGACGTAAAGTAATATTTTGCTACTGTACGTAAAGCCAACTCTCCTGAGGCCAGGCCCGGTGGCCAACCTCCCTGCAGCAGCCAACCCCAATCTGTGCAAAGCCTTTGGCCATACGCGGCGTGGGATTGGCCGCACGCTTGCGTCAAACCTCCCACAGGCAGCCAACCCTAAGCTGTGCACGGCACATATTTGTAAAGGGGAGGGGGTGTGTGTCTCCTCTCCCTGAGTCACAAAGGGCTCCAGAGACCCCAAACCCTGGGGCATTTAAGCAGGGGGGGGGCGCATGGCTCTCCTCCCCAAGCTAGGGATGGCTCCAAAGACACAATACCCCAAGGCCATTAGTTAAATATAGGGTGGAGTGTACAACCCATCTCAAGCCTTAATAGGCCCTAGTGACACCATCCCCCAGGGCCAAATGTCAAAAAAGGGGGACAGGGACGTGGTCCCCCTCCCCGAGCCTTAATAGGCCTCAAGTGGGCCAGCCCAGGTGGGTGTAAAGGCTCAGGGAGAGGAGCTGCATGGCACCCTCCCTTTTAATAAAAGTGATAGCCTGGGGGTATGGGTTCCCAAGGGCCCTTTTAAGCCTTGGGATGGGGCAATAAATACATTGGGCCCCGGGGGATGTGGTCCCATGGGACAAAAATGGCTTGGGAGGGGGCCGCCTGACCCCTCCTCTAATAAATACATTGGGCCCCAGGGGATTCTTACTCTGGTGGATAAGGATGCAATATATAAACTTGAAATGGAACGAGGACACAATCCCAATAACAAGACAATATGTGGACATGACCCACTAAGGGAGATATGAAACCACTTGAAATGAAACATGAATGGGCGAAGGAATAACCTCAAATAGCTTTATAACCAACAAAGAACAACCAAACAATAACAAGGTGTTCAAACATCGCCTATTGTGGGAATAACATAGGCTCATCAAAATCAAAGATGCCAATCAGTGTAAACTGAACATGTAAAGTAAACAACTAATAATATAAGCTGCACAATTCAAAGTAACACCATGCATATTGAAAGGACTCTATGATTCCCACAGAACCATTGGGCAGAAGATTATGGTAAAACATCAACAAACATAAACAAATAAAACCAAAATAGATATATTTGGCAGGAAACTGATTACAAAAGGGTCCTGGCATGTGGAGGGCCGTCACCTGGAGAGAGTCAAAAGCTTTAAATACCTGGGGGTGCACCTGAATGAAAGGGTGGCAAAAGAGCATAGAAAGAAGCCTTAAAGGTATTAGCTAAGCATTTCCTGTGCACAATGGGACATCTTAAAAAGAGCTTGGCCAGGCAAAATCTGCAAGCTCTTCTAACTGTTGTGGGCTACAAAGTGATACCTGTTCTTTTTTATGGAGCGATAATGTTTAAAGGTCAATTATTTTAACTTTTGGATAAACAGCAATGTGCACAATATGGACAAATATTTTCTCTCCCAGATTGTACCAGCCAAGCACAAATTTGGCTGGAATTTACCTCTCCAAGCAAAACCTGGTGTTGCGTGCTAAATCGATATCATATTGATTAAAATTAAAAACAACGAATGCCAGTATATCGAAACAGCTGCCAAGGAGGAAAATACAGGAGCCAAAATCTGAATGGGGTTATTTCTTAAGGACGTCTGTCCAAATGCTAAATGTGTAAAACCTTGGCAACACAAATTTTTCGACAAAGGCTATAGATAAATTATTAATGAAGAACACAAACGTTCTATCGGTGGCACATGACCTAAAGTATTTAGGGAATAGGGTGCACAGCAATTGTGCTACTGCACTTTATACTCCTGGCTAACTTACAGATTGCCTGAGTCTGCCTCTTCCCAACAAGGCAAAAAATAAACTTTTGATGCTGCAATGTGGTTTGATGCCTCTAAGATTCTACTGATATGGACGCCAAAATGAAGATATGAGTATGCAATAGAGACTATTCAATAAATCAGAGGAATCGTTGCTGCATGTGATTTGCATTTGTGGGAGCCTAAAACCTTTGAGGCAGATTTGGCTACGTCCAATGTTTTGGGCCCTGAACATTTGATCTTGTAGGGATGCAATCCTTTTCTGCCTAAGAGATGAATCCTGTTAGCTGTCAGGCCACTTCTTATGATACATGAAAGCGGTGGCAGACCTACAGCAACAGGCAGTTACCACAGACATATAATCACAATGAGGAAAATATGAACAACATGCTGCACGAATTCCTGATACAGTTTATAACTTTTTGGTGTATCAAGTTTTTGCTGGCGGATTAAGTAGGGATTTTAGGCTTTTACCTAATATGCACTTTAGCAGGATGGGTTGGGGTAGTAATGGGAAATGTGTCATCTCACAAAAGGTCAATTCGGGGAGTTTTAGGTTTTTGCAAGCACTTTTAGCAGAACACCTTATTAGGGTGGGAGTGTGCATAAGAGGAATTGTGAAGCTTTCTTATTGAAGGATAACTAGGTCTTACAGAGGTTGTGTGCAATAATGGGAATTATGCAATTTCTATTGAAGGATAATCCAAGGCAAGGACTTTTTTAGGGAGGCTTGTGCACAATAATAGAATAATGGGAATTGTGCAATTTATACCGTGGGATAAATAGGGCAAGAATCTTGTTAGGTGGGCTTGTATGCAATAAAAAGAAGTGAGCAATTTCTCGTATAGATGTTGATCGGCTAAGTCAGGTATGTTACATGAGGGAGTACATTTTGTTACTCAACAGCTCTGTTTAAATGAACTGACCATGTCATGAGTGATGTAATATGTGATGTCATCAGAAGTGCATTGCGGGGGCGCGAGTTATACTTAGCTCAACTAACTATAACAGCCGAATTTCTCTGGTTTTGTGCGAGTGAAATGTCCAACTAACTATAATGTCCCTGAAACCTGTGGTTTTTTTCAGTGAAAATATATATATATATATATATATATTATATATATATATATATATATATATATATATATATATATATATATATATATATATATCAAGATACATAGATATACACACACATATGTGGGAGTGTATTTATATATATATATATATATATACACTAATTTAATATTTATATATATACTACTTGCGCTCAGTTGATCTTTCTTTAATGAACTTCTGCCTCCACTCAAAACTTCACTGTTCACTAAAGTGTACACCATACAATGTTTATCCATACTGAATGAGACTTGTTCTCAGTACTACATTGCTATTTTTTTTGAGGAGCACTAGCTTGTATGATGTCTATCTATTTATCTAACTATCCATCTATCTATCTGTCTATTTATCTATCTATCTATCTATATTACCTTCTGGCGGTCGCCAGTAGGTAGTTACAGTTAGGACCTAGTTTCCATCGGAAAAGCATTTTTGACTTGGCTATAACTTTGGCGTCGTTTGACCAATCTGCATGAAATTTGCCAAAAAGTGTCATGGTGTGTACTATTGATTAGGGATTTTTTTTTGTGTGTGTTTTTGTTCTATATAGCACGAACTACACCCGAAGGTATCAGAGTGCTTTACATGAGCACCATTTACGTTACATACGGACACATTCATTTTTGTTAGGCATGGGGAGATTAAGTGATTTGCCCAGAATCACAGAATGTTGTGCGTCCCTGCCAAGATTCGAACCCGGTCCCCCAGGTCCGAGGTAAACCGCCCTAGCTGTTAGGCCACATTCTCTCGAATGTTTGGGGGTGATCCATGCAGTGGGGACCGAGAATTTGGGGCGCAAAATAAGTTTGCGTTTGTAATGTTAATTCACATAGGAACCTTTAGCCACCTCTACAGCCAGAACCGCTGAACGGACTTACACCAAATTTGGCAGGGAGGTAGATGTCGGTTCAAAGAAGTGACTTTTGCTTATTTGGTGTAAATCTGTTCAGTAGTGTTTTAAGTTTAAAATTATAGTGATATCTCTGGCCGTGGATATTTCGCAAAGGTTGTGCGATTACTTTCGAATGCATGAGCCAACGGGAAGGCTTTGATTGGCTGGACGCAACCTGAATAGAAAGTTGCGGCCGTCATTTTATCTATCAGGAACGGTTCCTGGGGCTGAAAATGTGAGTGAAAGACCGCATAAGGGGACCCCATGGATGAGAAAGGGAGGTGTTAGTTACAGAAGCTACATGTCCAAAATTGATTTTTTTAATAGCGCACGATATTCGCGACCTCGCCGCGACCGCCAGCGTGGTCCCCCATGTACCATTGCTAGGACATCACGACTAGCAACATCGTCGCGAATATTGATGAAAATATAAAAAAATATATCAATGAATCATTAGTATGCATTGTTATAGAGATATTGATAAATGTTTTTGTAGAATTATTTAGAATTAATTGTATAGTTATAATTTTTTTATGTGGTTGTGGCTATTGAATTCCTGCTTTTGCTTTCTGCATTCAGGACTTAACCGCGGGGTTCGCGATGACCAATGTCATCGCGATCTCCAGTCTCACTGCGAAATGGAAAATTGTTTTTAGAGATGGTTGTTTTAGAAATACACTAGAAAAATATGAGTTTGAAGTGTACAGTAATAAACCTCTAGTGTGTAAAATAGTGTAATGTGTGTGCATTTATGTGTTTTCACTTTATGGAAAAGGCGCGATTGTCGCGGTCAACGACGTCATCGTAACGTCCCGAATAACCGTGAAAACAGAATATAGGTCTGAAAGATGGTTTTTAAAGAAACTTAGTACAAAAATATGAGTTTAAACATGCTTTGAAAGAAGTATGTATATAGTAATGTGTGTAGTGCAATGTTCAGAATGGATTTTTTTACATATTATTTTTGGATGTGTTGGTAGTCATTGAATGTCTGCTTTTGAGTTCCGATTTCATGACGTGTCCGAGGGAACCGTGATTACTGACCTCATTGCAATCTCCGGAGTCACCGCAAAAAAAAAAATAGGTTTTACAGATGGTTTTTATAGATTCTCTCTACAAAAACATGACTTTAGAGAATACTTTAAGAAACCCCTAGTGCGTAAAATAGTGTAGTATCTGTGCATATATGTGTTTTCACTTTATGGAAAATGCGAGATCGGAGTGGGGAACGATGTCCCTGCAACATCCCAAATAACCGCGAAAATGGAAAATAGGACTGAAAGATGGTTTTTAAAGAACTTAGTACAAAAATATGAGTTTAAACATGCTTTGAAAGAAGTATGAATATAGTAATATATGTAGGGCAATTTTCACATCCATACAATAACTTACACAGCCACTTACTCATCCATAGAGCCACTCACACACACACTTACTCACTCATACAGCCACTTACACAGCCAGTCACTTATCCATACACCTACTCACACAGCTACCCACTCACCTGTACAGTCGATCAAACAGCTACTCACTCACACATATAGCTACTCACACACCCAGTTATTCACCCAAATAGTCACTCACCCACTCACTCACCCATATAGCCTCCCAACAGAGCCACTCACTCACCCATACCCCCACACACACACCCACACACCCACACAACCACTTACATACCCATTCACATATCCCTACAGTCACTCCCATGCCCACTCACTCACCCATACAGCCACTCAAACAGACACTCACTCTACAATACAGCCACTCACACACCAACTCAGTTAACCAAACACCCACTCAGCCACTCACTCACCCATACAGCCACTTACACATCCAGTCACTCACCCATACAGCCACTCACACAGTCACTCAGGCACCCTACAGCCTCTCACACACTGACTCACTAACCCATACAGCCACTCACTCACCCATACAGCCACTCACACACCCACTCACTCACTAATACAGCCACTCACACAGCCACTCACTTACCTATACTGCAACTTACACACACACCCAGTCTCCATATAGCTACTCACACACCAACTTGTTCACACACCCATACAGATCAGAAGGTCAACCAACTAGCCCTTGGAGTCACTCTGGGTTCTAGGGTCAAGAGATGAAGATCCAGTCCTTCTCACCCGGGCACCAAATGGCTAAGGTAGAAAATGCCAACTTTCTAAAAGTGACACTTTTGGAGTTGTAATTTAAAATCTGACTCCACAGTTAGTAGTTTAAATTAGAATTCCAAAGACACCAAACTTGATATCTTCTTATTTGAAAATTACACTTATAAAATGTAATAAGGCAATCCCAATGTTATCCTACGGGAAATATAGGCCTTGCAGTCGTAAAAAAACAATTTAAGAGTTTTTCACTAGCAGGACATGTAAAAATTAAAAGTGTATGTGCTGCTTTTTAAATTCATTGCGCCCTGCACTCTGGGGTGTCCAGGGTCTACCCTAGGGGTGTCTTATATGTGTTAAAAAGGAAAGTTTAGTCCTGGCAAAAGGCTTATTTTGCCAGGTCGAAATGGCAGTTTAAAATTGCACATACAGGCTCTTCAATAGCAGGCCTGAGCCATGTTTCAAGGGCTACTTAAGTGGGTGGCCAAGGAGTGCTGCAGGCCCACTACTAGCTTTTAATTTACAGGCCCTGGGCACAGGTAGTGCCCTTTACTAGGGACTGACAAGTACATTAAATATGCCAATTGGGGATAAGACAATTATTATCATGTTGAGAAGAGAGAGCATATGCACGTTAGCACTGGTTAGCAGTGGTAAAGTGCTCAGAATCCTAATACCAGCACAACCAAGGTCAGAAAAATGGAGGAGGAAGGCAAAAAGGTTGGGGGAAGGACCACCTTAAGTCTCAGAGGTCTAACATATGGTTTCCATATAAATTGCATTTTTGGAATATATACATTTAGGTGTTTAGGATTGTTGCAAAGTCATCCTTGTGTCCTGGGCACCCCCTATTTTTTGCTGACAGGTAATGGTGGTAACTGACTCTGACTGTCCCTGGTCTCTGCCTAACCAGGCCCAGGGCCAGTGCTCTGCTGAAAAGACACTTAGAATACAGTGAAAACATCTACATACACTAGGGTAACCTATGGGTCAATATACCCCTATGATTGGCATGACTTCCCCTATTAGGTCCTTGTACATAAAAGGGCAGAGGGATCAAAACTACCTTTAACTCCATAGTATATATTAGGACATGGCAGTTTAGAGGCAAGCAGCCCTTTCTGCACTTGCATGTGTGCATTGCTGAGGACTGGGATCAGTTTAAAAGCAGCCCTGTATTGCAGGACTGCCTTTAAAATGCAAATTGTACCCAAAATCGACTTTGGTGTTTGGGGCACTTACAAATTAATAAACTTCAATGTTTGGTCATATTAGGTATCCCCAGGGTCTCCGTTAGGTGTCCCAGTGTTGGGAGGTCTCGTATTTATAAGGGGGACCCTTATAGAATGAGCTTTATATGCCATGGGTTTAGCGAAATTGCACATTTCACTCCCCACATTGTATTAAAGTGCTTCCAAACATCATCTTTTGTGCTAGGAGCACCGTGGAATGAGGACCTGCAATATTTGTACATATTCAGAACCCCTAAAGTCTCCCTTAGGTGTTCCAGGTGGGGTCCTGTAAATATAAGGAGGGTCCTTATAAAATATGTTTTATAAGCCCTGGTGTTGGAAAGATGGGCCAAGTCATTGTTCCCATTGTAGATGCCCAGGCACATAGGGTAACATGACAAGAAGTTATTAAATAATAACTAATGGTCAGGAGGTCATAAACATATCATTCAAGGACTGCCTAGAATAGTATTGATAAATCCAACAATATGTTATTGTTGAAATTATCCTAAAATGTACAGACAAGAAATTGTAAGACTTTCTTGTCTGTAAGCCAACATTCGGCCTTCCAGTGGCCCTCAACCGCGAGCCGGCCTGCCGTCCAGGTTCGTCCCGCTGAAAAGCTCCGGAGGTCCAACTTCCAGAGTTTGGCCGGGAGTTGGCTGAAACCCAAGCCGGCGAACTCTCACCGAATCCGGCCTGGTGAAGAGCATCAAGGGACCCCGCAAGAAAAAGCTCCGTAAAGGTTTCTAAGTACGAGCGTAGAAAAGGTGACCAGGACCATCCGCGAGACTCAAGCCTCCCACTTTCAACTGAGAGCCAGCCTGGATCGCTGGTTCGTCCCGCTGGAAAGCTTCGGAGGCCGGACTTCCACAAGGTTGACCGGGAGCTCATCAGAAGGCAAGCTGGCGAACCCTCACCAAATCCGGACTGGCTGAGAGCTTTGAGGGACCCCGGGAAGAAAAGCTCCAAAGGAAAAAACTTTGACCGAGACCTACCGCAAGGGGTAGCCACACAGGGCTCCATCGCAGTTGGCCTGAAGCTTTGACTTTGTCCCGGTCTAGCGCAACCAGATGTCCAATAGGTGCTATGGGTTTCTATGTGCTATATAGTGCTAAATCTTTAAAAATTCATAACTCCGGTTCCCTACATTGGATTTGTTTTGTTTTTGTGTCATTTTAAAGATAAAAATGTTCCCTATTGTTATACAATGGATTTTTGTTGTGTGTTGTGTCATAACCATTTACTGAATTGGTGTTTTTAAATGCTTTACATACCTGTCTTTGAAGTTAAGCCTGTCTGCTCGCAGCCAAGCTACCAAGGGTTGAGCATGGGAATAATTTTCTAAGACTTATACTGAGCCCTATATTGTGTTAGTGGCCTTATTGCCAGTGGTAGATATATATTTACCACTACTCATAACCCACTTTCAAACAAGGATCTAACCCTCTAGTCAGTTTTGTAACCATAAATATGATTGAATGGAGCTCTTACCCCAAGTCCTTATGTCGGACTCAACCACTACCTTCTTTTCCACCTACACCTTGAATGGTGTCCATCAGGGGCTGACAGCCTTCTGGATCTTTGGTGCTGGAGTGAGACTCAGACCTTGAGATGATGAAAACTGTATCCCATAGTTTCTGGTTATCACTGTTAGTACCCAGGATGTGCAAAAAGAAATCTGCTGGACATTCTTGTAGACCTGTAGATGACCCCCCAAGAGTACTGTCCGGAGAGGGATTTGCCTCCAGTCAGTGCGGATTCTGCTTCTTCTATGACAATATTAGAGCACAAGCTTCTTCTCCTTTGTGGCCATAAGACTTCATAAAGTGTCCAAAACGTCTGGTACACTAGATTCTCCAAATCCAGAAATTACAGCTTGAATATGGAAGTTTTTAAAAGCCTTCCAAACTATGCAATCAAATTAGCAAGGACACATGAAACTGGTGGGTATCTGACCATGTTGCTGACCTGATAACGTTCATGGAATCTTGTTACCTGGCATTATTGATATATCCTGAGAGAGTCGGTTGCTTCTTCAGAAGAGATCAGCATGGCCCCCTAATATTTTCTCTCGTAGTTACTCCACAAGAATTCAATGTGCAAATTGGTATGTCAGAGACAGATTATTTGGGGAGAGAGTAGATGTGCTATTATTATTTGAGGTGCTTGGCAAACAGTGATGCCCAGTCTCAGCATCGTGAGATCCTGTGCCATTCAGGTTGGAAAAATTCCCCCTGTATGGTGTGCTTTGGCATTGTCAGCTTTGCGAATCAGTGTCACAGGCTTTGTAACCCATTTGTATCACAAAGGTACAGCTACTTGTGCAAACAAATCAAAACAAGTGTATATTTGTGGGACCAAACGTTTCGAGAGATAAAATTAATCCTCCCTTGATGATGGTTCAAATGAATCAGATTATGTTCTTATCACTTTATTTATTTTATGTATTTATTTCATGTTTTGGGGGAGGAGTTTTATATAGCGCGAACTTGACCCCAAGGTATCAGAGCGCTTTACATGAGCACCAGTTACGTTACAACGGACACATTCATTTTTGTTAGGTGCGGGGAGATTAAGTGATGTGCCCAGAATCACAGGATGTGGAGCGTCACTGCGGAGACTCAAACCCGGTTCCCTAACTTTGAGGTGGACCGCTCTAGCTGTCTGGCTATATCCTCTCCCTTATTCATTTTGGGTGCTAGGAGACATATGTTTTTGAATGCCAGGTAAGCATCTGCACGTCTTAAATAACATTTTGCAGATACTAAATAGCAGCCATGTGCCTAGATGAACTGCTCTCTTCCCGATAGGCTTAGACTCAGATGCCTTAGTCTCAGTTTTGGGGAAAATGATGATGGTCCGGGAACCAACCTATCTCCCTTAACGTGATTTTTTGCAAGAAGTAACGCAGAGAGTGGTCAAACCACTTGAGCCATCAACTCTTCCATGGTACTACTTGAAAATAGAGCAAATCATTATTGTGCAGCATTTCTCATTTGTGATTTACTAATAATGAATCACAAATGATATGATGATTCACAAACTGTGACTAGTCGCAAAATGGCCATTCTACACTGACAAACACCCATCACATTACTCCTGGTGGAAGGTATAAAAAGGATCCCAGAATGATTTTTTTCCCCACATCGGCTCGTTGTATGCTGTGGTGAAGAGGATGAGATGGAGGCTTTTTACTGTCCGGGAAAGGAGAAGAAGGAGGCTGAAGAGGATGTTTAGGCTTAGAGGACACTTTCTAACAGGAAGGCATCTTTGCAAAATTCAGGCTTAGCAGTAAGTTTATTTTGATTTCATTCAAAAGCTAGATCCACTGCTAGGAAGCACAACTGAAATACGCCAGCATACACCAACACAAGTGCACATTTTAAGCTCACCTTACCACCTTTCTTTTGATATTTTTCAGAGGAAAGTTGCAGCAGCACTTCAGCTGTAACACAGAGCTCTCTCTAGATTGTTTGATCATTGTTTGGGATACTTTTTAAGGTTATTTAGCAATCATGTAATTTCCCAAGCACTCTTCAGAATTGCAGGATACTAAACTGCAGTTCTACAGAATTGCACATTGTCCCCATGTGACTGGCAGCGTATGTGGCATACATATACCTTTTTGCCCCCGCTTCTGCAACAGAAGTTTTGTATAGGAACAGAAAAATACAACCTAGCCTTCATACAGGTGGTCTGCAACGTGCAATATATCATTTTAGACATTGTTGCACTTAAAAGTCGTCTTCCCAGAGATTACCATGGGATGATTTTGCACTGGGTAAGTTTACTTTCAAAATCTTATACAATTTTGAACATACAATAATATAAAAAATATGTTTTAAATTGTTTTAGGCTGCATTTTTTAACACATGTACTCCAAATGAAAGAAGATAAAACAATGCACACAAACGTGATCAGTTGTCGAGAGAGTTATTGAGAGAATATTGAAATTGTAAAAGGAAGATTCAGACGCCGTCACAAAAGTAGTAGAGCACTTCTATGTACACCACACACGTCATGTAAAATAATAATCTGCTATACAATGCTGCACAATATAGAAATTAGAAAGGGCATGCCATCAATGCTACTGGATGTGGAATCAGAAGAAAACAACTTTGATCAGGATGCAGTTTGAACTGATAAAGGTAGAGCACACTACATAAATGAAAAGAAAGTATTTTGAGGTACTATTTTCATGCTGAAAAAAGAAACAACTTTTTCAATAATAAGAAAATATTAAATACAATTTTCCAGTTTTTAAGAAGAAAATAAACATCCTGTTATTTATTCCAAGACTGGAATACACCAAAAATATTATTTACTCAAAATTCTAACTTTATGAAATGCAATGAAGAAATCTGAAATTAATGTCTCTTTGGGCGTGGCCAGGCTACCGACCAAGGTGGTCGCGCAGTGCTGAAGCGCCGCCGTTAGGCCCAACATCCTGGCACTATCCTGCACATATCCTGGGTAATTCGGCCCGAGATCTGCACACCGCTGCAAGCGGAGATCCTGCCATACGCATGTGGGAAAGTCGAAGTGGCCAAGTGCGTACGAGGCAGCATTGCCCACTGCAGCCTGTGAGGCCTGAACGCGGCGGGCCTGTGAGCGGACTAAATTTGTGAGCTGCCCCAGAGAGCGCATCGGCTGTGGCCGCTGTGCCCGCTGCGCATCCGGAAGAACTGGGGGCTGCTGCTACATCAAAGGTGTCTGGCCAATCTGCGAAATAAGAGGCAGCCTCCGGTGGATCCCCCTCTCCCAGCCATGCCCTACAGAGGAGAAGGCCTATCCAGTCCCGGAGGCCCTGCAGCGGTTGGTGCTGCGGGTGAGCCGAGGGGCCTTGCATTAAATGGAGTGGCCTGGCAAAAAAGCGGTAAGGGGCTCAAGAGATAGCACTCTGACCCCTCATTGAGATACTGCCCCGTGCACTGGCCAGTTGAAGGGCGTAGCTGCGGTGAGCCGAGTGCTATCCGGACCAAGTCCTCCGGTGCATGGTGTGTCCCAGCGGGCTGTAACTGTCTCCTCCAGTGACTGATGTAAGCTGGGCCTGTTGTGGAGATCGGCAGCGGTAGAATCCAGTGAGTGGCCCCCGGCCTTGTTGCAATGAAACCGGCTTGAGTGGGTTCCCCTGCCTACAGGTCTCTAAGTGTTTGTATGCCTAAGTGAAAGCCCCATCGCCTGCTGTGTCTGCTTTCCTAATTTGCTTCAGGTGATGCTAACTTGTTGAATTGCTACCCCCCTCGTGGCTACCTGGTGAAATCGCCCTCTATCCCCTGTTGGGTGTATATGGGAACTCTGTTTGGTGCATGATCTGATATGGGTCGTAAAGACCCGAAACAGCGCCTACTACAATTTGGCCGCCCTGACACTGCGCCAGTGGAGTCTGCTGTGAACATGGCGGAGGGGGGAGTGGAGGGTGCTGCTGTGATTATTCCCCCCCCGGGTTCAGAGGTGCTGTTGCAAGAACTCAGGACAGGCTTTAGAGCACTAGATGTGCGTTTTGATTCCCTAGAAAAGCGGCTAGACACAATGGGGGCCAAGTTGGATACTCACGAAAGGAGACTGGACAATGTTGGGGGTAGGGTGTCGGACTTGGAGGACGGCGCTGCGCAGTCCATGAAAATAATTGATCGGATGGAGAAAATACTAAAGTCTGTGGCCTTGAAGAATGAGGATTTGAAAGCGCGCAGCAGGCGTAATAACATTCGCATTTTAGGGGCCCCGGAGTCCACCAAAGTGGGGCCTATGGACTTATTTGTAGAGAAACTACATACTGATCTTTTCGGTAAATACGCTTTCACTCCCACCTTCTTAGTAGAGCGGGCACATCGTTCCCTCGGTCCCAGGCCCAATCCGGGATGTCCTCCCAGGCCTATAATCACCCGCCTGCTGAACTTCTGTGATAGGAACACGGTGCTCAGACTGGCTAGGAAAAATGGCGCCACGACCTGGCAGGGCTCCACTTTGGCACTATTCTCTGACTTCACAGCTATGGTCCAGGAGGCGAGAAGAAAGTATACGGGAGTCAAGGCAACTCTACAGAATCTGGGCCTGCCGTATGGTATGATATACCCGGCACGCCTCCGGGTGGACGTAGACGGTAGGTCCAGAATGTTCGATACTCCTGCGGCGGTCCAGGCTTTTTGCCAAGACTATATAGCAAACTCCAGTGGCAAGACCAGAGGCTCCCCATCGCACAGCGGATCGGTGGCTAGTGGTGAACTTTTTTCATCGGAATGATTCAAACCACTGTATCCTGCATACAAAAACTACGCTTTATTTTCCATAAGTTATTGCAGTCAGGGCTATTGCATATACTGTTAATGTTCATGATTCTAAATAATTGGTCGTGGCTAGGTCGCGGACCAACTTGGCCGCAAAGTAGAGGAGCTCCCGCCCGGGCCACCTTAAATCCGTCGAAAATCCTTGTATAATAGGAATGCCGAGTAACCGGAGCCTAGAGTAACGGTGGCGGACCTGTGCCGGCATAGGCTGAGGCAAACTCCGAGCCTCCGCTGCCTCGTCTGGAGGAGTTAAATCCGGAATGAGTCCCGAGGATTTCAGGCTGCGTCATCGCGGGCCGCGACGGCGGACTGCGCTTCCGAGGATCCCTCGTTGAGGGAGGTTCAGAGCGGCGAGCTAAACGAGACCGGAGGTACACAGTCTCTGCAGCGATACATCGGACCGGCGACTGGGGCCGCAGCAGTGTTAGGGGGCCCGGGATCTGGTGAGGAGGCACCCCGGCGGCGTGGTGACGACTCCACAGGTAGCAGAAGAACACGGTGAGCGGCCAGGGGCCCGGCCGCATGCCGCGATACGCCAGTGAATGGGAAGAGGCGCGACCTCCAGCGGAGACTCCGCTATAACCGGCTGTCTGTGAAGTAACGCCAGACACAACGAAGAGGTGATATTGTGAGAGGTGGGAAGGCAGTGATGTGCCTGGGCCTCCTGCGGGGAGAGAGGGCCAAGAAAGGAAGTACGGAGAGACCGACCACTGTAGGAGGAGCGGCGTGGGCCCCGGTGTCTGAGGGGTGCAGTGGGCCTGGCAAACAGCAGCAAACTGTGTGAGTGAAGTTACCCTGGATGACAGTGGGTGACTCGTGGGGCACACTTGCGTCCCTTCCTGCCGGGGAACGGCGGGGATGAGACCACGGGGCTGGCAGCTGGTGCGAAGACTTGGTTGGGAGGTAGATTGAAGATAGCCCCCAACGGTGTATAAAATAGTGGAGAGTGGTGTACCCTAACAAGCCCGGGGACAACAGCCGGGCACTGGCAGAAGTTGATACCTGACCAGCGACTTCAGTGGTGCGAGGGACGGCCCTCCCCTGAGACCGGAGTGACTGAGTTCTTGAGGAGTTAGATGGGGAGAGGAGGCTCCTTCACGGACTCTTCGAGAGTCATCAAGTGAGATCCAGGAGACGCCGGCCGCGGCGGCCTCGGCCTTTGGTGGGACTCCAGGGAGAATGGGGAAGCCCAGTGGTGCGGGCCCAGCCCAGACCAACAGAATGGAAAACTACACAGTCCCCCTGGGCCAAGCAGACAGGGACGAGGAGCATGTCGCTGCCGAACCTACTCTACTCGAAATAATGGCGGTGATTAGGGACATCAAGGGTTCCCTATAACCAAAGATAGACTCCGTTTCTGTCGAAGTCACTCTCAGTAGAGCTGACTTCTCCAGGCTGAACGAGAAGGTCGCTACGGCAGAGACTGACATTGGAGAACTCCAGACCACAACTAAGCGACTTGAGGAGCAGGTCCGCTCATTGACTCAACAGACGTCGATCATGGAGGTGCGCCTGGAGGACCAGGAAGGAAGGGCGAGGTGCAATAACATCAGAATTCTTGGGATACCGGAAGGAGTGGAGGGGCAAAGCGTCGAACTCTTCGTGAAGGATCTCATCCTGAACCACCTGCAGCCACCACGTCTCTCTAAGTTCTTCACAGTGGAGAGGGCCCATAGAGTCCCGTCACGCCCTCCGCGCCCAGGAAATCCACCAAGGACAATCATCGCACGGGTACTTAATTTTTGAGACCGGGATGCGATTCTTCAGATGGCTAGGGTGAAAGGAGACTTCCCTTATGAAAATTCCATCGTCAGGTTCTTTCCAGACTTTACCCTACAGGTGCAGAAACAGCGACGGAGTTTCAACCAAGTAAAAAAGGAACTGAGGTCTAAAGACCTAAAATATATGATGCTCTTCCCGGCCCGTCTTAAAGTCCTAGCGGAAGGAAAATCATGGTGTTTTGTTACATCGGAAGAGGTCTGGGAATGGCTCGAAGGGTGGTGTACAGCAGGGAAGAGAAGAGACCTCGTCGGAGTCCTGAGCAGTCGAATGAGAGGGGGAGTCCACCGACGAGCAGAGGGCCTGGCACACCCTTGCAGGGTCCTGAGTCACGGGCGGAGGGTGGCAATACTTCGAGCGGATGAAGTAAGTTTGGTTGCCGGGCAGGTTGGGGACTTTAGGCAATAGGAACAGAGACTGGGGGCACATGGCGTGAAGCCCACGACGTGGCTGGAGCCGATAGACAGACATTGCCAAGAACTGAACTTTGGCACCTATGATTATTGCTGTATAGGGTGGTTCCGGGGGGGGGAGGCTGGTCCCATGTTTATCTTGCCTGTGGGTCCGCTAGAATCAACACCCCCCTGTATCAGTTAAACTAGTATTGTACTTGTTTTTTTGGGTCGACAGGCACTCTGCGGAATGGAGAGTTGGGGTTTCCATAGCCTTTTCAGCAGGGTAGCAGGGTGGGGGACACGGGGGTTCCGGTTAGTTTAGACATCTTGGACATGTATTACAAGAGTAGCGAACGATGGGCTAATTGTTTTGACATTCTTTGTTGGTGTGGGTGGGGAGTAGGGGGATTCACTATGAATGGAGAGCAGTAGATCAAAACGGTCCTCCCTAACTATTTGGTCATGGAACGTCAGTGGCCTAAATGCGAAGCTTAAAAGGTCAACCATATTATTCTTCCTTAAACGTCATTCGCCTGACATAGTCCTCATGCAGGAAACCCATCTGAGAGGCAATTATTGTCGGGCCCTAGACAGGTTTGGATATGCTCTTAAGGCCCACTCAGGGTACACCTCTGGGTCCAGGGGAGTGGGAATACTGATTAAGCGTTCATGCCCTCTAGTGCAGGGTGCTGTGTTGTATGATGCCCTGGGTAGATATGTGGCAATGAGTTGGGTGTGGGAAGGGATGAACATAAACCTTTGTTCGGTATATTCGCCCCCGGGGCTGCAATCTGAAACGCTGGAATCATTGGGCACCCTACTGATACGGCTGCCGGAAGGTAGACTAGTAATGGGTGGGGATATGAATGATATTGTGACACCCGACTTAGATGCGCTGAGTAGGACCCAGGGAGGTTTGGCAACTCCGCGGCAGGGGGGCCCTCTGAAGGGATTCATGGAGGCCCTAGGCGTGGGAGATATATGGAGGCACTAACACCCAACCTCCGAGGCAGTTCACGCACCTCTCGGCAGGGTCAGGGAGTTTGTCCCATATAAATTATGTGCTCACACAGGCCGCGGGACTGGGTGAGTTCAGGGAGGCTGTCCATATAGCCAGGGGTATTTCGGACCATTCTCCGGTGGCTGTTAAACTAGTGGGCCCGACAAGAGACTATACGCTACCGCCCAGAATCGAACCCTGGCATTTTAGAGACGATGATATCAGAGAACGGACACGAGAGGCGGCAGAGCAGTACTTTGACGAAAATCTTGGGACGGTCGACTCCGCAGTTACTCTGTGGGAGACCTTTAAAACGGTCATTAGAGACCGGGTGCAATCCCAAATAGGGGTCATCCGGAAAGAAAAACAGGCCAAAAGTGTGGAGCTCGAGACAGAAATCATTCATCTAGAGGCGCAAATAGTGAATCAGATCCCATCGTCATCGGACCAACGGCATTTCCTCCGTGTCCGACAGAAGGAGCTCAAGGACCTGGAGGAAGTTAGTGCAAGGACTCTCGCTCTGTCCACGCAGTATAAATTGTATGATGTTGGAGATAAGGCGAACAAATTCCTAGCGTGGTTAGAAAAGCGGAGGGTCAGGGGAGGATGGGTTCCCGGGATATCAGACGAATTAGGGGGAATGAAGGTCTCTGGGGCACAGATCGCAGAGGGTTTCGCACAACATTATGAGGCGGTGTACGCATCCCAATCTACACACTCGCAAGAAGACTGTACCGCCTTCCTACGCGACATAGCTATGCCGAGTCTCAGTAACGAGGAATGCGCCCTTTTGGATCAGGACTTGACGACTGAAGAGGTCAGGGCGGCAGCCTGGGCCCTTTAATCCGGGAAGGCAGCTGGCCCCAACGGTCTGCCGGTTGAATTGCATAAGGCGGTGCTGGATATTACGGCGAAACACATGTTAAATATGTTTAACCAGGCGCTGTCCGGTGGCATACTACCGGCTGACTTACGGACGGCGGTAATAGTAGTCATATTAAAACCTGACAAGGAGCCCACGAGTTGTGAGTCTTATAGACCAATCTCGTTGCTAAATTTTGAAGTCAAAGTCCTGGCTAAGCTTTTGGCCACAAGACTCGCTGGGGTTATAGAGAAGGTAATTCACATGGACCAGTCGGGATTTATGCCGCATCGTAGTACCAGACTGAATCTACGTCGTCTGTTTGGGATACTTCATGTAACACAGATAGAGTCGGAGGAGCAGGCGGCCTCCTCTCTCTGGACGCGCGCTTAGCCTTCGATAGTATGGAGTGGAGCCATCTATATGCAGTCCTAGGTCATTGTGGCTTGGGTCCCAAGTTTAATGCGTGGATTAAGTTATTATATAATCAGCCACTGGCCAGAGTCCGGGTGAATGCTACGGTCTCCCGGGCCTTTGATCTGCATAGAGGAACTAGGCAGGGGTGTCCACTTTCCCCCATCCTATTTGCTCTGGCGCTTGAGCCGCTGGCAGCGTGGGTCCGTCAAGACCCACTGATATGGGAGATCCTAATTGGGGAAGAGTGGGAAGACCTCATTTCTCTTTATGCGGATGACATCCTGTTGTTTGTACGGAGACCAAGACAATCTGTGGACCGCATTTTGCAGATCTTCCGCATCTTTGGAGAGCATTCGGGCTACTGTATAAATTGGAACAAGTCGGTATTGTTCCCTTTGGCGGGAGGACCCCCTGCCCTGACATCACGGTGTTCGGTCCCGATCTGGGCATTTATATTACGTGGGACCCGGGGGAGTTCTATAAACAAAATTTGGGAAAGCAACTAGATCGACGTATTGCTGATATTAAACACTGGCGAGCATTGCCATTGACACTGATGGGCTGCGCAGCCCTGTTTAAGATGATGGCACTCCTGCGCCTTTTATAGGCGCTCCAGAACACACCGCATGAAGTATCCCCGGGATTCTTCAGGAGAGTGGAGTCAGAGCTCAGGACACTGCTGTGGAATGGGGCCGCCCCCTGTATTGCTTTGTGTAAACTCCAGAAAGGGGTTTATGATGGGGGCTTGGCGTTGCCGGATATTCGGGCGTATTATTGGGCAGCACAACTGGTGAATGTGAATGGCTGGATGTTTGGGGAAAGATCAGAGCCGGCGTACAGAGTGGACAGAGTAGCTGTGGTGCCCAGAGGACCTCAGGCAGTTCTGTATGAAACGCGGGTGAGTAGACTCCTCCCGCCCCACACGCGCACAGTAGTCAAAATATGGAAGGCAGTTACGAAATATTTAGGGTGGGACAAGAAGCTCTCGGGAATGACCCCTCTCTGGGTTGGGGATTTTCTTAAGTCGGTGGATAATTTGACAGGTTTCGTCAAATGGGAATTAATAGGGATAGAGAAGTTGGGGGATATATGGAGGGGAGAGGCGTATATTACCTTCACAGAGCTGCAGCGGGACTACTCCTTGGGGCAGGGTGAATGGCTTAAATATATAAGACTGGGCCATGTGCTTAGGGGCCATATCAGGGAGGGGAAAACGCTCATGGAGGCCGGTCCATTGGAAGATAGGGTGCTCACAGAGCTGATACAGGACAAGACTCTTTCTCTATTCTACAAAAAAATAATTAACAATGATCCGGATCCCATGATTGCGCTCCGCTCATCTTGGGAGGGAGATGTTGGTACTCTAGAGGATGAGCAATGGGTTGAAATAATCCAAGGTCCGAGGCAGTTGGCAATTCGGGCTAGATTTAGACTCATCCAATTAAAATTTTTACATAGAGTGTACTATCCCAGGTCAGTGCTTCGGCGAATGGGGAAATGTCCGGACGCAAGCTGCCATAGGGGATGCGGGCTGAAAGGATCCTTTTATAACCTCTTGTGGGAGTGTCCAAGCATTAAGGAATTTTGGGGAGCAATTACCCGAGTGATGTCAGAGGTAGTGGGGCTCGAGGTGGAGCAGGAACCCAAGTGGCTCCTCTTGCTCACCGAAGCGAACAAGGATTGGTCTCGACACGTGAAAACATGGCTGAGGTTGGCAGCAATAGTAGCCAAGCGAAATATCGCCAGGAAATGGGGGGCCACATCTACCCCCACACTGGAGGAATGGGAAAATGACCTTGATTGGTGTTGACAAGCCGAGACAGTGGTATATAAAAGTAGGGGGTGCCCCAAAAAAAGAGATAAGATCTGGGAAGCGTGAAAGGTATACCGGGGACTATGATTGGGTGGGGGGGTTTGACTGTACAGCTTATGCCTGATGCCTCTATTGGTGTCCTGTACCACAGATTTGAATGTCAAAAGATTGTTTTGATTCTTGATATACTCTTTGTATGTGTAAACATGTCCTGGTTTAATAAAAAGATTTAAAATAAATAAATAAATAATTGGCCGTGCAGTGTGGCGTTGCCTCGCCCCTAGTGTTATAACACCTTTAATCTCCTATTTCGGTTGGAATGTACGTGAAATTGTATCCTTATTGCTATACATTACATTCCGATGCTACATTCTACAGGGTTGATAATGGGGATCTTCCCTGCTTGGGTTTGGGCAGGGATGGGTGGGGGGAGCGGAGTAGGGAGATTTGTTTCATGGGGGTTCTATTGCGCACAGAGTTAAATGTACACCATGACGAGCTTAGTACTTGTTGTCACGCACACACCCGATCAGGTTTGAGCTGTTCTTATGGCTACGGGGGGTAGGCTTTCCACATTTTTGGACCTTACATTAATTACTTGGAACGTGCGGGGACTTAATGACGTTAGGAAAGGGAAGCAAGTGCTACAGTATCTACAGCGACACCAAGTAGATGTCGCCTTTTTGCAAGAGACGCACCTGCCAAAATATCCCTCCACTTGCTTTGCATCCTCCTGGGGCCCCCATCGTTATTTCGCAAATTACAGTACGTTTGCTAGGGGGACTGCAGTGTTACTTCATAAGCGCTTGCCCTTTCAGATGGACAGTGTTCATAATGATGAGGAGGGTCGTTATACGATGGTGTCGGGGCGCTTAATGGGCTACCGGGTGGCTTTTGTTTGTGTGTACGCTCCATACATTGACAACCCAGCATTTTTTCATGATCTGCACACGCAGCTATTGAAGCTAGACGCAGACTACATTTATATGGGTGGGGAGTTTAACTTGTTGTTAGACCCAACAAAGGATAGCACGTCTGGCTCCTCTGATCCTAAGCCGCGGGCTCGTTGTGCATTATTGGAGCTTTGTGACTCGATTGGGATGGTGGATGTGTGGAGGCTCTGCCGCCCCAGGGAAATAGCCTACATTCATTATGCTGCACAATATAAAACCTGGACCAGGCTAGATTTCTGGTTGGTGTCCCCAGGTTTAACTTCTTGGTACCTGGAGACGAAGCACCTTCCCAGAACGCTCTCGGACCACTCCCCAGTGGTTCTTACGGTTAGGATCCCTAGGCCAGAGGGCTGCAAAAGGCAGTAGAGGCCAGGCGCTGATGGATGCAGTGTTCAATGCAGAGCTCTGTTCAGCTATCATAGAATACTTCGAGTTAAATAAAGGTTCAGTGCAGAAGTGGGCCGTTCTATGGGAAGCATTTAAAGCCTATATGCGGGGTATCTGTATTGCAAAACACTCGGGGGTGCTGAGGGATCTAAGGGGCACATTATCTCGTATTGAGCAGCAGCTGGAGGCAATCGATAAAGAGCACATGGCATGACCTGCCCAGGGCGATCGGAACCGCCGATTGGCACTCCTACTGGAGTTCAGGGAAGCAGCGGAATGGGAGATGCTTTTTTTGAGCAAATATGCCACTGCACGGCGATATGGCAAGGGAGACCGGCCGGGCCGCACCTTGGCACGGCTCTTGTGACCGGCGACAGGTCAATCGTGTATTCCCTGTATCTGTGCCTCTGATGGCAGGATACTGTCTGATACCCGGGAGATACGAGATGTATTTCTAGAATACTATACTGAGCTGTACTCTTCGCGAGCTGCGCACAATGATGATGACCGCAGGGACTACTTGTCTGAGATAGCGCTTGTATGGCTGGAAAAGGGGATGCAAGAGTTCTTGGCGGAACCTTTTTCCGTTGAGGAAATTGTTGGCGCTATTGATGCCATGAACGGCTCAACTGCCCCTGGGTTAGACGGGTTCACCGGGAATTTTTATAAGACCTACAAGGACCTATTAGCCCCATATCTGCTAGAGGTGTATAGTGAAGCTCTAGGGAGCAAAGAATTGCCGCCCACACTGCGCGAGGCAGTTATAGTCCTATTGCCCAAACATGGGAAAGATCCTCTCACGTGCGGATCATATAGGCCATTATCCCTTCTAAATCTCGATTATAAAATCCTGGCCAAAATGATAGCACTGAGGTTAGCCCTTTTGTTAGATCGAATCATCTCAGTGGCCCAATTGGGGTTTGTCCCCCACAGGTCAACAGCATTAAATCTCCGTACTCTGTTTACGGTCCTGCATAGGATATCGCCCGAGGTTCCTGCAGCGACCGTGTTATTGGATACTGAAAAGGCCTTTGATTCCTTAGAGTGGCCTTTTTTTCTAACGGTCATGAAGAGGATGGGAATGCCTAAAGGGTTTGTTGAGCCTACTTCACTCCTATACACCTCCCCCACTACCCGGATACGACTGAATGGTACTTTGTCTTCGCAGTTTCGTCTCTCCCGGGGCACGCGGCAGGGATGTCCGCTCTCCCCGTTACTATTTATAATTGCGCTGGATCCATTTGTTCGGCACTTTCAGGAAAGGCATTTACATAGAGGCCTCCAGTTCAAGACAGGTCCTCTATTGATTTCGCTTTATGCAGATGATGTTATCCTCTATGTCCGCCACCCAGAGGAGAATTTGGAGCCACTAATTAAGGAAATCCTTCGATACGGGGGGTTCTCTGGACTTGGCATCAATTGGGGCAAATCGGTAATTTTCCCCCTAACGTCTAGCACTGTCAGACGGGATTGTGGGCTTCCTTTGCAATGGTGCGAGGAGTCTACGAGATATTTAGGTATTCAGATACACCGGGACTCTCATCAGCTGGTAATGCTAAATTACGGCCCAGATATTTACAAGCTTGCGCAGCAGATAGAGCGCTGGTTAAAACTTCCCTTATCAATGGCAGGCTGAGTAGCAATCATAAAGATAGTGGTACTCCCTAAATTTTTGTATCTATTTCACAATATACCCATCCCACTCCCCAACAGTTTTTTTTAAAACTATCCAATCCCACCTCACTAGACTTGTTTGGGGAGGGAAGAGGGCCAGAGTTAGCTGGGACACACTGACCCTGCCATATGAGAGGGGGGGACTCGGAGTCCCAAACTTCCAGGTCTACTATTTGGTAGCTCAATGTAACTTTGCACACTCATGGTATCACCCCGATGGACGGATTCCTTATGCGAAGCCTGAAGCTGACTTGGTATTGCCAGCGCCGTTGAGAACAGTCCTACCGCGGGTTTTCCCTCGGGACCCTCGCGACATTCAAACTGTCTCAACGACGAGTTGGGCGTGGCATAAGTTGGCACGGGTTTCGGGCGGGTGTGTATTGTACTCATCTGAGATACCAATGAGCAATAACTCATGGCTCCCCATTACGGAGGAGAAAATAGTACAGCGTACCCTTGATTACTACTTCCTGGTGAAGTTCAGGGATTTGTTTCCGGGGGGACAAGTGTTTAACGCTACGGAAGATGAGCGGTTCAGGGATGCCACTTTTATGGATCAGTTTGTCTTGTGTAGAGTTCGCAGAGCGCTTAGAGAGAAGATTGCTAACTTCCCTTTGGAACCTGAGTCCTTCGCACCATTAACGTTATTGATAACCATCAAAGAGGGAGATCACTTGATTTCAAAACTCTACAGAGCATCCATGGCTCTGGTTCCCTGCAGAGATGCCACAGTTAGAGAAGCATGGGAGCGGGATTTGGGTCACACAATACAAGATTCACAGTGGGCATATTGCTGTTCTCAGACAAAAGAGGTTTCACTTAACAGCAGACACAAGTTGATTCATTTCAAATATCTGTAGAGGACATACATGTCGCCGGCGTAAATCAACTCCATAGACCCAGATAGGTCACATAGCTGCCCGAAATGTGGGGCCCCCCATGCCGACGTTGCGCACATGACATGGAACTGTGCAAAAATAGGAGAATATTGGAGGTTCATTTATGTGATCTTGTTGCACATGATAGGTCAGGAGACTGCACCCCTTCCAGAGGTCGCGCTATTGGGCTATGTACACGGGTTCCCAAAGAAATTGCGAAAATTCACAGCAATTGCCTTACTCCTTGCAAAGAGGGAAATTGCTGTTCACTGGGGTAGCAGGGTCCCCCCGAGGACTAATGCCTGGCTGGCGAGTCTCACACACTGTAACACTAATTGTGAACTGTTTGCGTCTTTGCAGCCCCCCACTTCCAGGCCAAAAGATATTTGGCATCCCCTGAAAGCTTACCTCCTTCGAACTAGCTCTACCCCCTCAGCAACACAACCTGCGGGTATTGTCCCCACTGGTGTGAGTTAAGCTTAAATTTCAGGATGTGTATTGCATTAGACTGCTTGGTTTTTTTAAATGCAGGAGTTGTGTAAACTATGGTTATCTGACAGGAACCACCAAATGTGTATTTTTGGAAATCTCGAGGGGTGTGAGAAGTTATGTAAATTTGATTGAACGTGTTCTTGTAATCTGGTGTGTGGACCAAGAATGGACTACTTTCTCACAAATATTGTTGTAATAACTCTGTCATAGTGCATGGAAATGTCATTTCTTTATTGTGCGCATTAATAATAAAAAAGATAAATAAAGTTTAAAACAAAAAAATGTATGTCTCTTTTTTCCTTTCCTCCAGAAGGAGGATCAGTACTTGCTGTTCTAGGGCCTTGAACCTCTGAACCTCTGCTACTTCTATCTCCCCCTCTTACTGCTTATTGGACCACACAGTACTTGGACTTGTTTCCTCTTCACTTGATTAGCCATCACTTGTTTCCCCATTGCAATGACTGTTGTTTGTAACTCTTCAATATTATCATCCTTCTGAACTAACCCCAGAGAAACATTTCTGCTAAACATCTATGAAAAATTGGGTTGTTGGCTGAGTGGGGAGTGAGCTCTTCTCAAGCAACAGTCACAATCATTGTCAGGTTGAATCATAGAAAGTCACTAAATAAACCTCTGGTAGCTTGGCACAAAAGCAGTCAGGCTTACCTTAGAGGCAATATGTAAAGTATTTATGCAGCACAACACAAATAAAACACAAGAAAAACCCCACACTAATTTAGAAAAATGTTAATAAATTATTTGACACCAAAACGACAAAAATCCAATCACTAGAACCGGAGTTATGAATTTTTAAAGTTTAAAGTGAAAAATAGTGCCTAAAAGATGAAAGCCAAAAGAACAGATTTTGGATGGAATGCTGAATTAATCAAACATTCACCCCCCAGTCACAGATCTGGGTTAAATCCACCATTGTTTTGCATGCCACACCATTCCAGTTTAGACCCATCCATATGCAGATCAGTCTTGACCCTGTGCCACAGGGGAACAGTCCATACCGAACTGCCAGGCCAGGTCTTCCCTGGACCAGAAACAAGCATCCTGGGACCGGTTTCGGAGTAACACCCCTCATCAGCCAGGCTAAAAAGAGGCAACACCTTGGTGTTAGGTGATTTTACACCTAACATTGAATCAATGTTAGGTGTTCAATTAACACCCCTAACATTGAAGTTTCCAATACACAAAGTGGTATAACATGATGTAGAGGCCTTTCTTCTTCACTTTCAGAAGTGTGTCTTTGTCTTGCTGCAGCACAACCTCTGCTCAGGATTCTTGATCTCAATTGCCTCTCCTAGAAACAGCCTGGATAAGTTAGCGTCTATGTGATTATATGACTGGTGGTGTGATTTCTCTCGATCATCTCACTTATCGAGGATTGGTGGGGATATCCTGAGGCACACCTTCAGCCAGCACCGGGGTACCCTCTCGGGTGACAAGCCACGCTTTACAAATACGACTTGATTGATGATTGATTGACATCAAATGTGATAGGTGTAGTTTCACTCTACCACTTCCTGTTCCTTAAACTCCTCTTACATCCATTCTGATTCCACATCAGGGTGTGTTTCTAAACTTCAGTGGCATTAATTTTTTATTTTTTAATATAATATAACATTCTGTTATTTTTTTAAATAAACAGATACATTTTCAAAATGTATTTTAATTGTTATTCATATATATAGATTTGTTTTAAAAACATATTGTCAAAATGCACTGAACTACAACTCCCATTATGCATTTCCAGAGTGGGTGCATTGGCATTCATTTCTAGATTTAATCACCCACACATGCTGGTTCCCTAATTTTTACCTGATTTCTTACTTTGCCGTTTTGTCATTTCATGTTTTTAATCATGCTTCAACATTATATATTATTATAGAATTGAAAAACTTACACCTAAGTGTAAGTGGCGGTGCCGAAGTGACTCTGTAGATCACTCCCAACACTTATAATGGTTAAATTGTTCCACAGGGGTTGCTGGTGGTTCCAATAAATGCTCTCCACCAGTATCAGCTGCCACGCATTTCCATCCGGCTAACTTTTCCTTTGTTTGGTAGCGAAGTTTGTACCTCTACCACCTCTTTTCCCATAGGTACCTTTAGTCACCCCAACAGCATTTACACTTTTCTGTATTTGAAGCCAAATCTTCTTTTTAGTGGCCTGGGAGCACTCAGAGATGTTTTGTCCAAATATGTATTATTATGCAAAATAGTTATCGCCACCAAAATTTCAACTTCCTTTTCTGAGATTTGTGCTTGTACTTTCTTATATTTTGTTCCCTGTATTGGTCCTGACTGGCCATAATGTCTTCACGTTGAGATTTACCTCTGTTCCTTTGCAATGCTCTCTCTTACGCACTTCTAAGCATGTGGTAAAGTACTTCCTCATTGTGATGTCATAAATTTGCGAAGATATTTGGAAATTGCGTATGACTTTCACAATCCACTGAATCGCAAATTGGTATTTGGTAGATTTTGAAGGAGTTTCTTAATGAATCGATAAGTCTTTACTGCTGACATAAAAAAATTAAGAAAAGCATCAGCAATTTGGTAATTTTAGCAAATTACGAATCGCTAGTTTGAGCTTTGCTACATCGACCCCCAAATCTCTTGCTGTGTTTCTCTGTTTCTCTGTTCTTGTTTCCAGTGCACGTAAGGGTCATTAGGACATACAAGACGCTGGGTCTTGGAAGCCGGTACCTGTAGAGATGTTAAAAAATTGGTACATTTCAGGAAAATGCGTGACCCTTTGATCTCGAAGTCCTAGGTCTTTGGCCATTACATTTAGCTGAAGTAGTCCGTGCAATAATGTGACCCTTCTCCTGCCTTCCATGGGCCTGATTCACAGAACTAACTTACGACAAAATCCTAAACTTACTACCATTTTGGTATTCACAGAATGAACTTACTCATTTTGGTATTCACAGAATGAACTTACTCATTTTGGTATTCACAGAATGAACTTACTACCATTTTGGTATTCACAGAATGAACTTACTACCATTTTGGTATTCACAGAATGAACTTACTACCATTTTGGTATTCACAGAATGAACTTACTACCATTTTGGTATTCACAGAAGGCACTTACTCATTTTGGTATTCACAGAAGGCACTTACTCATCAATGAGTAAGTGCCTTCTGTGAATACCAAAATGTGTAAGTTACACAAAATGAGTAAGTTACACAAAATGTGTAAGTTCACACAAAATGTGTAAGTGCCTTCTGTGAATACCAAAATGAGTAAGTTCATTCTGTGAATACCAAAATGAGTAAGTTCATTCTGTGAATACCAAAATGAGTAAGTTCATTCTATGAATACCAAAATGGTAGTAAGTTTAGGATTTTGTCGTAAGTTAGTTCTGTGAATCAGGCCCCATATTTTTTGCAGCCCAATATGTTGGTTAATTACGGTATTTTTTTTAGGGGGGCAACATGCGCAGTCATGCAACTATTACTAACACTTTCCCTAACAAACAGCCAGACATATTCGTTTTGCTATTGCATGTTTATTAAAAGCGTACCTATGTTCTTTGCTAATGCTTGTTCGTTTTCTTTTAGTAAGCAACAAAATAATGTATAGGAGCTTATAGTTTGGCATGACGCTTTTATAGGTACCAAAGCATGGGAAGTATATTACTTTCAAAAAGAAAAAAAAACTGTTCAGCCTAGAAGAGGATAGAATTTACACTGTTTGCAATTTTACGGAAAAGCATGAGGAGCGGTCAGGATCTGGATCAGAGCTCGGTATGTCTTCTTTTTGCACATGTTTGAACTTTGTGGTCCCTTTATCTGTTACCCTTGGCATCTGTGAGGCAGAATGAGGGATCCAGCTGATGAAAGTAGTCTCTATAAAGCCGTCCAGCTGTTTGAAGTACAGAAAATACTGAAAGTCAAGCATTCTGCACTTCGTTCTTGTAGTCATCTTTTGATTGTTTCACACGTATTTTATTTGATCATATAAAAAAGATGTATTTTTTTCTTTTCTTTGGAAAAGGTAGCTTCTTCTGCAACAATCTCAGAAATGTTGAACTCTTGTGTCGAAAAAGAGGGTCTTGCTCTTTGGAGATGAGCCAACAGTCCTCAAAAATCAAGCATGTTAGAAATGGCTTGACTACACACATCTCCGTAATATCATTCTGGCGAATCGGAGTACCATGTAATACTAGGGGGCATATTCTCAAGGCGATATAGCTGCGTTAGCGGCACTTTTCTGCTGCTAAAGCGGCGATATTTTTATCGCCGTATTCACAAGCTGTCCCTAACAGCTGTTAGCGACAGCTTACTGGCGATAGCGGCCGCTAATAACATCGCCAACGATGCTAGCGACAACTAACGCTAATCATATGCAATGTAGGCGTTCCCGTGTTACAACGCACGCTAACCCCACTTCGCGATATTCTCAACGATTGCCCAGTCCGGCGATGCGATAAAAAAACACACGCTAAGGCCCATTAGCTGCTGGAACTTAAGACCAGAAAAAAGGAGGTCTTAAAAAATGGTGATAAATAGCAGTATATAAGGGAGACTAGCCCAGAGCCACATCTGAAGACCCACTGATGCCATGGAGGTACTAATCATGCAGCTTGGAGCACCAAGAAGGCTACAGCAACCACCGCCACTGCCACCTCCCCCAGGACCACCACCGAGGCTGCGCAGAATAAGACAGTGGGTCCATCGCCCACGCCTCAGCCTCACAGACCTAACGCCAGAGGATGTCATTGCCCACTACAGGCTCAAAAGGACATCCATCCTCCGCATCCTGAACCAGATAGCCCACAGGCTAATGGCACCAATACAGCGGATAACCAACATCCCTCCGCAAACAAAGCTGCTCGCTGTGCTGCACATGTTGGCCTCTGGTACCTTCCAACCAACAACCGCCCGAGTCGGAGGAGTCTCATAGCCAGCCCTATCAAAGTTCCTCACAACTGTCTTGGGTGCCATCATCAGCCTAATACCCCAGCACCTTCACTTCCCCAACACTGTGCAGGAACAGCTGGAGCCCAAGCAAGGCTTCTACGCTACAGCTGGCTTCCCGCATGTGTTAGGGGCAATTGACTGCACACATGTCCTACTTGTGCCTCCTGCTGACACTGCACACATACACTGCAACAGAAAGCACACACATTCCATCAATGTGAAGGCAATAGTGGACCACGGGGCCTGTTCACCAATGTCGTAGCCAAGTTCCCAGGCAGTGTGCATGATTCCTACATCTTCCGCCAGTCCATCATCAACCAGCGCTTTCAGGATGGCACATATAGAAATGCACTGCTCGTTGGTAAGTACCAACTGAACACACCACACACGTCAACTCCACAATCATGGAACTCACAACTGTGAGAATGCACACGTTCCAAACTCACATACAACATGCCAATCAACATACCCACCTACCAGACACCACAACACAAGTAACTGGGGTAACTTTGGCCAGCCATGTAGACAACCCATCCCCAAAGGCATAGCCCCTCTGCCACACAATTGCAAATGTGGGGAGAGTTGGGAACCAAGTATGTGCGATGGAGGCACTCGACCTATGAAGAAAGAATGTACACAAGGCCGAGTGTGGCGGTGGTGTGCTGGACAGTCTTGAGTGTGCAGAGCACAGACATGTCCATGGGGGCATATAGTGCGTTTCTGTTGTCCAGCCTGATGGCAATGACAGTGTTGGTGACTGTCCTACCTGATGGGGGTGGGAACCATGTGAAGGTAGCATGGAGGATGCAGAGGCTGTCGAAGCAGCTGCAGGCCACTGTGTAGACCTGTTGGTACATGGAGAGGGAGGAGTCGAGTACGTTGCCTAGGTACCTCAAGTTGTCGTGTGGGGATTGCCGAAGGCGGTGGCCCACCAGGTGTTGCCACATGCTGATGGGGTGGTCACGAGGATGAGGACTAATGTCTCCCCTTTGTAGAGCACCCCCCAGCTGTTGAACATCCATGTTGCAACTTGCTGCAATCCTCCCTGGAACCCCAGTCTGGTGTGTGTTTGCGCCTTGTTGAGGGAGAGTATGAGCTAGCTGTCCTTGTAGGTGGTGATGACCAATGGTTCCCTCCATGTAGCTCCAGTTCTACTCCAGGCGCTCTGCAGATGCAACTGTCATCTTGGATGTTGTTGGTGACCAAGGTGGCATTCATTGCATGTTGTGTGTAGGAGTTGCATATTGGGCCAAGAATGTATGCGCATTTGGAGCCCCACGCACTCAGCGGGACATACGCTGGACACCATCTTTACAAACATCCAGGATCTAGTAGTAGAACCCCCCTTGGCATTAAGCTGGACAGACCATCTGGCCTTAAGATTCTCATCAGAAATTCTTAAGCCAACAAACCAGCCACAATATCGTAGGGGTCCTCGGAGATCTTGGAGAAAGGTGACACTAACGTCATTCAGCTCCGCGTTCACTGCCCCACCATTTGGTAACCGTGTGGACAGTGATGCGGCATTGGAAACGCTGGAGGCCTCGGTAACTCAGGCCCTTGATATCATTGCCCCGTCCAGGGTAGGCAAGATCTGGGAAAGGATAGCTCCAGCACCATGGTTCACCGAGAGCCTCAAGAAAGAAAAAGCTGCATGTAGAAATAGGGAGAGAAAATGGAGAAAATCAAAACAGGAGGAGGACAAATTAGCCACAGAACAGCACACAGAGCATATCTAAACAACTGCAATAAAGCCAGAAGATCGCATCTAGGCACCAGAATTATCGAAGCGAAGAGCTCGTCCAAAGAGCTATTTAAGATCCTTAAGGAGTTCACCAACCCAAGAGCAAATAATCCTTCCCTCTCATCGACTCAAAAGCTATGCGATGATCTAGCGAATCATTTTAAGCAAAAGATCGACAAAATCTATAGCTCCTTTGGCACGGAAGAGGACCTTAGGGTGGTATCATATGTCACTGAAGAGTCCATCTCTCCCCACCTGGAGTCCTTCACAGACATTACCTCTGAGCAAGTACTGCCCTTACTAGCGCATACTAAATCGGGCTCCCCCTTAGACCCGGCTCCTCCCTTCATCATCTCAGCCCTCGCACCAGCTCTTGCAGACTCGATTACGGAAGTCTGCAATATATCATTAGCCACGGCCACCTTCCCTCATAAATGGAAAATGGCACAAATAAAACCTTTACTAAAAAAAAACGTGGCCGATCCTTCGGATCTACAAAATTATAGACCTATCTCTCTCCTCCCATTTTTTTCTAAAGTCATGGAGGCCTTGATTAATAAACAACTCACGGGCTACCTTGAACAGAACATCCTACTTGATCCTTCTCAGTCAGGCTTCCGTGCGCTTTACAGCACCGAATTCGCTCTGACTGAAGTAACAGACACGATCAGGCTGGCTTTGGACAAAGGGACACCCACGATGCTAGTTCTCATTGACATTTCAGCAGCTTTTGACACCATCTCTCATAGAATCCTTTTGGATAAGCTACAAGAGACTGGTGTCAGAGGAATGGCCCTCAAATGGCTCGAAAGCTTCCTGGCCGATAGAACACAAAGCATCCAATTGGACACGTTCACATCACAGGCCATGGCTGTTGACAAGGGGGTCCCCCAGGGCTCCATCTTAAGCCCCACCTTATTCAACATCTATGTGTCTTCTCTGGCCACAATTATTAGATCTTGTGGGTTTGATACCATCTCGTACGCGGACGATACCCAAGTGATAGTTACTATTGAGACGGATCCCGCTTCGACCAGAGAAGAGTTTAAAAACTGCATGCTAAAAATAGCCACATGGATGACTGCAAATTTTCTACAGCTCAACTCCAATAAAACGGAGATCCTGCTGTTCGGAAAAGCAGAGGAGCTTTGGGCCTCAGACTGTTGGCCATCGGAACTCGGTGAACCTCCTACGCCCAAAAAGTGGGCGAAGAATCTGGGTGTTATAATTGATGATAGACTTTCCATGGAGGAGCATGTGAAAACCATCTCGGGCACCTGCTTCGGCCTGATGCGAATGCTGAGAAAAATCTTTCCCTGGATCCCCCTTTCGGCCAGAAAAGCCCTTATACAGGCACTTCTAGTTAGTAGCATAGATTACGGAAATTCTTTACTGGTAGGGATTAGGGAAGATTTACTTTCCAGGCTGCAGGTTGTTCAGAATACAGCCGTGCGTCTAGCCCTCATCCAGCCTGTCCGAACCCCGTCGGCACCACTTCTACGACAGCTGCACTGGCTGCCTGTTAGGAAAAGAGCAGAATTCAAGCTTTTGTGCCTGGTGTTTAAATCACTCCAGGAGAAGGGTCCAGCTTATTTTAGGAAGAAGCTAAAACCATATATCCCCGCCCGCCAACTGAGATCGAGTGACCAACAGCTGCTCTGCTCCCTGAGAATCAGGAGAGTCAGAATGGGCGGCCGCTCCTTCTCATATCTTGCCCCCTTCCACCTGAACAGACTGCCAGATAACATTCGTGCCTGTCCCAATCTCAGGCAGTTCAAGAAACCTCTCAAAACCTGGTTGTTCTGTCATTAACCAGCAATCTTCGATCTGCTTTGTCTGCTACTCAGGCGCCGAGAGATCCCCCTGGGGATGATTTGATTGCGCCCTACAAATCTAAATAATAATAATATTAATGTGTGGTAATTCTGACCAGTGCTGTTGGCGGTGCCTGCAGCGGTGTGGGTGTTGCTGTTGATGGTGGAGTGTACCAGAACCTCGGTGACTCAGCTCCAGTAACTCTGTGTGGCTCCGGCTGTGAGTTTGGGTGTCATGGGGTTTCACGAAGAGGAAGTGTACACTGTGCTGGTCACACCATGGGCGTTGAGTGGTGACAATGAAGTGGACGCCGTTTCCACATGTGAAGATGGGGTCAAAGGTGTGCCCTGCCTTGTGGCTCAGTGTTGAGAAGAGTTGGCTCAGTTCGATGTCAGCAAGCATCTGCCAGAGGGTAATGGACTTGGAGTTCCTGTGTTATGTGAGGTGGAGGCTCCGCTCATGTATGAGTACGTAGTCCATGGAGTAGATGATGTGGCGTGTGATGATGTTGATGGTGATTGCGAAGCGTTCCCGCCCTATGTGGGCCCTGCAGGTGAGGGTGCCACTGACTGTTGCTTTGTGGCAGGTCTGGATTGGAAACTGCAGGTGTTGGGCGGTGGGGAAGGTCTAGTGGCAGCAGCAGCAGCTGAACAGAACGCGAGCCGTGTCTGGTGTGGCCCATTGGCATCTAAACGTTCTCCTGGTGTTGACTGCGAGGAGTACGGATGAGTGGTAGCGCTAGACGTTAGGAGAGCCAGGGACCCTGCTGGTGTAGGTGTCAGGCATGTGGACATGTGCAGACAGGCCTGACATTGGTGCACTGTTGGAGTGCTAGTGATGCAACCGCGCAGCGCACACAAGTACATAGGCCCGGGGTGAGGGACGAGCAGCTGTGAGGCAATGTAATTCGCATTGACGCAGGTCATTTTGTCAGAAGCTACACATGACAAACATTAATCCCAAAGTAGCACCAATCACACACCATAAAACGATTAACACTGCCCACACAGCATGCATAACTACTAATGGACACATCTCTCCAATACATGTTACAGGTGATCAACGATATGCACTCACCCCATGGATGATGACACCCCTCCGAGCCACTAACACCTAGGCCCAGAGGCAGTACAATTTGGCGCATGGACGCACCAGCGGCATTGTGGAGCGCACATTTGGGGTGCTAAAGTCACGTTTCCAGTGCCTTGACATCACAGGTGGAAGACTGTTGTACAGCCCAGAAATAGTGTGCAAGATTATCCTAGCATGTTGTGTATTGCACAATATATGTGTACACACCAATGCCCCATGGATCCAAGTGCCAGATGCACCGGACGATGCTCAGGATGATGAGGAAGATGAGGCAGGTGGAGCACACCCCACAGCCCGAAGAAACAGAATCATAAACAATTTCTTCACCTGAGCACGCCACATGACTGTCCTAAGCAATCATATATCAGTCCAAAATGACCCCAAGCACAGTATATGTAATTAAAAACACTACACACATACCCTGTGTGCATGTTTCTCCTCTGTATGAGTACATCACTCTGACAAGTGTAATTGTAACATTAAGGGGTAACAATATCACAATTATGAACTGATGGTGGATATGTCACCTCTGAACAGAGATGCTGTTTAGGGTGACAAGTGTTCTAAACTAGACTTGTTAGGGTGTCAAATGTGGTACGGAATCCTACTGTTCAGCGTGTCATATGTGGATAAAAATCACATATAGGGTGTCAATAGTGGTAAACTATGAATATCAGGGTGTCATTTGTGTACAAATATGAAATCAAGTGTGTCATTTGGGGTCAATTATGAAATTTAGGGTGTCATTTGGGGTCCGTTATGAAATTTAGGGTGTCATTTGGGGTTAGGGTGTTATTTGGGGTCAATTATGAAATTTAGGGTGTCATTTGGGGTCAATTATGAAATGTAGGGTGTCATTTGGGGTCAAATCAAGCTTTTCATGGGGTTCTTTGGGCCAAAAATGAAATTTCATCTAAGACTGTTCATCTGTGTGAGAACTTGCACTTCGCGTGCAAAAATGCCTGCAATTCCGAAAATGCGATGTATTTTTCATACTAGGGATGGAAAATACATCGCTAAACACATTGAACTATACGAAATGCTACCCCAAAGCCTTTTTGCGTGCAGATTTTCATCGCTACATCAAAAAACGGGCCGCAAACACACAGGAAGTGATGTCTGCATGCCTCCTGTTTACTGGAGGAGTGCTGTGCACTTTCACTTTCTCTTTTGAGCACATTGCTGGTGATTGTGGAAAGTGCTAGAGGTGTTTGGTGGTGGTGTGCTGCAGAGTGGTATTTTGTAGAGTGTTGCTGTGTCCTGTGTCCTGTCGATAGTGTCCCTGCGAAGTGTGGTTTACCTGTTTTCACGTGTTTAATTGTCTCTTGTCCTCAATCTTGTCGGGTGTTTGTCTTGCGGTAGTTAACTTATTTAGTAGTTGTTGTGTCTGTTATATTGGGTTTTGATTTGTGGCAGTGGGTTTAGGTATGGGCAGGGAGATGGTGGGTGTGGGCAGGGAGGGCAGGATGTCCGAGGGGGCATTGGGGGGCTTCTTCTGGCTGATTAATTTTTACCTGGCCCGGATGGTGGATATGGGAGGCTGTATCCTCTCCGGATATGACGTAAAGGTGCGGAAGGTCAGGTGGGAGTGTGTGCGGGCGCAGATGCTGTGTGTCTTTGGGGTGGACCGCACTGTGCGCCAATGGAAGCACCGCTGGCAGGATTGCCTGGCCCGTGAGGGTGACCTGCTGGACCACCTGGGAGTCATCGTTGGCCTACAGTGTGGTAAGTTTATACTTCAAATTTAATTATGAACACTGTAATGTAAAGCCAGAATTCACGTGTGTGACACACTGGTGTCCAATTGCTAAAATGTGGCAGAGTGAGGCGGGAGACGTCATGCGCTCATGCCTAAAGTTGGCACATCAGAAACGCAACGCTGCATCATATTGACAAGCATAGGGTGCAGGTTGGTGTTATCGACTGCGCTGGCGCAACACTTAGCACTGTAGTGCCAAGGCTGGCACCATTGTGCTATGCTGCATGCAGGACAAAGATTATTTGTGCACAGGAAGGGTGACTGTACCTGAACAATCCAAGGCATTGTTTCCGGGACCTGTGTGCTGCACAAAAGGAAGTGTACAAATGCTGTGCACATGAATATTTGTACGTTTGCTACGCTTCCATTGTACATATGCTCCGTGTGACAAACTTCGAAACATGTACAATAGCTCATAGGTAATAGGACACCCCCAGAGTGTCATACACCACCAACACCAGTGAAACAGCCATGTGCATTCGGCAGCAATGCAATCTTACACAGAGCATGTATAACATCATGTTACGTGTAGAAATGGGGCCTTGTGAATGTTCAACACAACTAGAATGCGCAAGTTTGCTAGCATTGCCGTCTTGTCAGGTCAGACTCAGCATTCACAGGTCTTGTGTGAATGGCAGGCAAAGTAGACCACCCAATCAGTTAGCAAAAATGTCATGCAATAGTACAGTTACGGAGCATTGTCTGTAATGGTGATGATTTGCAAGATGAATATGACACGTGTAATTTCACGCATGATACCAACACATAATGGGTTTTATGTCTCACAGCTGGACGACCTCTCATCACGCAAGGGGACATCGACAAGTTCAAGGACCGACACGCCACTGGTGAGTTTGGACATCATATATTGGCATAGTGCGGTGTCATGAATGGCTGGCTAGAACAAGTGCTGGCGTAGTATGCAGAATGGGTGTGTATCACATGTACCTTGCCTACAGTGTGATGATGTTTTGTTGAAGTCATAAGTGTGTATGAATCAGTAGGTTAAGGTGGAGCTCTGCATTTGTCTTCCAGTTGTAACTTTGCACATTCCCAGTCAGTGATACACATGTAAATTAGGTCTATGGGTTCTGTCACTACAGCACATGCATGTGGATGACAGAGTGCACTGATAGGATAGGAGACATGCAAGTGGTGTAGCTGATGAGTATCAGCAGACATGGAATGCATGTTCACCCGTGACTGAGATGACTGTGCAAGTGTGACCAATCATGCACAAGGAGGCTGTGGTTTTCAGGCCGTGCGTGCTCAGACACAGGTCGGCACAGTTATTTCGCAGGTATGCTGCATACCAGCTTCACAGAAGTAGCAGCGCGTAGTTCTGAGGCAAGCATATCAATGGCACGTTCCACAAACACCTAGCAAAGATGGCCCAAAGAATAACATAGGCATGTTTGGCCACTGCAATGGTGTTGTCATGCTTCCTCCTTGGGGTAATTCCCTGGTCGACTCTGGCTCAGGCGAATGAGCCCCTCTGTACAATTTGGTGACATCACTCCACATGCATTTACCACGCATGCTTTAGTCCTGCAATCATTGCTGTGCCATATATTTAACAATGCAGGCCTCAACCACGCTATCTGTGAGAAAGCATTGCCCATCATGACACAATTACCATTATGACTCCAGGTTGACGTTACAATGGGGAATGCCTTATAACAGTTTGCGTTGTGAAGGACTGCATAGTGAAATTTACTACAGAGTGACATTAGTGGATCCAAGACATGCATGATTGACAATACATATGAAACGATGTTCACCCCTCTGGGCAGCAACGCGTCACCTATTGTGAAGTAGTGGTGGAGAGAGGCCCAGCGCCTCATGTACAAGTCAGTGTTCAGCCACCTGACGTGTTTCAATGTGTGCTGCATGATGCAGCACAGATGAAAGTGTGAGTGGGGCTGTCCCAGTATTGCACCTGTGCCGGTAGGGTTACCTTCCTATACATTAACAAGCCCCCCCTGCACACAGACACCCTTGCACTCTTGTACAAGAGTGCCTGTGTTTGCGCAGACTTGATGCACTGCACACGGTCGCTGGTGGACATGCAGGGCTGCACATGAGCATCGTACGTATGATGCTGCACTGTGTTGCAGGAGAGGATGAGTGTGGCGCTAAACACGGAGGGAGAATGCCTCCCTCCTCCGATTCCTTGTACATGTCACCCTCAGTCAGGGTATGTCACAGCACCATCATTTTACACTGACAGTCTCATTTGATTGTGACTGTATATGTACCATGCCATGCACTGGCATGTCAGTCGCCCCAGCATGTAGTCACTGAGCCTGGATTCAACATTTTGTTGTGCACGTCACTCTCTAAATACACGTGGTTACGCCAGAGTGTAGGCTCCCATTTTTAAGTGATCTTTGTAGAAAGTACGCAAATCCAGGATATCTCTAAAAAGTATTTATTATTGCAGCACAGCAACATAGAGCAGTCTGGTCATCATCAAGGTCCAGTGCAACTGGCCTTTCAGCTACCAGTAGCTCTGTCATAAGGTTCTATGTGGAATTAGAATGCAGAGCATAACATAACATGACATGCATTACTACAGGAAGCAGAGTGGGAATATAACATATCTCCCTTATATGAAAAAGAGAAAAAATAGCGATGCAAGGAAAGAAAAGAAAAAGAAAGAGTACAAAGCTTTATTTTACAAAATCGGAAAATTTCATTGGTAATTGCCTACTGCGACAGGAATCTTTAACTCTGGAAGCAACAGAGTTTTCATGATCATTTGTAGCTTCAGTAACATTAAGTGGTACAGAATATAAAGTAGTGGGCACCTCCACGTTCATGCTGTGAGAAGAACTCTTGGATTGTTCACCTACCTGATCATTTGAATCTTTGTACCCATTTGAAACCTTAACACTTTCAGGACACTTTGCAACTCGTTTGAGGTTCCATAACTTACCATCTTGTGTGATAACACTGTTTTTAAAAACTTTAGTAATTTTAATGGGTTTACTAAATTTACTTAAACACTTGCCAATGAGACCAGGTTTCCTAATTCTCACCCAGTCACCAATTTTCAAATCATGATCTTTGGCATTCCACTTCTTATCATACCACACTTTGCTTTTACTTTGTTTCTCTTTCACTTTTTCAGCAGTATCGTACACTATCTCCCCATTCACAGTATTTTTCTTAAATCTCTCCTTAAAACCACCACGGACATATTTTGGAAGCTGCTTCTCTTCCTTTCAAAAGACGGAAAGGACTAACTTCCATGACAGTGTGTGGGGTAATCCTATACATCCATAATCTTTCCCTCAATACGTTTTTCCAATCACCTTTCAATTTGACAACGTCAGAAATGTAACCCTTCAACACATGATTGAAGCGCTCAACCTGGCCATTTTCATGTGGTGCATATAATGATGTGGTAACATGTTTTATGTTGTGACACTTACGAAATTCCTCCATTTCTGCAGAAATAAGCTGTACACTGTTATCAGTAACTAGTGTTGAGGGACAACTTTCCTCGCAAAAATTTCTTTAAAAATTCCAAAACTCTATTGGTGGTTGTAAGTGAAACAAACTTAACCTCTGGCCATTTTGAGTGGTAATCCACTGGCACTAGAGCATACCGTGAATCCAATGGAAGATTCATAAATGGACCAGATATATCAAAAGCCAATTTCTTCCACGGTTCATCAGGCCACTCAAAATTCTTAAGGGAGGTACATTAAGTTTCAGCATCTTTTCACTGGAAATGCACACATCACATTCTCTGACAGTACGATCGATCATGCGATCTATACCAGGCCACCAGAAATAGTTTCTAACCAAGAGTTTCATGGCAGACATCCCAGGGTGAGACTTATGGGCTAACTTCAAGATTAAATCACGTACTCCAGCAGGTGGCACACATTTACCTCTTTTATACATATGATCTCCCTCTAATTCTAATTCTTCTGCCACATTAAACATCGGCATGAATTCATCGTTAACATCCTTTTTGCTGGGCGAACCTTCTAAAATATGTTTCTTAACGGTTTGCCATAACAAATCTTCTTTTTCACTTGACCTCCATTTATCCTCAGAAATATCTTCAAATCCTCCAACAACAACATCATGAAAGGTGGTGACAATTTCACAATCATCTAATTGTTCAGATGCATGTACATTACAGGGATGACGTGACATAAAATCTGCTGTAACATTGTTTTTGCCTGGTACAAACTCAGTCTTAAAACAATATTCCTGTAACTTGGAAGTCAATCGGGCAATATGTGCAGTGGAGTTCCAGCCTCCACCAGGTGATAAAATGTTGACTAAAGGCTTGTGATCTGTCCTTAACGTGAACTTACTTCCCCACACATAATTGCAGTAGTGTTCAATTGCCCAGACACACGCCAATAACTCTTTCTCGATGACAGCATACCTACGCTCTATTTCATTTAACATTCGGGAGGCAAAACAAACATTCCATTCTTAATTTCCAAGTTTTTGTGACAGGACACCCCCAATGCCATACAGACTGGGATCAACTGTTATGATGCACTTTTTGTTCATACAGAATGGTCTCAAAATGGGAGCATTCACAATGTCTTCTTTGATAGCTGTAAACGCTTCTTGCTGCTCTTTTCCCCACTCAAACATTGCTTTGTGCCTTAAGAGCTTTCTCAAAGGCTCCATTTTTGTAGCAAAATTAGTTACAAATTTGCTATAATATTCACACATGCCTGCGAAAGACAACAATTGCTCCTTGTTTGTTGCCGCGGGGGCATTTATGATGCCGTCAACGTTAGATTTTTTGGGAATGACACCATTACCTGTAAGCGTGTGCCCTAAGTATTCAACAGTTTTTTTTAAACATTTTACATTTATGTGCCTTAAGAGTCAGGCCATTTTTTGTTTTATCTTTCACATACCTCCGCCAGATGTTTCAGATGTTCTTCTTCATTAGATGAAAATATTAAAATATCGTCCTGAAAACATTTTACAAAATTATCCACATCCCTAAAAATATTAAACATGACTCTTTGGAAAACCGAGGCAGCTGAGGCTAACCCGAATGGCATCCTCGTGTATTGATACAAACCCTGTGGCGTAATAAAAGCAGTTAACATTTTAGACTCTTCTGTCAGTGGAATCTGGTGGTATGCTGATCTTAAGTCGAGCGTTGAGAACACTTTGGCACCCTCTAACATGGATACCACTTCATTTATATTGGGAAGAGGGTGACAATCCACCACAATTCCTGCATTAAGCGCTCTCAAGTCAACACATACTCTCAACTTTTGGTCCGGTTTCCGAACCAAAACAATGGGTGAAACCCATTCAGAAGAGTTAACAGGCTCAATGATGCCCTCTGACACCAGTTCACTTAGCATGTTCTTTAACTCTTCCCTAACATTAATTGGTACACTTCTAAGCCTTTGTTTAACTGGTGTGACGTTACTCTTAAGTCTAATATGGTGTGAGTACTCTTTGAGTTTTCCCAATGTATCTGTGAAAACTTCTTTATAACTCTCTTTTATGAAATTTTCTTTATCTTCACAACTTGTGACTGAAATATTCTTAAAACACACAGATTCATCTAGCATAACTGGTTCCTTCGACCTAGGATTCAAAATTATGCCTAGTTTCCATTGGTCCTTCCAGCCCAGAACATTTACTCCTTTGACAGAGACATACCATTTTATTTGTGCTATCCTGCTTTTAAACCGTAACTCAGTATTGAAATAACCTGCCATTTCAATTCTGGTGCCATCATAACTCTCCGGTGTGATATCAGGCGGGAGGATCTCTTTTACCTAAAAAACTGCACTGAGTTTTTCCATGAAATACATTTTAGAGACAATGGTCCATGGTGAGCCTGAATCAGCCATGAGACTTAGATCCACACCAGAAATTTCAACAGTACACATGGGAGAATTTCTAACAGGCAATTCATCTGTATCTTTAACATTTGCAACTCCCTCAACTAAAGAAACTACAAAACCCTTGTTCTCAACACAAGGAGCACACTCACACTTATGTTTCTCTCCGTCCCTTTCTAACATGCAGGAAACTTTCCCATGCATTTGAGAAACATATTTCCTTTGATCTCTACACATATTGGCGAAATGTCCCATCCTTCCACACTTCCTACATTCCCTGTTTATCGCCGGACATCCCCCAAACAATGCCATATGTGTTTTGCTGCCACACCTGTAGCAAACTATGTTTCTATCACTTTTATCAAGTTTCTTATAATTGCCATAGTTAACATTACGAGACGTATTGAAGGTAGCATTTGCTGTATCATTCTTTTGATTCTCAAGTCGTTTAATTGCACACACTTCCTCTTTTTTTTCTGTCTTGTTGTTCACATCCCTAACTGTGTGCATCCATTTTTCAGATTGTTCAAAAGCTTTAGCGGTGGAAATAGCTTCTGAACGTTTGGGGTCACCCATCACCCACAATTGTTCTTGTGTTTTTTTATTTTTCACATGGACGATAATTTGGTCTCTTATCATTTCGTCACACATGTTACCAAAGTTTACAGTGCATGCTCAACGTTCGCAAAGATGTTAAAAAATCATCAATTGATTCATTTTCCTCTTGTGCTCTCGTGTAAAATTTGAATCTATTTAAAGCAATATTAGTGGTGGGTTTAAATCTTTTCTCCATTCTGAGTAAAGCCTCATTATAAACATTAGTCACTTCTCCACCTTCAGCAATAATAATTTGGGGTAGCGCTCTGAAGATCACCTGTCCTTCTGAGCCCAGACAGTGTAAGAATATACTTTTCTTTCTCTCAGCACCCATCCGTTCCCCATCAATTGCCTTCATGTAGTTAATAAACTCCTCCTTCCATCTTGACCAACTTATGGGAGGATCTCCTTTGGTTTGTAGAAACTTGGCAGGTGGATCAAATTGCATTTTTGGTATAGTAATTAGATTCTCTCTTTGCACACTTGAAGGTCAAAAAGTAAATATTCTCAAACAGTTCTTTTTGTGTGGTAAAGACTAACCAATAGTGTCCTTACAAACTTCACTGTACAAAAAAAATAATGAAGAAAATTACTTGTGGTGACAGGAGATATTAATTTGGATTTGAGCGTGCGCTTAAATATTTATATATATTTTGTTATATTGTCCTTCGAAATAAACAAGTCCCGCGTATCGGTTGTTATGCGTGTTGCTAGGGATTCAGCATTTTTTTTTTAAATGGCTCCCACGTTGCGTGTAACACGTCATGACGTTGCACGCTTGTTTTGCGTGACGTTACGTGAATACGTTTCAGAAACACAGAAGCTTCTGCACAGAAGTTCTCCGAACGTTCCTTAAGAAAGATGTAGCACGCATGCACCAGGTCATTACTTTTGAAATTAAGCGCTTGCTGTATAAACATGCACACGATGGAGTATTTAGTTCTTGCGCTTGCGGTGGCTTACCGTTGTGCTTGAAATGTGGTGAAAATGTCAAAAGTTCGCCATATATACGTTCCGATGAAGTCTCGCAGATCGGAATTTCTTCTCCACACTTTTAATTATCTCCTCAGTTTCTCCTTAGATGATAGGAATGTTTAAAGTACTCCGAGTTGAAGTTTAGGGTCCAGGAACACAGCGCTTCTGTGCTGCAGCTCCTTGTTGAGAGCAGTGTTCCTCAGCTCGTCGCCAATTGTAGAAAGTACGCAAATCCAGGATATCTCTAAAAAGTATTTATTATTGCAGCACAGCAACATAGAGCAGTCTGGTCATCATCAAGGTCCAGTGCAACTGGCCTTTCAGCTACCAGTAGCTCTGTCATAAGGTTCTATGTGGAATTAGAATGCAGAGCATAACATAACATGACATGCATTACTACAGGAAGCAGAGTGGGAATATAACAATCTTGTATGCCTGATTTGAATGGAGAACATTGACATAGTCCAAAGGACTCCCAATTTTCCAATGTTCATATTTTACAGACAACATGACGCCAGAGGAGTCCCACGCCTTCCAGGTGAGGAAGGACCGGTACCTCCACATTAAGAAGGTTGCAAAAGGGTACCGCAACATGGAACGGAGGTACCAGGAGGACAAGGAGGCTGGCACTTGGAAGTCGGTGCCCGAGTTAGCAACACGTGGGAGAAAAAGTGGCACACAGGCCATCCCAGGACCCTCTGGCATCAGTGGTGGGTCCCAGCATGGACAGGCAGTGTCCCATCCCCCTACAACCTCACACACACAGGGGACAATGCTACCTGCACCTGCCGATCAGGTTGTGGCTTTCACTTTGCGGGATAGGAGGACTCTGATGGACAACAACGTGATGCTGGCAGAGATTAGGAGGGAGATGTCAGAGCAGACCAGGCTCATGGAGGAAATGAGGAAAGCCCTGGGACTACCATGATGCCTGCCCATGTAGAGCCCCATCCCCCTCTTCTCCCTTCCCCCAATGTTTAATCTAATATTTTAGGTAGTGTTAGGTAAGTATTTTAAGTGTTAGGTAGTGTAGTTTTAGTGTAGGCATAGGTAGTGTTAGATTTTAAGGTAGTTTTAGATTATTAATGTTACATAGTATTTGGGGATAAGTTTCCTTTTCATTTGGGTGGGGGGTTGATGTCTTTGTTGTTTAAACATTTTTTTTTTTATCTTTGTGTAGGTTAAGTGTGTAGTTAGTTTGTGTATAGCTTACATGTCTTTGTCCTGTCTCATGATGTGCCTTAAGGGTGGGAGGGGGGTTGATGTATTAGATATGTTGTTGTGTGTTTAGGATTAGTTAGGGTAGTTAGTTCAGGGACTTTTGCACTTTATTCTAGTTAGTTTAGTTTAGATTAGTAGTAGTTGTGATTATTGGTAGTTTAGGTAAGATAATTTTTGTAATTCAATAATAAATGGTTACTATTTTTGAATTCTGCTTGCACTTATGTCAGGGGTGATGTGGTGGAGTGTGGCTTTTCACCTTGTATGCATCTCATATCATCACTGGATACTCCGTTGAATGTGTAAGTGTGGTCATGACATGTTACTTAGCAGGATGGATTGTGTCAGGTTACCTTAGATGTGAGCACAGTAGACTTGCATGGATAACAGGGTGGCAAGTAGGATGTACGGCCTAGTCTAGGGGCAGTCGTTTGTGAAGTCATACATCTTAAGTGTGACTCACGGAGTTGGACAGCACATTGTTGCCCATTTGCAACACAACGTAGGGACATGGCATTGAGAGGATATTGTAGTAGCTACTGTTATCCATCATGGAGGTGGATGTATGCGGCGGGCAACACAGTTTGCGTCATAGCCCTGCATCTCACATGCTCCTGGTGCTGGGTCCATCTACATTGCACAGACCTTGGATCACTTGCTGCGTAGTGCAAGTGTGTCAGATTCATTTGAATTATATGTTCCTTTGCATGGAGGCTGAACCTCCGGGCCATGCAAGTAGTAGTCAGTCATTGTGAACTGCATATGGCAGAACAGTCGGCCTGATTCTCATAAGTCATCTGAGAGTAAGTCATGAGTTTACGTTTTCAGCTATTCACAACTGGCATTTCAGAGTTGTACAGTTAGATGTACTGACTTCACTACTCCTAAATGCCTTCTGTGAATCACAAAGGTTTGAAAGTCATGATTTGGTCACCTTTCACGTTTTTGTGCATGCACACAGTTCTGCTGCACACAAGAGGTGGAATATTGCATTGCTCCCTGTAGTGCCAGTGTCATGGCCACTTCTCCCAGCTGTCACATTTTGACATTGGCTCATAGTGATGCCACCCTTGAAATGGTGACACTGCTCAAGACTATATGCTCAGTGCAGTGCACCACACATCCCTTGTCACATTGCCCTAGCCACTCACAGTGGTCACAGCATGTGAGGCTTCCAAAGTCAGTAAGCATTGTTCGTCCACAGGAAGGGGCTGACTGACGCCTTACACTTTGGGGCGAGTCCCTATTGCCAACTCTACTTCACTGAGGCAGACCTTGTGGTTCAATTTGTGGCTGGTAGACATGTGCCCTTACGTATCTTCATCAATGTGTATATGGTGTGCACCATCTTGGGATGTGAAATGCAATGTGCACCATCACAACAGGCTTCGTCCACCTTGTAGAGTGTGGGTAGATATGCCAGGAGATATTCTATTTGTAATTGTAAAGGGGGTCACTACTTGTGGCCTGCAACTGACTTTGACTTTTTTTACACACAGTCCTATTTCCTTCATGGATGTGGGGCTAAGTTGGGATATTGCTAGATTGTTGTATTGGAGCAATGGGGGCACAGCTGGTTCACACATACCCAGTCATCTCACTGCCTATCTGGATCACAGTAAAACATGTACATTTGTATTATTTCCCTGGGTGTACCTTTTGGTGGATTCACTGCTCCTACATTTCAACAGACTGCGTTACTGGATTGGTCATGGAGAACAGACATCTGTGTGACTTCAAAATATTTATTCACATGTCCGTTGACATAGTTGGAGACTGGACCAGTACTTGGCCATGCAATCACCACATTACATTGATGCCCAGTGGAGGCCCAGACAGAGTCCTTTATGGCTGACAAGTCCAAAGGATGAGGAAGAGTTCAGTCAGCAGTCTGATTGCTGTGTCATTGGTAACCAGACAAAATATGGCAGTCCATGTCGAGGTCCAAGGTGAGTGTCACAGAGTGTATCGGGGGACAGTGGAAGGTGATATTCTGTGGCATGATGCTGAGCCCAGAACCAAGTAGAAACTGGCCATTTGCCATAGATGAATGCTATTGCTTCCTTCTTTGCAATAAGGCAGAATCATCCACATCTTCGTCCTCTGATGTGTCATGTGCCTCACATGTGGGTGGTGGTATATTGGCTGCAGCACCGTGAGGCACTGACACATCTGCGCCAGACCTTGCTGCAGCAATGCAGTGATGATGATCTGCAGGGCATGGAAGATTCCAGCTACATCTCGCAGGTGTGCAGCCATGGCAGCCATTTGTTCCGCCTGCATCCGCTCCATGTTCTCCATCATCCTCCGCATGCGGCCCATTTCCTGGCTGCCATCGCTGGAGCCACTCTGACTGGACAGTTGTTCCTGTCTCTGAGTCATGACTCCAGGGATGTCAGCCATGGAGTGTTGGAGAGCATTGAGCGGAATGTGGGTGTCCGTGCTGTTTTGTAGGTGGTCCCGGATGGAACTCAGACATCCACAAATGGAATCAACTTTGGCCGCCAGGCTGTCAAACCCCACCCGCACCTGATGAGCCATCTCCTGCTGGACCTCTAACACACGGTGTTGGAATGCCAGGTGTAGGTCCGGGAGGTCCTGGGAGACAGCCGTGGTGGTAGGTGCTTGCTGCTGTGTGGTTTGTGCAGCGGGTGGGGTTTGCACGATGCAGCTGGGTTGCCCTGCTCCTGGAGATGGGGTGCTGATGGAGTCTAGCAGCTGTTGGAGGGTATCCGTGTTGATGGTGGCAAATTCCTCCTCTTCATCAGTGAAGAGTGCTGCTGTTCAGGAGGTGATGTTTCTCCTTCTGCAATGTAAAGGGGAGATGCAGTTTAACTGTGTGTTTCATATGTGATCATGCATTGGATGAGTTTACAAGTAGACTGCATGACAATGTACATTGTGATTGTTTGGGAGGATCTGCCTATTTGTTGCAGGATGTTGACGTTTTCTACTACATCACGGATATGAGGTTGTACTTGTACATTGTCATCTGACAGTTTACAGCTATGACAAATGTGATTGTACAGTTTATACACACAAGCGGCACCAGTTGTGTCCTCTGTTCAGTTGTGAAGGTGATGCAGTTTGTCGCACATTGTAGTCAATTTTGATGAGTTCCTGTTTTGATGTGTGTGCGCTGCATTGTGGGATACTCGCACATGCAGCTTTGGTTTTACTACCCCTTGTCCCTTTCAGGCAGTGAGCCTTCACTTCTGTGCATTTACAATGCTGAGATGTTGCATGCTGGGGTAAATATGTGTCTTGGTCAGAGTTGGGACACTTGTGCATTGTTTTTCAGCAGATGTCTTGTTTACCTCAGGGGTTGTATGTACACGAGGATGTGTCAGAGTGTGACCTGCTCCTTTAGGGATGTGGTCCACACTCAGCCACCTCAGTGACATGGCCTGCACCATGTTGTGATGTTTGGGGTGCAGGCATGCTATTCATCATGCACTGTCACTTGCCTTGTCAGTGTGGCTCACAGACTCGCACCTTTGCTGTGTACTGCACATATGCATGTGTTTGTTGCAAGATTAGTTATGTGTGAGTAGGGCCCCCTTTAGGCGCATTGGCTACTAAGGCCTACTTGCTGTTTCAATGTGTGCTGCACTATGCTGTACACATGTGCATCCAGGTAGCTTTGTCTATTGTGATTTGCCTTGTGTGCATGTCGTCAGTCATGATTTGTCTTGCATGCATTGCTTACTGCCCTCCTGTTGGCTTACCCGTTGTGAGTATGGTGCTGCATGAGTTTCTATTGTTGTTGCTGGCTGGACAGACAGTGTCAACACCCATTACCCTCAACGTTGACCCCACGTGTGGTGTGTAAGTGGGCCTGGATTTGATGGATGTGGATTCCCTAATGCGTATTTGTGGTGCTCAGGCCTTGTCCCCGCCACCCTCCCAACAGATGCAAATGGCAGGGTGATGTGTGTTTGTGTATGTGCCACGCAGCTGGTCACATGGATGATACATGCTGTCCTGGTTACGAATATTCAATGCATGGCTTTGCATGTGGGTGATGACAACCATGATTGCATCTTTGTTCACTGACACAGTTGACTTACCAAACAGATAGGTTTACATGCACATAATGGTGTAATGGGCAACTCACACCAGGACTGATGTGGAATGGTGTTTTCTGTATGGCAGATGTGTACACTTGAAAGTGGAGGTGTGCAAATTGACCTAAGGGGTGAGTATGCCATTTTGCTAGTTGGCATTATTTGTTGCAACTTTGCTATCCTTGCTTGTTGTCATACTTTGGTTGTCTTACTTCTTTACAGGGACATTGTAGTTCTGTGAGTCTGGAACACAGACAAGTCATGCAGTACAGATTTGGTTGACACATTCCTGATATGCCTTGTCCCCGCACTGTGGTGTTGTAGGCATAGCCTCCCCGCTCATTGTATTACATCGCCTTTTGAGTGAAGTCTAATGTTTGTGTGCATTGTGGGATATGCACCTTGGGGCTGCTATCAAGGAAGAGGGACGAAGGGCTTATAAAGGTCCAGCATACAGGCCCTAGTCTAAGTACCAAACAAATGAGTATGCAGTTCCTAAGGGGAGAGCAAAGGTAAAAAGGAGAAGGCTGGATCCTAAGGTGGCTAATGAGAGGAGGGACGGGGAATCCTTCCTTTCGGAATGAGGGCCCTCACACACCCAGCCCGCTGGGTGTCATGCTTCATCATCGGGCATGCTCCTCGTCGGGTCGGTGCTGCAATACCCGACGGGCAGCCTATGTAGGGGCTCTTTGGCGGAGATCTTTTATTCCTTGCCGTATGGTGCAGTGGGTGTAAGGGGCCCTGGGAGTGTAGAAGTGCAAAAGTGTAGGTTCAAGTAAACCTTGTGAGTTAAAACAGGGAATTGGAAGAGTCAGGAAGACTAATTTTAATGGTCCTGCGTCCCACCCTGGTTAAAAACTAGTGTGGCGACTCTCTGCAATGATGTTGCAGATTGTTGCGCTCAAGTTAATTTGGTCGACATGTTTCTTGCCTGTTAGTCTGGTGGATCTGGCGGCAATTCTTCAGGACCTAATGAAAAAAGTTATGTATCTACACTAAAAATCAGTAGTAAAATGGTGTGTTAACCTAGTTTTACCATCATGTTGCACCTGGAGGGTGTAGTATCCGTAGATGCAGTGGCCAATCTAAAAATTAATCATGACTGGCCCCATCGATTCACGGCATGAGATGGACACGTTAAAGTAACGAGTGTCGTTTGTGTCGCGCCCACTCAGCGGAAGACCTACCCCACAATGCACCTTGGGGCCATTTGGCTGCATGATCAGTTTGTTGTGGCATTGCATATGTTTCTGGTATGCAGACTCACTAGATGGTTTCTCACTTGGTGTACACACAGTGACGGCGCACAGTGGGAGTGCTGCAGGGCGGTGGTGCGGGCGGTGGGGCGGGGGAGGGGCAGGATGGGGTTAGTGGAGTTGGACACACGACTTGCTGGAGTTAGGTGAGTAAATAAATGATTTGAACTATTTACCTTGCACTTGATGCATCGCCGAGTTTGAGATGCAGCAAGCGCAAGGTAAATAGTTAGGATTATTTATTTACTTACCTAACTCCAGCCCGTCGTGTGTCCAACTCCACTACCCCCCATCCTGCCCCTCCCCTGCCCGCACCACCGCCCGCACCACCACCCTGCAGCACTCTCACTGCAAGCCGTCACTGTGTACACAGGACTGCATCTCATGGACAAGCAGGCAGACACATTTACTGGAGATGTGGCAGGATGTCTACATGGCCCCCTTTCCTCAACAGCACACATATACAAATCGTCTGCACAGGGCCGCATCTCTCTGATACTAAACATGAGGATGCACTGTGTGTATGACTGATCATGTGCATGAGTGGGCATACCACCACCAATGTCAGCAGACATGCAGCATTGTGCACGTGTGTCTGCTTTGTGTGCAAGATTGTGTATGTGCAGTTGTGTCCTCCTTGATGCACATGCACATTCTTGCACACAACTCCGACATACGGGCACATGCATATGCATGGTGTTGAGGCAAGGGGGCCATTTTGACAGCCTGCCACATCTCCAATTAATGTGGGCCTTTGCTCTTTCACGTAGCCCTTATTTTGTGGTCTGATATGATACTTGGACTATATTTGTTTGACTTTTCTGTGCACATTTCCAGGTCTGTGAGCCCACCAATATGTGTCTTGCAATGTATTGGTTGGGTAGGGTGATATATGTCTATGCCACCAGGGCCAAGGGGATCCGGGACATGATCCGCAGTCATTGTGGGTGTGCACTGTGATTTAATTGTGCATGAGTGCCATTGGGCCCATCTCCCCCCGTCCCCCCAGTCCCTGGTTGGTACTCACCCTGTTGCTGTTGTGTCTGGTCGTGTTGAGCAGTATCCTGTCCCAGAACTCCAACCACCGTCTCCTCGCTGATGACTTGGGACACCTGTTCCTCCAATGCATCCAGCTCCTCCTGGGGCGCTGGACTTCCACCTCCAGTCTGCATTGCTGCTTTCAGGTTGGCTGCAAGTTTCAGCTTGGTCTTGCGCTTAACATCATGCCAGCGCTTCTTGCAGTCGTCCACTGTCCTCCTCACCTCTCCGACAGCATTCACCTTGGCCACAATGGACTGCCATATTGCATTTTTGGTTGCCAATGACACAGTGGAGGTGACAAAAAGTTGTTGTTGGTGTTCTGTCACCTCCGCAATCAGGACCTGGTTTTCCTGCTGACAGAACCGCGTCTTCCTCTTCCTCTTCTGCTTGCCCTTCCCCTGGGTCTCTGGCTGGTCCTCCTGGGTGTTTGTGGGGTTGTAGTTGGCCTCTGTGCTGGGTCCAGCTTCCTCCATGCTTCGTCTCAAATGTTTCTTCTTCTTTTTTATTTTTTTTGTGTTTGGGCTGCATAGCGGGAGTTTTATAGTGATTTTTCCCGCCCAACGTGAAAAAAGGTGCGCTGACGCTAATTAGCGTACCGTTCCTGGGCGCTATTTGGCCCATCGCCACTTTTTTCACGTTAGCGTGACGATTTTTATTGCCGTGCCGCTAATCTTATTGCCGGACATTTCACCCGGTAGGGGAAACTATCGCCTGTTAGCGGCGTGGTGTGAATACATCGATAATTTCCTGCGGTACACGGCGATAAGAAAACTCACGCTGACTGAGGTTAGCGATAGTTTTCACCATTTGTTGAGAATATCCCCCTATGTTTCTTATATACCAAGAATTGCGAATGAAAAGTAGTTAATTTATAAAATGATGAACACACAGAAAGCCCATTTTTTGTGAAATATCATAGCTTTAATATAGGAAACTTTAGAATTGAAAGAGATTACCAATAATTTGACAAATTTAAGGAAAATAGTGTATGAAAATTCCTATTTATGTGTTTTTTTGGGCATATTCACAAGCCCCTATCGCCACCACAATGTCACTTTTAGTGACGTTGTGGTGGCGATAGGGGCCTCGCCTTATTCACAAGGCAGCGTTAAGCTACTTAACGTGGCTTAACACTGCCTTGTGAATAAGGCCCCTTTTCACGCTGTGTTTAGCGTGAAAGGGGCGTGCAGTGGGTGTTGTGGTGGGCGGTCCACCCCAACACCCATTGATTTTGACGCTGCCTCCTATTCACAAGGGCAGCGTAAATAGGAGGTAGCGCCAACTTAAGACCAGGAAAACCCTGGTCTTAAGTTGGCGAAACGAGGAGAAATGCTTTATTTCTCCTCGTTTTTGCTTTTTCCATGTGTGCTGCCTTGTGCAGCACACATGGAAAAAGCAAAATGCCATGGTATGTTTATGTACAGTAAGGTGTCCCTTCCTGTACATAAACAAACCATTTTTTAAAATGCCGTTTTGTAACTTGCATGTGTGCTGCATGGAGCAGAACACATGTAAGTTACAAACTGGCATTTTCAGTTTGTTTATGTGCAGGAAGGGACACCTTCCTGTACATAAACAAACCTCCCTGCTTGCAGACACCCTTGCACTCTGGTGCAAGGGTGCCTGCGTTGGCGCTAAGTTGTGAAACTTAGCGCCATTGAAGGGGGAAACGCAAGGCTGCACCATATCCTTGTGAATATGGTGCAGCCTTGCGTTTCCGAAGTGGCGGAGAGAGGCTTTAAGCCAAGAAGGCTAACGCCTCTCTCCGCCACTTCCTTGGGAATATCCCCCTCAATCTTACGTACGTCTCAGAAGGGAAGGTCTTTCTTAAGAGCAGTTTTCAGAGTCATGGATTTAAGCGATAGAAAAATTATTTTGATCAAAAATACAAAGTGTCCTATTGAAAAAGGTAGTTTAAGCCTTAAATATATTTTTACTGCCAAATAGACCCCCATTTACGCCCACGAGAAATTCCTAAAAGGATTCTTGGCAGGTGTAAATGGTTTACTACTCCCAAGTGCAGAGAAACCCATATTAGTAACTCCAATTCAAATTGTGGAAAGTGGGAGTTGTAAGGCGTAGTTAGCTTGATTAATAAATAAACACTCACAAACTTGTACATTTATGGGCATTTCATAACCTGAAATATAACCTTTTGACGCCCTACAAATGGTCATAAAATGACTCCATCTTATGGCTGGAATAACCCTCCATTAGGATCAGCTAGGGAACAGATTATCCTCTGCAAGATATTGGGTTATTAGTTCAGAGGGGTGGAAGTACCGCTCAAATAATAAACACAATACTGGTCAGGGTGAAACACAAAGGTCACTATATAAACCTGTGCTTAACCCTCTGATAGCTTGGCACAAAACCAGTGAGGCTTAACTTAGAGGCAATGTGTAAAGTATTTATGCAGCACTCAAACAGTAATAAAGTGAAAACACACCTTAAGAAAAATCCCAAACCAATGTAGAAAAATAGAGTAAAATTTTATAAATAAAATTAAATCTAAATGAGAACAATCCAAAAAGTTGTACAAGAATTATGAATTTTTAAAGTTGTAGGTGAAAATAGCATCAAAAAGCACCCAGCGCCACTCGTGGATATCAGTTTGTGCTGGGCACTGTCAAATTCACAAGCTCAGGCAGCCCGCGATCGAGCACGAACCAGATACAGGGACCAAGTTTGCCGTGGTGGAGGTATTACATTCTTAAAGTCCAAGTCCATGCAAGGACCTCAGCAGGAGTTTGGCATTGGTGAGGGTCTCCGCAGAGATCGTTGTTGGCACGAGGAGTAGTCATCGCTGGAGCTTTGGATTGGTGGGAGACGCAGGTGGTCAGTGTTTGACATGAAAAACAGGTTGCTGCCGGAATTTTGCTTTAGCTAGAGACGCAGTGACCATTGTTGACATGAGGAGCCCGCTCATGGCTGCAAAGAGGCCCAACCGTCTTGATTTTCACCTTTAACTTGTTTTATGGATAGGAGGAGTACACTCTGATACCAGCTAAGGGTTGATGACCTTGGGTGCACATCTTGGGGATCAGGACTCTCTCTAGCAGAGGCTGGAATCAAGGCTCAGGCAGGCCCAGACATGTCTACCTGATGCTGGTCAGCTTAGCGGTTGCAGGGAGGGACTCTGGAAGCTTGTTATGTCCCTATAGCTCAAACAGGATGTCAGCCAACTGTCACTTGGAGTCACTTTTAGTGATTCTGGGTTCAAGGTGAGCAGGTCTAGCCCTCTTTCTTCAGACAGCAAGGCAGTTCTTCTTCTGAATCTTCCACAGGTCCAGGAATTTTCTGATGAGAATTTCTGAAGGTGACATATTTATACCAAGTGCCAGTCTTTATGTGTGGGGGGGTATCCCTTCCCTACTCCCTAACTGCTTCTTGCCAGTTCTTCCTCTTTCCCTGGGTTTTTCTCCAAACCCTTTAGGGAGTAAAATACAAGGGCATGCCTGATGTCAGGTTCCTTAGTGTGCTGCAGGCAGGGTCCTTTGCAGTGTAATCAGAGTAGGGCACAACTCCTCCCCAGCCATCCCACCAGGAAGACCCATTTCCTCCACGTATAGGCCCCTCTTGCCTCCATGTCAATTTTACCATGTTTAAGGGAGTGAATCACAAGCACTTTCCCGTTGGTTAGCAGAGATAAAATGCACAGAGTCCTAAAGCCAACAAAACAAATTCAGCAAAAATCGGGGGTGAAGGGAAAAAGGTCTGGGGAAGACCATAGTAAGGATGTCAGGTCTAACAGCCTAAGATTTGCTGCAGGTGTAGGGAGAGGGCTTTCTCCATAGGGAAAGTTTTTTTTACCCAGGGAGAAAAACAAAGACCTGGTTCCATTCACCCCAGGACATAAATGTATGCCACATAGACTTACGGGTACGATGACCAGGAGACAATGGAAGAATGCTGCATGATGCTCCCAGTAGAGCGCCTGAAAGCCTGCACCTGGAAATGGTACAGCTTGGGTGCCTTTAATTTAAATATTAATATTAACACTCCTAAGCAGAGTTATGGTGGAGAGGATGATGGCATTTTATTCCAAAGCTGTAGGGTTGCAATGTCGCTCATTCAGTTTGGTCTACAGCCTTATGAGGAGCTGGGAGGGGTTGCTGGTGTAGAGAGCATTGCTGTAGTCGAGTCGGCTGGTGACAAGGGCCTGAGTGATGGTCTTCCTGGTGTTGACTGGGATCCATCGGAAGATTCTGCTGAGCATGCGAAGGGTATGGAAGCAGGAGGAGGTGACTGCGTTGACTTGTCATTTCATGGTCATTTTGCTGTTGAGGATGATGCCTAGGTTGCATGTATGGTCTGTTGCTGTGGTTGTTGGTCCGAGTTCTGCTGCCCAGCAGCTGTGGTCCCAAATGGAAGTGTTCTTCCTGAAGATTAGTACTAATGTCTTGTAGGAGTTGAGTTTTAGGGAGTTGTCTCTCATCCAGTTGGCTGCGTTGGTCATGGCATCGTAGAAGTTGGTTTTGACGTTGGAGGGGTCCTCCTGAGTGAGAGGATTAGTTGAGTGTCATCTATATAGGGGATTAAGTTGAGGCCGTGGGATCTTGTGATGTCTACCAGGGGTGTCATGTAGGTGTTGAACAGGGTGGGCTGAGGGATGAACCTTGGCATACGCCGCATATGATGTCCTTGGGTACGGAAGTAAAGGGAGGCAGCCAGATGCTCTGTTTGTGTCCTGTGATGAAAGAGGCAATCCACGTTAGGGCGTTTTATTGTATGCTGATGTTGTAGAGTCTGTTAATGACGGTTTGGTGGGAGATGATGTTGAATGCAGCAGAGATGTTGAGGAGGATCAGGGCCACATTGTCTCTATGGTTGAGGAGAGTTCTGATGCTGTCTGTGCAGTGATCAGCACAGTCTCAGTGCTGTGGATGGCATGGAATCCTGATTGTAAGGGGACTAAGTAGGTGGTTGTGTTCCAAGTATTTGGTGAGTTGTTAGTTGATGGCTTTCTCTAGTACTTTGGCCTGGTAGGGGAGGAGGGAGATCAGTCAATCATTTTTAGATCGCTGGGTTCGGCGGAGGTTTTTTTAGGAGGAATTTAACCTCTGCGCGTTTCATTCTGTCCGGGAAGGCTGCTGTGGAGATGGAGGTGTTGATAATGATGGTGAGTTCCGTGCTGATTGGGTTGATTCTGAGGTTGGAGGGACGGTGGGGGCAGGGGTCGGTGGGTGCCCCGGAGTATATGGAAGACATGATGTTCATGGTGGTCTGATTGGTGAGCGGAGACCAGGTGGTGATCTTTTGGCTGGTGTGCGCTGGTTATTATTTGTGGTTGTGATTTGTGGTTGTGAAATTTGTAATGGGATTCCATAAGATAGAGAGCTTAATGGTTAGAACAGACCATTTACCACCAGGCTTTGAAAGACAGTTTTTGATGAGTTACTGAAATGCTACTGCCAAAAGAAGATCTATCATTTTTATTTGAGGTGAAACATGTTCCCAGTCAGAAGATAAACTACCTAGAAAAATGTTAGTGAACGATAAGGGTACTGAGGTGTCACAAATGGTGTTAATCTGCTTCCAAATTTGCATCCAGAAAGGAAGAACAAGTGTACAACTGAAAAGCATATGTTTGAAGTCTGCATGTTGTGAGTGACATGACCAACAAGTATCTTGGCGATCTGGGTAGATGTGGTCCATTAGCATAAATGGCCGCTTGGGCAGAGGGATATTAAAGTAAAATAAGAGAGATGATCTTGGGTCCAAAACCAAACCATTTTAAAGTTTAAAAGATGAAAGACAAGTTAACTCAGTCGAATGCTTTTTCTGCATCAAGGGTAATAGCTGCTAAAGGGTGAAGAGATTGCTGAAATTTAGAGAGAACATCAAAAATTAAATGAGTATTGTAATTTATATAGCAGCCCTTGACAAAGCCAGATTGTTCTTTGTCGAGCAATTTAGGTAAAAAGGAACCCAGCTGGAGAGCCAGAGTTTTAGAAATAAAAATATTATCAATGTTGACAAAACATTGGCAGATAATTTTTGCATTGATGTAAGTCTTTGTCTTCCTTAGGAATAAGACAAATGAGGGCACCAAAAAAGAACCAGAGGACGTACCTGATGGGAGAAAGGTATTAATAAGAAGGGATCATTTAGGGAAAATTAATTTGGAAAAATAAATGAAAAATTCAGCACTAAAACCATCAGGTCCTGTTGCGTTATCTTATTTAAGGGAAGATAGGGAACTAAATATTTTAGATATAGAAACATATTTTTCTAATTCAGTGAAATCTATGGAATTGCCAAAATTTTGTGACAGTTAAAAAGGGATTGATTAATATCAGAATCAGTGGAGTCATGTTCGGGAGTTTAAAGTTGTTTGTGGAATTGAACAAATTGTTCCAAAATTACTTCATCTTTATGTAATAGATTAGAATGATTAAACTTATTAAAGTCCATATTATTTCTGTTCTTTTTAATCTTGAGATAATTTGCTAATAAATTGCCAGATTTGTTTTGGCTGCCATAATATTTGGCACTGGATTTAAGACAGAAGCTACATCAATGGATATTTTTTCTCTATTGGAGTTTGGCATTAAAGAGATCCTGGAGGCATTCTTTGGATGTATAGGTGTAGTAAGAATACTCTAAACATTTGATATGCTGGAGGAGGCCGTTATTCTGTTTGAGAGAGAGATTTTTCTTTTTGGAAACATTTGATAATGAAATTGTGGGCAGAGGCCTTAAAAGAATCTCAGATATAATGGAAATCAAGTTCATCTGTGTTATTTAGATAAAAAAAAATCAAAAAAGAAAGAAGAGAAAGCAGAGGTGAAAGAAGAGTCTATAAGTAGAGCTTTGTTAATTCTCCATCTGTGAGTTTTTTTTATTGTTGGGCAAGATATCTAAATAAATAGATACTGGTGCGTGATCTGAAAATAAAATAAAACCTATGTCTGCGGAATGTACATTTTGTGATAGACAGTGTGATATAAATATATGATCGATCCTTGATTGACATCGGTGTGTGGGGGAATAGTAAGTATGCTCGTGCAGAGTTCGATTGGAGAGTCTCCAAGTGTCAATCAGAGCATATTGTGAGAGCATTTAGAGGAATAATTTCTGAGATTTGTTGGGTACATATGCAGAAGTAGACACTCTGTCGATAAAGGGATCAGCAATCTGATTAGAGTCCCCTGGAAAAATAAAAAAGAGCATCTGGATAGTGTAAATGTTTTTGGGTAATATCAGACCAAAATTGACTGTCAGGACTGGTGGGACCATAAATGTTAAAAATAGAAACTGGAACATTGTTAATCGAAAGACAAGTGAGTAACCATCTCCCCTTAGGAATCAGATTCCTGTGATACTAAGTGAACATTAATTGATTCATGACATAGAGTAGCAATTCCATTTTTCTTACCATTGCCTGGTGAGTAAAAGACAGTGCACACCCACCCTCTTTTTAACTTTATACATTCAGATTCGGTAAGGTGTGTTTCTTGAAAAAAAGCAATATCAGCATTCAAATGTGATAAATGTGGTAAAACACTCTGACATTTAATTGCAGAACCAAAACCCTTGACATTCCAAGATACAATTTTTAATGCCATAGAATTAATAAATGAAAAAGGTTAAATGAGCATGAACAGGAAACAAATGAGGTGAACCAAACTGGAAGTAACAGAAGACAACAAAGAAAAGACACAAGGGTGAGGGAGAAACAGAAATGTCTCACAAATAAGTATAGAAATATGCACAGAACGAGAAAGGTGATTAACCCCTTCGCTGCTAGGCCTTTCCCCCCCCTGTGCTAAGCCTTTCTTTGGCTATTTGGGGTAGTTCGCGCTTAGGCCCCTGTAACTTTTTGACCACATAAGGTAACCACGCCAAATTTGCGTCCTTTTTTTCCAACATCATGGGGATTCTAAAGGTACCCAGGGTTTGTGTATTTCCCTGGAGGGGACCCAGTAATTAGCCAAAATACAGCAACATTTTTTTTTTTTTTTTTTAAATGGGAAAAAAGGGCTACAGATGAAAGCGTCTGGTTTTTTCCCTGCAAATGGTAACAAAAAGGGGTTGTGGTGCTGAAATCACCATCTTCCCAGATTTTAGGGACAGTCAGACTTTTGTCAGAAAACCAATATTTTTTACACAGTTTTGGCATTTTTCTGGGACATAGCCTATTTTTGCTATTTTTTGTTGTTCTTTCAACCTCTTTCCAGTTAATGGTAGAAATGGGTATGAAAGCAATAATGGATCCTGGAAAGCTATACATTTTAGAAAAGTGGACAAAATTATGAATTCAGCAAGGGGTCATTTGTGTACATCCGTCAAGGTTTCTTTATAGAAACTAACAGTTAAATATAGGATAAATTGAAAATTAGTTGAAAAAAACAGCCATTTGTATCAACGCTTTCACCTGTAACTTCTTCTAATTATGACAGTTGTTTAAAAGCAATATACCATTACATCCGCTAGACCTTTCTGGTTGTGGGGATATATAGGACTTGTAGGTTCACCAAGAATCCAACGAACCCAGAGCCAAACACTGAGCAGCGTCTTGCAATGGTTTTTTATTATGTACCGGGTATATAGCAATTCATTTGGGAAAATGTATACATGGAAAAATCGGTATGGAAGACACCTATGTATTTCTGAAATGGGAACAAAATATAGAGTTTAGAAACAGTAGATATTTGCACATTTCCGAAATTGGGAGTACCCATACTAGCATGAGAATTATAGGTCATTTTTCAAAATGACTTCTTTTTTACACATTGTCTTTCATTTGGAAGGCACAAATGCATCGAAAGTCAATAGGTAATAACAGTTGCTCTACAATTCTGTGTTACCCTAAGTCTCCCGATAAAAATGGTACCTCACTTGTGTGGGTAGGCCTTGTGCCCACAACAGGAAACGGCTCAAAACGCAATGTGGACACACCACATTTTCACAATGAAAAATGACCCTTTTTTTGCAAAGTTGTAGTTTTTGAACTCTAGCTCTGCCGGCACCTAGGGATACCTAGCAAACCTATACATTTTTTAAAACTAGACACCAAGGGAAATCCAGGATGGGGTGACTTGACTGGCTCTCACCAGGTTCTGTTACCCAGAATCCCTTGCAAACCTAAAGAATTGTAAAAAAAAAACACATTTTCCTCACATTTCTGTGGTGGAAAGTTCTGGAATCTGCGTGGATCCATAAAATTCCACCCACCCCTCGTTCCCCAAAGTCTTTTGAGAAAAATGGTACCTCACTTGTGTGGGTAGGCCTAGTGCCCGCGACAGGAAACGGCCCAAAACGCAAGGTGGACACCCCACATTTTCACATTGAAAAATGACCCTTTTTTTGCAAAGTGCCTAGCTGTAGTTTTTTAACCCTAGCTCTGCCGGCAGCTAGGGAAACCTAACAAACCTATACATTTTCGAAAACTAGACACCCAGGGGAATCCAGGATGGGGTGACTTGACTGGCTCTCACCAGGTTCTGTTGCCCAGAATCCCTTGCAAACCTAAACAATTGTCACAAAAAACACATTTTCCTCACATTTCTGTGGTGGAAAGTTCTGGAATCTGCGTGGATCCACCAAATTCCACCCACCCCGCGTTCCCCAAAGTCTTCTGAGAAAAATGGTACCTCACTTGTGTGGGTAGGCCTAGTGCGAGCGACAGGAAACGGCCCAAAACACAAGGTGGACGCACCACATTTTCACAGTGAAAAATTACCCTTTTTTTACAAAGTGCCTAGCTGTAGTTTTTGAACCCTAGCTCTGCCGGCACCTAGGGAAACCTATCAAACCTATACATGTTTGAAAACTAGACACCCAGGGAAATCCAGGATGGGGTGACTTGACTGGCTCGCACCAGGTTCTGTTACCCAGAATCCCTTGCAAACCTAAAAAATTGTCAAAAAAAACACATTTTCCTCACATTTCTGTGGTGGAAAGTTCTGGAATCTGCGTGGATCCACAAAATTCCACCCACCCCGTGTTCCCCAAAGTCTTACGATAAAAATGGTACCTCACTCGTGTGGGTAGGGCTAGTGCCCACAACAGGAAGTGGCCCAAAACGCAACGTGGAAACACCACATTTTCACAGTGAAAAATTACCCTTTTTTTGCAAAGTGCCAAGCTGTAGTTTTTGAACCCTAGCTCTGCCAGCACCTAGGGAAACCTAGCAAACCTATACATTTTTGAAAACTAGACACCCGGGGGATGCCAGGGAGGTATGGCTTGCGTGGACCCCCCAACGTTTTCTTATCACTTTTGCCACACATTTTTGTGTGGGAAAGTTGTGGCATCACCGGGCTGATACAAATTTCCTACCACCCAGCATTCCCCCAGGTCTCCCGATAAAAATAGTGCCTCACTTGTGTGGGAGGCCCAACTACCCGCGACAGGCAAGGGCCCAAAACGCATTGAGGCGACATCAAAATTGCCTATCGCAAAACGACCTGGTTTCGCAAGGGGGGTCACCTGGGTTTTTGGCCCCGTGCTCGGCGGCCAGCTAGGGAAACCTACCAAACCCACACATTTCTGAAAACTAGACACCCAGGGAAATCCAGGATGGGGTGACTTGACTGGCTCGCACCAGGTTCTGTTACCCAGAATCCCTTGCAAACCTAAAAAATTGTCAAAAAAAACACATTTTCCTCACATTTCTGTGGTGGAAAGTTCTGGAATCTGCGTGGATCCACAAAATTCCACCCACCCCGTGTTCCCCAAAGTCTTACGATAAAAATGGTACCTCACTCGTGTGGGTAGGGCTAGTGCCCACAACAGGAAGTGGCCCAAAACGCAACGTGGAAACACCACATTTTCACAGTGAAAAATTACCCTTTTTTTGCAAAGTGCCAAGCTGTAGTTTTTGAACCCTAGCTCTGCCAGCACCTAGGGAAACCTAGCAAACCTATACATTTTTGAAAACTAGACACCCGGGGGATGCCAGGGAGGTATGGCTTGCGTGGACCCCCAACGTTTTCTTATCACTTTTGCCACACATTTTTGTGTGGGAAAGTTGTGGCATCACCGGGCTGATACAAATTTCCTACCACCCAGCATTCCCCCAGGTCTCCCGATAAAAATAGTGCCTCACTTGTGTGGGAGGCCCAACTACCCGCGACAGGCAAGGGCCCAAAACGCATTGAGGCGACATCAAAATTGCCTATCGCAAAACGACCTGGTTTCGCAAGGGGGGTCACCTGGGTTTTTGGCCCCGTGCTCGGCGGCCAGCTAGGGAAACCTACCAAACCCACACATTTCTGAAAACTAGACACCCGGGGGGTTCCAGGAAGGTATGGTTTGTGTGGATCCCCCAACGTTTTCTTACCCAGAATCCCCTGCAAACCTCAATTTTAGCTTAACAAATCACTTTTTCCACACATTTTTGTGTGGGAAAGTTGTGGCATCACCGGGCTGACACAAATTTCGTACCACCCAGCATTCCCCCAGGTCTCCCGATGAAAATGGTGCCTCACTCGTGTGGGAGGCCCAAGTACCCGCGACAGGCAAGGGCCCAAAACGTATTGAGGCGACATCAAAATTGCCTATCACAAAACAAGCTGGTTTTGCAAGGGGGGTCACCTGGGTTTTTGGCCTTGTGCTCGGCGGCCAGCTAGGGAAACCTACCAAACCCACACATTTCTGAAAACTAGACACCCGGGGGGTTCCAGGAAGGTATGGTTTGTGTTGATCCCCCAACGTTTTCTTACCCAGAATCCCCTGCAAACCTCAATTTTAGCTTAAAAAATCACTTTTCCCACACATTTTTGTGTGGGAAAGTTGTGGCATCACCGGGCTGACACAAATTTCGTACCACCCAGCATTCCCCCAGGTCTCCCGATGAAAATGGTGCCTCACTCGTGTGGGAGGCCCAAGTACCCGCGACAGGCAAGGGCCCAAAACGTATTGAGGCGACATCAAAATTGCCTATCACAAAACAAGCTGGTTTTGCAAGGGGGGTCACCTGGGTTTTTGGCCTTGTGCTCGGCGGCCAGCTAGGGAAACCTACCAAACCCACACATTTCTGAAAACTAGACACCCGGGGAGTTCCATGGAGGTATGACTTGCGTGGATCCCTCAACGTTTTCTTACCCAGAATCCCCTGCAAACCTCAATTTTAGCTTAAAAAATCACTTTTTCCGCACATTTTTGTGGCGACATCAAAATTGCCTATATTGGGGGGCGTGGTTTGCGCCCAACGAAGATGGTGGCATCCTGATCGCTCTCCAGTGGGAGTATTCTGTATTTCAGAGGCCGTTTCCCCTCATATCGCCAGCCGTTTCTTGAAGCAGAGGCAATGGGAGACTATCCAGCATTCCCAGGGTTATTTTCATGACCTTCTCAGTTCTTGTTGAATTCTTCTGTTTCCATACACTCTTTCCATGGCAGCAGTGCACGTTCCTGACAAGACGAGGCAGCAATAGAACGTTCATGAGGGGCCAGTCTCAGCTTACATTCTTTGTTCACTGAGCCTTATACTTGACACTTTCTGGTTTATTCCAGTAAGTTTTCTTTTTTTAATCACCTCCTTTATCATCATTTCGAGGAGGTCTGAGCATAAAAGTCATGAAGCCTGTTACTTAAATGAGCTTAAGCGCAGCAGAGAGATGTTTGTAGTGAATTAACACTGGTTTCTATTACAAGCTCTGGGAAGGTTTCATTCATCATATAGCTCAATGCTCTGTACTTTTGTCTTCTCTGAGGCTTCCTTAAAATGATTAGTGAAGTATTCCATTGTGGAAATAAAATAACTATTCAGGTTCATTCAATTCTCTAACACAGCACTTGTTGGAGAACAGGTGGGGCTGATTTTCTGTCAAGCAGGGGTACCTAGTTATCATTCTTTAGTCGTCGCAAGTACCATGGTTTCCCCTTAAGCAGCGCATTATTGAACTAACATGCATTGCTGTATGAACTGTCTATGAGATGCTCACTTTCATGATAAAGCATTCTTTTGGAGTGCTACTAGGTTTCTATATATCACCTATTACTGTATTTCTCCTTTTGGTTGAAACAATTCAAGATGGAGGATACGACTGTCTTGGCCTCTCGAAGTTCCTCCTCATCTGCACCCTAAGGAGGCATTCCTCCTTTGCATGCAACAAGAAAAGTATTGACTAAAAGATTGAAAAAAGACCCTCCGTCTCCTACAAAATCTGGTTCTTCAGTTTCCATGGATGTTCTGCTGGAAGAGTTTAGAGCTCTACGCTCATGCATAAAGGAGACCAATACGAAACTCCACAGTTTGGATGACAAGTGGTCTCAATTGGAAGAGAGGATGGTGTCAGCTGAACAGCACTATTTGGACCTCACCAATTCAGTTCATATGGTCCGTCAACTTCAGGCTCAGATCTCCTTGCTTCAAAAACAGGTTGAAGATTTAGAAAACAGGAATCGCTGGAATACCGTACCCATTTATGGTTTGCCAGAAGGAAAGGAGGGTCCTGACCTTTTTCCCCAAACTGCTTCATATGCTAGATTTTTCTTCCTTGAACATTCTGCATGCTCACAGGCTTGGTCATGTGCCCCATGCTGCATTTATTCCAGAAGACCTTGAGGAGTTATATTGTATTTTCTGAAATACTCAAATCTACTTAAAGTTTTGTCAGCTGCTTGATCCAGAAAACAGATGTTATGGTCTGGTAGCAATTTGTACTTTTCACAGGATTATGCTATAATTACTGCAGACAGGTGCAAAGATTTTCTTTCCTTGAGACCTGCACTCTGTTCCCTTGGAGCCCTGTTTGGCCTATTTCATCTATGCCTGTTCAAAGTTACCTACAATAACACCTATGAGGATCCTGCACATTTGTGAGCTTTTCTTTATGAACAAAACTTTGAGTCTAAGGACACCTCCAAATTTACTAAGTCTTGATCTGTATTTTTTCTTACAGAGCTGCGGCCTGTTTCTTTCATTTTGAGTAGTGTTTATGTTTGCTATTTACCTGTTGTTAAATTAGTCTCCTCATTCTGCTTATTATTCATCTAGTAATTGTTCTGATATACTTATCTTAATGTGTTCTTTACAGCCTAGTAAGTCTCCTACATCATCAACCTTCTCCCCCAATGTCGCCCCCCCTCGAGCTTGGATGTGTCATCCTTCTGTATGGTCTCAACAACCTCCATCTTATTTGACAATTTTTATAGGCATGTTTTCTGTCACTTATGTTCCTCATTCTATTTTTCTACTTTTTTGTCTTTCTATATCCCTATCTTCTTTAACCCTTTCAGTGCTCATGACGGAATGGTTCCGTCATGAGCACAAGTTCCAGTGTGCTCATGACGGAAAAATTCCGTCAATGAGCACATGCTCAGAAAATCCCTCTGCTGCAGACAGCAGAGGGATTTCCCTTTTTTGTTTTTTGCCTGGGGAGGTGGAGAAGAGCTTCCCCAACCTCCCCAGGCCTCTTTTTGAATTTCGTTGCAATGACGATCGCGTGCATGGCACGCAATCGTCATTGCAATGAAAACTAAACTGAAACTTAGTTTCAGTTTCAGTGTTTCAGTGCTCGTGGGGCTATCTCAGCCTCCCGAGCACCGAAAAAGATGGGAGAGGTATCGTTGGAAAGGGGAGAATCTCCCCTTTCCAATGGTACCCTTCCCTAGTGACTCCCTGCTTGGGGATCACCCCAGGGGGGCGATCCCCAAGCAGGGATCCACCCACTAGACACCAGGGAGGGGGGAGCGGCCCCTTGGGCAAGGGCCTTTGCTCCCCCATATTTTTTTGGGCACCACAGTCTTTCTGCCCCCCCCCAGGGGGCAGACAAGGGCAGTAGCCCCTAATATGCCCCCCGGGGGGCAGAAAGCCCACTAGAAACCAGAATTCTTTTTTATTGACGCTGGGGTGGGGGCTGCCCAAAAAGGGCATGGCAATGCCCCCACCCCACCTGGGAAATGTCAGTCTTTCTGCCCCCCCCAGGGGCAGATGGGGGCAATAGCCCCTGATCTGCCCCCGGGGGGGCAGAAAGCCCACTAGGCACGAGGGATTTTTTTTTTATAATGTAGGCGTGGGGGCTGCCCAGAATGGGCATGATAATGCCCCACCCCAAAAACAATTACCACAGTCTTTCTGCCCCTCCCCAGAGGCATATTGGGGCAATAGCCCTATATCTGCCCCCGGGGGGGCAGAAAGCCCACTAGGCCTCAGGATTTTTTAAATTTTTATTCAGGGTTGAGGTCAACCCAGAATGGGCATGCCAATGCCCACACCTCCCCAAAAAAGTGCCACAGTCTTTCTGCCCCCCGAGGGGCGGATGGGGGCAGTGGCCCCTGATCTGCCTCCGGGGGGGCAGAAAGCCCACTAGGCACCAGCGATAGCCCCCCAATATAGCACAGTTACCTATGAATTGTCCTCAAAGAGCTGCATGCAAACAGCATGGTATAGGTCAGAATGTTATGTTTTTTCCCCAGCCTTCCATTATCGTAATGTTGCTTAAAAGGGTCTGTTTGGGAGGAATTACCTTCTTATTAGTAAAGCCAACCCCAACCACTGTGGTACATTTAAAATCCCAGGTTTGTGCTTCTCCAGTCAAAACACTCTTATAATAAACTGCCTACCAGTATGGACGGCATGTAAGTCCTACACCTGGTTGTCCTCTTTGGCTTCTCTAACATTTCCTATAGACTGATTTACACACATAAGCTTGTCTCTGTATAATGTGACTGTGATGTGAAGTGCTCTGACACCCTACACTGGTATGAATAGTGCTAAAAATTGAATTAAATGTATGTGAGAGAGGGGCTATGGAGAGATGAGTGGCACTGTTGGAGAGTGGCAGTGTGAGAGTCTGTGGAAAAGGGGGTCATATATGGGGCACCGAATAAGATTGTTGCACCAGGCCTGATGACTGTTTTGCTCATAAGGACTATATCATCTGTGCATTACAAGGATGTTAATTGCAGCGTTCCTAGTTTCAGAATTTGGGCTAACATGGCAATGAAAGAGTTATTCATATCTGCGATGTGCAGGTTGAAAGCAGTGGCTCAAGATTGCACTAATGCTTCATGCCATTTTTTAATGTATACTTTGATGAAATTGATTGGCCTGCTCCTAGTTTACTCTTTCCAGGTATTAGAGTAGAACATTTGTATTGCTTGCAAATATTGCTGTGGTAGGCCCCACTGACCGAGTTTACTCCATAGCAATTCCTAGATACGTTTTCAAATGCCGACTTGAAGTAGACAAAGCACATGTCAAGTGGAGGTTTTTCTACTTAAAGATTTTTCAGTTAGTACTGAGAGTGCAAGAATGATTGAGATGGTTCCAAGGCCTTGGCGAAAACCTGTTTGATTATAGGGAAGCAGGTTTGAGTGCGAGCCCCAATCTTCTAAATCCTAGAGTGTCAAGTTAGCAAAGTATTTTGCCTCAATGCCTAATAAAGTGATCAAATTGTAGTTTGCTGATTTTGTCACAAGGCCCTTCTTATAAGTGGGCCAAGGACTGACCCAGGCCATGAGGCTGGAATAGTTATTTCTTGAAGAGCAATGATTATAAAGCTGGTTTAGATTATTTGCCCAGTAATTTGTACTGTGTTTAAATAGGCCTGCAGAAAGTCCAGTGGGGATGGGTGTGACATTTCATCTACTTCATTTGATGATAGAGATAATCTGGTTGTCTTCATAGGTAGCCACTTATAAAACTGAAACTAAAATTGTTTTTGGAAGTGTAACTTGTTTGACCCGGGAACTGTCATATAAGATAATCAGTTGGCTACTCCAGGAATCTTCAGAAACATTAGCATTGTTTACATGAGATAAACCTTGATCTCTTATACTTATAAAAGCCCAAACGTTTTTCGAGTCCTTTTTTTTCTTACAAGTACTACACAGTTTTTCTTGTAGTGTGTCATATGGGTGTTTTTTACCGACCAGGACACCTTTTAATACCTTTTCCTCATCTGTTGGAATTTTCCTGCTTGATCACTATCAAATAGCAGTTTTGAAATGATTCTAGTTTCTCTCGTCTTTAGCCTAGTCAGTAGTCCTCTCTATGCTTTAAGAGATTTGGAATATATTTGGAAGGTGGTTTGTTAGTAAGGACAGGTAGGTACCTACACCTAGTTACAAAACAAAATCACAATTACAAATGGGGTCCATTCAAGTTCTCAATAAATTAATCCTTGCTCAATCCTTGGTAGTTTGGCAGCAAGCAGACAGGATTAATTTAGGAGACAGGTGTGTAACGCATTTAAAAACACCAATACATTAAATAAGTAAGATACAACACACAATAAAAATCCAACATCAATTTATAACAATAGGAAATATTTTTATGATTAGAATGACACCAAAATAACGAAAATCAAATGTAGGGAACTGTAGAACTTTAAAGAATAAATACTTTCTAGTGCTTAAAAGCCAAAAGCACCTACTTGGGACATCAAGTCGCGCTTGACTGTGACAAAGTCAAAGTTTCAGGACACCCGCGATGGAGTGTGAGTCGGTTACAGTGAGCAGTAGGGCCCAGTCAAATTTTTACCTTCTGATGTAGTCAATTTTTTTGAGCTGTTTCTCTCGATTTTGAGCGAGGCTACTCGTCAGGTTGGCTTGCAAGTTGATGGCGGCGGCTTGCTTCAGCCGGAGGCCTTGTTGAAATCTTGGAGCTTGGGAACTTTCAGCAGGACAAATCTGGAATTCAAGTCGGGCCACGGTTCGACTTCGGCGGCTTGACTCTGGATGACAGGTTGGTCAACTTATAGAGCTTTTGGACAAAAATGTTCTAATTGATTCCAAATTTTTGGATCTTCTTATAGAAAATCCTTTCGGGCTCTTGAAGGGTCTACAACAGCAATCCAAAGTTCCAGAATCTCTGAACTGCTCCTTGGGAAGTTGGGACTGCGAGACCCACAATGCACTTGGCCAAATCCCTCAAAGTCCACCAAACACTGTCGAGCTGGCGGAGATGATGCAGGTGGAGCTCTTTTGACCTGTTTCTTTCAGGGAGTCCACTCCTCAAACGTTTAGAGTTAAGCAAAGTCCTTCTTTTGATGAAGCCTCAAGTGTGCAGTAGGTGCAGTCCTTATAAATGAGGTCCTCTTGGTGCAGGCCAGGGGTTCAGCAGGGCAGTCCTTCATTTTCTTGCTTCTTCCAGGCAGGGATCTGAGATGCTGGGCAGCTCTCCCATATTTATCTAGGCTTCTGGGCTGGAAAGCAAGGGCCACACCTGACCAATTGGGTGCAGGGTGCCACCCTCATTGATGACCACTTGTCCTAAAAAGCACTGTTTAATAAAACCCAAAATGAAGAAAATCTTTTCGGGAGCTTAAGGCCTGGCTAAGCCAACCTACAGGTGTGGTTAACTTTAGGGGTGGGCGGAATTTGCGTAGTCGCGTTACGCAAATCTCCGCGAAATTGTTAAAAATCTCCGCGAGCACGTAGAAATTCCGCAAAGTCGCGGAATTGCTGGTCCCACCCGTTCGCGATGTGTTTTTGCGTGCTCGCGGGGAAATATATCGCTAACTTGCCCATGCGGTCGCTAACGGGCGCGGCCATCTTGTTTTTCACTTGTCCCGCCCGCTCGCGATGGTTATTTCCTGTTCTGGGTCGCGTATTGCATGCTCCCGCCCGCTCGCGATGCTTATTTCCAGTTCCGGGTCGCGTATTGCATGCTCCCGCCCGTTCGCGATAAGTATTTCCTGTTCGGGAACGCGTATTACGTGTTCGCGACGCTTTTGCGTGCTCGGGGGGAAATATCGCGCGAACTTGCCCATGCGGTCGCAATGGGCGCGGCCATGTTGTTTTTCACTCTATTGCTATGGTTCTGGGCCTGCTTTTGAATCCTCCCTCTATCTTTTCAATCCTTTGTTTCTGTAAACTTTTTTTGGTCTTTTTTATTTATTATCTATCTCTCTATTTTCCTGATTCTATATTTTGAGTTTTTTTCTACTTTTTGTGTGTTTTTAACTACTTTTTCACACTTTTTCTATTACCTGCTTTTTAATTTCTTTTACTTACTTTTTTTAATTCCTACCTTTTCTTTTCCACCCCCGCCTACCCAGAACCATGGCAAAGGGCCACAGCCACAGGGCTCGTAGTCGCAGCCAGAGCCGCGACCGCCTTCCTTGCGGAAGGCGGCGCCAGAGGGTGCAGGCACGGGCCTTATTCGGTGAGGCGGAGGTGGCCGCACTGGTTTTTTTGTTCAGCGCCACCTCCCCTTAACCCTGGCAGCAGGCGGCAGGCCTGGGTCCGGGTACGGGCTCCGGGAGCGTCGGCAGCGGTGGGGCAAGGTGCGTCGGGCAGTGTTTCGCTGCTCTGGTGTCCGGCGCACCAATAATCAGCTGACGCACCGGTGGTCCGATATTCTGGACCGGGAGCAGGACCTGCTGGACCTGCTAGGAGTGGAGGTCCCGGGGCTTGGTGAGTAGCTATTTAATATTACTACTTTGTGTTCTTCTGCTCTGTGTTATATATTGCGAATATTTTTTTTTCCGACCAGCAAGAATGCTGCTGCTTACATTGCAGGTAAATTACGTTTAAAAATCTGAGATTGTTATGACACAGGCGCTCAGCGCTACTAATCTTACTTGTTTGCAACTTTGCGCTCGCTTGGCCTGATGATTATGTAAGAGTTTACTTTAGAGAACGTAAGTGACGTAATGCTAGAGAGAGTAGTCCTTCCTTTGTCCTCCTGCCACTAAGAAGGGATAGTGGTGGGTTGATAGGTTTAGTTACTTATTAGTTGGTAATTTTTAAGTGGTGTGCGTGATGCATCCTCTGTCACGTCACGTGCTGCTGAGTGCTGCTTACCCCAGTCCTTAGTAGAACCTTTTGTAGTTTGTTTACTGAGTGTTAATAGGCTTATATCATCACTAGCAGAACATCAGCAGCAACCAGCCAACAATTTGGTGTATGCAAAAATGTATGCATGTGTCCTCCATCTATGCATTTTTGAGGACTAAAATAAATGGAAATGCAGACTTACTGAACAATTGGCCCGTCTGGATTGGAATAGGTGGGCTAGGTCAGGTGGTAGTTAGGCTTGCTAGACGGTCCGTGAATCTCGCAATACTACCAGTCGATCAGATTAGATAGGTAAATTTTATTGCAATTGTTGTTACCAAAAATGTTTTTGGTGCGTAATTGAAAATATTTTATTTATTTCACACCAAACTTTAATTTTTGTCTCTTTCTTTATGAAATCTTACATGATCAGCACCCAGGGGCAAGAAGACGGGGTCACAGCCGGCGGGCCAAGAAGATCTCCAAGATGCCTCCCAGGGACAGGACCGCTCCTCTATCGAGGGCTCTGCTGCTGGCCCCAGTAAGTCCTCCAGTGGTTAATATTAATAATTATATTTCCCAAACTTTTCCTGCACCTTATTTTTTCCGAACTATTATTTCAGTATCCTAATTATAATTTTTACAAATTCTTCTTTGATCTATACTATCTGTTTCTAAATTCTTGTTATCCCTGCCTCTAACTGCGTCTGCTATGACTCTCTGTACTACTACTATTAGTCTGTCTGTAGCTAAGCTTGCCCGAGTTGGCCACTCTTTATTTAAAATATTTTAAATAAAACTCAGATTCACCAATAGCTCTAGCCATTGAGTCCAGTCCTTTGGGTTGTCCTCTTCTACTACTTCTAGTCTTCTTAATCTTGAGGCTTTTCGACAATTCCCACCAAGAAAATGCCCAACCACATTTTACAATTTTTGATAGGATAGGACATACTACTACTGTTGTAGGGATTCTGCACATACAGAACTTTGCACAAGAAAATAGGACGTTGGTGATGGGAGGTTGGACCTTCCTCACACCTCAATCAGAAGCCACCACAATCCCCTGACCGACTAGTTATACTGTCTCATTAGGTCTCCGAAACCCCCCCCAAAATACCCAATGAGTAGACAACTCAGAACATAACACTCCCGACCTCTGTCTCGGAAGCAATGCACACCCTTTCGCTCACTCTCTCGTGTAAGTCCACACCAAATACCACCGAGTCTATGTAAGTTCAAAAGGTTTATTTCCAACTGACAAGCTCTGTACGTTGTTCTATAATGCAGCAGCAACAGCAAAATGCATAAGATTAAAACAATAAACATTGTTACACTTACAACTACAAGTCCATAGAAGCCAAAAGGCGAGATCATGATAACTGAACAGTGGTGGAAGAACCACGCTCCCCTTCGTAGGAATCTAGTTTATATAAAATTATAAATGGAGATGTGAGAATTCTGGGGACCCCTCACCTTATAAGAACCTAGTACTGGTTACATCATAAGCTCTGCAAAGCTCTGCTTCTTCGTATAAGGGAATCTTCCGTCTGTTATGAGAAAAATGGTGCGCGTTAGTATAGTGCAAGCATTTCTCAGTCGTGCCAAAAAGTGTAGTATTTTTATGGATAAGCAATATGGACTAACACCAGAACTCCATAACAAAGTGGCTTGTTTTTCGACCTTGTACGCAGCGCTCAGACAGTAGCAGTATGAGCTCATGTGGGCTCAAAGGCGTCTTTCTCAACAAGCTGCGAGGTAACTTGCACAAAAATAAAAGACACAAAGCTAAAATGGTTGCATGGCTCGGGGTAACTTAGCAAAGACTAGAATGACCCTAGGGACCATATAACACTTACACTACTAGTGTCTACTCTACTACCTGATTTGTACTACTGATGTATGTTGTATATGTATTATGTATGTATTAACTTTTTTTCAATCTTGCTAGTGAAAAATAGGGGGAGGTGTATATGGCATCTGAAAAATGTGTAATGTTTTTTCTAGGCGTACTACCGACCACCAGTACCGGGGCCAGCGGCGAAGGTGACGCGGCCGCTGAGGGTGCAGGCGATGTGGCAGTTGTAGGAGGAGCTGCAGGGGGTGAGCCAGCAGCAGTGGCGGGCGGTGGAAAGTTATATTCCTAATCCTTACTTATTGACATTACACTCGCTGCAAGGGTGTAATGTATACTGTACTGTTGAGACTTAAGTAAGAAGTTGTTGTGAACGGTTGAAGAAGACACCCTTTACTTAGCATTAGCAATGGGAGTGTACTGAGTAACCAATGGCCTCTTCTATCGTGACTTCAACTCAGCTGTGAAAGTTTTATGGAGAAGACTAAAAGTCAGATCAGATGACCTTGATGGATGGGTTGAACGAAAAGAGAAAGAAGGGTGGAAGGAGGAAGGACGGGCGAGATTTTATATTTATGACTGGCAGAGAAGGATACGTGGGATGCATGCATAGGTGTCTGATAGGAATCAGATGCATGGGTGGTGGAATGCCTGAAACTCCCACAAATGTTCGAGGCCGAGGTAGTGGGAGGATAGATACATACCGCAAATGTTACGTACTGTGCTTGCTAGTGCTACTGTGCCACTATGTGTAGAATGAATTTGTCTGACTGCTTTGCTAAGAGTATATTTTACAATAGTCTTGTTTTTTCTTCTTGATATAGCTACTCCTTCCAAAGGTAAAGTCGACAGGAAGGAGTTGGCAGCCAAGGCCCGGCGCCGGAAGCTGGAGGCCATACAGGCTGAATACCAGCGGCTGGTGGTTCTAGAGGAGGAGGAGGAGGAGGCAGGCGGCAGCAGCTGCAGCCTCCTCCAATGCCCCGGGCCCCAGCCACCCCCCTCCAGTGTTACGGCGCCACCGCCTGGCAGCCGCCCGCCGCCACACTGCAAGAAGCACTGCTGCCCCCCCCTGTGGATGCAACTGCTGCGTGCTGAAGCGCCGCGTGGCCCGCCTAGAGGAGCGCATCCGTGTCCTGGAGAGGCGAGCCCGCTGAGACCCCGTTTATTTATTGCCCCTTTTTTATAGCTTATTTTGGTGGGTGGGAATCGGGCGTTGGGTTTTGGACTATTGGACATTTGTTGGACTTTTTCGTTCCGGGACATGGACATTGGTTGGGGTTAGGGAGAGGGGTGGGTCAGGTGTTGTGGGATTTTTTTTACATAGTTTATTTTTGTTAGGGTATTAAATTACATATTTAGACTTTATATACGATGTTGTTAATGTTTTGTGGGTGGGGTTACTGTTTTACGTTACACTGTTTCCTTGCTGGTGCAGTGCCACAGCCAGTGTTTGATTTAAATAATTGGCTGAGTTACTAAGACACAAACAGACAGATGCGGTACCCCTCACTGAGGGACTTGTCCTACTAGTACTGTCAGTCTCTCCTCCTAATCTATGCATTCTGCAACTGGACTCAAAGGGGTGTGTGAAATAGAATTAATGAAAAAAATTCCGTTATTAATTATGCCTCCCCCAAACTTCTTCTCTTACCTGTGCTTGATGTTTAACTTGGGCACGGCGATGGCTGCATGGTGATGATGGTTTTCTTTCCCAACATGCCATGGTTGTGGTGGTAGTAGTAGTAGACCCTGGCAGTAGCATTTGCAAAAAAAGAAAATGAGACAGTCAGTCGCCTGAGAGAGACTGTGGGAGGAGTAGTAGAACGAAGTACAGTACGGAACTTACTGCCAAACAATAATATGCCAAAATACAAGGAAACATAATGGTGGCGGGGATAGCCTAGTACATAGAGTTACAAACTCTAGCTGTGTCGAGTCACTCTACTAGGCCTACAGTACACTCAACACAAGCGTAACCATTAGTGCTGTTTCGGAGGATGACAACAAATCCAATCTATGCCGGCAATTAATGCTGATGGATTAGGTTCCTTTGGTAAACAAATTATCTCGCAAATATACTGCTCATAGGTGGGCAAGCAGAAGAAGATCCTCGCCCTGCCTTGAAAATGAATTTTTGTTGCTTTAGCCACATCCGCCTCAGCAAGCGTGTGATAAATTATTGGTGTACATTTAATTTAGTCACACCTCAATAAGTCACACAGCCCGGGGGAAGAGGGTTAGGGTTTGATGAATGGTTGGGAAGGGGGTTTTGGGAAAGGTTTGACAAAGAAAAACAGTACGCATGGACAACAACAAAACACAATCTTGGCAGACAACCATATCCATAAATCTGTTAAGGGAGAAAAAGGAAATGCATGCATGATGATGATAACTTGATGGTTAATGATAGTACTTACTAACTACTACTACTAGACAATTAGACAGTACAGGGCAGCAGTATATTATGCAATTTGCCTTGCCTGTCTGCCCTCAGAGAGACCCGAATTACATACAGTTTCTGTTCTGTTGTACCGGCCCGGGCTTAAAGATAGCAAAGAAAAGTCAAAAATAGCTGTAGGGATGAATTGAATTATAAGCAGAGAGCAAACATAACAACAACAACAACACACAGTAGTAATGATTGAAGACAAAAAATGAATCAAATTTAAAAGATGATGAAAGTTGATACTGTTACTGTATGTTATCCTGGTCAAAATGGGGAGTTGCATCTCGGCATTCGTCTTGGTCCTCCCTTCCATGGACGCTCCGGCCATCAATCTTGGGTGACGCCACTGCCTGCCTGGCAGATGTAGATTCATTGGTAAGGTAAGTGAGAGTTGTTTTTCCCAGTGTAGCACAGGGTAAGGGCCGGCCTGTAATTGCAGATGGGAAAACAAAAGGGATATTGAAAAATCAAGTAGAAAAAAAAATGCCTAAATTACGGTGGAGTGCAACAAGAACACTTTCAGAGGCGGCATGGATTTGGATACATCATGTCTACTCTAGTCTGTTTCCAGCATTAACCTCCAACAACAATAGGACAGAGCAGGCCCACGGCACCCTTGACCCATCCTCCATTTAGCGTACCTTTTTTGACAGAGGCAGACAAAGCAGATATACAGCAACATAGCATTTTACAAATTAAGTGACTAAATCAATGCCCCGCTGTCAGTCATACCACCACACTCGACTCCACCACTACACAGACATGTAGGTCTGCAGTGGTTGTTGTTGACTTGGTTACCTTTTAATGCACTCATGAAACGCACTGAGTTATTCCATCAATCATCTCGGATCATACTGAGTGACTGCGAAGATATTATGTCACTGTGGTCATCATCATGGTGTGTTGTCCAACTCAGTGTGCAGTAGTGTACAGATTGAGTCCCCTTTCCATATTCAAAATGCAATGGATCGGCCTGCAGTAGAAGTAGAAAATTGTTATTAAAAAACAAGAATGGAAACAAACATTGCATTGAGTTACTTTTAGTGTGTAGATTAGATAATAGTACATGCACTACAAACAACAACAACACAAATCACTCAGTCAGCGTCCAATGCATGTCATCATTCATTACCTGTTCCTTCTCATCTTCAGTTAATGGGCAGTCTGTATCGGCTCGGAAAGGAGGATAGCTATAGTAGTCATCATCATGTTCCACTTCTTTTGGAGAGACTCAACGAGGCAAGATTTTAGTTTTTCTTCGATTATGCTACATCCAATCATCATCTGGCTTGAGGGCAATAGATTTAGGTCGATTCAGGAGGATGGAGGAGCAGGACTTGGAGGAGTGGACTGAAATGCAGACAGCTGAAACTCATATAAGGCAATAAAATACGAAGACGGTGGTGATGGATTTGTTGTGATTTGAAGTTTCCAAACAGAAAGACAGACACACAAATAGAAGTAAATAAGGGAGAACCACAGTAAGAAGTGGAAGCCTAGTTGTCAGGCAAGTATAGCTCATCCTCAAACTCTGGGGGTTCAACCAGAAGTAGGTAATCAGCATCCAACACGCTACTTCCGTCACCTGAGCCGCTGTCCTCATCTTCCTGCGTTGATTCATGTATTGTGTAATTCGGTGGTATAAATTGCTGATTCATTTTGATCATGGTTAACCTCTCCACGTTTTTGGGTGAGAGACTGGTCCTTTTCACTGTTACAATGGAACCAGCAGCACTGAAAACACGTTCAGAAGAGACACTTGTGACAGGGCAAGCCAGATAGTTTATCGCCAGCCTGCTGAGCACTGGCCATTGGCCCCTTTTGCCATACCAATACCGCAATGGGTTTTGATCAATGTAGACCTCTGTTGGGTCATCCAGGTAGGCCTGGACCATTCGGTCAATGTTCAGGGGTGCTACACTTTGTTCGGCCTCTTTTGTCTTTGCATCAGCACTGGACCTAGCAAGTCCTTGCTGTAAATACCAATCCTGTGCCGTTTGTACTGGGGCTGATGATCCGGTTCTTGCTGTTGTCGATAGTGTTGGTGACAGCTGTGAACCAAATGCACTGCCCACAGGCTCTGAAGTTGAACTTGACGCCGGATGCCCTGCTGCAGTACTTGACGTGGGTTTGAGGCCTTTAATTACCAGCCGTTCATTTTCCAATGTACTGGCTGCCTCAGCTATCCAAGTTTTGTACCGGGCAACATCCACTTCTGAAAAAGGGAGTAATGTCTTACTGTGCAGTGCCGATTTGTACCGTGGATCCAGAATTGTGGCACAAATGTAATGTTCTTCTGACAGAATCTTATTTTGCACCCTTGCATTTTCACTTAAGCGACATGATAAGCTCTCCACCAACTCATATGCTTCTTTTTTTCCTCCACACCTATGTACGCTTCAGACACCTCCTTCAGCTGTTGCTCTAGCATGTGCAACAATGGGATAGCTTGGCCCATAGTACAGTCCTCCTTGCTGACTTCACGTGTGAAGACCTCGAAAGGAAGAAGCATCTCTGTAAGAGATTTAACTAGGCACCATTGGTCCATCTGAAGGGTCATGCCTTTCACAGTAGCATCCGCCCTTCGCATGACATATTCATTGATTGGTCTGTACTGCTCAAACAGACGGTCAAGCATGTAATACGTTGAGTTCCAACGTGTTGCCACCTCCTGGATCAGTGCTTTGACTGGCATTCTATAGTCACGTTGAATGATCCTCAGCTGCTTCCGGGCTTTAAAAGAATGGCTGAAATGCGTGCATATTCTGCGGCAGGTGGTCAGTAAGTTGCTGACTATGGGTTCTTTTTTCAGAAAGTCTTGAACTATAATGTTAATGCAGTGCGCCAAACACGGGACCCTGAAATAGGCACCAAGCGCCATGGCCTTAAGTATATTACTGCCATTATCCGAGGCAACAAAACCAATGTGAAGCCCTCTGGGGCGCAGCAATTCAAAGACCTTGCTGTTAAACTCTTCCAAAATGTTTGCAGCAGTATGAGATTTCTCCATGGCGAACATGGCTACAGTTGCATGTTTCCGAGAAGCATTAAAAATCTCAGCTGTGTCAACAGCACCTACTTCAGATAGCTTTTCTCTAACCCCACAAAAGAGACCCAGTGTGCAGTGATGCACATGTAATCAGTGGCTTGGCAACTGGTCCACATGTCTGTTGTCAGGTGGATTTTGTGATCAGCACTCTGCTGCAAAGCTTGTCCAACCAATTCCAGCACATCGTGATGTAGTGCTGGAACAGCAACTCGGGCAAAATAGGACCGGCTGGGAACCTTCCATTTAGGGCAGATGGCTGACACAAATTCAAGGAAACCCACCCCTTCCACAAAAGAAAAAGGGAGAAGGTCCAGCGCTAACATTTTAGCCAGCTTCGCATTGTACAACCGTGCCGTTGGGTGGTTGCGTTGGTACTGCCCCTCCGACCTAAGCATGCTGTCAATGGTAGGCTGGAATATTTTCCTTTGTGGTGCACCCTTCTTCTTGAACCCAGTTAGGCTCAACGACGCCGCACTTTTGCTCATTGCAGTGCCCGGTTGCCTTGGTGTCTCAGGCTGACTCTTAGTACGGTGCCACTCAGATGTTGCTGAGGATGTGGGCGTTACCACTACACTGCTGGGGGTAGGGCTAGAAATGTCTCCCTCTTGTTGACCTTCCACCGCGATCATATCTTCCCCTACTTCTTCATCCCCAACAACAGCAATTGGTCCAGTTTTACTTTTTTCTAAGTGAAGTAGGTGAGCCTCCCACTTGATACTGTGGTGTTTTTTGAGATGACTTGTTTGTCCTCCGGTACCATAGTTTGTACCAAGCTTACCCCGCCTAACAGCCTGCCGACAAATTGAGCATATAGCAATGTTCTCCTCCTTACTGCTAACCGAAAAGAAGTCCCAAACTGGGGAGGAGAACTTTCTGGCGCTGCTGGAGGTGCCACTTACAATACCAGATGAACTGGAGGGTGTGCCTGGAATTTGACTCTGTGCACTTACATTACCACCACCTACTGAGGTGGTGGTTGAGCTGGATGTAGGTCCCTGCCGGGCCTTTGCAAAGGCAAATATGGAAGCTGGAGGTCGTGTTGGCGTTACCTGTGTTGGTGGTATCCGTGCTACATCCCTCGCAGCGATTTTGGATAGTCTAATAATGTTGGTCTCCATCTCCGCAGGCCCAGGAGTGATGTTCATGATGACTGGCTCTTCATCATCATCATCATCACCCCCCTCGTCTACATCTACCTCCATAACTCTAAGGCTTTCTGGAACCTTCCTTTTCACTAGCCTTGTCTTGTGGCGTGCATCACTCTCAGGCTGAGCTAGTGGCTTCCAAGTGGCATCTAGATCATCAGAAGCGGGGCTTGAACAAGAAGTTGATGGACTAACCCTCCTTTTCCTTGCTGGGGGTCTGGAAGACAATGGATCTTCTGGAACAGTGGCTTGCTCCTCTTCGTCTGCAAAAAGCTCGATTTCCTAAACTGCCCCTACTTCAGGTGGAACAACTACTATTGTGGGCTGTGGTTCCGGCTGCGGTTCCGGCTGCGGCTGTGGTTGCGGCTGTGGTTCCGGCTGCGGCTGGGGTTGCGGCTGTGGTTCCGGCTGCGGCTGGGGTTGCGGCTGTGGCTGGGGTTGCGGCTGCGGCTGGGGTTGTGGCTGCGGCTGGGGTTGCGGTTGTGGCTGGGGTTGCGGCTGTGGTTGCAGCTGTGGTTGCGGCTGTGGTTGCGGCTGTGGTTGCCCACTTATCTGCTGAGTTTCCGCCTGCGAGTGCGTGGATTGGGTGCTACTTTGCGATAATGACATTTCAACATCACTGGTCGTTAGTAGACTGGCTACCTTTGCCACAGTCATGGGCTTGGGCCTAGGTTGCTGGGGTGGGCCCGCTGATGCGGAGGTGCTGCTCCCAGCTTGGTCCCCGCCGGACACCGCTGCTGCAGGCGTAAGTTTTTTTACCAAAAAACACATCGGCCGGCACACCAGTCTTGGCAAGTGCCACTTCCTTCTTCTGTTCCTTCTTCTTCTCACTGGCAACTTTCTTGGTACTGGAGGACCTGGTACCTTTCTTTGGGGCCATCTTCTTCAGATATCAGCAGGACGCAGGTGCACAAGTTGCAGAGATGTCTGTGGTGGTCACACGTGGACGTGACGCGCAGCAAGACTTCTGCCTGGCAGTACAACGGGTGATGATGATGACACCTCCTCCTCTGTCTTTTTGTGCACCTAGGCTAAAAGCAAAGAAGCCAGGAGAAGAACATCAGTAAAATGTTGCATTTGTTGTTGTGGTTCAATTACTAGTAGTACAAACAAACAAATAAAAGATATAAATTAGTGTAGCCATTTGTGAGACTGTCAACAAGGGCTTTCATGGTATACTGTGTACACTGTCAGGAAGGATAGGAAAGAAGAGGAACAACAACAAAAATACAAATGTAATAGAAGTGGACCCTGTTTGGCATTAAATTATTTGCTCATCACATCATTCAGGGAGCTGCAGCTGGCAAAGGGGATGGATGCAAGCAGTAAGCCAAGAGGAAAACCATGCAGGCCTAAATGGCAAAAGCAGCACACTTATAACTCCCACCAGAAATGGCCACCAGCCACATGGACACTCACAAATCACAAGCAACAAGCATGAGGCCTGGAAAACAATGTACTGAAAACAGGCCTACGATAGCCAGGCAAAGGCTGCATGCTAAACCACACTGCTTTGCCTGTAATGCAATAAAATTTTAAAACGAAAATCCACAGGGCTAAACAAGGCCTGCAGCACACCACACACAACTAAGGCATGTATTTAACACACAGCCCAAAAAAGTGAAATACACCCAAAAATACACATTTTGCAATTCAATCCAATGCCATCCATGTGCCCTCAATGATGTTTAAAAATTCAACAGAACACACAGAAACAGTTGTTTCATGCACCCCTGACTACCTCTGCGCCTACTGGATGAAGGGCCTGTTGGCAGACTAGGCCACAAGCTTGCAGGACTATGGATAAAAGCACACTACCGGGCTTCACAATGGCCAGGCCCACAACAAGAAACTGAAGACAGACAATGCAGGCCTATGGCAAAAAGCACACTGCCTGGCTTCAAAATGGCCACCAGCCTCATGGCCAGGCCCACAACAACAAAAAAACTGAAGACAGACAATGCAGGCCTATGGCAAAAAGCACACTGCCTGGCTTCAAAATGGCCGCCAGCCTCATGGCCAGGCCCACAACAACAAAAAAACTGAAGACAGACAATGCAGGCCTATGGCAAAAAGCACACTGCCTAGCTTCAAAATGGCCACCAGCCTCATGGCCAGGCCCACAACAACAAGAAACTGAAGACAGACAATGCAGGCCTATGGCAAAAAGCACACTGCCTGGCTTCAAAATGGCCGCCAGCCTCATGGCCAGGCCCACAACAACAAAAAACTGAAGACAGACAATGCAGGCCTATGGCAAAAGCACACTGCCTGGCTTCAAAATGGCCGCCAGCCTCATGGCCAGGCCCACAACAACAAGAAACTGAAGACAGACAATGCAGGCCTATGGCAAAAAGCACACTGCCTGGCTTCAAAATGGCCGCCAGCCTCATGGCCAGGCCCACAACAAGAAACTGAAGACAGACAATGCAGGCCTATGGCAAAAGCACACTGCCTGGCTTCAAAATGTCCGCCAGCCTCATGGCCAGGCCCACAACAACAAGAAACTGAAGACAGACAATGTAGGCCTATGGCAAAAAGCACACTGCCTGGCTTCAAAATGGCCGCCAGCCTCATGGCCAGGCCCACAACAACAAGAAACTGAAGACAGACAATGCAGGCCTATGGCAAAAAGCACACTGCCTGGCTTTAAAATGGCTGCCAGCCTCATGGCCAGGACCACAACAACAAGAAACTGAAGACAGACAATGCAGGCCTATGGCAAAAGCACACTGCCTGGCTTCAAAATGGCCGCCAGCCTCATGGCCAGGACCACAACAAGAAGCCTAGGCCACAAAGGAAACACATGCAGGCCTTAGTATATGGCAAAAGCAGCACACTTATAACTCCCACCAGAAATGGCTACCAGCCACATGGACACTCACAAATCACAAGCAACAAGCAGGAGGCCTGGAAAACAATGTACTGAAAACAGGCCTATAATAGCCAGGCAAAGGCTGCATGGTAAACCACACTGCTTTGCCTGTAATGCAATAAAATGCAAAAACGAAAATACACAGGGCTAAACAAGGCCTGCAGCACACCACACACAACTAAGGCATGTATTTAACACACAGCCCAAAAAACTGAAATACACCCAAAAAAACACATTTTGCAATTCAATCCAATGCCATCCATGCCCCCTAAATGATGTTTGAAATTAATAAATACATCACACAGCAAAGGAACAGTTGTCTCATCATGTTTCATCTTGCACCCACCCATGACTAGATCTGGGCCTACTGGCTACCCACAACTATTTATTTTTAAAAATGATGAAAAGTACAAAAATTGTAGTTGCAGCAACTGCAATGCCCCAATCAAACAACACCAACTTACTTGTAAAATCTCAAATCCCAAAATCCTCAAATCCAATGATAATGATGCAGCAGACACAAAGAGTGATCCTTCCAACTCAAATCCAAGTGAAAAATGAACAGGAGATGGACAAAGCACTGGGAGGAGCCTGCTGGACAGGAACAGGAAGTAGGAGACTCTGTGGCACTTCCTCCCTCTCCCCCAAAAAATTTGACAAAAAAGGACAGCCAAATATCAATCTGAGGTTTTTTTTTCATCCAAATCATCAATTTATAGAAGGTTTTATGCTGCTTGCGATGTTATTGTTCTCCAGATTGAAAATTTTGCGTGTTCGGGATCGCGAGCTTGACCAACATTCTGCCGGATGTCCGATGGCGCGCCCGAATGACGTGTTCGCAATCGCAATCTCTCTCGCGATGCACGATGGCGCAGCGAATGACATGTTCGCAATCGCACACTCTTGCGTTGTCCGATGGCGCGGCGAATGACGTGTTCGCAATCGCAAACTCTCGCGGGATAACGCGGCCGGCTACCGTAATCTCGTGGCGCACGCGAACGGATAGGAAAACCCATCGGCGAACGCAGGAATCCCGGTAAGTCTCTATCGCACGAGCTAGAACGCATTTTAAAGCGCGAACAAGAAAATAATTCCGCTACGCCGCGGATCGCTGAATTGTTGACAATTCCGCGTTGTCCGCGGAACGCAAAACTGCCTAAATTCCGCAAATTCCGCGAGCGGAGCGGAATTGGATGCCCAGGGTTAGTTAACTTCCCCCTAACACTCCCCTTCCAGCCCCTCTGATAATTCAGTTATTGGGGCTCCTATTTGGCTGGGGGTGCAGGAAGTGAGGGTGGGCCTGGTTCCTGTCCTCATTGTCTTTTTCCCTTTGAAGACCAATTTGCCACTGAAGATCTCCTCCTACCAGATGCCTCTTTATTTCCTTTCAGGCCACTTCACACCTCGCCAGAGCAGTTTGACTCAGCCTGTCAAAGGCCGGCCAATCAAAAGAGGCTGTTACAGGGCTGAATTCAGGCACATTAGAAAATCAAGTTGTATAACTTAATTTCTGACACAGTTATAATAAATCCAAACTTGGCAAGCTGTTGGAATCATATTAACTGTTATTTTGACATTTTGAAGTATCATTTCACACACTTCTGTCAATAGTTAGCCTTTGGTAAAGTTTAATAAAGCGTTCCCGTGGTAGCCTAAGGAGCTAATGCACTACAATTGGCAGTTTTTCCCTCACTAGGGCTTATAAAACATGTTTTATAATGTCCCTGCTTATTTTACCAGAGCACCCTGCCCTTGGGGAACATAGGGTAGACATTAAGGGGCCGATTACGATTACGGTCAAACTGGCTCTGAACAGCAATCGGTTTGTCCGAATCCGATTCGGAAGCCTTGTTTCCGACTGACTCTGAAACATTTCCGACGGACCGATTATGATGGTCGGAAACCGTACGGACTGTCCGACTCGGTTCCGACTCGCTTCTGAATGCCATTCGGAGACACCGAGTCGGTCGGAGCCGACTCATACGTCTTTACGGGTTGCGTTTCCGACCGAGCGATTACAATGTTGGATTCGGACAGCCTTTCCAAATGGGTCTGTCTGACACGGATCGGCTGTCGGAATCTGACTTTGGGGGGCCCCCTTCACCCAGAGGCCTCTGTTTGGGGCCGGTGGGGGTACCCAAGAGTCCCCATTTTCCAACATTGCACAGTGTGGCAGGCACCAAGGGCTGCCCGCCACAGGGTGAAAGGTTTTCCGGAACCACCCCTTTTTTCAATGGGAGCCTGTGTAGTCGGTCGTAACACAGGCTCCCATTGAAGTCAACAGGAGTCCGACCGAACGGTGTTTGGAAATATCGTAATCGGTCTGTCGGACTCCCTGAAGCCGAGTCGGTCGGAAACCATTCCGAAACCGAGTCAGTCGGAATGCTTTCCGCCCTAGGTGTGACTTATATGTATAAATCAGATAGTTTAAGACTTTGGAAATACCTTTAATTCCAAAATTGAATTTGGACATAGGTTAATTTTGAAAGCAGCCTGCAAAGCAGGGCTGGCTTTTAAAATGACAGCAGCCAACACAGCAGTGCACACTTAAGTGCATTACATCTACTGGATCTCTAAACCTACATGCCCTACCATATACTAGGGAGTTACAGGTAGGTTGTCAATACCAATTGTAACTATACCTAATTACCATGTGCCTTTTACACAGAGCACAGGCCCTGGGTCTCGTTACCAGGGCCCAGAGAACAATCAGAGTCAGAAAAGCATCATCTAGTAGTCAAAATGGGGGCAAAAAGTGGGGGGACATTGCAAAAGGCCTGGTTTCTCACAAATATAATTTGTTAATAGTTTTTGTCGGGCTGAATGAAATTCCCTTTTCCTGACTTTGGTGACTGAACTTGTTGCTTATCAACATTGTAGCATTCTCCCATTCTCTAATGTAATTAATTGATATGATTGATCATTGCATTTGCCTGTTCCATTGGCAAAGAATGTAACAGCAGTGTGCAATAGTCAAAAACAAATTGCAGATTCCAGCACTTGTATTACAAATCACTGTGCCCACTTACAGCTCTCAATGCCATACACAGATCTCAGAGTACATATATATCCTTTCACCTGTCCTACACTCAGCCAAAAAGCATTTGGATTCAGATATAGTTTTGCTACATGCAGTATGTCAAATGCTGTGGGCTAAAAAAAATAGGATAAGCTGAAGATGACGCTCCAGGTATGTGGCAGCATAACATGAATTTAATTGCTTAGCACACACTGCACATTGGCTTGCCTCTAACTGCTACAATTTTACGCAAATATAGAAACTGGGGCATAGCTGATGAAAGCAATGTATCCAAGATCGCACAACATGCACTGTCAGGGTTTGAACGGTTAACTAAATTTTAAATATACAAATTTGCCTCAAACACATTTTCTCTTCAAAATGCACATTTTGCACAAGTACTAATGAGTGAAGCACCAAAAACAAAATCCGAGTAAAGTTTGTGTTACTTTACTCTTCATCCAAGGAATGCTGTTTACTTACAAATAACAAGCACTCCAACATGAATAAACAGCTGCACAACATTTGCTTTTCTTTAAATAAATGCACATATTGTTGTAATGACAGTCCTTCTTACTGCGATACTGACAACACAGAACATATAAACAAAGTGCTTGGGTTACTTGCGCTTAAGAACTAGACAAACCACAACAATCTCATAGCGCTTATAGCAATACAGGATCTGCTGTACACTGGTATAGGACTCCCATAGAGAGCAGGAAAGAAAATGCTCTGACACATGATCAGTCTGAAAAGAGTTGAATTCAAACACCAGAAAAAAAGTAGTAATAACGCTTCTCATCCCTCATTGAACAAGAATCCTAACGTATGGTGAAGAACATACTCTTTCATAACTGACAAGTGATCTCATTTCAGGGGCGCAATAGACCCGAACTTCGCGGGTGGGGCTAACACACCCAGCCAGGGCTGGCCCTAGCACTGGACGCACACGGTGCAACATTTTTTTTGGGCGACCCCTCCCCCATTTCCTCCTTTTCCATGATATCCCTCAGTACTACTTATCAACAATGCACCACATCTCTCTATAGCACCTTTCTGGCAAACATTTCATTTTTTTATAGCACTACTCATAGTACACTCACACTCATTTCTGTGATCTGCATGGTACACGTTCTTTGCAGCAGGCACATTAATCCTCTGCACTGTGTGGGTGGCATGAGTGCCCATGTGAGTGCACAGTGAGCGATGCAACAGTGTGAGAGTAGGGTAAGAGGAGTTACTGCAGGGTGAATGAGGTGACCATTTGGTGCGGATGTAACTGCAGAGTAGGACGAATGAATGCATGGGTAGTGATGGGCTTGTTTGAGGGAAATTGCAGATTGAGCAGTGAGGGGGACAGTTGGGTGAAGTGTAGGCCTGGGTGGTGAACTCCGCTCCGTTCGTGGAGTTTGCAGAGTTTTCTGTGTGCATGGTGATCAATGTGAGTGCATTGTGATCGCTGTGAGTGCAGAGTGAGCATGAAAGTGAAGGGCGAGAATGAGGAATGAGTTTTCTGAATGCAGGGTGCATTCCCAGACACTTGAAGTAACTCAGCATGCTATTGACGGAGGCATAGAGTTTCAGATATAAGTTGAACTATTGCTATTATGCAGGGCTTTAAGTGGGATGAAAAAACTGGGGATTGTAGGAAGCTGGGTTTCTGTTGCAGTAACCCCCCCACTTTTTGCTAGATTTCTGATGCACTTTGACTTGATGTGCCCTGGGTCCCTGCCAATCAGGTTCCCGGTGCCTGTGTTCTTTCCCAAAACTGTACCTTTGTACCCCCAATTGGCACCTCTTTGGCCACATGTAAGTCCCTTGTAAAAGGTACCAAGGGCACCAAGGGCACTGTGACCAGGGAAGGCCTCTAAGGGCTGCAGCACAAATTGTGTCACCCTTAGAGGTCCTGTACCTTAACACACACACACTGTCATTGCAGGCTGCGTGTTTTGGTGCAGAGAAAAGTGAAGAGTCGACATGGCACACATTCCTGTTTGCCATGCCTGCAACCCACTGCCTATGGTATAGGTAAGACAACCCTCTAGCTGGGTGCACAATACCACTGGTGACGGTACAGTTGCATGACACTGTACCACTACGGTGTCTAAGTCCATTTTTAGACATTGTAAGTGCAGTAAAGCCATAAAGAGTATATGGTCAATGAGTTTGTCATTACGAACTCCACAGCACCAAAATATCATTACTGAATTCTGGGAAGTTTGGTAGCAAACGTCTCAGCATAATAAATCCACACTGATGCCTGTGTGGGATTTATTATACAATGTATTCAGAGGGCATCTTAGAGATGCCCCCTGGGAAACGACCAGCCTCTGGTGGGTTCCCTGACTGGTACACACCAGCCTGCCACCACGAGACATGTTTCTGGAACCCTGGGATGGGAGCCTTTGCTCCCTGAGCCCAGAAATAAAGCCTTTCCTGGGCGGAGGTGGTCACACCTCCCCCAGGCCAGGAAAAGCCATCTGTGGCAGGGGAGCTTCAAAGGCCTTGCTGCCTTTGTAACGCGACCCCCAGCCTATCAGGAGCAGGCCCTCTTCCTGTCTTCCCTCCTTTTCGGCAGGAAGACAGGCGAGAAAAATTAGCACGGCCCAGAAGGTGTGCCCACCTCTGCCAATCCCACCCCTCAGGTGGGGGAGACGAGGTGAAGCCCGCTCTTCAGTGCCCACCATTTTGCATATGGCAGGCACTCTCCAATCAGGATTAGGGATTGTGCCCACTCCCCCACCTGGCTACTGACCTCGAGACCCCTAAAATGTCCCCTAAATTCAGAATTTAGGGGGCAGCCCTGAACCAAGAAGACATATTCCCGCAACCTAAAAAGAAGAAGGATGAAAGAAGATGCCCAGCAGAGAAGAATACAGAGAAGATCTGACTTGGCCCCAGCCCTACCAGCCTGTCTGCAGTTTCCAGAGATCCTGCACCAAAAGTCGCCTTGTCCTGCAGCCAGCGACCTGCAGAACCCTTGGGAGGACTGACTGCCTTCAACAAAGGCCAGATCTCCTGTGAACATCAGCTCTGTTCAAAAGAAACTCCCAAGACAGACTCTGAGCCTGCTGAGGATAAAGAAACCCGACGCCTGGAACCACCACTGCACCTGACGCCTATGGCCCAAATCTGGGTGACCCACCAGTCCCAGCGAGATCCCCCAGTGCCCCAGAGTCCGAGTACACTGTGGGTTGACCCCTCCAGGATTCCCTGACATCGCCTGCAGCCTCTGCACGGAGACCCCCCAACCGCGAGTGGCCCGGTAAGGTGAAATCCAACCTCAAAAGACACCCATGCATCCAGCCGCCCTGCGCCCTGGAGAAGAGAACCAAAGGTGCACCTACGTCCCCGTGCCATCCAACTTACCTGCCCAGCTGTTGGTTCCTGCCGAAAGTCTTCCTGGACTGAGCCTGCAGTTAAAAAACAAACGAGCAATCCCCATTGAAAACAACAGGGCACCTGAGGCCAAAACAGCACCCTGCACCCGGCCGCCCCTGTGCCTCTGTAGGTGCACCTTGTATGCTAACTCGGACCCCCCTTTGCCATGAGCCTAACACCAGGAGCTTTGCTCCCACTACCTTGTGGCCTGCTTGTGAGAAGCCACCAACCGGAGGCCTCCTATCCCCCATTGTATAACATTGGGCCTCAGCACTCTGCACCTGGCCGCCCTAGTGCCGCTGAGGGTGTTCTGAGAGCGCATCCTCAACCCTGGGGGAACCCTGGTTCTAACCCCAGAATACTAACTCCCACAAACCAGTACTTACCTGCAATCCGATAACTTAATTTCCTCCCATAGGATTGCATTGACTGCTTTTCCTTGAAAATTCTTCTAAGTGTGGAGTTGCTTTGTCTGAAACATTGAAAAACTGCATATGTGTAAAAACTGAATTACTTACCTTTTGTCTAGGTAATGTCTCAGTGTGATATCACACTGATTAGCAAAAGTAACTTAAAAAGTAATCAAAAAAGTAATGTGCACAGTAATCTGTAAAGTAACTGAAAAGTAATTTTGAACTGTTGACTTACCTGTAAATCAACCAACTGCATTTAAACCTGCATTCAACTGTAAATCACTGCATAAGATTTTGCAAAGTATTATTTCACATACCTGCACCAGGCCTGGCTTTGTTTTAGAAATAAAATAACTAAATAATATTTTTATATAATCAAATTGGTCCGAGTTCAGTCTTTGAGTGTGTGACATCATTTCTGTGTACAATAAATGCTTAACACTACCCTCTGATAACGCCTTACTGCTCGCCCACACTACCACAAATAGGGAGTATGGTACTATCTACTTTTACCTCTGCCTACCTTTGGGGTTCCACTGGACTCTGTGCACACTATACCTTATTTTGGTATAGTATATACAGAGCCAGCTTCCTACAGGGGGTCTCTCAAGGGGGTGATATAATTAAGGGCATGGCTTAAAACATATATGCTAAAAATCTGTGCTCAGCATAATGTGCCGCCCGACTGGTATTTCGCAACTTCTGTTATTGCCTCCACATAAGTAACAACACACCTACAACAAGCCAGGACTATTGGCTTTGTCAAAGGTTGTTAGCTGCATAAGATAAATATACTACATGCTTACATACAATTATGGCTTCGTTGTATATAATATTGAAAAGCATTAGTTCTTATGCAAGAGGTTTTGGCATAATGGCTAGAGCTGCCAACTTTGGAGCTGAGGAAGCAGGTTTGAGTCTCAAAGTCGGCTCAACATCCTGTGTTTCTGGGCAAATCACTTAATTGACTGTTCCCTATCAAAAAATAGATGAAGATGTCCTTGTTTGTGCTCATGTAAAGCACTCCAAGTTTAGCAATATAGAACTGCAACAAAAATTAAAGTTACATCAAAACAGTGAACTGCTGCAGAGTTAAGATTTTTTTTTCCAGTCTGAGTGTGAGGGTGAAAATGGAGAGCCCGATAGGGACCCGTCTCGGCGCGTGCTTTTACGAACTGGTGGTGCTGAGCATCTGCAAGACACGACCCACTTACAGCCCTGCTATTATGGCATTAATCAGGGATCGAGGGTGAGAAAATAAATAATGTGCTGATCATGCAACAAACTTCCAGTCTTATGATTAGGGTTGCCAGATTATTATTTTGATGTACCAGGTACAAAAATAAGCTGTCATCGAAAGCTGTATTTTCAGCACTTATCTGTGCATACTTCGAACAGCAAATATAAATAGAAAGCACTTGTAATTGTGTTCTATGGCTGCCTGAATGATCCATGACTGATAATCAAATGGAACAAAGACAGAGAAGTCACATTACAAATGAATATATATATGTATTTTTTATTTATAACCCTATTTAGTGTCAAGATGAGGTATTTTCAGGCTCTTTAAACAACACATGGCTGGCATTTTTCTTTTGCCAACCCTACTTTATATTCCTTTTCATGAAATGCATTCTCACACTACGGCAGTAAATGTAAAATGCAATGTAAGGAATAGGCAGAGTGGGGGCCCAGGGGGTACTGGAACCAGAAAAAAAAACTAAGCCTCGGTAACCAGTTTACAAAGATATGTAAATATGCAAATGGTCTTTAAAGACCTGTGAAAAACTCTGGTGTGCCGGAGATAAGACTCCAGACACTGCCCCGCCCAGCCAACAGCAGCTCGAGCTGCAGCAGCCTGGGCTGAGACACACGACAGGGGGTGGGGGGTCGGGGTGGTGGGAGGGGGGGGGCTTGAAGCCCTTTCAGCCCAAAGGGCGTTGCGCGCTTTCCTCATTTTATGGCACCATAGCCAGTCCTGGTGTTTAATCAACATCACTTTGTCTTTGTCCAAAGGGAAAATAACTGATGAACAGACACAAACTGTTTAATGTGTTACACAAAGCAAGGGACAATTCGACATAGGATTTCCAGATGTCAACTGCTGTTGCACAGACCAGGTAGCCTCTAGCCAGCTATTGCACAGGCGCCCAATACCAGTCTCTGAAGCTGTGTTCCCTGTAGGCTGCTGCGCATGCGCGCACACAGCTGTGCCTCCTCCTGCGCCCAGACTCTCTCTGGGAGCGTGCTCACAGCTCCCAGGACCAAAAGACATAAAAGGGAGGCGTGAGAACTCTCCTTTTCTCTTTTCGTGGCAGGCAGTGGACCAGGGGAACCAGCAAATACATCAGAGACAAAAGGGCTGCTTCTTTGATTTCAGATCAGATGTTTCGCTCTGTAATGAAAGGATAAGTATGTGGCATTCCTGTCACTGCTGCTGACTTTGGAACTGGGAAAACAGGTTCCAGCTTGATGGTCAAGTAAAGCGCTTCAGCACTTTGTGGTCGAGTTTGCAATATAAAACTGCAAAAAAAATAAAATGAAACTTTCTGTTTAAGAATGGCAAAATACTTTCTAACCGATCCTCCTTTTTGTTCTTCACAATTGAGGGCACCTTCACATACATGAGTTAAGGCTGTGTGTCGTACAAAGCATCTCTGGTATTTGATTTAATAGCCTATAAAGTTGATCTATCTATAATTAGAATCTAGGCCACATATAGGGGACCCATGATCCCTGACTTGCCTTTCAGTTCACAAATAGCATTGTTATCATAGGTGGGGCAGGAACGCTTTTCAGTTCTTGTTTAAAAACACTCACTTTTATTAAATACTTTGCACATAATCTGATGTACTAAGCTGAAACTCTTCCACATTTTAATTTTTTGAATTCTGAAGACACCTTACCATATTCTATCATGATCTGTACTGCATGATTGACATGCCACATATTTTCAAGGCTCAGCATGTACATGGGCTCTTAGGAACCAGAGCCAACCCTTGGCTCAGCTGGCCCCATTAATTGCACCATAGTCAGGGCCACTGGAATTATGTGGCAAGAGAGGACCAAATTATGTGTCAGGATTGAATTATGTGGCAAGAAAAGGGAAATTATGCAGCTCAATGTGTCACATTTTGTGATAGTATTACTGTAATGGTAAATTATGTCTCAGCTCATTAGTACCAATTTAACATCAAAATACAACAATTAGCCACAGAAAGGTGACCAGTCAACCTTTGTGAAGGGTCTTTTACTTCGCAGCAATACGGGTAGTCACATTTTAGTAACTTTTGATCCATTCCATTTCGAAATTATTTTTTGGGGGTTAAAATCTGCAGATTATACAGCAGATGTTGGGTTATGTGGCAAATGTGGCATATCCACAGTTATGCGGAAAAGGCCACGCCCCAAAATTGCATCATTCCAGTTGCCCCGACCTTACTACAAGGGTGTGAGTGTTCTGTTAAGCATAGGTTTTGAACTGAAAGGGGATCCTTACAGTACAAAAAATATCCTTTAAGACTTTTCCCACTATATGTGAGCTGTTTAGTGCAACCCATGTGCAAAGTTTGAAAAATATGGAGACTTTTAAAAGTTGCTCCACTGTTATGCCTGCCTCAAGGAGACATAACTTTCTGGCTCAAATCCCTAGCTATAATGTTAATAGATAGAAATTTGCCTCAAATCTCATGTGTGGTTGCATGGGAATGCCTATGTACCAGCTATGGTACGCCCCCTTGATGCAAAGTAGTGCAAGGTAGGGCATATTGCAACTCTGCTTTACCTTGGGCAACTTTCCCACACAAATCATGATTTGCTTTAAAAAGTAAATTCCACTACAACACTGTGTGCTGGGTTTGCGTCACTATTGTGATGCAAACGCAGTGCAAAGTGTTAGTAAATTTGGACCAGAATCTCTAGCAGTTACTTGTCAATATTATTAAGTCGATTTCGGTTCTTACTGCAATCTAATGCAAGGTTACTAAACGACCATTGCAGAGCATATGTTGCTGTACTATGTAAATGTGTAAATCATGAGCAGGAGCGTAGCTTCAAAGGGGGTGTTTGGGGTGTTATACCCCCTAATTAATGTATTATGTAGTAAATAGTTGGGTACAGGTGCTTTAGGTCGGGAGTGGTGAGGTGTTTGTCGGATTTCACATGGGAGTTTTAAATATACATGCAGAAAAAAAACAATGGTACACTGACTGTTGTCTCTGTTGTAATGGTCTTAAAAAAAAATATTTTACAAAATATTGAGTTATAAGTACCCTTCACAATTTGCACTCCTCTCCATTCCTGCTGTTCCTTAAGGCCCCCCCTCCTGCCCTAATTCTCGTATAATGTATTTTACCCAGCATGAATGTTGGGAAATCTGAAGCTCACGCCCCCAAACTTACTGACCAAGCTACGCCCCTGAGCATGAGAGAAAATTGTGTTGCGCTTGGCATTGAGAATGTCACATTTCTGTAGATATATTCCAGATTGTAAAGAAAGTCGAAACTTGCTCGATCGGTTTTCAGTTAGTTATGGTTCGGCTATTTAGTCAGAATATCAGAAACACAAATATCGTGGGACAAAATATTGTGTCCAAAATAGTGGGGACAAAAATATCATGAAGGTAAGTTCTTTAGGTAAAAGGTTTTACTACATAAAACTCCACCTATATGTACCTTGATGATGTATATATCTGCAAGGTACGTAGACGTGGAGTTACGAATAGTAAATCTATACTTATCTCATTGCACTTACCTTTTTGATATTTTGGTCCTCGATATTTTTGACGCAATATTCTTTCCACAGGATATTTGTGTTTTTGATATTCTGTCAGTGATCCATAGTATTTGCAATTGCTAAACCATAAAGTTTATAAACACCTAAAATTGCTACAGTTGGTCAATTTCCACTCTCTCTCTCTCTCTGTGGCACCTCATACTTATTTGAAGCGATGTCCCCAAAGCATGTTTGAATCATGTGTTTGAACTTCATGTGCCTCATCCAATACCTCCCATATAGGCCACACTACATCCAACATCCTTATCAACCATGCAGTCTAAAAGGGTGCCCAGAATCACAATGCAAATCAGAATAAATCACAGCTTTGACCAGAGCATCAAGCTCTTTATAAATACAAGAGGACCAAACAACCAAATCAGTGTTCCTGTTCAAATAGCCATCGTAAGTGGAGAGGTGTGGATGCAGGGCTCTTAATGATAACAAAGGTATAGGCACCTGGCCTGGCCAAGGCCGTCTGCCCAATTACTCTGTGAGGATTCTAAAGGAGGTCAGACAAGTGGGGCAGAGGAGATAGCAAGTGCAACCTATACTGTGATGTTAGCACGTAATTTTAGTCAGGAGCATGGCTATTTTTGCTGCAGCCAGTGCAAAGGCACCATGGCCCAGACGTGAGAGAGGCCCAGTCTTCTCTGCACTGACTGCACTTTATGAAACATCAGACACACAAAGGTGATAGAAGGAATGCTTGTAAAAGGTCTAACCACTAGCAATCACTCCGGGTAGCATTCCAACCCATTGTTCATTTGTCCACCATGCCACCTCAGTTTGGCCCAGCCATGTGCAAATGAGTGTTGACCCTACTCCAAGAGGAAAAGTCCAGCCTGAAATGGAACGCAAGCAGCTCAAGACAGGTTTTGCCCTTATTGGGACTCTTCAGTTGATTGTAGCTTGGTTCCAGTGGCACAGTGAGCAAGGTGCCCATGCCTGGGCATACCATTGGCCACTTAGTTCGTTATATCAAATACACAAACGATGATGGTCGGAATTCTTGCAATAGTTGTAAAAATTGGCAATCATTTGGAGTAGCATTCCAAACCATCATTCTTTTGTACACCGTGTCAACTCAGTTTGGACCCAGCCATATGCAAATCAGACTTGACCCTGCTTCAATAGGAACAGTCCTGATTTTTCCAAGAATAATTTTGAAGTGCCTCCCTGGGTTTAGGTCTCTGTAGTCTCTTCCTCTGGGAGAGGCTGGGGAAGAGTCATTGCCACAGAGAGTGAAACCGATCCCAGGCAGGCACTGGTAAAACTCAGGACAGAGGCTACAGCGGAGTAGAGGCCAAACATTCATTTAATTGCTTTGTGCAGGAGTTTGTCATGAGATAGACAAGCAGACAGGGTGGAAGGTGATGGATGAGGCAAAAAGGCAGCAATAATGAAGGAAATAGAAGGGTGGAATGAAATAGAGGTGGATAGAATAAGGTTAGGAGGAGGAGGTCAGCTATGGATGTGATATATTAAGGAGGGAAAGAGTGGAGGGGTGAGAATGGGATATGAAATAGGGAGACTAAAAGAAGAGGAGAGTCAGCATTAGAGAATGAACAGGGAGATAGGAAAGACAGAATGGAAAAAAATATGGGAGAATAGGGAAAAGGAAAAAAGATAAGAATGGGTATTGGACAGAAAGAAAAAGTACTGAATAGGAAAGGAGAAAAGTAGAAATATGGAGAGGAGTAAAGATTTGGGAGTGCAACGGAGAGGGGAGATTTGAATGTGAAGAGAAATGGAGGCATGTGTGGAAAGGATGAGCTATGGAAGTGAGATGGGAAAAGGTAGAAGTGAATAAGCAGGAAATGAAGAAGGAAAGAAAGAAAGGGAGTGAAACGTAGAAAGGAGAGACAAAAGGGAGGGAAAGAAAGGATGGTTAAACAACCAAAAGGTAGACCAAGAGGTGGCAAACATGGTCAGAGACAAGGAGAGGAATGGGATGAGTGAAAGAGAAGCATAGTTAAGATATAGATTTCATAGAGTACGTGTGGAATGAGAGAACAGGGAATTTAGAGTGAGATTGTGGGAGAGAGAAGGGTAGGGCCTATATTGAAGAGAGGAAACAGGATGAGGGAGAAGGGGAGCAGAGCGGAAATAGGGAAAGAAAAGTGGGGAAAGTAAGGAGGAGCAAGTGGAGAAAAAAACTTAAAAAAAGAGAGAAGGAGATAAGGACAAACGAGTGAGATTGAGTGGAAAAGAAAAGGTATAAGAAAAGGTGCGAGGAGTAGATAAGAGTGGCATGGAGATAGGAAATGGAGAGGAATTGTGGGTAGAACGATTAGGGAGCAAGATGCACTGGCACCCATGCCCACAGGAGCATGCAGCCTATTGCCCCCCTCCCCAATGGGTGTCTTTTAATATCAACCCAGAGGCTACGGGGCATTTGTTTGTGGTTTCCATTAGAACCCCCTGGATTCCTTACTATCTCACTGATTTTGGTAGCTTGCACACTGCACATGCTTGCATATTAAGTTGTGGCTTGTTTTCAGCGTAGACAGCCGTAGCTGCAAAGCATGGAGCATCTTTATTGCCGCACATAGACGAAACATTAGAGGGAACAGTGTTCTGAAGACCAGGCAAAATACCAGTCTTCAAAGATCAGCCAAGCCTTGATGGAAGAGAGCACAGGGCCCAAAAGACCTCTCCATGATCTTTGGGTCTTCAAGATGGCACCTGATCACAATGAGTGCAAGCACCCTTGGTGGGATGGGCAAGCTGGTAAAGTGTGTGTTTGAATCTCTCCAAAAGACATCTGGCGCAAGCTAAATCAATCAATCATGTCACTTATAAAGCGCACTACATACCCGCGAGGGTCTCAAGGCGCTGGGGGAAGAGGGGGGTGGTGCTGCTACTGATCGAAGAGCCAGGTCTTGAGGAGTCTTCTGAAGGCCAGTAGGTCTTGGGTCTGCCGAAGGTTGGTGGGGAGGGTGTTCCAGGTCTTGGCGGTGAGGTGGGAGAAGGATCTGCCGCCGGCGGTCGTTTTCCGGATGCGGGGGACTGTGGCGAGGGCGAGGCTGGTGGAGCGGAGCTGGCGGGTGGGGGTGTAGAAGCTGAGTCGTCTGTTGAGGTAGGCTGGTCCGGAGTTGTGGAGTGCTTTGTGTGCGTGGGTGAGGAGCTTGAAGGTTATCCTCTTGTTGACAGGGAGCCAGTGCAGGTCTCTCAGGTGGGGTGTGATGTGGCTGCGTCGGGGGATGTCGAGGATAAGACGTGCAGAGGCGTTCTGGATGCGTTGCAGCCGTCTCAGGAGCTTAGCCGTCGTTCCTGCATAGAGGGCGTTTCCGTAGTCCAGCCTGCTGGTGACGAGGGCCTGGGTGACTGTTTTTCTTGTTTCGGTGGGGATCCATTTGAAGATCCTGCGGAGCATTCGGAGGGTGTTGAAGCAGGATGAGGAAACGGCGTTGACCTGCTTAGTCATGGAGAGGGTGGGGTCGAGGATGACCCCTAGGTTGCGTGCGTGGTCGGTGGGTGTCGGGGCTGTTCCCAGTGATGTCGGCCACCAGGAGTCGTCCCAGGCTGAAGGGTTGGATCCAAGGATGAGGACCTCCATCTTGTCCGAGTTCAGCTTCAGGCGCATGGTCCTCATCCATTCGGCGACGGCCTTCATTCCTTCGTGGAGGTGGGCTTTGGCGGTGTGAGGGTCTTTGGTGAGGGAGAGGATCAGCTGGGTGTCGTCGGCGTAGGAGATGATGTTGAGGTTGTGCTGTCGGGCGACGTGGACGAGGGGTGCCATGTAGATGTTGAACAGCGTTGGGCTGAGGGAGGAGCCTTGGGGTACGCCGCAGATGATCTTGGTGGCCTTGGAACGGAAGGGGGCGAGGCGGACGCTTTGTGTTCTGCCGGAAAGGAAGGATGTGGTCCAGTCCAAGGCCTTCTCTTGGATCCCGGCGTCGTGAACGCGTGTTCGTAGTGTGTGGTGGCAGACCGTGTCGAAGGCGGCTGATAGGTCCAGGAGGATGAGGGCTGCTGTATCTCCGTTGTCTAGCAGGGTCCTGATGTCATCGGTGGCGGTGATGAGGGCGGTTTCGGTGCTGTGGTTGCTGCGGAAGCCGGACTGGGAAGGGTCCAGGATGTTGTTCTCCTCGAGGTAGCGGGTCAGTTGTTTGTTGACGATTTTCTCGGTGACCTTCGCGGGGAACGGGAGCAGAGAGATGGGTCGGAAGTTCTTGAGGTCCTTGGGGTCTGCCTTGGGTTTCTTGAGTAAGGCGGTGATCTCGGCGTGCTTCCAGCTTTCCGGGAAGGTTGAAGTCTCGAAGGAGATGTTGATTATTTTCCGGAGATGGGGCGCGATGGCTGTACTGGCTTTGTTGAAGACGTGGTGAGGGCACGGGTCTAGCGGTGAACCGGAGTGGATGGTGTTCATGATCTCGCTGGTGTCCTCGTCGTTGATGTTGGTCCAGGAGAGCAGGCGGTTGGTGGTTGTGGGGGCAGTGGTCTCGGTGGTTGCCGGGGCGGTCGTGGTGTTGAAGCTGTCGTGGATGTCGGCGATTTTGCGGTGGAAGAAGGTGGCCAGTGAGTCGCACAGGTCTCGCGACGGCGGGATGTCATTGGTGTTGGAGCTGGGGTTGGAGAGTTCCTTCACGATGTTGAAGAGCTCTTTGCTGTTGTGTGCGTTGTTGTCTAGGCGGTCTTTGAGTGAGGCCCTTTTGGCGGATCTGATGAGGTGATGGTGACTGCGGGTGGCGCTCTTGTGGGCGGCGTAGCTGTCCGCTGTCCGTTCGTGGAGCCAGATCTTCTCCAGTTTTCGGCATGTTCGTTTGGAGGCCTGGAGGTCTTCGGTGAACCAGGTGGCTTTCTTGCTGGTGTGGCTGTTGGGCGGATTCTTGAGCGGGGCGAGGGTGTTGGCGCAGTCGTCGATCCACTGTCTGAGGTTGCGGGCGGCGGTGTCGGGGTCGGAGTGTTCGGCGGGTGGGCTCAGGGTGAGGGTTGTGGTTAGCTGGTCTTCGGTGACTCTGCTCCAGCAGCGGCAAGGCATTTGTTCGGTGCAGTGGTGCGTGGTGGGCTTCCTGTAGGTGAAGTGGATGCAGTGGTGGTCGGTCCAGTGGGGTTCGGAGGTGTGGTTGAAGGAGACGTGTGGGCTTGCGGAAAAGATGGAGTCTAGCGTGTGGCCGGTGGCATGGGTGGGTGTAGTCACGAGCTGTCTGAGTCCGAGGGTGGCGAGGTTGTCGATCAGGGTGGTGGAGTTGGTGTCCTTGTTGTTCTCGAGGTGGAAGTTCAGGTCCCCGAGGAGGATGTAGTCCGTGGAGGCGATGGCGTGTGTGCTGACGAAGTCAGCGATGGAATCGCTGAACTGTGGTCGGGGTCCGGGGGTCTGTAGATGAGGGTTCCTATGAGGGTGGTGTTGGGATCGGTGTGGATCTGGAAGTGCATGTGTTCGGCGGTGCTGAGGGTGTCGTCGGTGTTGGTTGAGACTCTGAGGGTGTTCCTGTGGACGATGGCGATGCCTCCTCCGACTCCGTTGGTGCGGTCCCTGCGGGTGATCTTGTAGCCGTCCGGGATGGCAATGGCGATGTCGGGGGCTGAAGCGGGATTCAGCCAGGTCTCCGTCAGGAATGCGACGTCTGGGGAGGTTGAGTCGAGAAGGTCCCAGAGTTCGATGGCGTGTTTGCGGGCGGGGCGGGTGTTGAGGAGGATGCATCTGAGGTAGTTGGGTTCTTTCCTGGGTGGTGGTTTGCGGGGCGGGTGCTGGCGAAGCTGCAGTCCCGGCAGGTGAAGGGCCCTTGGGTGCGCTTCGGGGTGGCCCGGTAGCAGGCATGATCTTTTCCGGGGTTGAGTGCGTGGAGGGTGCTGGCGTCGTATCGCGTCTGTTGATGTGGCGGGCGCAGGGGATGCACGGACCAGGGGTTCTGGCGCTGGGCGCGGTCCCGGCGCGGACGGGCGCAGACGGGCTTGCCTTAGGCGCACCTTCGGCGCGCCAGCGGCGCGGCCGCCATAAATGGGGAGGTGGGAGGGAGGAGCAGGGAATGGGGCAGCGAATGGGCAGTGAGGGGGCACAGAAAGGAAAAAAAACGAGCACAATCAGGGCAGCAAGGGGGCACAGAAAGGAAAAAACAAGCACAATCACGGCAGCAAGGGGGCACAGAAAGGAAAAAAAAACGAGCACAATCAGGGCAGCAAGGGGGCACAGAAAGGAAAAAACGAGCACAATCAGGGCAGCAAGGGGGCACAGAAAGGAAAAAAACGAGCACAATCAAGGCAGCAAGGGGGCACAGAAAGGAAAAAAAAAAACGAGCACAATCAGGGCAGCAAGGGGGCACAGAAAGGAAAAAAACGAACACAATCAGGGCAGCAAGGGGGCACAGAAAGGAAAAAACGAGCACAATCAGGGGCAGCAGCAGGGCACACAGACGGAGCTGTGTGGTGGGGGAGCGACCTACCAGTCAAGGTCAGGGGTCGCTCTCTTCACCACGCAGCGGCCGCCATAAATGGGGAGGTGGGAGGGAGGAGCAGGGAATGGGGCAGCGAATGGGCAGTGAGGGGGCGGGGCCGCAGGGGCGCAGCGGCGGGAAACAGGCACGGAAAGGAAAAAAAACGAGCACAATCAGGGCAGCAAGGGGGCACAGAAAGGAAACAACGAGCACAATCAGGGCAGCAAGGGGGCACAGAAAGGAAAAAAAACGAGCACAATCAGGGCAGCAAGGGGGCACAGAAAGGAAAAAACGAGCACAATCAGGGCAGCAAGGGGGCACAGAAAGGAAAAAAACGAGCACAATCAGGGCAGCAAGGGGGCACAGAAAGGAAAAAAGAAACGAGCACAATCAGGGCAGCAAGGGGGCACAGAAAGGAAAAAAAACGAACACAATCAGGGCAGCAAGGGGGCACAGAAAGGAAAAAACGAGCACAATCAGGGGCAGCAGCAGGGCACACAGACGGAGCTGTGTGGTGGGGGAGCGACCTACCAGTCAAGGTCAGGGGTCGCTAAAGGTCCTTTGATTACACTTGGTGGTTATTGATGTACCCGGAGCCAATAACAATCCCAAGGGTCAAAACAGCTACAGCAGCAGACAGTGTTATAGCTTACGTTTGTGCAGCAGGTGCAGTAGTATCGGGGCCCAGAGGCCTGAGGGGCCGATTCAACTCTGATTATTGCTATCTTTTACAAATAAAACAGCAGCCTGGGGGTACAATTCCTTCCTTGCATTAGGGCCCATGATACGCTGGCTACCCTACAGGTAACAGAGAAGGGGTGAGGGCAGAAATTCTCCTACAGAGGTGCAATAAATTCTACTTGGTCTTTGTGAAGCCCTGTTACAGAGGGAGTGAAAAACTGCTTGCAGCATGCTTTACTATGGTGGAAACCACAATTAAAGAAATAAACAAGACAATGTCCAGCTGGCGGCGAAAAGTATGATATGAGCACCTGATGAAGGTGAGGGCACTTTACACACTGGTGATGTTTGAGGTCTAAAAATAATTTCTTTCTTGGGATTAGATCTGATTGCGATCCCGGCGGATGGGATACTCCATCACAAACGTGATGGATATCCCGTCCGCCATATTACAAGTTCGATAGGATATAATAGAATTGTAATACAGTGGACTGGATATCTGTCACGTTTGTGATGGAGTATCCCTGTCTGCCAAGCTCGTAATCAGGCCCTAAGCCTGCATATTTTCTCAGGCGGAGACATTACATTTCCTATTAGAAAAGCATTAAGACTGAGGGTAGTGAGATGCCCGTGGTATAATGCTGAAAAGCTTCTGGTAGTGAGCACTTGCAGTTGCAGTCTGGTTCATAAGTGGAAATTTGTGAATTATTATGACTCTCTCCCTTTACTTCCTGTGTTTCCTGCAGCCTCCCAGTTTTCCCTGACTCTCTACTATAGCTTCCCCTCTTCCTTGTGTTTATCTTTCCTTCCCACTGTTATCGTTGAAGTATGTTTTACACAGCGTTTATAAGTCTAGGGCTGTATAAAATTAAAAGTATGGAGCGCTGTTTACCCATAGTGTAGGGATATGTAAGTTAAACAATGACATCCTGTGCTGGATAACCAATGTCTTATCTTAAGAGTGGGACATTGTGTATGCAGCTTTGGCATTGTTGAGACATATTGATGCTTTATTTCAATACAAATAATTTAAATCTGAAACTAAAAGTTGGAATTTGTAATGAGGCCAACAAGGTAGGCACATGACTGAAATGTGACTGCTCTGACAGGAAATTGTGCATGCTGCATGTCAAAGGTTCAAATCTTGGCAGGCCCAGCTCAGTGTTTCACTCTTTCAAGGCAGCCAAGACAGACAGAGTACCTTGCAAACTATGGAAAAGACACACACCGATTCACCTGAGACTAGGGTAATCCTTACATTTAATAGGGACTCGCACAGAGTGAACAAAATCCTGACAGAAAATTGGAATATCTTGAAAAGCGACGCTATAGTGGGACCGGCCATCAGTGAAAGACCCGAGATTACATACCGTAAAGGTCGTAGTCTTAGAGAAATACTCATGCACAGTGACATCACTGAAAAACATAACAGCAGCACGCACAACCTTAGGGGATTTTATCCCTGCGGCCACTGTAAGGCATGTCATACTAGTAACATGGTGAAGGAGTTCAGTATTCCGAACTCCAAAAACAGAACGATTACGCAATTTCTTACATGTAGTTCAACACATGTTATTTACGTTCTTGAATGCCCCTGTAAAATGCGATATGTAGGGAGCACAACACTGATGGCAAAAAAGAGGGTCATGGAACACCTTAGTGCGATCACTAACAAGGATCCCCACTACCCGGTCGCTAGACATTTTGCCGATTACCACCTGTCAAACAGTTCACTCCTCAGCTACTATGCCATCGAACAAATAGTAGCAGGCCCGAGGGGAGGGAACAGAGAACTTAGATTAAGGAAAAAAGAATCCAAATGGATTCTCGACCTTGAAACTCGTTCCCCCAAGGGACATAACCTGGATGAGGAATTAGCTATACATCTTATTGAAGAATAGTTAGATATCGTCCAAGGTATCAGGAGTCCCTGCTTCCTCACTACTGTAGATTCACATTCATGCTGTATGCAAATGGTATATTCTTAATTTGTACACTGATATGTATACTTGTGTCTAAATTGTAATCCCTTAATCTATTCTATCCTTTCTTTCCATTTTTTCCTTCCACAGGAAGAAAGGTAGGGGCTCACCGATTCACCACGGGCACTTCACGGGCCACCTACCCTTTTCTTCCCTGCTGACTGGCAGTACACCACCAACAGATAGATAAGGATATCTTTTCACTTTTTTCACTTTATTCACTGAATTGTCTAGACATGTTGCGATCTTTTGGACTAATAGTGTAGTTTTCTGCCACTTGGCGAGTATACTACTTTTTGTTGTGATACACAGTAATTTGCGGCTGCAAATTCACTGTGAGATAGCGTGGTTTCCGTGCACTTGCATGAATTGTACCATGCTTATTCTATGATGTGATTTTGCATCACTTGGTATCATATTTATAGCCCGACTACACCTATATCTATTTACAAGAGTAAACAATACTGGGAATCTTACCCACTATTGTATCCACACAAGGCTGCCACATGATATCACTATTCATAATGGGGTTGACCATACATAGTCTATCCTGGATTAGATTTAGAGGTAAAGTGCTTATGCAGTCTTATTTCTCTCTTTTTCTACCGTTATTTTGGATTTTATTTACAGTCCCTATGTGTAAATATGTTTACATTCAGTATATATACTTTATTCTATACAATGTATTGCGACTACAAAATGGCCACCGTATTTACTATCCACTCTGTGCAGTAACAAACGTCTGTAATTACAGTCTGTTTTCCATGACCATGTCCCCAGTCACATGTCTATGTATAGCACGTAATCACTAAGCTCTGTGTGTGATCAAGGAAGTTTATCTTCTGAAATGCATTACCAAGAGCAATAAATCTTGCCTTTCTAAACGCAACCTGAGAGCGCGTATTACTGAAGCGGTTATTGAGAATATATATATATATATATCTCCAATGAGTGCAACAGTAGGGAACGTGTTGGATAGCGGAGTGGTAAAAATTACTATTCCCACTCCAGTGATTGCAACAGTAGAGAAAGTGTTGGATAGCAAAGGGATAAAATTTACTATTCCCACTCCAGTCAGTGCAACAGTAGAGAAAGTGTTGGCTAGCGAAGGGGTAGAAACTACTAGTCCCATCCAGTGAGTGCAACAATAGGGAAAGTGTTGGATAGCAGAGGGGTAAAAATTACTATTCCCACTCCAATGAGTGCAAAAGTAGGGAAAGTGTTGGATAGCAAAGGGGTAAAAATTACTATTCCCACTCCAATCAATGCAACAGTAGAGAAAGTGTTGGATTGCGGAGGGGCAACAATTAATATTCCCACTCCAGTCAGTTCAAAATTAAAAACAAACAAATTATTATCAAAATAAAAAAATATATAGATATGTTAAAAATTTAAATACAAAAATATTTAATATTAAAAATTGAAAAAATAAAATCATATTATAATGTTAAATACATATGACAAATACTGACAAATATTATATTAAATAAATAAAAATTATTTTCAAACAAATAAATATTTTTAAATAGAAATTTTTTAGAAACAAAAACATTAATTATTACATAAATTTAGTTCGTTTATTTTCTACCCTATAAACCCACACAATTCACAACACACATCTAAATTATAGAAAAAGTACTTCCTTAACTAACATAATTAATTACCAATTATGATATTAAAAAACAAATTAAAACTCATAAAAATTAATTCACTTCCCACACTTAACCCCTATAATCCCCACAACCCACAGCTAAAATTAAACTGTCAAAAAATTAATTACACAATTAAAACTTTCAAGTATTTAACAACTAATTATAAAGTAAGTAAAATTAATTTACTCCCCACCCTTTACCCCCATAAAAGTAAAACCCACACACAAAAAATAACCAATTAGCCTAATTAAATTTAAAGTAATTAATTAATATTAATGATCAACTAATTAATAATTAATTAAACATAAATTACTTCATACCGTTTATCCCTATGAACCCCACAACCCACACCTAAAATTAGCTACACAATTTCCATAAATATTTTTCAATCAATTAAATAATATTAATTAACAGCCTATTATTAATTAATTTAAAATAAATTACTTCCCACCATTTACCCCTATAAACCCCACAACCAGCACCGAAAACTATTTACACAATTGCTATAATTAATTACCTATTAATTAATTAATATTAATTAGCAACCAAGTAGTACTTAATTAATAATACGTTACTTCCCACACTTAACAGTAGAAAATCTCAATTAAATAAATATTAATAAATAAAAAATAATCATTAGTTTATTATAATTAAATTACTTCCCACCCTATTCCCCTATAATCCCACAACCCGCTACAGAACTAAGAAACACAACATTTTATTAAAATAAAATTGATAACTACTAAAAATGTAACACATATATTAAAAAACATAAACAATTCTTATACAAAAAAAGACATCACATTCATTTAAAATATATACTAAAATACATAACACTAAATAAAAAATCGATATTTTGAACACCTATATTTTTGCAAACGATATTAATGACTTCTATATTTTTAAAAACGATATTTCTTACCTTAAAATCGATATGCCCCTCGCACCGTACATGCATGTGACCGAGTCGTAGGGCTAAGGGTGAAGGGGGACCCGCTACGGCCCCCCGAAGTCCGCTTCCCGGAGCTTTTTCGTGTCGGAGGTTCCGAGTCGATCCGGCTGCTCGACGCGCGCATCGTACGTGGTCGTTCGAAAATCGGACCCATTGCGCGATGCGCGTCGGTGAAGTCGGAATCGTCCGGACAGCGTTGCTGACGGGTACGAGTTGGTCGGAGCGCGAGGCTGTCCTCGCATCGTACTTGCCCGCTCATAAAGCGGTAGGAGTCGTCCGGAAATCACGCGTACGAGACGGAGTCGCTCCTGACGGATGCCGTCAGGAGCCCCTCCGACCGACATCGGAATCAGGCCCTTAATTGGGGACATAGTTACATTGGGGGTCATTACGATGGCGGACGGACTTCAGTCCGTCCGCCATCGTGTTAGGGAGTGGGACCGCCCGCCTACAAGGCAGCGGTTCCACAGGGGGTATTACGATGCGACCACCACTTCTATATTTTTAAAAACGATATTTCTTACCTTAAAATTGATATTCTTGACCACAATGTTCTTGCTGTCGATAATTCTGTGTCACGATATTTACAACGCAATATTTGTGTAAGTCAAGTCGACATTTCTAACTTGATATTTTGTCTGAATACTGGATAAGACTGAGGGACTATGAGATTGGTGAAGGGTATTAGTCAGTAAAATAAGTGAACCTTTAACATTTAGGGCCCGATTCCGATCTCGCTCAGAAAGCCGTATGGCCGACTCGGTCCCGTAGAGCTTTCTGACCGACTCGTGCTCCTTGGCTCCAAACGCCCGAGTACGATGCAAATACGTGCTGACGGACTCGGGTTACTCGGAGCCACATTGCAATCAATCGGAGCCTGATGTACGTTGCGTACATAGGCTTCCATTGCGAAAAAAGTACGTCGCGGAAAAGGGCGCCCCCTGTTGTGGGGACGCATCGGTGCCCCCCGCACCGTACATGCATGTGTAGGGGGACCATTGGGTCCCCCCTGTGACCGTTTCATAGGGCTATGGGTGAAGGGGGGCCCGCTACGGCCCTCTGAATTCCGCTTCCCGGAGCTTTTTCGTGTCGGAGGTTCCGAGTCGATCCGGCTGTTCGACACGCGCATCGTACTTGGTCGTTCGGAAATCAGACCCATTGCGCGGTGCGCATCGGTGAAGTCGGAGTCGTCCAGACAGTGTCGCTGACGGTTACGAGTTGGACGGAGCGCGAGGCTGTCCTCGCATCGTACTTGCTCGCTGATAAAGCTGTAGGAGTCGTCCGGAAATCGCGCGTATGAGATGGAGTTGCTCCTGACGGATGCCGTCAGGAGCCCCTCCAACCGACATCGGAATTAGGCCCTTAATTGGGGACATAGTTACATTGGGGGTCATTACGATGGCGGACGGACTTCAGTCCGTCCGCCATCGTGTCGGGGAGTGGGACCGCCCGCCTACAAGGCAGCGGTCCCACAGGGGGTATTACGATGCGACCGCCACTGTGGCGGTCGCATCTGCTATATTTAACATTGCGGCAGGTGCTGCTAGCTGCAGCACCCGCCGCAATGTTAAAAATGCACGTTTTACATTTCCCTGCACTACGTGGCAGGAACCATGTGGTGCCTGCCACATGGTGCAGGGAAATGTAGGGGGACACCATAGGTGCCCCCAAGTGCAAAAATGATCTGCCCCTGGTCAAGGGGGGCCCGCAACGGGCTCCCAAATTCCATCCCCGCCATCCTTTCCATGGCGGGTGAACCGCCATGGAAAGGCTGGCGGTGATCCAGCATCATAATCACATCGGCGGTGCCTGCTAGGCACCGCCAGCATGCATTGTGTGCTGAGGGCCTCCGCCGCACCGACGGGCTCTATGAGCCCGTAGGATTGCTGGCGGACTGAGTTCCCGATTCTGGCAGTCGGAGTTCCCGACCGCCACGATCCCGCCTGCCATCATAATATCACGGGCGGAAAATGGCCACGAGATCGGGGTGAACCCACCACCGTCAGCCTGCCGTGGCGGATTCACCACGATCGTAATCTGACCCATAGTGATTTCACCGACATGCAGATTGTAGATATGGTATTTTAGATATGTGATGCAGGCAGTGGTCTGTATCCCTAATATTTTTTATTCATTCATTCTAGTTTTGATCCAGAAGCCTACTAATATTTACTACCACAGCACGGCAATAATGTATACTGCTTGGAGGTATGTCTTTGGTTTATTTAGTAGACTCTGATTAGAACAGACATGCCTGATGTATACATTGCAAATTAGCCTCTTTGTATATTTTTACCCTGATAGGGGTTGTGCTAGACGACACGCTTTGTCCTGAGGAGACCCTTGTAAATTGACTGATGGGTCAAAACGTTGACATTTTTAGAGGGGATTGTCTGACATTCAATTACATTTCAAACAGTAACCAGTGGATAGAGTTTGGTCGGTTTCTTGATCTTTAAATCCCTGAGACACCCCACTGTACATATGTATCATTTTAAATGTTGCACACCACTGCACGTTTGAGCACTGCACAGTCTGCAATGAATTTGATTCTGGCTATGTGTCGTATAACACATATGTTGGAGAATAAATGAAGTAAAGTATTTCTTATACCAAGAAAGAGGTATATACATTTTTTGAATAGTCTTTATTGATTTTCAAAGGATTACCAATTTGCATCAAGACTACAGTGTAGCAATACTTCAAAACATCATTGCAACGGCAATACAAGACATATATGAAGTGTCCTTAAACTCCCCCCACACCTCTAGCTGCTCAAATTTTAATACAGAATCCTCGCTAGTACATACAATTATCTGATTTGGAAGTAATGTTTATAGTTACAAACCTCAGCTCCAATAGCCTGTATAAGCATCGGTTTGCAGTTCCTAGCCCTCCTGCAAGAGCATTTAATCTCACAAGCAGGCACTTCTCTAGACCATTCGGTCCAAGCACTCCCCTCACCCAAAGCCAGCATTCTTCTACAGCCTTAGAGTCTGAGTCAGTCCCAGTAACTACAAGATCCCCCAGGTCTGACAACATTTGTGCCCAGCCACTAGATCATCACCTAGGTGTTCATCACACGCACATGTTTCATTCTAACTTCTTCCGCCACTGCCCATTTGGACATGTCTCTCAACCAATCATTGTAACTGGGGGGCTGTGTTCCCATCCATTTTATAGCAATTTATCTCTAAACCCAGTAGCAAGAATTTACGGCTAAGTTTCTTTTTCGATGGGGCAGTGATCAGTCCCAGCAATATCTCCTGTGGAGCGTGCGCAACCTCCCAACCAATTGCCCTATTTAAACTTCGCACCACCTCTCCCTAGTAAGATGCTAACAAGCGGCAACTCCACACCATGGTCAGTATTATAAAATGCAGTGCACCTTCCTTGTTAGCGCCGAAGACACACCTTTCGAAAGGTGCGCGTGGCACTAACATGGAGAGTGCGCTGTGTTACATTGATTGTGCTGCTCACAAGGCAGCCACATACTCGTGATGCCCTGGGGGCAGCACATTCAAGTGAAATACGGAGCAGCTTTGAAGCAGCCACTCCGTGTTACACTGTGGAGGTTGCAACCTGCCTTCACTTTTAAGGGGGATTAGAAATCCCCTTGCAGGCGGGTGTGGTATGTGACTGCACCCACCTGCAAGGGGATATTTGGAGGGTTCATAGGACCCCCTTTCCTCCTCCAGAGGGCTGCTGTGAGGGGGGCACACTGACAGTGTGTCACCTTTTAGGTGGCACAATGTCAGTGCGCCTCCTGCCAGCTTCTTTGCCTCTGCACCCATGCCTATAATACAGGGAGAGTGCAGAGGCAAAGGGATTCCCTCATTCATTTGGGGATAGGCCCCATGGAAATGAGGCAACACCCTCTGGTGATAGCGCAGGCAATATATGTGCACCAGCGCTATCTGTGTTACAGAAAGGGCAGCACAAGCATCTGTGGCCCTTTCTGTCATACCAAAGTGCCCTGTGGGCACGCAAAGTGGACGCACATGCCCCTTTTACCCTGGGGCACTTTGCATAACACAGCCCCATATGTGCAAAGTCTGCAGCAGGGGTTCAACATCTAGTACACTAGCCAGAGCGCGTGGTGTAAATATTATGTAAGGTCTTAGGCGAGAGATGCATCTGATGCACATAGTTGTATTGTATGAGTTTGAAAAGTACGTTGGCGCTCACAGTGCGCACACCCTTACGAACCTTTTCCCAGTCTTGCGTGGAGAGGGTTTCACCCAGTACCTCTTCCCATTTCCTGAGTGCCCTAGGCACCATCATCGGCAGGTCCTCCCTTAGAGCACGGTATAAATGTGATATCAGTTGGTTGCCTCCGGACGTTGCCAGTAGTGTTATCAAGGTTTGCGAGGGTATTGGCTCATCTAGAAAACAAGGCCATATCTCTTTGGCCATTACTGACATCTTGGCTTATTGTAGGTATTTACCTGCGCCCAAATCGAATGAAGCTATTGCATGATTATGCATAATAAACTGGCTGCCTAGATACAGATTTCCCAAAACCTCACAGTTCCCCTCTTGCCATTTCCGCCCAGACATCACCTCCACCATAATCGCAAATTGCTTCAATGCCCAGATTGGCGTATCTCTTGCATAAGGCGCATGGCACAGAACCCTTGTGACTTCCTGTCCTTACCACCTCCCTGTGGAATTGAATCGTCATTGAAAAAAGTGATAGCTGCTAACTCAGCAGACAATAAATGAAGCAAAATGCAATATTTCTTCAAAATGGAGTCCGCCCCTGAACAGTTCCAGAATGTTCATGCGCTGCCACTGGTCCACTAACACAGGCAGTCTCTAACCGCTGATGATACCATGTCTGTACTCACTGTGTGACGTTCAGATCTGAAGGCGGGCCCCCAGCTGTGCTGCCTGTGCCAGACTCAGGGTTACTAAGCCAGTTCCGAAAGGATTTTCGCGGTTCAGGCACTACTTCTGTGTCCCTAATGGTGCCATCTGATCACACCACTATGCAGCTAGGCAACTCCGGTGCATTCATCAGTTTGTCTCGCCTAGACTTTCTTGGCAGGCGGGTTGAGAAACTCTGCCCAGCCGAGGAAGCCACACTAGGTCCTGTCGATCTCTGGGGTGGATCGCCCATGAACGTTTCCACCCAGTCACTGGCTTCGGTATCCGTGAAAAAGAAGTGCACTTTTCCTTCATGCCGCACTTGAAGATTTGCTGGAAACATCATGCTATAGCACAGATTGAGGTCTTTCAGTTGTTTTTTAACGTCCATAAAGGTTTTGCTCTGGTTCTAGACTTTCTGAGTATAGTCTGGGAAGACAGCTATGTGTCGTCCCTCGAACTTTGGTGGGCCCTTAATGCTTATGTGCTGTAAGATCACATCTCTGTCTCTGAAGTTGAACAAATGGGAATGAGGGCCTGCGGCAATGCGACCCGACATGGTGTGGGGTACCAAAGCCCGATGAGCCTGTTCGTTGGTAAAGAATTTTGACATTTTCTGGGGATGTATAATTTTAATGAGCCAATCCTCAAGGAAATGTTCTGCAGGCTGGACCTCCGCTTTTTTGAAGAATCCTCACTGTGAGCTTCTGCAGAGAGAATACTGTTTCTCACAGCGTAGCGACCTCTCGTTGCATATAAACTACATTTTCTTCTGTGGTTGTAACGCATTCCACCACTGTAGGAAGGTTATTCCTAAGCAAATTAACATCTATGGCCACTGAATCTATTCTTGTGACCATTTCTGTCTGGGAACCCTTGATTGCTTCCAGAAAATCTGTTGTATCCTGGTTTCAATGTGTTTATGCTCTGCCAGTGAGTTCTTCCTAGAATGATGTAATATGGAATGTTGGGGGTCAGAGACTACAGTTGGGGAAGGGCTGAGCAGCATGCTGGCTGCTCCTGGTGGGGCTAGTCCTGGACTGAACTACTGGAATTGTAACTACTACAATAAATACTCCTGAAACACTACAACCTGTCTGGACCAAGTTACTACAAAATCCAATAGAGATGGGTTGCAAGGGGCTGAGCCACTGCCCAGGCCTCTGGGTCTCCCACAGGACCTTCCCCTGCCTTCTCCGTCATTGACAGAGCGTGGGTGTAGTTCACTATTTTGTTGGACTGGGCCGATCCCACCACTTTGTCCTTCACCATGATGCCTTCTGTATGTGGTCCCCGCCCAATGTATCGCCACCACTCCAGGCACTCCAAATTGTGGTCCACTATCAATCCCCTTGTATAAAGAGCTCCTCTCCTTTCACAAGTGCGGTGTCTAAGTCGGACACCCAAGTCAGGTACTCACTGACAGGTTGACCCAGCAGTTTTTCCACTTCCGGTGCTGAGAGGTAGCGGTCGAGCCGCAGTGCGCAGCAGTAGCCGGAGAGCCGCGTGAGACGGTGAGCCGGAGAGGCGGTATGCCGGCGATCTGCGTGTGCCGGTGATCTGCGTGTGCCGGTGATCTGCGTGAGCCGCGCCGAGTGAGCCGCGGAGCCGGTGAACCGCGGGAGCCGTGCCGCATGAGCCACGGAGTTGCAGCAGCAGCGTTAGAGGTGGCGAAAGCGAGCGGTAAGAAGGCGTGTGTGGGAAGCACAGCTGACGTGCTGTGCTGTGCTGTGTCGTGCGGTGGGGGCAGAAAAGACGGTGACAGAAACTAACCACGGCCAGATCAGACGCGAAGCCCTGCAGAGTCCACAGAGCTCATAGCGCCTGCCCCACAGCATCTGAAGGAAAGCCTCTGAAGGACAGAGTTAGCGCGGAACACGGCCTGAATGGACGAGTAGTCTCGCAGCAGCGTCACAGCCCCATTAGCCTTTTGCCTGCCTGCCGCCTGCCCTACAGCCCTACAGTCTCTGAAGAGCAGAGCGGAACAGAGAGCACGCTATTTGGCTCCGTGGTGAGGACTGTGAGGACCATGACGACACTGAGCTAAATAAACGGAGAGGACAACAGCGGTGAGCAGTGCTGCGGGGGTAAGGGGTACATCACATTACCCCGTAGTCACATTGTATGATCTTCTTCTTCTTTGGGGCTGGAGTGATTGCGCTTGAGGGCTGCAGTTTGGGATCGGCTGTGATACAGGGACACTGATTTCTCTGTCCTTGCACTTTGATCTATGTGCTGCAACAAGCTTAACTGGTTCTTGCTTTAATACCAGTAACTGGTTCTAAACTCCAATACTAGTAAACCAGCAAACCATCAACCCAAACCACTATTTGCCTTTAGATTGGTGCTCAATTGCCGAGCCGAGTAGCGATCAGCAAGCATTTGAGGAGTGGAGGAACGCGACTCAGCGGATCAGCGGAGGAACGCGGCCCAGCAGGGGAGCTGCGTGAGCCGAGTTGAGGAGCCACTATGAGGGTCAGCAAGCACGGAGCTTTGGAGTGCTTGAGAGCCTCCCGTTTATATTGTGCAGGGAGCACATCGCTACTCCTGGATTTCCAGGCACTTCCGGACTTGGAGCTTAACAGCAACGGCGGGGACAGCATGTAAACTCGGGAGTGTGAGAGCGCGGCTGCTGTTAGTAGCGGCTGCTGAGTGAGTGCCCAGGTGAGTTCGCGGAAGCGGCCCAACTAAGTTGGGTGCGGCTTGTGGCTCCCCAGTGTGCCCTGCTCTCTGGCTTTCCCCTCCTGTCCACTGCCATTTTCCATTGCTATTGCCACCTACATCTTGATTTTTAGCGCAAGAGACCATTGTCACGAGCTACGATCCACAGTTAGAACCCGCGCCGCAAAATGGCGTATAAAAAATTGAGATCACAAACAATTTTCAGGAAAAGATTGGGAACGAAACAAGCAATACGAAGGAGTGCCGGAAAGACGGTCCGTCTAGGAAACTCTGAAGTGAATCCTGGAATAACTAAATATTTTACAAAACAAAGTACAAAGGAACAGGGGAAAACACAAAGCGAACAACAAAAAGTGTTGACAGAAGAAGATGAAAAGAAAGTAGCGGACACTAATAACTCCACTCAAAGTCAAAAAGGATTTGAGGAAGATTTAAACAGTAACTCCAGAATCTTGGAAGAATTAATCAGTAACTCCACAAACTTAGAACAAGCAAATTTAGAAGCACAACTCTAGAATTCGATGTCACCGGCCCAGATATAAACATCAAGGACTTGGTTTTTTGCCAGGACGCTCCAAAGGAGCCACCGATAATCCAGAATAGTACCCCACAAAAAACATTTGACCCAGAAGGGACCCTTTCTCATTCACCAGATTTTTCACTTTTAAAGACCATGGAATCCTCTAACGAATATACTCCGGTGTCTAAAGCCCTATTTACACTCCAAAGAATTTTGGAATCAGTTCTTTCCCATCTTGGGAACATTTTGTAAAATTCCGACCAGATGCTGGATACCCAATTAGGAATGTTAAAATATCTAGTAGAAAAAAAAGGAGGAAACAACAATTAAAATCACAACCACCAGCAGTAAAAGGAGATGAACCAACTGCGGAAAACCCCCTTACACCAAAAGTCTTTCTATCAACAGGAGAACTTTCTCCGCCGAAGAAAGAAACAGCGACTCAAACAGGTCGGAGCACACAAAAAGCAAATAAGGGAAAACATGAGCTCAATCAAATTTATTCCCTTAGAAAACTTTTCAAGGAACCTAACAAGGTCGACACTCATCAGTCGGTCACCGCATATTATCCAATTTTTACCCAACAAAAAACAAAAACCCTACCAAATCTGAATATCATTCCAGTGTCCAAACAAAAAGTAATAGAAACCTCTGCAATTCCGTCCTTAGTCTCCCCCGGCCCAGAAATATCGAAAAAAGAGAGGAGATCTAATAAGATCAGTCGGAAAAGGGCAAAGAAAAGGGCGATAAGAAGGTTCGCAAAGCAGAAGGTCCGGAAGACAAGGTTTTCAAATACTTTACCCTCTGCACTCATGTCCTCAGAAAAAGAGGATAGACAAGAAATAGTATAAAATCTGGCAGAAAAGGGGCAGAACTCTTCAAATAAAAAACAAAGGGTAAATTCCAGTCAACTCATACCTATTTTCTTAGCTAGAGCGACTGGAATAGAGTCGCCGGCACAAAAGGATATCCAACCAAGGAACCTATCTATAGGGAAGACCTCTACTCAGTCGCAGAAGTTTCTACCATGCCGCCTGGAAATTACAGATCTATTCCCTTCGGGCGATGTCCCGCTTAACCGAGAGAGAATAATAAATCTACTTCAAAAGATACAGCCACTACAGTCTCTATCAAGAAACGAAATAGAATTAGTAGTCTTCCCAGAAAGGTCTAAAACCACGACGGCCGTCGTAGAATTTTGGTATCCAGTGATACCAGGAATAATTTTAAAAGAAAGTGAGATTCTACATAAATACGGATTTGACTTGGCACCAGTAACAAATAATGAAACCCAAATATATGATAAACCTGAGGAAATTAATAAAATTGAAAATCAGCATTTGTTCCAACGGCAAAGTGGCACAAATAACCCTCTAAATTTCTTTAAAGAAAATATATCCGATACGATTACGAATGGAGAAAGGAGAAGCTGGAACAAAATACACAAAAGAAGGAAATTACAACCAATGAAAATACATGGGCATGGATAGCGGAGAATCTAAACAGCAACAAACAGGGTCAGAAAAATAAACGCCCTTTTTAACAACGGTTTGACCATCTCTACCTGGAATATAGCTGGAAAACCCCAGGAGAAATTAGCACTAATTACAGAAGACCGACCAGGGATTGTGGCTTTACAAGAAACTTGGTCAATAACAACTTTCGACCACCTTGATTATTTCGTGTATGACATTCCAGCAGAACCGGTCAATCGGGGGCACGCGAAAGGAGGGATAGCAATTCTTCTTAACGAAGACTTTAATTGGGACCAAGAAATCATCCCAATGTGTTCAAAGAACATTCAATGTATCAAGGTCAAATTCGGGAACAACCCTTTGGAAACCTCGAATATCCTCCTCATTTTTAACGTTTATATTCCCCCTGGCTCTAAGATAGATGCATTAGCGATGGCAATATTTGAGGGAATAGAAAAGGTGGTAGAAGGACAAGGTTTTCCGTCAGGTTTCCTAACAGGTGATTTTAATGGGAATATATCTAACGACTTATTAGAAAAACAGGTTAATGGTGAACAAGAAGAAGCCTTGTCAATCCCAATTCCACAATTTCCCACAGGAGTAAAGCAGATAAAAGAGGGAACATTCTATTATCCTCACTCCCAATGCTGAACGGAGTAATATTAAATGGCAATATAGAAGGAGAATTATTTAATACCAAATATCACTAAAACAAACATTGTTCTGTTTACAGGAAGGAAACGATATGTTAAATACAACTGGACTTTAGGGGGAAAACTGCTGGAAGTTGTAAAGTAATACACATACCTAGGGAGAATTTTTTCACAATCTCTGCAAAACTTGCCTCACCTACAGAACTTGGGCCGTAAAGTTGACGTCCACATGGGGGCACTCCTACGATTATACTCCTCCACTGGCCAAAGGCACTTTTCTTCTCTTCTTCAAGTATATAGTTCTAAGATCCCACCAGTACTATCATATGCACTCGAATATATTCCATTAAGCCAATGGAAACAACTGGATCTGAAAGAAGGGAAAGTCCTCCGGAAACTGACCAAGATGTCACAAGCCGTGCCGGTACAAGCTCTGCTTCTTGATCTTTCATTAGTCAGTTCTTACGCCAGAGGCATTACTAATATTTTAAGATGGGCATATAACCTTATTCATGCGGACCAAGGAGCCCTACGATCCTTACTAAAAATAGAGACATTCGAACAAGGATCGCCGAATTATGTATTCTGTAGAAATGTATCTATCGCTTTTAAAATATCAAATGTTACTATTGACCTGTTGCAATCTTGGACTCTCGCTCACTTGAAGCTTTTTTTAAAACATTTCACACCAAGGTTAAGCTTCGATCTCGACATCCAACACTGCTCCAAATTGCCACTGTATAAACAATATGCTGAAACTATTGTATATAAGAAAATGCAGCAGTATATTCATTTCAATTTAAAGCATGGAGTCAGGTGAAGCATTATATTTAATCCTGGGCGTAGTACTACGCTACGCTCACGGAGCATAAGTAGTTTGTGCTACTAAGCAAATTGTACGTAGCACAGTGCAAAAACTGTGCTAATTGACGTAGCGTAGCAGCAAAATCATCAACACCTACAAATGCTTTGATGAAACAATTTTACATGCTAAAAAGCATATAACCAATTCACAAAAGTGAACTTTGAAAATAAAATATCAGGCAATGAGAGAGGTGATGATTTTGGGGTCCCCTAACCTAGGGGAGGACCAAGCAGATGCCTCGAACACAAAGAGCATATCATGATGAACGATTCAGTGGTGGTCCCTTCCTCCTAGGACCACCCCAAGCACAGTTATGGGCAAAAATACAATCCCAACCAAAGGCCCTGCAAAGCATTATGGGACGAGATTAGCAGTAGGCAGTGAATATTATAGTGTCCAATATCAAAATAATTCTACAAAGAGCTGCAGTTCAACTAGTCAGTTACTAGATGTCCCTCACGAGTCAAATGCAAAAGCATTGAAACCCTTTCATGAAGCTTTTGCATTTGACTCGTGAGGGACATCTAGTAACGACTAGTGGAACTGCAGCTTGATGTAATAATAATTTCAATGCTTTTGCATTTGACTCGTGAGGGACATTTAATAACGACTAGTTGAACTGCAGCTCTTTGTAGAATTATTTTGATATTGGATACTATAATATTCACTGCCCACTGCTAATCTCGTCCCATAATGCTTTGCAGGGCCTTTGGTTGGGATTGTATTTTTGCCAATAACTGTGCTTGGGGTGGTCCTAAGAGGATGGGACCACCACCGAATCGTTCAACAAGATGTGCTTTTTGTTTTCAAGGCATCTGCTTGGTTCTCTCCCTAGGTTAGGGAGGATCCCAAAATCATCACCTCTCTCACTGCTTGTTAATTTATCGTTTTCACTTTTGTGAAATGACTATATGCATTTGAGCATATAAAGACAGAGATACTGATTTTATCTTAACTTGCACTGTGCAAGATGCCTTTGGCAATTATTGTACAGTGCAGTCAAGCACACAGCTACGCAATTTGCGTAGCTATGTGTAGTTCAAAATGTTCTTCGCGTAGCTATGTGAAGTGCTACTACGCAAACTACGCCCAGGGTTAATTATATTACTCCGTCTTGGGATACTTCCTCTAAAATCATTCACCTTTAAGTGGTTCCCAAAGGAAAAAGCTAGTAGTTCCTGTGATCTGTTTAATGGCGGGGTGCAAGACTTGGAACATGTGTTATTCGTTTGTCCAAACCTGACTGCTGGAGAAGCTACAAAGAGGTTTATACAACCAATTCAAACAAAATGTAAAATTAACTCTTTGTAAGGCACCGCCTAATGAATTTGTGTGTTACAATATGTTTACATTTTTAAAATCTATTTTAACTTTGTACTAGAATGATATTTTATTATTTTAAATGTAATTTTATTCTTTAAATATTTGTTGTTCTCAGTCGAGAACTAAATCAAATAAACTTAAACTTGAAACTTGACAGGTTGACCCAGCACCTCTGGGGTCCAGCACTTCCTTTGTGGTTCAACTCAGCTCCAGTTGCTCCCCGGCAGACAGTGGTGGGAAAAGTTAAGGAACCACTAGCAGTCACCAAGGGGCCAAACTGTGTCACCCCAGCTGCCTGATCCGCTCACAGGGCCCCAATGCATCCAAATTTATATGAAGGCAATTGCTCAGCGCCTGTCAGGACTCGGGCCGTTAGGAGTAGAGAGGGTCATAATGACCCAGCTCAAATCCGACCCTTGGGCCGCAACCATCAGTCCACACAGAATGAGTGGGGTGCAGGCATGTGTTAGAGCTGGAACACCCCAATACAGGCCCCAATCCACTCTCGGAAGCCAGGATTCTCCCAGCTGTCTTCTGTAAATCTTTGTGAGGGCACGTGTCCTAGCAGGACCCTCAGACAGCCCGCAACGCACTGGTGAATATCCAATTGAGTCGGGACCAGCCCAGTACCCTCTGAAGGCCTGCAGCAAGGAGTGAGTCTCTTTAACCCTTCAGTGATGGTATTAGTTCCATTAGGGCCCACAACTCACAGCATCCAGGTGCCCCTCACTGCTGCACTCCAGCCATAGACTGGATTCTAGACGCACCGCAGGCAACAAAACATAGGCCGCTCTGGCCGGGCAACACCATATAATCCATCACAATGCCTCCTCTGACGCCAGTATTACGCGTATGGCGTGGCATGATCCATTCAGGGGGAGAAACCGGCAAGGCCTCGTCGACCCTCAATCTATATCCTGCATTCGGGGGCCCTCCAAGCACTGATCAGCTCACACCGCCAGTGCGGGGAACGCATATACCAGCCCGATCCCTGCCTCCTATTCACTCGTCCTGGATGGGCCGGCGCAGTGCTCCCATCTTCCTCATAGTCGCGTAGGTTTCCAGGATTGCCTCCTTCCTGGGCCAGTGGGTCCCCCTCCAGGGCTGAAGCTCTGTGCACACCACCAGCAGACAGTCACACCAGGTAGACCCAGTCCAATTCAGCCCGCAGTGTGGAGTTCAGACCGCAGGCCACACCACGCGGGCCGCCGTAGGCTACGATTATGGGCGCAGAGCAGTACACAGCTTTCTGCACACCAGGGGTGCTCCAACAGCAGGCGTCGACTCCCCACAAATTTCGTGGTGTTTCAGGGCTCCAGATGGGGCCGATTATACAGGAATTTCCCTACAGCTGAGAGGAGCTCCGGGAGGAGCGACTGATCAGCCATCTTACTTGGCCACCGCCTCCAGAGAGAGTTATATTGTTTATGTAAGTAAAGAGTCCCACAGAATCATTTTTGTTTGTTTAAATGTAGTACCCCAATTCTGTCATTGGGCATAACGGTTAGGTCCTGTTTTTTTGTACACTGATTGGTTAGAAATACATTTTTTTTTAAACCTAATAATGGTAAGGTGTTTTATAAAAAAGAGTCAGAAGTTGGTTGTGTGGCAGCTAGGTAGTTTGATGAAACCTGTACACATGGGCCCCAGAGAGCCATTATATGTTACTCTACCTGGTTTCTCAAATTACATATATTAGAGCGCAAACTAATGTAGTTTTTCCAGTAGAGCTACATCATAAGCATTACATTTATATAAGCCCTAACTAAGAGGGTCATTACGATGGCGGGCTGACAAAGTCCGCCCGCCACCGCAACGGCAAACGGGACCGCCGCAAGAGGTGCGGCGGTCCCGCCATGTGTATTAGGATGCCACCGCCACGGTGGCATCCCTTATTGTTTACATTGCAGCGGGCAGTGCTGTCAGCAGCACCCGCCACAATGTGAAATACGCATGTTGTCCATTTGAATGCACAATGTGACAGGCACCGCGTGGGCCCCACTCCCCCAAAACCCTGGGGGCCCGCAACGGGCCCCCAGAAGCAAAGACCACATGCCTTTCCATGGTGGCAACACCGCCATGGAAAGGCTGCTTTCCGCCACCATCCTAATATGGATGGCGGTGTCTTGCAGACACAGCCACCATGTTAGGGCCCTTTTCCGCCCGGTCCCCTGTCAGACCGGCGGAAAACCGGCAGACAGTCAATCCGTCCGCCGGGGTCCCCCCCGCCATCGTAATATGGCGGGGGAAATAAAGTGCGGGCGGTGAAGAATAGCGGGCGGATCGCCACCACCATACGGGCGGTGGCGATCCGCCCGCTATCATAATGACCCCCTTAGTTCTCAAATTATCATGTCCTGTATACAGATAATTGAGCTAATTATGGAGGGTGGGGGTGAATTAGTGAATGCTCATCCTACTGCAAACCTGTGATCTTGGTCTTTTGAGTCATTTAAGAGCTGGCATTAAATTGAAAGTATAGCTTTATTATTCAGAAGCGTTTGATGCTTGTTATGTTTTAACACACTGAAGGAACTATTATAACTACATTTCTTTAATTAAATTACATTTTTAGATCTATTTAAAAGAAAAATTTGCCTTAAATTAATTTTGATAACAAGCTAATTACGTTATTTCCAATGAGCACCCTCTGGAAAACTAAGAGGTTTGTCCAGAATTTTCATACATAGCTGGGCAGTGTTGTATTAATAAACATTGCACATTAAACAGCATAACGAGTGTGCACACACATTCAAATAAAGTGAGAATTAAAATTACAGAAAGTGCATCAATAAAAGAGCAGCAGCAATTGCTATAGCATTTGCACATAATTGGAAATTGGGAAACGCCAAATTTTAAACAATACAGAAAATTCGGAACCTGATATGTGGACTAGTACGAGACACTAAATTACATATTAACATGCAATGATAAAACGTGAGCAAGCAAAGAACATTATTCTCCAATTTAGCTGTTTGTAATCTTTTATAATTAATTTTGATATTGAGCTACCAGACAACATATTCAATTTGCTCAGTATATTCTAATGCATTGGCCAGATCTCTTTGCGAAGGATGTTGACATTCACCTGACTGTCCAACACAGTCAAAACCGTCTGTCTGTGCCTGCTAGCAGCTAATTTGAGGAAACATATCTCCTTTGTAGCATTTGGTAAAGTATTAGAGCAGGACATGGGACGGAACATTCACACTCAACTTACTGTTATGAAATGTGTAGTAACGAGGTCCACGCAAGTAGATGTAGTTCAGGATGATTTATTGTAGTTAGTTACAGGATATGTAGATCAGCTCCACCAGGAGCAGCCAGCATGCTGCTCAGCCCACTCTCAACTGTGACTTCTGCTCACAGGCTCCCAACATTCCTAAGCCCATCATCACTGCAACATTCCACTGGCTGAGTAGATGGTTAAATTGGTATGACATTAACATGGACAGGATACTAGGATACTACAAAATGTTTAATCTTTTCACTCAATTAACAAGGGAAACTGACTATTGCCTGGCCTTTAAACTCTAATAAATCAAATGCTCCATGGGTGAGGGTGAAGTTCTTGTTGCTTGCTGTGCTACATTGCATGTAAGGAAGAGAGCAGAACGTGCCTTAAATACTAGATTGTAGCATTGTTGCTTTCTCCCCCTGCACTGGTGCACTTTAGGCTGCCTTGCGCCACGCACACACATCCTTCCACCGTAGGGTAGGGGTGTGTGGATGGGATTTCTAGCATAGGTTTTGTGCTGGAAAAGCACCCTTGCACTAAAAAAGTACTGTGTATTTCGGAACGTTTTGAGAAAATAAAACTTTTCTGAAACATTGTGCATGCCTCGAGGAGGCACACATTTTTGGCACAAATCTGTATCTGCAAATTTAGTAGATAGGACTTTACATCAAAATCCATGGTGGTTGCATGGGAATGCAAATATACCACCCAAAGGATGCATTCTTGATGCATAGTAGTGGAAAGAAAAGTATAGCAGTACTGTGGCTTACTTTAGGCCAAATTTCCAGCACATAGCAGGTTTTGTGCTGGAAAGAAAATCCCAAATAAATGCCCGTGATGGTTGGCGTCTCTTCTGGTGACATTCCACAGATGCCAAATGTTCAGAAATCTGTCCCAAAGTGCTTAAACGCAGCAGCTAGTTCGATTTCCACCCATATGCTCATTGTACTAAACATTTGTAAAACAGTCTCAATCCTGTAATGGAAAATGATTTATTGGGCAAGTATATTTTGTCTAATAAGATTCTATCATAAATTCACAAGCCCCAAGAACTCTTTCAGATATTTAGGTAACAAATATCCAATTGATTTCTGAGCCCATAATTGTTGCTAATCTTGTGCCTCGATACAGTATAGTCTAAAAGCTTTTTTCTGAAAATTAGGCTTTAATGATTTTTATTTAAAGTAGAAGTGCGTAAAACATTCTATAGCTTTCCAGTGGCCCCTTTGCTATCAAGGTTCAAAGTTCACTGCATAAAGTTTACGCTTTCTTGGGAGCCAGGTCAGAGGCTTGGTTCAAGGTATATTGTGTGATCCTTTGTTTCTAAAAACCATTCGCAGCATAAATAGCAGTATCCAAAGTTATACCCTCACTTACTTTGATCCTTTGGTCCTTTTTATGCAAATACTCTGGTGACTCATAGCTTTCGATGCTGCTGCAGAGATATCCCATTTATTAGCACAGGAGTTTGGATATGATCTCCTTGTAAACAAAACTACACCCAAAATGGCTGACTAACTCATGAGAGACTATTCTTTTTGTGCAGTAGTACCCGCTACTAAATGCACAGTACCTCTATGTCCCTCGTCCGCAACCAAGTCTTAACAAATGAGGTCGTATCCAATCACAGACAAGAAACAAAACAGGAAATGCATGCTAACCCCATCCACCCTCCTGCCAAGGGTTAAAATACAATAGCCAACCCTTAACACTTCCTGTTTTGTTTCCTGTCTCCTACGGGATACAGGGGATGCAGACGTAACTGCCGGGCTTTTGCCTCCAACGTGGAAAATTGTAGCAGGTTTTCTCCCTCTGCTGGGCTTTGGGAGCACCTGTGACCTCCGTGGGAACTACAGGAGTCGGTATGCATTTTGTGACCTCCTATGACTTCTTCTATGTTAGACGATTTGACTATTCCCATCCTGCCAGGAGAACTGCCTGCTTCGCTTGCATTGTTCTCCCGGGTCAACGACGTGTTGTCTCTGCCTAAATTGTGCCCTAGTTTGGCGTTTTACAATTCGGTGGCATTTTCATCGGTGTATGACCAAAATGTGCTTGGTTTGTTTCCTGCATTTCAGAGTCGGTTACAGGCTATGTGCGGGCGACTTTCTGTGGCCCCGTCCTGATGGCGGTCTCTTTAGCGGCTGTCCTCTGTGCTGTGTGTGCTGCGACTGAGGGGAGGGGGGATTTGCTCATGGCCACCCAGGATCCCCTGCATCTCGCTTGGGCTCCCATAAGGCAGCATCCTTGCTGCATTTCAAGACCTTACCTGTTCGCCAGTGTCAAATGCCTCTTTGGGCAAGAAGCGCGTTGTTTGGCTGTTGCAGATGACCTGCCTTTGTGGACGATTAATGCGCTCTGGTATGCATTCCACATGTTCTGAGAGGCAATAGAAAGCATTCTTTTGCTGATGGGCTGTCAAATCACACACTTGTTCTGGTTTGATACAGTTTTAACTGCATTGGTGATATGGGTATATCATGAGTGCCTGGATGATGTTTGCTGGCATTCTGTTTTGCCTGGTTGCTATGTGCAGTGGCCTCTATAGCCTGCAACATGGGAAAACATGCTGGGAAGAGGAGGCATTGTTCCCTGACGTCTTTGTCCCCACCCTGTTGAGAGTCCTGGCACTGCCCCTTCACCTAAGAAGAGGTTGGGTGAGAAGGAGCGACTGCAGAAGCTTATTTTGGACACTTTGTCGTCTCTGAGAATAAAAAGGCTGGTTCGCTTTCTGGTGGTGGACAGGAGCTGTATTCTGACATTTCCAGCTCTAATTCTTCTGATGTGTCATATATGGGCTCTTTAGAACATAAAGGGAAGTGCGTTTCTAAGGACATATTGCCAGAGATTCTGTCCCATGTTAGTGATAACATGGGGTTTCCTGATGATGAGGTGGCCGGAACTTCTAATGACATGGTGCTGCCTCAGTTTCAGAAGCATTCTCCTAGAGCCCTGCCCATTCATCCTTTCGTGATGGACGTCCTCTTAAATGAGTGGAAGGACCCAGAGTGTATTCTGGTGCCTCGCTTCATCTCCAAGCTTTATGCTTTGAGGGACATGAAGTAGAAGGTTCCTGAGTGTGTACATGTGGACTCTATTGTTGTCAGTCTGGTGTGGTGCCCATCAATGGCAGAGGATAATGTCCTTAAGGATGGAGCGGATAAGAAGGTTGACTCCTCATTCGTTCCTGTATCTATGTTGCCTATGTTGCTCAGTCCTTATTGTCGGTCTTCAAGTCCTTGTTCATGACTATGCAGGAGGGTGGGCATTGCCCTGAATTGTTGGAATCCATAGAACACCAGACTGAGTTTCTTTCTGACATTGCATTTGTTTCAGTCAGTGGATCTATGTTGTCCTGTGGGGCTTTCATTGCAGCCAGATGCAACCTGTTGCTGAAGGGATGGAATAGAGATTCTGCTCAGCGGTCAGTAGCTTTGATCTTGCCGTTTACTGGTCCGAGACTTTTTGGTAAGGAACTTGAGTAGAAGTTGCACAAAGTCTTCACGGAGAGGAAGCATTCTTTTTTCCTTTAGTAGACATCCTCAGCAGAAGCAGTAGCTCTTCTCCTCTGCTAAATCTTTTTGTCAGCCTTCTCATGGGCAGACAGGTGCCTTCAAGGGTCAGAGATTCAGGGTAAGGGTTTTCAAGGCACGTTTCTGATTAAACCCTGTCAGGAGCCCGGGAATCCGAATCAGCAGTCCTGACTGTGCCGCTGCAGAGGTGCCAGTTGGTGTGATACCAGAGGATGGTGGGAGACTGCATAATTTCCTGGTGCATTGGCATTGCACGACATCGGACAGATGGGTGCTGAGTGTTCTGGAAGAAGGTTACCGGATTGAGTTTGTGTCCTTTCCCCCATTCGGGGAATGTGATGACACCTCTTCCAAAGGATGCTCTCAGGAGGAAGTCATTGTTGGATGGGATTCAATTGCTCCTCCGGAAGAAGGCGATTGTTTTGGTTCCAAAGTCAGAGAGGGGGCAGGGCGTTTATTCTGTCATGTTCCTGGTCCGGATGAGTACGGGGGGCTTCCGGATAGTGACACAACCTCAGGTCCATGAACCGTTATGTCCGGAAGATTCTCTTCAAGGTGGAGACACTGCAGAGGATTATCCCGTTGATTGAGGCGGGTTTTGTGCCAGTGGCGTTGAGGTTCCAGGAATATCTACGTTTCTCACTGGAAGGTCATCATTGGCAGATTTGTGTACTCCCATTCGGCCTACATGTCTCTGGTGACTCACCTTCATCTCTGGGGTGGTGTGGGGGGGGCTTGGTATATCCTTACCTGGATGACTGGCTGGTCCAAGCCACATCTGTTCAGGTGATGCAGGAGCATCTGGCCTTGACCATACGTACTCATGAGAACCACAGTTTCCTCCTGAATTTTCCGAAGTGAGATCTTCAGCACTGATCGTTTGAATTTTAGGCGTGGTGTGTTACAGTCTGTGGTGCCTCCTGCTCCTGTTTTATTGTTCCTGGGATGTGGCATTAAATCACTATGGTTTGCTTATGTCCTGTGTCTTGTTTGTTTTCTTACAGTATGCCAAAGGCCTGCTGTTTGGGTGTCTGCTTTGGTATACCTTATTTGTTATGACTGGGTCGAGGACAAGGGACGTAGAGGTAACGCCCTGATTACTTACATGTAATCCTCATTACTCTTAGTCCTACTCGTACTCGATACAGTCATACTTCCCACCCACCCTCCCGGTATCAGGCCTTTGTTTTGCTTGGTATTTCAGAAAGAGCTAAGGGTTGGCTATTGTAGTTTAGCCCTTGGCAAGAGGGTGGGTGGTGTTAGCAAGCATTTCCTGTTTTGTTTCCCATCTGTGATTGGATACTACCTCATTTGTTATGACTGGGTCGAGGATGACTAGGACTAAGAGTAATGAGGATTACCAGTAAGCAATCAGGGCATTAACTTCTTGATTAATATTTTGACCTACATGGGTAGAACGAGAGGCAACATCTGGTAGGGGTCACATCATAACAAGATGAGCCGCCATTCAACACAGTGCGATGATTGATTGTGGAAACCAAGTGCTTTGTAGAGTGTGTTGAGATTTGACAAATGATGCATGCCATTATGAGTGTTTTTAGCAGGATCAGGATCTCGGAAAGTAAAAGTCTTTCAAAGAGATTCATTTTGTCCCTTCATGTCGTAACCGCACCTGAGTTAATATGTGAAGGAGGAAGAGACCACAGGTGTTGTTGCAATTTTTTATGACCTACATTTTACTAGCTGTATGTTCACAGTGAAATTATCTTTAAATGACTAAATATCAAAAGTAAAACCAAAAGATGAAACAGAATATGAGTTCTTTGTACGCCATGGAAATTCCGTTTGGTCAGCTCACTGGAATATGTTTCCTGCAACAGAAAAGCCCGGGTTCTATTCACAGATAAATGATGCAATGTATGCTGATGGTAAGAACCTTTTTCTTTTCTGGGGCAATACCACCAAACAATAGTCAAATGTTAGTCAGTAGCATAATAATGGTGCAATGTACCCCAGTGCATGCAAGTAGAGTGACCCTTGATGCTCCACGTTTGGTAGTAAAAAACAGCCATAATTAGATAGTAACCTGGCCTGACAACCTTGGGTCTTGTGCCAATGTGCCTTTTATAGTTATGCCAGTAGATTAAATCCTGCAAGTGGACAGGCAGCCCACATCAAGCCACACAGGTTAAACCATAAATGTTTCTAGGCACTGTTCCCCACAGTTTCTAAGCACTCTCACCATATCAAGTTGGTCACATATGTCAAATGATAAGGCAAAAGAATCTTATTGTTGCTGCTGCACAATCAGAGAACAGGAACACCAACTGTTAAAACATTTTAAGCCCTACAAAAGACTCACTGGAAAGTAAAGCTCATGTGTGGCAAAAATTATCAATATCCTCAGAAGACGTAAAAGAATTCAGAACTCATACCAGGAAATTTGGCCATTAGATAGGCTATCTAATTAATTCTGTTTTCTACAATTAAAGGGGACCATTCCCATAACTTCATGAATAGAAGATATAAGTTATAGTCACAAGAAGATTGATATAATTGGAGGACATTACAAGAGCACTTGCCTGACCTTGCTGGCATGCATACTTAATTCCTTTAATTTCCCCATGGTCTTCGTAGCATAACTTCGTTTCTCAGTAAACTGTTGATGCACAGAATAATCTTCTGTGTATCAAACCAAATATCTGAGATTCTTCAAGGGTTTTGGTCTCAGTTGTGTCTCTACTTACAGGGTAGATGTCTAAGACACACATTGCAAATGCATATGGGCATATTTACAAGCCCCTATCGCCACCGGAGTGTCACTTTTTTTGACGGTCCGGTGGCGTAGCACTATTTTCAATATTTACAAGGTGCCGCTAAGCCACTTAGCGTGGCTTAGCGCCACCTTTTAAATATGCCCCTTTCTGCCGCAGCCCTCTGCGTCAAAGGGGCGTGCATTGGGTGTGCTGTGCACTTTCCACCCCAACACCCATTGCTTTTTAATGCTGCCCCAGATTTACAAGGAGGTGTAAATCTGTGGCATCTCCAAAAACGAATGCCATGCGAGAGCAGGCATTAGAGTGGCGCACGAGGAGAAATGCCTTTATTTCTCCTCGTTTTTGCTTTTTAATGTGTGCTGCATTCTTCAGCACACTTAGAAAGAGCAAAAAGCCATTAATGATTGTTTATGTGCAGGAAGGTGTCCCTTTCTGCACATGTTTATGCACCTTCCTGCACATAAACATTCACTAAATAATGACGATTTGCTATGTCAATGTGTGCTGCAAAATGCAGCACCCATAGAAGTAACAAATAGCTATTATGTATAAACAATCATTGCCTGCAACGCAGGCACCCTTGAACTATGGTGCAAGGGTGCCTGCGTTGGCGCTAGGCAGCTAATTTTAGCAACAGGACAAGGGAAAACACAGGGGTGTGCTGTATTGTAGTAAATTGGGCGCATCACTTAGTTTTGAAAATGACAGAGCATGACGCTGCCAGATTTGGCGCAGCTCCACGCTCCAACATTTTCTAGTAAATATGCCCCACAGTTTCAGAATTTGGGGGTATTAATTTGGGAGAGGGTGACCTCCAAAAACACAATCTAGTTGGTCAAAAACACAGTTCATGGAAAATCTCTACTCGTTCCCTGGTAGCTATAGATCAAGCAGAATGTAATTCCAAAAGAGATCCATTCTACGTTCAAGTACTACCAACATTATGAAATCAAGAAAACAGCACAATACAATTCCCAAACCAAGTTAGAAAAATTGAGAAAAAATAAGCAAAAAGACTGCAAAATTTTCAAAGTAACATAAATAAGAGATATAACTATTTTAAACTTTAGGGCAAAAAGCACCTAGAAAAAGTACAGTACCATCGAAAATATCAGTTTGCAGTTAACCAGAACCTAGGTGCAACTTCAGGCCTACAATGGAGCGGAGGTTAGATACAAAAAACAGGTTGCCTTTAGTCTACTTTTTGAAGGTCAAAATCTTCCAATGGGGTAATGTTCAAGGAAGAAGCCAGCAAAGTCCCATCATCGTTGAGCTCCCGCTGAAGCCAATGCCTTTGGTACCAAAAGCTCACAGCAGGACTAAGCTGGATTTCTTAGTTGCAGCATTTTCTTCACTACTGGGATAAATTTGCCACCTCACACAAGTCAAAGGTTTTACCTTCAAACTGTTTTGGTTCTCAAGATCAACCACAGGGGCAAGGATGGAAGCTGTGTAGAGACAGGTCTTGATGAGGCTGGTTACTGTTATTGTAAGATATCAATGAATGCATTGTCAGTGTAGCAAAATGCTCTGAGTGGGATAGACCTGGATTTCTTGCCTGCCCTAAGAGTCCCATCAATGGCAAGCTTCCCTGGTTAGTCATGCAGTCATTGGGTCCTAATGACAGCAGTCTAAGCACCAGGTCTCTCTTCAGTCAGAGCTTCAGCACGGTCCAGTCCTCAGTGGTCTGCTTGGCCAACTTGAAGTGTAGAGTCCTTCTGATTTGTGTGTTGCTGAAGCAGACATGAAGAGAGATCAACCACATGACCCTTGGAGAGCACTTCCTATCCTTGGGTGCAGGTAGACGTCAGGAACCCTTTTGCCCTTTCAGTCTAGCAGCATTTTGTTTCTGTCAGTGCTCTGAGGAGGTAATGGTGGTGAGGTGGCAATCTTGTCCTGTGTGCTAGCCAGTGATTGGAGAATTTTCCTCACCTAGTCCTCTATACTTTCTCACCCTATCCCAATGTCTTTTTGCTTAATACTATGGAAAATTCCCAAAGCCTTAAATCCACGATGACTTGGCCATTCTTCCATCAGTAGGACCTATGTATCTCCCTTAACGACCCCCATATTTATATAACAGCATCAAGATGTACCAATTTGCCAATAATACACAACTCTACTTGAAAGTCTCTTCTGACTCAGATATCCAACACCTCTAACAGTGCCTGCACATTGTGCAGACCTGGGTATGCAATGTGAATCTGAAGCTCAAATCAACCAAGACAGAATTACTGTTATGTGCCAAGAATGATAAACAGCTGCTTTTGGCTCAGTTGTGGCTATAGAAATACCACATACATACATACATACATGAGGTCTCCTTCATCCGTCTGGGCAAAGAACTGTTTTTGCCCCTGCTGGGACTGAAACCAGAAAGTCTAGGTGGGAACTTGTACTGAACAGGGGCAGATCTTGTCAGCCTTGTTTTGCAGTGGCAGGGGGCGGACGGGACATACTCTCACGCACACACACACATACACATAACACTCAAAGCAAGGTATTCACACACACAAACACATCCATTCACAACACTCTTCACCAAACATTCATACATACACGCACGCACACAAACACATCCATTCACAGCACTCTTCACCAAATATTCATACACCATACATACACGCATGCACACAAACACATCCATTCACAACACTCTTTACCAAACATTCATACATACATGCACGCACCCACACAAACACATCCATTCACAACACTCTTCACCAAACATTCATACATACACGCACGCACACAAACACATCCATTCACAGCACTCTTCCCCAAATATTCATACACCATACATACACGCACGCACGCACTCAAACACATCCATTCACAACACTCTTCACCAAACATTCATACATACATGCACACACCTACCCACACAAACACATCCATCCACAACACTCTTCACCAAACATTCATACATACATGCACGCACTCACCAGACAGTTTAAAAGAAAAACAAACACATACCTGCAGCCAGCTCTGCCTCAGAGGTTCCAGAAGGCTTGGGACTGCTGCCTTCCCTCATTGGCTGACCATAGGTCAGCCAATGAGGAAAGGCAACAGTCCCAACGTCTCACAGAGTGGGATGGGGTCAGTGAGACTGCTGACCCCACCCCACTCTGTGATGAAGTGTCACTGATTGACACTCGACCCTGGGCGCTTCAGGGCTTAAAACTAAAGCGCCCAGGTGCAAGTCAATCAGTGACGCTACCCCTCGTCACTGAGGGGGAGGGCCTCAGGGACCTTTGCAAAGCTGAGGACGTCAAACCCACAGGAACTGTGACTTCCTCAGCCCAGCAAAGTTCAGCTCAGGCATCCAGGAGCCTGCGCTAAATACGCATGTCTGGCTTCTGGCTGCTTGAACTGAAAGTGAACAGTGTCTGTCAAGCTGACCTTTGTGCAGCCTGACAGACACTGTTCATGAGGGGTGAAAGGTGGAGGGGCGTGGCCCCTCAGCCCCAGTGGACCGGCCGCTCCTGTGTGTTTTGTATCCCAAAGTAAAACGAGGTACTGTGAAGTCTGTCATTTCATCTGCCAACTGTTTATGTCACCCTTACAGATGACTAATTCCTGTTAAATTGTTATGATTTTCTGATGTATGAATATATAAAAATAGGTTTTTCCTATATGACAAAGGCATTTTTCCTTTCCATATGTGCACAGTGGTATTTCTGGCAGACTTATTTTTTTGTCATAGATGTGTATTGTGCATGTTCAAACTACAAAGCACATATATGACATTTATGCCATTGGTGCATTCTGTGTGCCATTTATCATAACCTCAGAGGAAAGTTAACCCTTTCCATGCTTTTGACGAGCTGGACTCATCATGGCACACAGTGGACGTGTGCTCATGACGAGTCCAGCTCGTCATGGGACCCACCCACGGGGGATGCGCTGGCGCTCCCCCCACGGGTGTCCAATTTCGCCCCCACAAAGGGGGATGGCAGCGGAAGAGTTTCCGCTGCCACCCCCGACCCCCCCATGGGAATCCCATGACGTCAGCGCGCACAGCGCACGCTGACGTCATCAGGAAGTCCCAGACGCTCGGGAAGCCATTTGCTTCCTGAGCGTCGAGGAACAAGGTAGGTTTCCTCGTTCCTGGGGGGGTTTAGGGAATGCTTCGAGGCATCGGGGGAGAGGAAAGAGATTTTCCTCTCCCCTGATGTCTCTTTGCAGGGCATTTCTGCTTCACGATCGCGCACAGCATCGCGATCGTGCAGCGGAAATGCCCCCACTAGCACCAGGGATTTGTTTTCTTGCGCAATGGAAGCGACCCCTTGGGCAAGGGTCGCTTCCTTGGGGGGCATTTATTTTGGAATGTCTTTCTGCCCCCCCTGGGGGCAAATCGGCCCATTTTTTTGGCCGTTTTGCCCCCGGGGGGGGGGGCAGAAAATGCCACTAGGCACCAGGGATTACTTTGGGGGCCATTTTTTGGGGAAAGGAAGTGAACCCTTGGGCAAGGGTCGCTTCCTTGGGGGGCATTTATTTAGGAATGTCTTTCTGCCCCCCCTGGGGGCAAATAGGCCCATTTTTTTGGCCGTTTTGCCCCCAGGGGGGGCAGAAAACGCCACTAGGCACCAGGGATTACTTTGGGGGCCATTATTTTTTTATGGAAGCGACCCCTTGGGCAAGGGTCGCTTCCTAGAGGGGGCATGTAATTAGGAATGTTTTTCTGCCACCCCCTGGGGGCAAATCGGCCCGTTTTTTCGGCTGTTTTGCCCCGAGGGGGGCAGAAAACACCACTAGGCACCAGGGATTAATCTGGGGGCCATTATTGTTGATGGAAGCGACCCCTTGGGCAAGGGTCGCTTCCTAAAGGGGGCATGTGTTTTATAATGTTTTTCTGCCCCCCCTGGGGGCAAATCGGCCCGTTTTTTTGGCCACCAAGGGGGGCAGAAAACGCCACTAGCCACCAGGGTTTCCATTTGGGGGCATTTAAATGTACATGGAAGCGACCAAAGGGGAACATTTTTTGTTGATGTTTTTCTGCCCGCCCCCTTGGTGGCAGTCGATCTTTTTTGTCCTTACTGCCCCCGGGTGGGGGGCAGAAATCCCCAGTAGGCACCAGGGATCTATTTTTTTTCCGGGGGCGACAAATATCTGTCTGTTTTCTGCCCCACCTGGGAGATAGAGTGGCTTGGTGGAAAACCTCACCTAATCCCCATTTTTCTCAGCCCTATTTGAAGGCCCATGTGGCTGAATGATCATTTGGGTAGCGACATTGTGTGTTATAATTTTAATTGTCATATTGTTTGTGAAATGTAATAGTAATTTTTTTATTTCTCTATTTTATTCTAGTTCAAGGCTTTTGCTGTTTACACTGTTCCAGGTTGCGGTTTTGTTACTGCTGGTTTTGCAGCTTGTGTTGTTGCATGTGCTTGGTAAGCAAATTTATTTCGTACTATTTACTGTAAATTAGATTAATTTCCCTACATGAATGTGTTTTTTGCAAATGGTGTAGTAATAGCAGTATGTTTGGCTTCTGTGTTTTGAGTGTCAAAATCTTTTTGCATTAGTGCTTGATGTGTACTTTGTTGTCTTATGAGTAATTGGTTTTGTTTTTTCTTTCTAGTGGGATATCGTTGATTTTTGCTGTGTCTCTGCAGAGTAGGTGCTGGTGAGTGTAGCTATCTTTGGTAAGAGTTATATTGTTTTTGAGTATATAGATCTATGTGCTAAAGCCACACTTTGTTTACTACTTATTTTGCACAGTGTTGGTTGTTGTTGACTTGTTTGTGCAGTCTCCTTTCTTAGTAAGGATAATGGCTAGCCGCAGGATTACTGCTCAGCAGGTTGTTGGTATGCTTTTTGAGTGTTCCTCTGACCGTGGTTCAGAGACTGACTCTGATTCTGAGGCAGAGGTGGGAGGGGATGATTCAGGCAGTGAGTTTTCTCTCCACATGGAATCATCGGATGATGAAGCTTCTCTCAGTGTGGATGAAGTGCCTGTGTTAGAAGAGGACATTGATGTGCCGATAGTGCGGCAAGAGGCATCTGGGCTGCAATGTGCAGCTGCAAGGCTTCACATTGCTGTAGTGCGGCAAGAGGCATCTGGGGCTGCAAGGCTTCCCGTTGGTGTAGTGCGGCAAGAGGCATCTGGGGCTGCAAGGCTTCCCGTTGGTGTATTGCGGCAAGAGGCATCTGGGTTGCAGGCTGGGGCTGCAAGGCTTCCCGTTGAAAGTGCTGTCCTCTGGGTTGCCCCTGGCATGGTGCAGCCGGCATTGCCAGACTTTACTGGTGTCCCAGGGTGTAGAGTGAATACTGAGAACTTTTTGCCGATACATTTTTTTCAGTTGTTTATGGACGATGTGTTTTTGGCAGAGATTGTTGAGCAGACTAATTTGTATGCCGAACAGTTTTTGAGGGACAACAGTGCCAGCCTTAAGCCCTATTCTAGAGCTACCCGGTGGACTCCCACAAATCTTGCAGAGATGAAGAAGTTCTTGGGATTAATTTTTTGATGGGCTTGCTAAGGAAGCCATCAATGTCTTCATATTGGTCTACTAGTCCCTTGATGGCAACGGCTATATTTCCGGCAGTCATGAGTCATGATAGGTATTTGCTTCTGCTTCGGATGCTGCATTTTGTCGATAATGGTTTAGCATTGCCACGAGATCACCCTGATTGTGACCGTCTTTTTAAGATTCGGCCTGTCCTTGATCACTTTGTTGATCGATTTTCTGAGATCTATGCTCCAGGAAAAGAAATAGCAGTGGATGAGTCTTTGGTGTTGTTCAAGGGGTGCTTGGTTTTTAGGCAATACATTCCTAGTAAGAGGGCACGCTATGGAATTAAGCTGTATATGCTGTGTGACAGTGGGACTGGATATGTCTCTAATTTCAGGGTGTACACCGGTAAGGAATCCAACATTAACCCCCCTGGTTGTCCGTCCACTTTTGGAGTGACTGAGAAAATTGTGTGGGAGCTTGGTAGAGGATTATTTAACAAAGGCCACCATTTATATGTAGATAACTTCTACACTGGTGTGCGGTTGTTCAGGGAATTGGCCAAAGTGGGCACTGTTGCTTGTGGCACAATCCGCTGTAACCGTAAAGGTTTCCCAAAAGAACTTGTTTGTCAAAAGCTTGTGCGGGGACAGTGCAGTGCGTTGCGTTGTGAGGAGCTTCTAGCTGTGAAGTTTTCAGACAGGAGAGATGTCTACATGCTGACTACCATCCATGATGAAAGCACTGCACCTGTGACTGTTTGGGGTCAGGTTGCTGAAGTGCGCAAACCTGTGTGCATTTTAGACTATAATAGGCACATGGGTGGTGTTGACAGAGTAGATCAGAGGTTGGAAACTTACACTGCTCTTCGTAAGGCTTACATTTGGTATAAGAAGTTGGCTATCCATCTTTTCCACTTGGCAACCTTTAATGCTTTTGTTGTGTTCAAGGATTATTGTCCTGAGTCAAAGATGACTTTTGCTAAGTTTCAAGAGTCTGTAATAGGCAGCCTTGTTTTAGTGGAACAGGCAAGTGTTCCTAGAGTTGGAGTGGTGGAGGATGTGGCTCGATTGAAAGATCGCCACTTTCCTGATTACATTCCTCCCACATCTTCAAAAGACTTTCCCACTAGGAGATGTAGAGTCTGTTGGCGAAGAGGTTTGCGGAAGGAGACTCGTCTTTTCTGCCCCGAGTGTCCTTCTAACCCTGGGCTGTGTGTGCCTGCTTGTTTTAGAGCTTACCACACGCAAAATAATTTTTGGGAGCATCCATGAGTGGTAAAGTGAACTGCCTGGTCTGTATTGTGTAAAAAAATGTATTCTGTTTCAAGGTTGGCATTAGTGCAATGTATTTAGTTTCAGATTTTGTGTTAGTAGATTTGTATCTATTTGCAATTTGTTTGTGGTTTTTTTTCGTATAAAAAAATCCTAAATGTGATGGCGGTGTGTGTAGGCTGGCGCTTGGCTGGCGGTGTGCGTGGAGTGGCGCTTGGCTGGCGGTGTGCGTGGAGTGGCGCTTGGCTGGCGGTGTGCGTGGAGTGGCGCTTGGCTGGCGGTGTGCGTGGACTGGCACTTGGCTGGCGGTGTGCGTGGACTGGCGCTTGGCTGGCAGTGTGTGTGGACTGGCGCTTGGCTGGCGGTGTGCCTGGACTGGCGCTTGGCTGGCGGTGTGCTTGGACTGGCGGTTGGCTGGTGGTGTGCATGGGCTGGCGCTCGGCTGGCGGTGTGCGAGTAGTGACTTGCTGCTGGTCACTACACACACTGCAAGCTGAGCGCCACTCCACGCAAACCATCAGTTTGTGTAGTTGCTGTGTCAGGAATGTGGGCGTGTGAAAGTGATGGGCCCTTGAATGGCGCTGTCTGCGGGTGTGAGTGTTGTAATGTGATGGGCCCGCGGCTGGCGGTGTGAATGTTTTGTATGTGTCACACGTATGAAAGGTGTATGAATGGCCTGTAAAGAGGTTGGTGCCTTGTCGTGGCTTTACAGCTCACGAGCTGTGAGTCAATGGTTCAGTTTCTCGTCCTTTCAATTATTAACAGTGCATTTCATTTTTGTGAAATCACTTGCTAATACAATTGTATATACTGAACCATCACTCACCCTCGTGCCAAATCCAACCAGTATGTGTGTGTGCTTGAGGATTAGATGGCTGTGCAGTAATATTTGTGTTTTTTGTCTTTCTGAAGCAGGGTGTACCTTGTCCCTTTTTGTGAATGTTGTGATGTGTTGGTTTTGTGCCTGGTGGTGTGAATGGTCTTGTGTGTATCACGTATGAAAGGTGTGTGAATGGCCTGTAAAGCGGTTGGGGCCTTGCCGTGGCTTTACAGCTCACGAGCTGCGAGTCACTGGTTCGGTTTTTTGTCCATTTAATTATTGACAGTGCATTTAATTTTTGTGAAATCTCTTGTTAACCCCTTCGGTGCGCGGCCGATTTTCGCCCTGTGCGGGGCGTTTCATTGAGTGGGCGGGTTCATGACGAGCTCAGCTCGTCAGGCGCACACGAGCACTGCGCAGCATGACGAGCTGAGCTCGTCATGAGCACGGAAGGGGTTAATAAAAATTATATATACTGAACCATCACTCGCCCTCGTGCCGAATCCAACCAGTATGTGTGTGTGTTTGAGGAATAGATGGCTGTGCAGGAATCTTTGTCTTTTTAGTCTCTCTGCCAAGGTGTACATTCCATCTAAGAATAACCTACCAACTGTAGATAATGTCGTAAACCCATGGGAGTACATGGTGATGTCTCTCTTGTGAATTCCAACAAGTTATTTTATCCACAATGTCCTGCAAACCTCAAAATGTCTGTCAGATTTTCCTTGCAATATTGTGCCAAAATTCTCACGCTGCAGAAATAAACAACTAATTATGTCAAAACGATTTGGTTTTGCAAGGGGGGTCACCTGGGTTTTTGGCCCCGTGCACGGCAGCCAACTAGGGAAACCTACCAAACCCATACATTTCTGAAAACTAGACACCCGGGGGCTTTCAGGGAGGTATGGCTTGCGTGGATCCCCCACGTTTTCTTACCCAGAATCCCCTGCAAATCTGAAATTTTGCTGAAAAATCACTTTGTTCACACATTTGTGTGTGGGAAAGTTGTGGCATCACCGGGCTGACACAAATTTCCTCCCACCCAGCGTTCCCCCAGGTCTCCCGATAAAAATGGTACCTCACTTGCGTGGGTGGGTGAAGGACCCGCGACAGGCAAGGGCCCAAAACCTATTGAGGCGACATCAAAATTACCTACCACAAACCAACCTGGTTTTGCATGGGAGTCCCATGAGTTTTGGCCCGGGCTTGGCAGCCATCTAGGAAAACCTACCAAACCCACACATTTCTGGAAAGTAGACACCCGGGGGATTCCAGCGAGGTATGGCTTGCGTGGGTTCCCCATCATTATCCTACCCAGAATCCCCTGCAAACCTCAAACTTTTGCCCAAAAATTCACTTTTTTCTCAAATTTCTGTGTGGGAAAGTTCTGGAATGTGCGTGGATCCACACATTTCCTCCACCCAGCGTTCCCCAGGTCTCCCGATAAAATGGTACCTCACTTGTGTGGGTAGGCATAGTGGCTGCAACAGGAAATGGCCCAAATCGTACTGTGGAGACTTCAAAATTACCTACAGCAAAATTACCTGGTTTTGGGTGGGGGGCACCTGAGATTTTGGCCCCGGGCTCGGCGACCATCTTGGGAAAGTACCAAACCCAAACATTTCTGAAAACTAGACACCCTGGGAGTCCAATGAGGTATGGCTTGCGTGGATCCCCCAACGTTTTCCTACCCAGAATGCCATGCAAACCTCAAATTTAGCTGAAAAAACCAAATTTTCCACATATTTTGTGTGGAATCACCGTGCCGGCACAAATGTCCTACCACCCAGCGTTCCCCTTGTTCTCCCGAGTAAAATGATACCTCACTTGTGTGGGTGTCCAAAGCAGAATTGGCTAAAAACGTATTTTTAAAAAAATGTAGTGCTTAGAATTCTCTGTGCTATACTCTAAATCCCTATGTTTTGGGCTCTTCCTAGCCTCAGGCCTTTAGCTCACCTACACAAGTGAGGTATCATTTTACTCGGGAGAACAAGGGGAACGCTGGGTGGTAGGACATTTGTGCCGGCACGGTGATTCCACGCAAAAATATGTGGAAAATGGGTTTTTTTCAGCTAAATTTGAGGTTTGCATGGCATTCTGGGTAGGAAACCGTTGGGGGATCCACGCAAGCCATACCTCATTGGACTCCCCAGGGTGTCTAGTTTTCAGAAATGTTTTGGTTTGGTACTTTTCCAAGATGGCCGCCGAGCCCGGGGCCAAAATCTCAGGTGCCCCCCCCCAAAACCAGGTAGTTTTGCTGTAGGTAATTTTGAAGTCTCCACAGTACGATTTGGGCCATTTCCTGTTGCAGCCACTATGTCTACCCACACAAGTGAGGTACCATTTTTATCGGGAGACCTGGGGAACGCTGGGTGGGAGGAAATTTGTGGATCCACGCACATTCCAGAACTTTCTCACACAGAAATTTGAGAAAAAGTGAATTTTTCGGCAAAAGTTTGAGGTTTGTAGGGGATTCTGGGTAGGAGAATGATGGGGGACCCACGCAAGCCATACCTCGCTGGAATCCCCCGGGTGTCTACTTTCCAGAAATGTGTGGGTTTGGTAGGTTTCCCTAGATGGCTGCCGAGCCCCGGGCCAAAAACTCATGGGACCCCCCATGCAAAACTAGGTTGGTTTGTGATAGGTAATTTTGATGTCGCCTCAATAGGTTTTGGGCCCTTGCCTGTCGCGGGTCCTTCACCCATCCACGCAAGTGAGGAACCATTTTTATCGGGAGACCTGGGGGAACGCTGGGTGGGAGGAAATTTGTGGATCCACGCAGATTCCAGAACTTTCCACCACAGAAATGTGGGGAAAATGTGTTTTTTTTGACAATTTTTTAGGTTTGTAAGGGATTCAAGGTAACAGAACCTGGTGGGAGGCAGTCAAGTCACCCCATCCTGGAGTCCCCTGGGTGTCTAGTTTTCAAAAATGTATAGGTTTGCTAGGTTTCCCTAGGTGCCGGCAGAGCTAGGGTTCAAAAACTACAGCTAGACACTTTGCCAAAAAAGAGCCATTTTTCACTGCGAAATTGAGGTGTGACCACGTTGCGTTTTGCGCCGTTTCCTGTCGCGGGGACTAGGCTGACCCACACAAGTGAGGTACCATTTTTCTTGGAAAACTTTGGGGAACGCGGGGTGGATGGAAATTTGTGGATCCACGCAGATTCCAGAACTTTCCACCACAGAAATGTGGGGAAAATGTGTTTTTTTGGACAATGTTTTAGGTTTGCAAGGGATTCTGGGTAACAGAACCTGGTGGGAGGCAGTCAAGTCACCCCATCCTGGATTCCCCTGGGTGTCTAGTTTTTAAAAATGTATAGGTTTGCTAGGTTTCCCTAGGTGCCGGCAGAGCTAGGGTTCAAAAACTACAGCTAGACACTTTGCCAAAAAAGAGCCATTTTTCACTGCGAAATTGAGGTGTGACCACGTTGCGTTTTGCGCCGTTTCCTGTCGCGGGGACTAGGCTGACCCACACAAGTGAGGTACCATTTTTCTCAGAAGACTTTGGGGAACGCGGGTTGGTGGAAATTTGTGGATCCACGCAGATTCCAGAACTTTCCACCACAGAAATGTGGGGAAAATGTGTTTTTTTGGACAATTTTTTAGGTTTGCAAGGGATTCTGGGTAACAGAACCTGGTGGGAGGCAGTCAAGTCACCCCATCCTGGATTCCCCTGGGTGTCTAGTTTTCAAAAATGTATAGGTTTGCTAGGTTTCCCTAGGTGCCGGCAGAGCTAGGGTTCAAAAACTACAGCTAGACACTTTGCCAAAAAAGAGCCATTTTCACTGAGAAATTGAGGTGTGACCACGTTGCGTTTTGCGCCGTTTCCTGTTGCGGGGACTAAGCTGACCCACACAAGTGAGGTACCATTTTTCTCGGAAGACTTTGGGGAACGCGGGGTGGGTAGAAATTTGTGGATCCACGCAGATTCCTGAACTTTCCACCACAGAAATGTAGGGGAAAATGTGGTTTTTTCGACAATTTGTTAGGTTTGCAAGGGATTCTGGGTAACAGAACCTGGTGGGAGGCAGTCAAGTTACCCCATCCTGGATTCCCCTGGGTGTCTAGTTTTCAAAAATGTATAGGTTTGCTAGGTTTCCCTAGGTGCCGGCAGAGCTAGGGTTCAAAAACTACACCTAGACACTTTGCCAAAAAAGAGCCATTTTTCACTGCTAAATTGAGGTGTGACCACGTTGCGTTTTGTGCCGTTTCCTGTCGTGGGCACTTTGCTGACCCACACAAGTGAGGTACCATTTTTCTCGGAAGACTTTGGGGAACGCGGGGTGGGTGGAAATTTGTGGATCCACGCAGATTCCAGAACTTTCCACCACAGAAATGTGGGGAAAATGTGGTTTTTTTGACAATTTTTAGGTTTGCAAGGGATTCTGGGTAACAGAACCTGGTGGGAGGCAGTCAAGTCACCCCATCCTGGATTCCCCTGGGTGTCTAGTTTTCAAAAATGTATAGGTTTGCTAGGTTTCCCTAGGTGCCGGCAGTGCTAGGGTTCAAAAACTACAGCTAGGCACTTTGCCAAAAAAGAGTCATTTTTCACTGCAAAATTGAGGTGTGACCACGTTGCGTTTTGCGCCGTTTCCTGTCGCGGGCACTAGACTGACCCACACAAGTGAGGTACCATTTTTCTCAGAAGACTTTGGGGAACGCGGGGTGGGTGGAAATTTGTGGATCCACGCAGATTCCAGAACTTTCCACCACAGAAATGTGGGGAAAATGTGTTTTTTTGGACAATGTTTTAGGTTTGCAAGGGATTCTGGGTAACAGAACCTGGTGGGAAGCAGTCAAGTCACCCCATCCTGGATTCCCCTGGGCGTCTAGTTTTCAAAAATGTATAGGTTTGCTAGGTTTCCCTAGGTGCCGGCAGAGCTAGGGTTCAAAAACTACAGCTAAGCACTTTGCCAAAAAAGAGTCATTTTTCACTGCGAAATTGAGGTGTGACCACGTTGCGTTTTGCGCTGTTTCCTGTCTCGGGCACTAGGCTGACCCACACAAGTGAGGTACCATTTTTCTCGGAAGACTTTGGGGAACGCGGGGTGGGTGGAAATTTGTGGATCCACGCAGATTCCAGAACTTTCCACCGCAGAAATATGAGGGAAATGTGTTTTTTTTGACAATTTTTTAGGTTTGCAAGGGATTCTGGGTAACAGAACCTGGTGGGAGGCAGTCAAGTCACCCCATCCTGGATTCCCCTGGGTGTCTAGTTTTCAAAAATGTATAGGTTTGCTAGGTTTCCCTAGGTGCCGGCAGAGCTAGGGTTCAAAAACTACAGCTAGACACTTTGCAAGAAAAGGGTAATTTTTCATTCTGAAAATGTGGTGTGTTCACGTTGGGTTTTGAGCCATTTCCTGTCGTGGGCACTATGCGGACCCACACAAGTGAGGTACCATTTTTATCGGGAGACTTAGGGTAATTCAGATTTGTAAAGTAACTGTTATTACCTATTCACTTTTGATGCATTTCTGCCTTCCAAATGAAAGACATTGTGTAAAAAGAAGTCATTTTGAAAAATGACCGATAATTCTCTTGCTAGTATGAGTATTCCCAATTTTGAGAATGTGCAAATATCTACTGTTTCTAAACTCTATAATTTGTTCCCATTTCAGAAATACATAGGTGTCTTTCATACCGATTTTTCCATGTATACATTTTTCCACAATAATTGCTATATACCCGGTACATAATAAAAAGCCATTGCAAATTGCTGCTCAGTTTTTGACTCTGGGTTCGTCGGGTTCTTGGTAAACCTACAAGTCCTATATATCCCCACAACCAGTAAGGTCCAGCGGATGTAACGGTATATTGCTTTCAAAGAGCTGTCATATTTAAAAGAAGTTACAGGTGAAAACGTTGAAGCAAAAGACTGTTTTTTTCAACTAATTTTCAATTTTTTCTATATTTAACTGTTAGTTTCTATAAAGAAACCTTGATGGATCTACACAAATGACCCCTTGCTGAATTTAGAATGTTGTCTACTTTTCTAAAATGTATAGCTTCCAGGATCCATTATTGCTTTCACACCCATTTCTACCATTAACTGGAAGGAGGTTGAAAGCACAAAAAATAGCAAAAATAGGCTATGTCCCAGATAAATGCCAAAACTGTGTATAAAATGTTGGTTTTCTGACAAAAGTCTGCTTGTCCCTGAAAGCTGGGAAGATGGTGATTTCAGCACCACAACCCCTTTTTTGATGCCATTTTCAGGGAAAAAACCAGACACTTTCATCTGTAGCCCTTTTTTTGCATTTTTCCCAAAAAAAACAAAATTTAGCTCTATTTTGGCTAAATTCTGGGTCCCCGCCAGGGGAATCCACAAACCCTGGGTACCTTTGGAATCCCTATGATGTTGGAAAAAAAGGACACAAATTTGGCGTGGATACCTTATGTGGTCAAAAAGTTGCAGGGGCCTAAGCTCGCACTACCCCAAATAGCCAAAAAAAGGCTTACCCCAGGAGGGGAAAAGGCCTAGCAGCGAAGGGGTTAAAGAAGCCAATGAGGTAATCCTTATGCAAAGTACATGGTCTAGAGGAAAAGTACAGAACAATATACTCCTGTTTTAGCAATAATATAGTGTGCAATTTCTAAACCCAGCAATTCAGACAAAAAATTGGGGTTCCATGAATAAAATGATGCCTTTCCTACACCAGACACTGCAATACATAAACAGAGAATATGGCTAACAAAGTTTCTATTTTATATGTACGCGCCCACCTACGTGGTTTTAGAAATGATTTCTGAATACTGACAATCTCAATTGTAATATTATTTTAATATGTTGATGCATATACCATTCTGCCTTGACGAATTACTCTAAACGGGTTCCTTGCGTTCATCTTACATTCTTTCGGGATGTGTCGACACCCAGTGTGTCGCAAAATTAGAGAGTCGAGCTGAGGACAGAAAAGTAAAACATATTTGAGATTTAGCAGACAGGTAACTCGCTCCCTTGCAAGTAAACGTAACCTGCTCTCCTATTAAAACAATTATATTTAAATACAAACAATTGTAAGTTTTAATGTTTTACATGCTCACAATAAACGTAAATTTGGTTTGCAGTTCAAAACTATTCAGATAAGGAAGAGATGCAAAATGTTTGGCACGTGCACGGCACGCACACTCTTAAACTATATCTAGAAAGGACTAGCATATGCCGTGAGAGAACGGGGCTGGGCACGCTTTGATTTGCCTGTTCCTGCTGCACACAGGAGACTGCGCTGTCATTCCTTTTCAGGAATCTTTGAATCCCATCCTAAAACATTTTGCAGCATTTCGCTTTGACCCTGCGCCACCTCCTGTCAGCTCACATCTCCCTCCATGCCCGTACCTTTGCCTCAGTGCTTCAGCAGCTGACCTTAAAATAGCCAGCTGTCACTGCAGACTTTGGTGCCTTTTTGAAGCCTAGGAGAGAGAGGGGCCACAGCAATTTCCTTGACCTGAATTCTTGGCAACACCAGCGAGTACTGTAGTAACTATTTGCAGACATGACCTTATTCGGTTAAACTTGTGATTGTGTGTTATCAACGTTGTGTGATTCCCATGACTTTCATTGACTTTTTCTTCATTATTGACTAGAAAATCAGGCCTGTCTCCTTTTTGAATTATTCATGTCTATAATTCTTTCCATCTTTCCTAAATGTCGTTTTAGATCAAAATCATACCTCAGCCTGCCATCGAATCTTCTCCTGTTGTCATTTTGCTTCCATATGGAAATAGATTCATTTCTTTATAGTGATTTTTTCCGCAGGGACATTCCTTTTTAGGTCGAGTATTCGAGACCTCTTGTATATACTTTAGTATATACTTATATGTGTATGTACTTTGTGGTCTCTGGAGATCAGCCATAGGACTTGTCTGCTTCCGCTTAGGGACTTATTTTTCTGTTCAACTGCCTCTATTTAACTGTCTTGATAGAAAACGACCAGTAGAGGTCCGTAAAATACGAGATTTCCTTTCTACTTGTTCAACTGCTTCTATTTAACTGTCTTGACAGAAAACGACCAGTAGGGTCAGTAAAATACCAGAATTGCTTTCTGCTGAGGGACTTTCTTTTTCTTATTTTTCTGGCAACTGCCTCTATTTAACTTTCTTGTTAGAAAACGACCAGCAGAGGTCAGGAAAATACCAGAATCACTGTAGCATTCTCTAGATTCTAGTCCATAGAAATTGTCTTCCATGAGCACCCGTAGACAATATTTTTTTCAAATCTTGTATTTTCAGCGATATGACTACCGAAGGCCCTGATTTTATATTAAAAACAGAGCTTTGGACTATACCATTTCCCGCTGAAAGGCAATATTTCTCTCCATGTGTACCCATACCTGGCGTGTCACGCAGTTTGGTGCTTACTTTCCCTCCATGTTAAAGAACAGTTGATGTTTCAGCACCCACGCTAATGTGCTGCATAGCTAAATACATATAAAGTCCCAAAGGCGAGACCGATTGCATTGCAAATGCTTGTTTCATTTGTCATGGTTGTACTGGGTTGTTCCATATTGTGCCGCCACCCTTTAGGACCGAGTCAAATGTCTCACCTCGCGTTTTGTGTAATAGGCCAGATCCATTTTAAGAAGAGGGATGACTTTCACTGCATCCCTTATATCACCAAGGAGACCAAAGGAACCTATTTCATTCTAATGTATGTACCACACAGAGCTGGCAGGAATGGTCTATCTGAACTTCCTGCAGTGATGGAAGCTTATGGGATGGCACAGCAGTCTTGACACATACTTTACTTTCCAAATCTATACTGAAATGAGCAACACACGCATACTGAATATTGGTGAAAACAGAAATTCGATAATGGTCAACAGCATTTCATTGAACCTAAGTCTTCTCCTGGTGAACTTAGTTAGAATCATTATAGTAGTGTGTGCCATAAATGTGTTAGTGTTATGTTTTGCCACTTTCATGTTGGTATTTTGCAATATGATATTGCATTCAATGGCACAGAATGTGAAATGGTGTGCCATTGAAAGGCATATTACCATATGGTATGTTTCGTTGTCGTGTACTATATTATCCTAAGCAGGTTTATCGGATGGGGTGGGATAAAATGGTGATTGCTGGACCTGGCCCTCTCTGCATGGTCACCCCCAAACGTTTTGTCATTGTGCCTCCCCTTTTAGCTGAATCTGTTTTTGTTGGCCTTCGGACTCTGTGCACTTTACCACTGCTAACCAGTGCTAAAGTGCTTGTGCTCACTTCCCTAAAACATGGTTTAATTGGCTCATAACCAATTATCATATTTAATGTACTTATAAGTGCCTTGCAGAGTGGTATATCATATACCCAAAGCCATTAATTGAATGCTACCAGTAGGCCTGCAGCACTTATCGTGCCACCCACTTAAGTAGCATCTTACAACATGCCGCAGGCCTGCCACTGCAGCCTGAATACAGTTTTAAACTGTCATATCAACTTGGCAATAAAAACCCCCTTTCCAAGCCCTAAACTCCCATTTTATTAAATATACATCACCCCTAATGTAGGTCCTAGGTAGCCCATTGCCTTGCAATTGAAAGGTTAGACATGTACTTTTTTGTTTTACATGTCTTGGTTTTGAAAAACTGCTAAATTAGTTTTCTTCACTACTGTGAGGCCTACCCCTCCCATAGGATAACATTGAAGATTCCTTACTACATGTATTAAGGTGTAATTTCCAATTGGGAATAGGTGGCTATATAATGTTTCATGTCTTTGGAATTGTAATGAAAAATCCTACTTAATGATACAGTCAGATTTTTAATTACAGTTTTGAAAATATAACTTTTAGAAAGTTAACATTTTCCTTCTTATAGTCCTTTGTGCCTGCAGCTTGCCTTGGGTCACATGACACATGTAACTGACAGGCTTTGTGAATTCCTCCCAGACAGTTACACAATAGAGGGATTAGATGTAACTGAATGGGGCATCTGCTGGCAGGATGGGGGGGGCGGAACTGATCACAGCCCTACTTCCAACTGAATAGGATTTGCTCTGCTTTCACACAAAGGGTCTATCACCTTCACATTGTCTTTGCAGCCAACTTGGAGCCTGAGCAGGAGAATCCGGACATTCCATGCACGTCAAAGACACTGTCTAGAAGCTCACCCACCTTCCAGAAGGAGGGCACCAGCGTATAAAATAGGACCTCAAACACCAACTCTTTAGTTCACTCCTGTAACTGTGGAAGGACTCCCATAGGATTGCCTGCTGCTGTGATCTGCTGTGTGCTCTGCAAGACTGCTTTTCTGTACCTGGAAGGACTGCTTTGCTGCCTGGAGCCTGCCTTGAACCCTCAGAGGCCAACCCCGCTGTTTAGCCCTGTATCTTCACTTGAAACTGGGACCACCAGAGTGACTCCAAGGGCTAGTTTGCTAGCCTCCTGTTCAGAGCCAGAAGAACGCACCATCTTGAACCCCCGCCTGGACCCAGCCTGAGTGAGTCCTGAACCCCCTAGGTGGTGTCCCAGCAGTCCTGGACCCTAGGTTGTGATGCTAACGGTGCCCAGATGGCCTAATCCCCAAACTGAGGACTTAGAATATTTTTGTCCAGAAACTGCCCTGAGAACCAGGAGGAGACCGGGACCAACCTGCTCGCCTGTCAGAGGTGCATCGTCAGTCATATTGACTTTGCAGCTTATCCCATTATGTTCGTCTCTGCAACAGCAAATCCTGATCAGCTGTTGTTTGCCAAAGGGGTATCTGGCCTCGTGGAACTGTCTTCAGCTACAGCCCACTGGCTCATCCCGCTGGAGATTTTAAACTTTCAAAAAAGAGACTAAGTCCGAACGTAGAAGTCTTCACTGCAGCTTCAACCAAAGGCTCTCAGATGACTAAGCTCCTTCCTCGGACACCGCCTGCAGCCTTACTCCGCTGAACTTTACCTTCTCAGAATTTTTTTTTTTTTAAACTCTTCTAAATCTGAATGTAAGCGATGACCAGGCCCAATCCACTTCCAGTACTCGAACCACGTTCCATCGCGATAGGCCATATTTTTCAAATTTAGCCCTGTCTCGCATGACTAGATGTCTGCGGTTAGCGCTTTGATATTTTAAGCACTAGTTTGCACTAAGAACTTTAAAAATTCATATCTCTGGTTCTACTGATTGGATTTATGTCATTTTGGTGTCACATAATTTATTAAAATGTACTCTATTATTCCAAGTTGGAGTGGGATTTTTCTTGTGTTGTGTTTTTACTTCATTACTGTTTGCGTGCTGCATAAATACTTTACATATTGCCTCTAAGTTAAGCACAACTGCTTTTTGTGCCAAGCTATCCAGGGTTAAGCACATGTTAATTTAGTGATTTTTGTGGTTCACCCTGCAAGGGACTGTGGCTGCTGCTTAGCCAGGCCTCATTTCAGTCATCCAACAACACAATTTTTCACAGTGATATGATGTGGTGCTGTGTTTTGCATGGTGTGGTAGATAATGATTTGTAGAAGCATTTTCAAAGCTCGGAGATGCCAAGTCAGACAACAGATACATCAGTCAACATGGGCAAATTACAATGACTATGCAAGCAGAATCAGTACTCCAGCACTTCTGAAGATTTAAATATGGAGCCAGATTTATTGAACCTGGTTGCCATTAACACAAAGATTGTGACTGGCATTTGAGGAATAAGAATAACCTCAGGAGCAGAAGCAGCTATAAATAATGTATATTGCCAAATTCACAAAAACATTTATGCTTTTATAAAGGAGTATTCTTCTGCGTCCTCTTACATGCCTTTGTAAATTGACCTTGAAAAATCCAATTCCCTATTAGTAACAGTACAAGGAGGGCACATTCCTTTCTGTTTGTACTAATTGTAGATACATATCCCCTGAATATTCCAATTTCATTCACATTTAGAGGTTTTGAGGCCAAATTACAGAGGCATGTAATAACACGTAAAAGAGTACTAGAGGAGTTCTACTTTACTTATTCAGCATGATCCTCTCAGGGGCATAGCATGAGTGCCATGGACTGTAATGCAAGCATTCTTTGGAATGGTGGTATAACACAGCTATAATCGGGATGCATTTGGCCCCTGTTAGAAATGGGATTTCTGGTTGGCTAAGGCTTGCGCCAATGCCAGGCAGAAACCACCACTCTAGTCAGGGCAAGGGAGTTACACACCCAAGATAACCCCTGCTCACCCCCTTGGTAGCTTGGCACGAGAAGTCAGGCCTATCCCGGAGGCAATGTGTAAAGCGTTTGCGCAACACACACACAGCAGCAACACACTAGGCACACTACAAAAGGAACTCCACACAAGGTTATATAAAAAATAGCCTTTGTATTGTCATAAACAGATTAGAAGCAGGATCACACATTTACACTGTGCCAACTGGCACGGGCAATATTCACAGGGGAATTATATACAGGACCAGGCCAATCGGGCCATGGTCAGAACCATCAGAACAGGTAAGTAAATGCAAATATAAAACACAACCAGTAACTACTGGTACCATAATGACCTAAGCATTATACTATTAGCATTAGACATAAACCCACATTAGGCCCAAATCTCATTAGCATAAACACATTACGCAAAGGGCCTCACCTGCATAAACACATTATGCAATAACCTCAGAAGCATAAACACATTGGGCCTGATTCACAAAACTAACTTACGTCAAAAACGTAAACGTAAAAGTAAACGTAGTACTTTTAGGTATTCACAGAATACACTTACTCATTTCGGTATTCACAGAAGTTAGTAGTCCTAACTTTAGGACTACTAACTTCTGTGAATACTGAAATGAGTAAGTTCATTCTGTGAATACCAAAATGAGTAAGTGTATTCTGTGAATACCTAAAAAGTACTAACTTTACGTTTACGTTTACGTTTACGTTTTTGACGTAAGTTAGTTCTGTGAATCAGGCCCCTAATGCAAATAGGCACTACCCCAAGACATCATAACATGACATTAGGCAATAAATCACATTAGGCCCAAACCTCATTAGCATAAACACATTACGCAATGGGCCTAAATCATTCTTGGCAACATTCAGAGTAGGCATAAGTACATTACGCAATCCTGTAGAGCCTGGCGCTCTACCAATGTCACCAACCTGCCCCCCAGGCCAACTAGCCTTCTCAGAGGGCTGGAATGCCCTATGTCCAGCAAAGTCAGGGCGGCTGCCAAGGCAGCAAACTTCAAAGGGCGCAAAACACTGGCCTAAATGTAGCAGCTGCCCGCTAATTGCGGTGCAGTGGTGCAGGCAACAAAATGTGGGCACTGGAAAAACGGTGCTGGACTCTGGGACCCTGCTCTGGGGCTCTCCCCATAACTGTAGCCCAATGGGCACCAACAATGTGCTCCGATCGGCACCACTGTGCCCTGGTGAGCCCCACTGGGACTCTGACAGAAAGGATGGCCCACACGTTGCAGCTGCCGGTATCTGCTTTGCAGCTGTGGAGACGACAAACTGCCCTGGCACTCTCCGTGCCTCTAGCGCCCAAAACAATGCCCCACAAGCAATGAGGACGGGCACTCAACGTGCCCTCTGGAGCCCCGCTCTGGGACTCTGTAGATAACGCTTTGCCCCCAAAGTTTCAGCTGCCCCCTGTCTAGCGGGGCAGCTGGGAGGTACAATCAGGGACTGGCACCACCCGTGCCTTAGGAGTAACCACAGAGGGGGGCGGGCACCGACAATGTGCCCCGACAACCCCCCCAAGCAAGCTTTCAACTCAGCCCCCACTCACCGGCTGTTGCGGGGACTCCTCTGGAGCTGCTCCTTGCACGCGCAATGCTCTGCGGAGCCCTCTTCACCTGGGTTCTCTGGCGGCTTGTCCGGTCTCTGGGCACAGCGCAGGACTCCAGCTGGGAGGCCTCGAGGGCGAGGCTCCGATCCTCCTCAGGCCCGGTCTCCAGGCAACCTGCGGGGCTTCCCTTTCCTCCCGGGAGCCCCGCCCACAGTCAGGCGTAACCCTGCCTGACTTCCTGGTCCCCGGGATCGCGGAGCGAAGTCTCCAGCGGCACCACGGGACTCAGCAACGCAGGGTGGGCTCCCGCCAGAGGGTCAGCTCTGCGGCCCTCTCCACTGGCGCTCACGGAGGCGGGGTAGGCTCCCGACCTCCTTCCTCGACGCTCCTCTTCTCCGGATCGCTGCTCGTGAGTGGCGGCCCTTCGGCGGCAATGATAACCGTGCGGGGTGGGCTCCCGCCTTTGATTAAGCACAATTGCGGGGTGGGCACCCGCCAACGGAAGCGCAAAATAGCGGGGTGGGCTCCCGCTCAAAAGTGGCATAAAGCGGGGTGGGCTCCCGCTCGATAAACAGCTCAAATGCGGGGTGGGCTCCCGTTCTGCAAACCGGCACGTGGGAATCCCTACACCGGGGATTCCCTCCAAAAGAAATCCTTTACGCAGCCCAGCGCGCTGCAAATGCCAGCTCCTTTTCCTTGGGGAAATTTAAGAATAAAGCGCTCACAGGGCGCTAGGAGCCCCAAGAAAGTCCTCAAAGATGAAGGGGCAATGCAGGGCCCAGGGAGGCAAGCCCTCATGGCAGCCCCCCCTGGGCCCCAGCAGCAGCCAGCCCCCTCGGTCAGGAACAGCAGAACAGAACTGAACATCTTCATGGGGTCACAGCCCCTATTTTTATACATCTTTTTCTCTTTGTCTGCAGGACAGGGCTTTAGGGGAACTAGCCCAAACTGGTTCAGGGGGGAATTGGAGCACTTTGTTTTCCAAGCTCCTCTTCCCCTTTGTCAGGTGGGGGCTCAGTGATCAGACACACCACAGGGGGCGGAGCCAGCATTCACTAGGGCAGGCATCATTCTATTCAGAGTCAGGGGATTACCCCTCCCACTACTCCTAGCCCAGGTGTCCCATTCAGCCTAGCGCTGACTCACCCTGCCCCTCCTGGAGCCACACACACCTCCCAGCCCCTGTCACTCACAAGCCAGACATGCAATTCACATCAGGCAGGCAGACACATAGCACACAGAAATGCCAACTTCTAAAAGTGGCATTTCTAAAATAGTTATAATAAATCTGCGCACACCATTGCGCAGCATTTATTATCACTATTCCAAATATACCAAACTTGACCATGCTGCGCCTCTCATATCAGGAATTACCACTGAAACACTTATCAGGGAATCCCCAATGCATTCCTATGGGAGGGCAGCCCCACAGTAGTGAGATACCAAAATGGCTGTTTGTCACTACCAGGACATGTCACACACTTAAGGTACATGTCCTATCTTTTACCTACAATGCACCCTGCCCGTAGGGCTAGCTAGGGCCTACCTTAGGGGTGACTGCCATGCGGTAAAAGGGGGGTCACGGACATGGCACACACTTTAGGTGCCACGTCACAACGGCAGTAACACTGCGGGCACAGGCCCTGCAATGGCAGAGGCCTGAGATAGGTTTGAAAGGCTACTTTGGTGGGTGGCGCAATCAGCGCTGCAAGCCCACCAGTAGCATTTAATTTACCAGCCCTGGGTATATGAGATACCACTTTACAAGGGACTCACAGGTAAATTAAATAGGCCAAACAGGTGTAGACCAATCTTACCACATTTATCAGAGAGCACACGCACTTTACACTGAACAGCAGTGCTAAAGTGCCCAGAGTCCTAAAACCACCAACACCATGTCAGAAAAATGGCTAGGAGAAAGGCAAAAAGTTTAGGGATGACCCTGCAAAAAGGCCAAGTCCAACAGCCCCTCACTGCCCTGAAGCTCTATTGATAGTTACCCCTCTAAATCCTATTGGTCTGTGCAATGAGACTTTGGTTGGTTGCACCTCCTGCTTCTTGTCATGGAGTCAGCAACAACGACCTTGTCTTCTAGAAACCTTGAGAGGAACGGTTGTAATATCATGAGACAATTACCATAGCCATAGTAAACAAAAAAACAGGACAGTAACGATTTTAGGCAACTGTAAAAACAAGCACTGGCAAAGCCAATAGGTCTTGGCTTAGTAAGCGAGTGCAAAGGTTATTATTATTTTTTTTGCAAGCCTACGCCACAAAAAAATAGACAAATATGACATCACCTGAATGTTGCCACTGTATACTTGCAATAAAAATGCACATTTAAAAACTATTTGCTAATGTGGCTCTTTTACTAGTTATGTTTTTTCTTTTTTCTCTTAACTGAAAAGCCTTTCGGGTATTCCATGAATTTTATTACAATTATTGTTTGTCAAGAAGACCTGATCAAATTACGACCTAAGAAAGCATTCTTAATGCAGGCTGCTACAATGTTACAATGTCATGTATAAGTTTTTTTAACAGAAACTATAAATGGAGATAAAACAAATAGGCATCTAACTGAACACCTGAATTGCATGCACAAAAATAAACGCTTAATAAAGTTAATATAAAAAAATATGAAAAAACATACTTTGAACCAGTTTTGTTACTGAAGAGAAAGTAACTATTTGAAGCAGATGTGTACAATCTGCACATGCTTTGTGCAGTCACTACAAGTGAAGGGAGCCAACATGTTAAGTGGGCAGACTCCTTGTCCCATGCTGTGTGCTTTGGTGGGTCGAAGCTACATTGGAATGAAGGTTTTACGGACTAATGGACGAAGCCTATTCACCAAAAGCAATAGTCTGGGAAAAGCAACAGCATGGCAAGACAGTTTAAGCTATCTTAAATAGGCAGATATATAAAAAAAATACTTCACACCAGATACTCTGTCAGAAGACTTCATGTACAGAAGTAAGATTCCATCTAACCTTCCATGCAGGTATCCTACTAATCAGCCAATGTACGATCCTCTTTTTCTTTACATAATACAAATGAGCAAGTTGGCTACTGCAGGATCATTCTGCACAGGGCTATCAAAAATCAGAAAACATTTCCTTAAAATATGTTTAACTTTGCTGATTCCTAATTGCCCTTAACTTTGCCATTCTCTTGTCCAAGACCACTATAACTAAATAATTATGTATTCTTCATATTCAGGACTCTGAATTGAATCAGCTGTATGCTCTTGACAATTGATACCTTTGGCTAATTTGGTAAAGATGTTATCAGCCACAATTGATTGGGTTGATCCTGTTGTTATAACAATGAATCCATCTGCATTTGTCTCCTTCGCCTGCAGTTTACATTGTTGATTCAAAAGCAGAGGTGTATTGGGCACTCCTATGCTTAGAATACCAGAAATATTGTATTTGTGTCCAGGTAATAAATACAGGATGGTAATAGGATCAGTTAAATGTTGGTCTTGCCAGTTCTTGCCTTGTTTTGTCATAAGTTGTAGTACAGATAACAACACACCGTGTGGTACTGACATGTATGAAGTCAAGCATTGGCAAAGACAATAGGTCTAGCTTATTTTAGATGTTTGTGTTCTTGTGAAATGACTGTATATTGTGTGATATGTTTGAATAACATATGGAGAGGCACACCTAAACATAAACAGTGCACAGAAGCACATACAGACACAAATACAGTGGTATTTAGAATAATGTTTGAACTTGTGGTGTTGGGAATGACTGTGTACAAGTTGTACTGTAGGTGTTGTTTGAGCAAATATTGTTGTCAGCCATTGTTGGCAAGTGATACTTTGAATGAATGGTGTCCAAACAGCTGTGAGCCTGCAAGTGATATAACCAGCAGTGGCGGCCTGTGCAGGAACGTGCGGAGGGCGGTGCGGGGGTGAGGGGTGGAATTAACAAATGACAGAATAGTAAAAATAAAATAAATAAAACGACTTGCCTTGCGCTCGCCGCATAGCTGAGTCGGTGATGTGGCGAGTGGTTTTATTTATTTATTTTAACTATTCCGTCATTTGTCACTTCTACCTCCCCCACCCCACCCCACCGCGCTTACCTGCACGGGCCAACACTGTAACCAGTAAGAATGCACATAGGCGTCAGTGGAAAGTAGTGATGCATGTGAATTTCTTTTGACTTGGAGTATATAGCAAGCAATCTTCTCAGCAAATGGTATTCCAAGTGGATGCAGGTCCATGAAAGGCTTTGGGAAACTGCTGGTGTGTATTAGTAATTCAATTCAATTCTATATATTTATTAAGCATTTGGATCTCTAATGAGGTCCACTTAAAACATACATGGATAATCATATCATAAACCCAGCAACCGTTAAAACAATACTTCACTAAAACCATTCCATCTACACCTCGATATCAATTTATACAAAGGTAGTCATACAGCATAAAAATTTTCCAAAATGACCACTAGGATATTATTTAAACATCAATAAAACCCAACAATATAGGAGAGCTAAAATAATCACTCCTTGATGAATTAAAGGACATGTACAAAAGATGGATTAACATTAAAAAGCAATTTCAACTGATGGCATATTGTAGAATAAAGTACTTCATGTTGCAACAATAATAACAATTCATTATGTAAAGTGCATCTTACAATGGCAATAGGGTAGCAGCAATCAAACTATTATCTCCTGTACTAAAACAATAAAAGATCAGGTCCTGTTAATTTTAACTGCAATTAGGAAAAGAATCCTATCATTACAGGATCATATATTTTTATCTAAAGGGCATCAAAAAAGCAGCGAAGATATTTCCCTTAAAACTTTTTTATGGTGGGAAGAAATACCTAATTAATGCGAACAGCAGAGAATTAGCAACAGTCATATATTTGTAATTTTCCACAATTGGAAAAAATCAATGCACATGCACAAATTAATAAGTTGTATAACCAACCATACTCAGGGTCTAATAAAACCATTTAAAATATATTCATAAACTCCCTAAAAAAGTAAAAAGTTTAGTGCATACAATTTCATTTTTTGGACAAAGCAAAAATTCTCTAGCAGCTGTAACATTTTTAATGCCATTCTGGATAAACATAGGACGTAGCCACCTATAGCGGAATACAATCAGCGCCGGGCATACAAACAAGACATGATCAAGATTCTGAGTGGCCTGAATACAAAAGTTACAGTTTTTTCCACCTTCCCTATTAGATGACCAATTTCCGATTAAATCATTTAAGGGTAAGAGGTTCATACGGAAAAGAGTAATCCATCTGCGGATACCGTGGCCTAAGTGCCACGAGAGATATTTCTGAGAAACTCTCGGGGAAGCATTCTTAACTATTGTTTCCAGTCTGGCCCTCGTTCTACAAATACTAATATCACTCTGATAGCTAATTAGGCCACTAGAAATCTTTAAAAAGGATTTTAATTCTATAGGAGATAAGGATAAGACAAAATTCTCTTGCACATTAAAATGTTGCAGTGCCAGGCGGAAATCATTATAAAAAGAGTATGTGTACATTTGTACTTCAAAAATTTCCTGTTGGATAAAACTCCTCAAACAGAAAGGTTCACTATTCTTTAGTTGATACCCCCAACCAATTACCCTAGCTAGACCTTGTGAAAAGGAGCTTACCAAGCCAAATTCTACCCTAATAGCAGCTATTGGAACCAGTGTATTAAAATTACATAGTTTTCGGAAAATTTGGCCTTCGATTTTATCCAAAAAGCTCCATTCCCTTAGTGGTAAAGATTCAATTGCATATAACAGGGTAGGAGGAATTTTAGTTTTAAAAACTAACAGCAAATGTGAAAAATGTCTTCGACCCATCGTAGTATAAAATAGACGTAGGCCATTTGCATGCGACATTGCTTTAGAAGAGCTATGAGCAATATGGGAATTTATCTTCATACTACTTGAAATAACTTTCCCCAGGTATAGATAGGAATCAACAATCTCCAATTTTTCAGGACCAATTCTCCAATTAAAATTACATAATTTTCTGTTTTTTCCTTGTTTTAAAACCAAGACCTTGCTTTTGGATACATTTATTTTCAAAAATTGTGCAGACGTATAACTCTGGAGTCGTGACAATTTTTTATTCAAACCTATAGGGGTCAGGTCCATAATTACAATATCGTCTGCATACATGAGACAGGAAAAGGAGCGGCCACCTATCTTTGGCGCATCTCCTTCCGTTAAGGAAAAACAATCCGGAAGATCTCTTACATATAAAGAGAACAATAGAGGTGCTAATAAGCAACCTTGCTTCAATCCATTTTCCGTATTAATAACTGAAGATAGGCCCCCCATTAAAACCCGACACCATGTTTGCGAATATAAAGCAATAACTAAAGATAACAAAATAGGAGGCATCCCCATTTTATATAACTTTTTCCAGAGAAGTGGCCGATCTACTTTATCGAACGCAGTAGAAAAGTCTATGAATGCTACATAGACATTTGTTTTGCGAAAGACCGTATATTTCTCTTCAATTAATTTCAACAAGCAGATGTTATCTAAGGTAGAGTGATTTTTCCTAAACCCTGCTTGCTCAATGGGGAGGATTTTCTCCTCTACTACCCAGTCAGTGAGGTTCTCGAGAATACTGCGGGCGAAGATTTTCCCTACTGCGTCTAATAAGGCAATTTGGCGGTAGTTACCTGGTAGATGTCTTTCGCCTTTTTTATGCAGCGGAATTAGGATACTACCAGACCATGACGAGGGAGTTCGCCCATAGCGATAGCAGTATTCAAACAAGGGGTAAGATATGTTGCCCATAATACAGGCTCTTTTTTTATAATGGACATGGGAATTTCGTCTGGACCCATTGCTCCTGAAGCTCTCATTTTTTTAATCAATCTAACGATTTCTTCCTTAGTAGGGGGATCGATTAAAATTTCTGAGGAGGTAATTCTAAAGAAGTCGGGAAAAGGGAATTTAAATTCGCGGAATAGAGTTCTCCTAAGTGGAATTTCCATTCTTCTTCATTTATTGGAATAGGAAGAGATTTAATTCTGGTACCACAACTTTCCGCAATTATTTCCCAATATCGTTTTTTGAGTTATTTTTAGCCGCAGCTTCTTTTAATTGAACCCATTCATAATCCTCCTTTTTTGTTTTAATGAGCGTTTTTTCCGTTGTCTTTTCCTCCTTAGTAAATCTATTAATCTCTTTCGTTCAGGAGAGTAATTCCCAAACTGAGCCCTTACTAATTTGTTTAAGACCCTATTTATTTGAAGCAATGGATTAAAACATACTCTCTGCTTGATATTTGGGTGAGAAGGTTTACAAGACACAACCATAGAATTTATACTATGACTATAAAATTCTAGCAAATTATTTTGGGGGTAATCTTGAAGTTCCGCTACTCTAAGCTGCTTTTCACCTATTAAGATAGTTAATGACTCTTTTAGTTTTGAAACGGCCAAAGAATTCCAGTAAATTCTGCTATTTGTTTTGCTGAAAGCTACCTCTTTATCCCTAAAATTCCATGAGCTCTCCCCAGTACTGGACAAATCTATTTTCAAACTAATCACCATATGGTCACTAAATTGGTTTTCCAAAATTTCCATATTTGATAATCTATTAAAGAAATCAACGGAGGAAATTACATAATCAATGATGGAACCACCCTTCGGTCCCTTATGTGTATTTTTCGCTGGGATGTCTTTTCCTAGTCTCCCATTGACTACTAAAACCTCCAAGTTTCTTAAGCCTTCTAATAAAATTGTTCCTCTTTAATCCGTTCGACTATGATTTGGGAATTGAGCTGATGGTATTTTTAATGCTTCCTCCTTAGTGGAGTTTGCAAAAAGCCCCAAACTATGGGTGGAGACTTTAGCATTCAAGTCTCCAACCAACAATAAGTTCTTACATTCTGAATTTTCGAAAATGGATAAAATAAAGGAAAACAGGTCTTTCAATAAATATATATTAGAAGCGCCTGGAGGGATATATGCATTCACAATTAAAAGGGACTCAGAGTTCGTAGAATTGACTTTAGTCTCTAGCTTAATTGCCTGAAATAATTTAGATGAATGTGGAATTGTTTTATAGGACCACTTAAATCGTGATCTAAGCAGAATGGCAATACCACCTTTCGCATGTCCCCTGCTCACTGGAAACGCAGGGCGGCTCAGCACATAATAATCTTCCATGGACCAATTCGTAGTAATCCAGGACTCTTGGATGCATATTATATTGGCGTTCTGTTCTTTCAAGAACAGCCATTTATTTTTACTTGTGCTTAGGCCGGCTGCGGTTCCAGGAGACCAGTTTGAGGCCCTTGCTAGGAGGAGTTCCCAAACCTTAGACCTACTGTACTATTTGTGTTCAGGGTCCCTGCCACCCAACTCCATTTCTTGTTATCTTCAACTACCGGTAATATTCTACTGCTGTTTTTCTCTGGTTGGAGGGAAACTCTCCTTCCATCCTTACAGAGAGAGATCTGCAGTGACCTTTCCCCTACTAAATGGTAAGGATCAAAAGACGGTAGATCTTCTGTAGAGGGGAGCCAACTATTAATAGATTCTTTTTCAGGAACTTTCTCCTCATTGGGGACCAGTACATCAATACCACAACACCGTAATTTATCTAGGTTTGAGATAATTAAATGTGACGTCACCTTAGACCCAAACGTCACTCTGGCACCCCCAAGCTTGCCATATTTTAGAACTTGAACCAAAGCCAAATCGCTACTCTGTATCATTTTTAGATCATAAATTTCGGCAAAACAACTCAATAAATAAGACCTATTCATATATAACTCGTAGTCAAAAATGAAAATAAAATCCAACGAGAAGGGGGCAGAAGGCTGAGTGCAAACATAATGATTTCCTTAAACTGTTTACTAGCATTATAGATCACCTCACTGCCCAAAGCGGATGAAAATAATACCGCTTCAGGATTCAAGCTGCTTTTTACACTTGCTGCAGTACTTGGCTCTGTAGAAGTAGCTTCTTGTGACACCAAGATTACTGGACTAGAGTTCGACTGAAGTGGGTTACAGTTCGAAGATGAAATTTCCATTTGAGGTTCTTCCCTTTTCTGATCTTTTACAATGGGGATTGAAGGTAGAGGTAGATTCAAATTAGGGTCAAAATGAAGCTGTTTGGCCCTTTTCTTCTTAATCCTCCGGGTATTTCCTCTTTTGATTTCTTCTTTCTCCTAACGGGGTTTCCTTCATTTTTTAAAACCTTCTCTTGTGGTAACAGATGATCACATTTTAATTCCTTCATAATGGAGTGATTATTTTTATTAGTCCCTGTTTTTTTTTAAAATATTGGGTAGACTTTACATTCTACATTAACTTTATCTTTTTCTGTATTCAGAGTAGATAGATTAACAGGAGAAGATTCAAAAACCTCTGGCTCAAAAAATTGTTGTAAGGAAAAGAACTGGGAGTCATCAAACAAGTCCACACTTTTTTTGTCTTTATGTTTTGAGTAGTTAAAAGGTATATCCGCCTGTACACCACAGTCTTGATAGTTCGGCTTTATGGTAAAACTCGTTTGAGTAGATCTCATTGGTTTTGAATTAGATACCTGTGGAGATAAAGAAGGGCTCACTGTACAGAGATTATGCTTATCAGTTAAGGGACATGAAACTTTACTATGTAGCTGAATGTGGTCTGAAACTATTAATTTAGTCAATGACAACAATGAATCCAAAATATGATCAGAATTGCTTACTGATCTTTCCATAAGAGCTAAGATAGAAGATAAGACTCTTTCCAGACAAACCAAGGATTCAGACATCAATATTTTTTCTTCGGGCTCTAAAATTGGGGGGTCTTGAGCCAGAAGAAAATCAGGAGTGATAGAGGCTCTTGAACTTATTGAATCCACTCCGCTAGGCGTGCTGCTAAAAAGACGCATTTTTATGGGAGAACCGGGAGGATGAGTTTGTAAAATTGAAAAATGTGAAATATCCGAAGTATTTGGCTTAGGTGATTTCAAGGCCCTTAAGGAGTGGTTTAAATCGATGTTCAAATCTGGAAGTGTAAAATCCTCCAATATAAGGTCCTCCACTTTAGATTCAGAACATAAATCGATAATGGATGGAGACACGTTATTTTCAGTGGAATGAATAGAAGGGCCTTCCACTCTGTTTTCAGGGCTTACCACAATTCTCACCCCAGCCATTCTATTTCCAGGAGAAGACACAATAGATTGAAATATAATTTCCATTGTTCCTTCTACCTTTGGAGGTAATGATTCAGGCTTAGGCTCCAAATTTGCCTCCTTATTTTGGCCTATCTCTTTTTTTGAAAAATAGGTGGAAATGGCATTAAAATCTTTTAGAGTATTAATCTGTACAGATTTATTTCTCAGAGGATTGGCTTTAGTTTTTTTACAGGCTCTTATATACACCAATTTACCTGAACGTAGTTTTTTTGCAGTCATTGTTCTAATTGAGGCTCAAATGAAATCTTTAAGAAAAAGGGAGAGGGCTTTAAAAAACTTTGACTTCAGTTAACGGCAGTAGTGCTGTAAGGCAAGGAGACTTCTTCTACGCCTATGCGCTGTAAGGCTACTAGACTGTGTAACAATAAAACAACTACCCTGCAAATTCAACCAGGGTTATTGCTCCGAGGTAGGGAAAGCAGGGCACACTAGCGAGCCTCAGTTCCTCTCATTGACTCCAGCCTCAAAGCCTCCTCTAAATGGCTCCTGCTCCTGGCTCCCACTCTTTCAGTCCTCGTAACTGGAATGCAGACAAGATTGCACTGATTCCTCACTGCTTCGCCTCACTCTGCCTCTCTCCGGCCACTCCAAACTCAAGGCTGCTCAATGTCAATGTCAATGCCAACGATCACATTTAATCCAGTGAACACCGAACCCCTGCCTGACCCGCCTGGGCACCCTCTTACACCCCCACTACAGGGGCTCACCTGGCTCACACAGTGCCGATGAGTGCCGGAGCCTTAAGCGCGGTCCGCGGGGTCTCACGTGGAGAGACCGGTGAAACTGGAGTGAAGAAGCCTAGCAATCCGGCGATCCAGCGGGGCCTGGGCCCCGGACACGGGACACAAGCCACAAACAAACGCTCCACCAACACTCTCCCACCCAAAACCGGAAGCTCAGCCGCACCCGCAACTTCTCTCCGTTTGTCTCCCGAACCACGGGAGCCGCGCTGAGTTGCGAATCGTAACGGTGCGGCAGCTTCACGTCTGGGGAGAGGGAAAAGAACAAGCAGGGAGACAACGGGCTAAACGGGAGCGAGCGAGCGAGCAAAGCGGCAAAGGCAATGACCAGTCCTGCTCAAGTTCAAGTGTGTATTAGTAGCTATTTACAAATGATGTTGCATGCAAGCACAACTGAGAGAGTGATGTTACTTTGAGAGGCTCTGCAAGTGGCAATGCATGTAAATGTCTGTGAACAAGTAGTACTACTGTGTGACTGTGGGTGTGTTTGGTTATAAATATCTGAAGCAAAGTGTTAGGCCTGACATCCTTGGGTGGTAGTCACCAAAACGTTTTTTTTCACCGCTCCTATTTTGCTGAATTTATTTTTGTTGGTCTTATGACTATGTGCACATTACCACTGCTAACTAGTGCTAAAGTGCTTGTGCTCATGCCCTAAAACATTGTGAAATTGGCATTCACCTGATTGGTGTATTTACTTTTCTTACAGGTCCCTAGTAAAGTGGTATACCATTGTTTGACTTGGCCCTTTTTGCAGGGGCATCCCAGAACTTTTTGCCTTCCTCAGGTATTTTTTCTGACCTTTTGTTGGTGGTTTTGTGACTCTGGGCACTTTATCACTGCTGATCAATGCTAAAGTGCATGTGCTCTCTGGTAAACTTGGTAAGATTGGTCTACACCTATTTGGCATATTTAATTTACCTATCAGACCCTTGTACAGTGGTATCTCATATACCGAGGGCCAGTAAATTAAATGCTACTGGTGGACTTACAGCGCTGCTTGCGCCTCCCACCAAAGTAGCCTTTCAAACCTGTCTCAGGCCTCTGCCACTGCAGGGCCTGCATGCGCAGTTTACTGCCGCCGTGTCGTGGCACATAAAGTGGTTGCCACGTCTGTGACTCCCCTTTTACTACATATCAGTCACCCCTAAGGTAGGCCCTAGCTAGCCCTATGGGCAGGGTGCGGTGTAGGTAAAAGGTAGGACATGTGCCTTAACTGTGTGGCATGTCCTGGTAGTGACAAACAGCCTATTTGGTTTCTCACTGCTGTGAGGCTGCCCTCTCATAGGAATGCATTGGGGATTCCCTGATATGTCCTTCAGTGGTAATTCCTGACATGAGAGGGGTAGCGTGATTTGGTATGTTTGGAATAGTGGTGATAGTAGTAGTAGTAGTAGTGTTCGCAGATTTATTATCACTATTTTAGAAATGTCACTTTTAGAAGTAGGCATTTCTGTGTGCTATGTTTCTTTGTGCCTGCCGGTTCTGTATTGACTGTCTGGCCTTGGAGTGACAGGGGCTGGGGAGGTGCAGTGGCTCCAGAGAGTCTGGATGAGTCAGCGCTAGGCTGAATAGGCCTGGTCTGCATTTTGAGTGATGGGAGGAGTAGCACCTGCATCGGAATAGGGCTATGCCTGCCTTCCACAATGATGTATCTGCCCCCTTGTGGTGTGTCTGGGGCAGGGCTTACACTAACAATAGAGGTGGTTGTGCACATGAAAAGTTATTTTAAAGTGCCCCCCAGAACTGGTTTGGACTGGGCTCAGAGCCCTGTGCCAGGGGGAAGAACAAACACTTTTTGTACTATAAGTACTGGGGCTGTGACCCCATGTCTGTTGAACTGTACTGGTATTTGCTTGGAACTAAGACACTCCGTGGACCGCAGTGTGCCAGGAGGAACCGCCACTCGGGTCTGACCTGCTGCCTGCTGGAGGGGCTGGAAGGACTCCCCCTCTGGTGGAAGACCCTGTGTGCTGGCCTGCCTGTGTCCAGCTCTGCCCTTTGGGACTTTTCAAACCAGCGTGTTGAGCGCTTTTGATTCTTCATCCAGCCTGGTGAGGACTGATTGCCAGTCCCAGCGCTGGTGAGCCCCACTGAGAAGCGCGTGGTGGGCGCTTTCAACTTTGCATTCCTGAGCCCCAGGAGCGGTCTCAATCCTCCTCCTACGGGGGGCGTGGAGGGTGTGCGCACCGTGCTGGGAGGACCGAAGATTGGAAATCTGACGGAGACTTTGCTCCGTATTCTGTGGCCGCGAGAGGTCTCCGGAAGACAGGCCGAGGAAGCCTGGTTGTGGTTGGAGCTTCCGGTCGTGAGCAGAAGTCAGGCCGAGAAAGCCGGGTTGTAGGCGGGGCCAACAGAGGCTTCGCTACGTGCCCTGCTGTCCGCTTTCAACATTTCATGGCTGAGCGGCTGCATCGCGTGGTTGCGGGCAGCCGCGGTTCAAGGAGCCAGGGCGGGAGGCCCGGGATCAACCTTGTTGGGCATTTCTGGCATTTTTGCAGCTGCACCGCGAGGTCGGGGGCAGCTGCCTTCTTATCTGCTCATGAGAGGCAGAGACAGGGTGTATGTATGCCCCACCCCGGTATTGGGTGTGCAGACCTCCGGGGGCATTCGTACTCGGCAGCGGGAGTCAACAACAGCATGGTATATTTCGGGAGCACCCAAACGCTGTGAGTGAAACGTGCCTAGGAGCACAGTGACTTCCGCATTCCTGGCATTTTCGCAGCTGCGCCGCTTGGTCGCCGGCAGCTGCACCCCTATCTGCTATTCGGGGGCACTGTATTTTGGGCAGTTCGGGGTGTGAGACCTCGACGGAGGCGCATCAGAGGTCCCGATTGGGATCGGGGATTAACGCATTTTAGTTGTAGGTGTGCAGGTGGCCCAGAAGCCTACCAGGAAGGTGTGCAGGGAGACCACACCCTATGTTGTTTGGTGATATCGGGATCATATTCCTATGATTTGTGTACAACTTACAAGTGTTCATTGTACTGCACTGCTGATGATGTTGTGTATGCATAACCCTTTGTGCAGTTTACGCCTACGAGGGGCCTGATGTACTTATGGTATTCCAGGACGTGTGCACAGCTGCAAGTGTTTCCTATGATGCGTGTGCTAAAGGTGGTGTGCTAAGTGCACCCTTACCAGTAGTTACTGGTTGTCCTCACTAACTGTGAATTGTGATGATTATGACATTGGCTCGATTGGCCTAGTGATTTATGCAAATTCCTGTAAATACATGACAAGTGCCTGGTGGCACAGTGTATATATGTGATATGTTCTAATGTGTTTTATGGATAATACAAAGGCTATTTTTATATAACCTTGTGTGGAGTTTCTTTTGTGGTGTGCCTAGTGTGTCGCTGCTGTGTGAGTGTGTTGCGCAAACGCTTTACGCATTGCCTCTGGGATAAGCCTGACTGCTCTGCCAAGCTACCAAGGGGGTGAGCAGGGGTTATCTTCAGTGTGTAACTCCCTTGCCCTGACCAGAGTGGTGGTTTCTGCCTGGCTTAGGCGCATGCCCCAGCCAACCAGAAATCCCATTTCTAACAAGCATATACACAGGGCTGGTAGATTAAATGCTACAGGTGGAGTGGGCCTGCAGCACTTATTGTGCCACTCACTTAAGTAGCCCTCTAAAACATATGTCAGGCCGGCCACTGAAGCCTGTATGCGGTTTAAACTGCTAATTTGACTTGGCAAAATAAACCCCTTGCCAGGCCCAAAACTCCCTTTTTAATACATATGAGTCACACCTAAGCTAGGCGTTAAACAGCCCATAGGGCTGGGTGCAGTGTATCAAAAATGTTGGACAATGTACTTATACGTTTTACATGTCTTGTACGTGAAAAACTCCCACATTTGTTTTCCACTACTGTGAGGCCTACCTCTCCTATAGGATAATATCAAGTTACCTTATTACATTTAATAAGTGATAACTTTTGATTGGGAGCAGGTAGAAATATCATGTTTGGTGTTTAAGGAATAGTAATTTAAAATCCCTTCAATGGTAAAGTCGGAATTTAAGTCACAATTCTGGAAAAATGCCACTTTTAGAAAGTTGGCATTTTCTTGCCCTAACCATTTGGTGTGTACAGCCTGTTTCATGGGCCACATGACTAGGCGTAGTTGGCAGCTGGCCTTTGTGTATTCCTCCCTGACAACCACACAATAGAGGTGTTGGCAAGATGGGCCACCCTGACTTGATGGGAGGGGCGTAGCTGTCACCAACCTCACTTGCACTTCAAAGACACTACCACAGCACACACACAAAGAACTTCACATCAGCCTATTGTGGACCTGCAACTGGACCTGCCTGAGCTTTTCTGACCTCTGCTGGAGTAAGTTTCTGATCCCTAAGAGGTGCCTCCCAGGTCCTGGACCCTTGGTGTGGCATCAGACGAGCTCCTTTTGGAAGAAAAAGAGAAATCCAGAAGTTTTGGGCTCTTTCTGACAATGAACAGGCCCTGTTCACACCAAGATCTTGCCATCCATGCTGACCTCCAACATGGAGCTCTGGTGAACCTGACTCTTTGCTCTACAACGACCGCTAGTGACAACTGCCAACGCAAGATTTGCATTTCATGCTACAACATCGAGAGCCCTCGGTGACCGCCTATGCAAAGTTCCAACAACAGCCCTCAGAGACGCCTGACAGGATCTTCCCGCTACAGCGAAGTCTGTCCATGACACCTGGCCTGCTTTTCGGGATACAGCAACAACAATTGACGAAACTCTCCCTCCTCCTTGTGGCCTCCTCCACTGCAAACCAGATATTTTGCTTCGGCCTTTGAGAAAGTAAATTTATCAACAAACCTTGTCCCTGTATCCTGCCCATGCTTCATCGCGGTTGGCCTGAACCTGTGACTTTCACCGGGCCTCGCATGACTAGATGACTGCGAGTGGCGCTTTGTGCTTTTAGCCGCTACACACATTTAAATCTTTGAAACTGCATATCTCCAGTTCTAATGATTGGATTTTTGTTGTTTTAGTGTTGAATAATTTATTAAATTTTACTCTATTTTTCTAAGTTGGTGTGGGATTTTACCTGCGCTGTTTTTCACTTTGTTACTGTTTGTGAGCTGTAAATACCTTACACACTGCCTCTAAGTTTATCCTGACATCTCTTATGCCAAGCTACCAGAGGGTTAAGCACAGTTTAATTTCAGTGACTTTTGTGGTTCACCATGACAAGGAGTCTGGCAGTTGCTTGAGAAGGGCTCACACCCCCCTCAACTCTAACAACCCAATTCCTCACACAAAGCTAAGGGTTGTAAATGACTGGTGTTGAGAGTGGCTCTAGGCATGTGAGGGGTTGTAGGCAAATAGTGTAATTATTAAATGGCTATCAGCACTTTGCAGTGGTTATGTGTGATGTGTATGGAAGTTGTTGCATGTGAGTGCCATTGTGCTGGGCTGCTGTGTGAGTGAGATTTTATAAGTGGTACTGGGTGCAAGTAAACTGGAGATGTGGTGAGCAAATGGTGTTGTGTGTCAATCATGCGAGACGAGTGGCTATGAGTCAGCAGTTGTGGGAGAGTGGTTTTGTTTGTGGTTGAGAGTGAGAGATTTTTTGAGTGTATGTGTTTGAAATATTGTGGGAAAATTCCAGGAAACTGTGGCTGTAGGGGTGTAGTATTTGTGAGTTACTGCGGTGTTAATTTTGCACAATTGGGTGTGAGCCAGTTATATTGCACATTAGTGGCTATAGGTAAATGGTATTGTACACATCTGACCAGAGGTGAATATTGTTAGTTGTGAATCACTGGGGTGAGCTGTATTTCACATATTGTTCTGATCAAGTAGTGTCATATGAGAGTGTCTTTGGGCGATTGATGGTGAAACAGTGGCTCTGGGTTGATTGTACTGAAAAATCAGGTTTAGGCAAGAATCTTTGACCTTGAGTGGTGATTTGGATGTATGTCTTTGGCAGAGCTGTGTCTGGGATCATGTGAAAGCAGGTCAGGGTTAAAGCAGAATGTCGGGAAAGTGGTATGTTGGTCAAGGCTGAGGTATATTTGCAGAGCTGTATGGGGTATGTTGGTCTTCTGGAGGTGCATTTTTGGGGTTGTAAAGTGGGCCAGCAGAATGCGATTTATAAGGTACATTGGTAAAGCTATGTAAGAAGATGTTTTGAAGGAGTAAGTTGTGACTGAGGTGTAGCAGAAGAGTTGTGTGTAGGCATTGGAGGTGTAGCTCAAGATTGAACTGCATTAGCTGACTTCAGTATGTGGAAGTAGTATGGGAAATGGAGACTATGGGTGAGGTCCACTAGTGTGACTGTGTGTAGAGCATGGGTAAATGGGTCAGGGCTGAAGTGCATTGGTATAGCTATGTGTTGGACCAGCAGATGTATGGGCATTCTGATTAAGGTCAGGGCGCAAGTCGGGGTTACATGGGGGTGGACAGTGTCCACCCACTATTTTCACAGGGTAGATGCCACCACCCTTGCTAAGAAGTTGGGCGCCATGAAGTATGCTGAACTTGTCCCAGGGTATATGTCTTCTTTCCGTTCTGAGGAGAAACGTGCAGGCAGTGGAGAAGCTTTCTTACTTTCACCTTCAGCTGGGCCACAGACAAAGGCCTGATTTGAATGGCCATCATCCCTCCTTTTGTTTGAGTAGAATCCGGGCTGGGAGCTAACTCGAGCCTAATATATAGATGACAGAGCAATGGAAGGGAAACAAAGGCACTCAGCTTGTTATCGCCTCACAAACTATGATTTGGAAGCAAGCTTTGGACTTTGTTAGTCCTATATAAAAAAGATATGAATGCACTAAAATGTCACATGTATCGGTCTGTATGTACATGAATAACAATTTAAATTCCAAATGTTTTCAAATTTAATTCTGTAATAGTGCTACTCCTCCCAATGCAGGGTGTCAGAGAGCTTTACATCACATGCACACATTATACATTGACAATAAATCATACTTGTGTATAAACCAATGTACAGTGTTTGTCCCATAAGACAATGAATGCAGGGCCACTAGAATTATGTAGCAGGAGCTGATGAAAATATGCTTCCTGGCCAACTAAATTTTGAGGCAAGAAAAGTTAAATTATGTGACATAATGTGGCACATTTAGTGCTAGTTTTACCTCATTATTTTGGAATTTGTATGTATGTTAACACTATCTGGGCAAAGGTTTTACCTCATTAGTACCACATTGACACCCAAATACAGAAACTAGCAGCTGAAGGATTACCAGTCAACCTTTGCAAAAGACCTTCCACTGTGCTGCATTCTTAGTACTTTTTATCTGTTAGAGCTAAAAACATTTTTTTGTTGAAATCTACATATTATGCAGCAGAGGATGGATTATATGGCAAATGAGGTAAATCCAAAATTATGCAGAAAACAAAACTGCAAAATCATATAGTTCCAGTGGCACTGAATGAGGGTAACAAGGTGCAGTAGTCACACATCGTCTTTCATAGCTCACTGTGCTAGATTATGAGGATTGCAGTTTATGAACAAAAGGATCTCTGTGTTAAAAGCAGTAACCCACTTACCTATCTACATAAACCAAAAATCTGTCGACTGCAATTTACACGATGTGCTTTGCAGGAGAGACATTAACTTTCTATGCTACTTCAAGTAAAAACTGTGACTAGACAAAATACAGATATCTCCAGCACATGAATTAATCACTATAGTTATCTTACCATTATTATTATTCCATAAGATTTACTGGGCACACAAAGCAGTAGCATGTACTTGATGGGAGTCTGAGAGGGCATGCTTGACACTGTCAAGCCTCCTCTCCTGGACTGGAACAGCAGCAGCACACCCTGTTGCAGGCTGGCATATGAGTTCCAGAGCAGGATTTGCCAGGTAAGTGGAATTGGGGGACTGAGGCCTTCCATCATATCTGCCAGCCTGTGGTTCATTTTTACAGTTTTTAAAACAATAAAAACAAACCACAGGCTGGCACAGCAGAGTACACGTCCTAAAGTGACTATTTAAAAGTGCCTCCTTTGTACTCTTTTAAATGCGGGAGTATTTCACTTTTGTACATCAGTTTATATCACTATATTGAGCAGCCTTTATTAAAGCTGTTAATAAATGTTTCTCAATATTGTGATGCAAACTGATGTACTAAAGTGAAATGATCCCGCATGTTCAAAGCTTGCAAGAGGCACCCCACCACTTTCAAATTCCACCAGTCACCACTGACACAAAGATCTCTGAAGCAGGTGCCCTAGCTCCAGAAGATATTTTAAAATGCAGCCTTGGCAACCAGTTAAGCCAGAGAAGACTTACTGCCACGTTGTCCTTGCTGCCAATTTATTTGTGGCATTTAAAAACAAAAATGTATAAGTTGACTGTCAAACTGCTTTACATGACCCTGACCCTCATGAGCCCACCTCTTTTACATTGCCTCACTTAGCCCCCCAAGTATGGGCTCCAAGGGTAATGTTTTTTCAATGCCACACGGCTGTAGCAAGGCTGGAAAACTATCAAGTCTGCCCTGTGATTTTTCCGAGCATGTCCAGCGCCACAAGCCCAGGAAGAAATCAGCAGGAAGAATGTAGAAAAATGTTCACCCAGCGATTCTCCCACAATGCATCATGCCAGGAAGCTGGAATATCAACATTTGCCGCACATAGAGATGGGCAAGTCAACAAATTAACAGGGAGGGTCGAACCAGAGCAGAGAAAAGGGTCTGGCTTGGCTCAATGAGCCAGTGGACGAGCAAAGCACTGGAAATGCTTGGCAAGTAAATCATGCAACAAACATCATTTCAGAATAGGGTAAGGTGTCTTCAAAGTCCAAAGAAGCGTATTTAGCATGCAGATGCTTCTCACCTTATTACATCAGATTGTATCACTGAATTGAATAAAAATTATGTTTTTACAACATGAACTTGCAAACATTCCTGCCCACACCTGCCCTGGCTACAATGGCATTAGTAAACTTAGAAGGCAGTCAGCTGTCATGTATATCCTAAAAATGGCCCAGTTCGTATTCTAAATGGAGCAACATTGTAGTTTATTAAATCAAACACAAGTGGATTTTGAACACTGCACATCCTGAACTCAACTATCCGAAGGTTCTCTCATATGTGGTGATAAAGAAAAGGATTCTCAGTAAAATATTAGACTTTCCTAGGATCACATAATTGGCGAGCATGGCAGCAGCGATTGATTAATTTTCTTGTTGAACATTGTGCAGTTGAACTGCTAGATGGGCATCTTTTTTGTGTTATCCATTAATGCTTTATCTTCAATTCTCGGTGCAAGAGGTTAGAGCATGGTGGCAGGCAGAAGCCACATGAAAGCTTGGCTCATGCTGGGCTTGAGGGCCCAAAAAGGCCTCAAGTGAGCCTGCCTGAGCTTTCAGTGGCTCTCTCATCTCTAGTTGCACACAATTTAAAAAGATGAGCAGCCAGAATGTTAGTCTTTTTGTTCATTATCCCTTATACCTTATTATACATTACACAGCATTATAGGACACTAAAGTAAACACATGAGAGAGATTGGCTAGGATCACACAATTGGTTCAAGTGTGGAAGTTGGGGTTGAGCCCAGGTTTTCTGTTTTCACATTGATCAATTCAGCCACAGGTGATGAAATGAATATGTTTTTACTATTTTGTTTGTGCATTGTTCTATGTAAGTTGTTAGCATTCGCGGAACCATTTTATGTTTAGCCGCCATTTTGAATCTTACCATTAACTGCGTATTCCCTCCTCGAGAAGCAGGCTGTGGAAAGTTTCATTTCTCCAAGGTTAGGTTTTGCTCTGCTAATGAATACACTGTTCTTATTAGTGCATACCTTTCCCACTAGATAGAGGCCTTCTCCCACTAGTCTAGCGGTAGGCAAGGACAGAACGACCTTGGCATAGAGATAGTGTGTGCCCGGCCTCAGGAACTAAACTTATCCTTCTGCACCCCCTTTGTGTAGCTGCCTCCATCTGGAAATTTCCAGTCTGGGTGTGTCTTCATTGGTTCTGAATCGTACATAATGTATCACCATGTTTGCTGATGTCAGTCCCTCTGCAGCAATCCCTAGAGACTGGGCATATTGGGCTCTGCTCGAGTGTACCTGAATAAATACTTGGTTTGTATTCTCTACTGTCTGACCGACTCTTCATTTGTATGGAAGGCTGAGAGGTGGTCGCGAGTGACCCGGGTGGCCCTAATCGGGTCACTTCCTTCACAAGGATAACTATTTATTTCTCCTGTTTTAAAGGTTAATGCTTTGTCTTTAACTATTGGCGGATGAGGTTGGAGCATTGGCAGCAGGCAGAAGAAACATGCAAGTCAATTGCCATGTGCACGCTATATATGCCCTAGATTCTTATATATGGAGCAACATTATAATCAATTAAATCATTCAAAGACTTATCCACCTATCACTGATAGCGAAGCACCAGTTCAGTTTCCAATTATTGCTGTATGTTTGTGAAAGTGCATAGACCGATGTATGTATGTGAACTTGAACCGATCATTTCACATTTGGTTAACACCACAGACTGATGCGTACGTATTTGCTAGCTTGTAGAAATTGCATGCTCATTTCTTCTCTTATCCATGCTGCAACTCTGCATTTTTCCCTTCCAATGAGGGCTGTCTCGCATAATACTGTTTGCTCCTCCATTACTCAAATATTTCAGGTTTGTGTAGAAATATCTAAATCAGTCGCACCACAACAAAAAAATTGTTCCCAAAATTTTAATTTATGTGCTTATTTACCAGTTCCAATCATTAAAGAGCTGTGGGGCATATTAGCAAGACCGGCGATAAAATTATCGCCGTTTTAGCAGCAGGAAACTGTTGCTAAAACGGCGATAATGGGCTTGCTAATATGCGTTATAGAATTCCAATAGAAGCCCAGGTTAGATGTGCAGGACATCTAACCTGGGCTTCTATTGGAATTCTATAACGCATATTAGCAAGCCCATTATCGCCGTTTTAGCGGCAGTTTCCTGCCGCTAAAGCGGCGATAATTTTATCGCCGGTCTTGCTAATATGCCCCTGTTTTCCTTGAAAGGAAGAGAAGTTGTGTTTTTAATATCTCTAGAAATTCGAGAGTGTTGGATATGCCTGTGTTAAAGCTGTCACATTGTTACCCTGTCTGGGTATAGTTGTTCTTGTTCTGTAGCCTTCTCACCCCTATTTACTGCAGCAGTGCTGCCCAGTTTATGAAGTACTGTATCATTCACAATAAAATTGGGCAACTGTGCTGTTACAATGCTCTTAGATCTGGCAGGCTGATGTAATTCAGAGTTGGGCTATGTATGAGATGAAAGATTCTGTGTCATTACATAGGGCTGGGTACTTCAGGATGAGGTTACAGTGAACAGGCGAGGCCAAAGGTCAGTGTTACTGTAAACAAATAGGCCTTCTCCACTGCATCATGTCAGCAGTGTAACATGCCTGTGATATGCAATGTTTTCGTTAGCAAGCGCAGTCTGATGTAGATTGATAACTGGAGGTAGTTTGTGGTGTCTCTCACTGTTCCTACATCTCCACACTTGGGTAGTTTGTCTATGCAAGGCAGCAATATTTCATTGCTAAGGCTAATATTGTCTGGGACTGGAATTGCAAGTGCCCCTTTCTTTTTAAATAACATTATCAACATTTCTTTCTCATCTTTGGACATTAGGCAGCTTCCATGTATTGAGATGTAGAGCTGATACCTCTTAAATGTGAAATGTATGGTCCATTCTTTTTTTGCATATTCTGGTGGTACTGATTCCAGGGTGAGCTGTTATTCGGTTGCACTGGTGAATGTGAGTGTGGTTTAGATATAGTAATGGCAACAATAAGAACATAAGAGATGTCTGCTGCTAAATGTGGTCATAACCTTTTGAGGGAGATACTGTGTAAATTGTAAAAAACAAAAATGCAGAGCCCCAAAAGTTTTCTTAGGGTCCCATTGCTGAATCCCAGGGTTGCGTTACCCTTCTCTTTCATGACCCAATACTTGCTTTGACTTTATATTATTCTTGTAAGTATTTTTCCACCCACTTTTCTGTCCCTATCGTTGTTTTCCAGTCTCTTTTTCTCCTTCTTTCTTACCTTTCTGTCTTTCTCACATGCTCTGGGTCATGGTCTGTTGGTGAAAAATGAGCCCCAATCTCCTAAAATAAGTGCAGATGCCCGCCACAGACACATTGAGGGGTAGTTACCGTTGGGTAAGCATGCCTCACATATAAGTGTGCAGGCAGCTAAAGCAATCGCATTACCATGGAAATATGCTGCACATGGAATAGTTTTTCTGGTGGAGTGGACTGGCAGCAGTTAGTTTGTTCAATCCTTGGGTAAAGGAAGTATTATATTGACAAAAGCCAACATTGTTTGATCTGTAGCCTACTAAAGTGTGAGTCTTCTGCCTAATCAGGAGTGTTGGCATATGTACTTCTTGTCCTTTGGGTTTATAATCCACTTGACAATCTCTGTAAGCATGCTGTAGGGTTTCTAACCATGACAAGGATGACGCTCACTTTGTGTTCCGTGCCTTGGCTACAAATCTGCCTGCCAAGTTCCAGCACATTTTTCTGTGGTTACTATGATCTCCCTCCTGTCATTGTACCTACCTCATAACTGTTGATGTTCCTAATTAAACGCTGAGGTTCAAATTACATCAATTTTCCAATTCGTGAAAGTCTGAGGTGGCATTGCTGTGAGTCAAACGTATCTGTATGCTAAACATAAATCACTGCAGGAGTAGTCTTTTAACTCACACAGCTAAATGAACAGTTCACCCCTCTGTTCAATATTTTACTTTGTATATTTAAGCCTTTTAGGGATTTAAAAATCCCCCCAATGTTTTACATTTTTTGTTTACTGATGTCTGCCACTTGTTTCTTGGACACAGAAATGTTCCTACTGTATTCTTTTACTACTTTTTTTAGAACTTTTAAGGCGTGGAATTAAAGCTAAAGGAGTTGTTCCCACAAAGCAGGCATGAGCAACTTATGTCTGCTCAGCAAGTGCTGCCTGTCCTTGTATCTAAAGACCCTAGCTACACTAAAGGCTGCAAAAACACCCTCTGGGCAGGCTTCTCAAACAAATGCACAAGAGAGTAATTTTGAGTGTGTGTACTTTCTGTTAGTGTATAGACCTGGACAGGAGATTATCTGTTAATAATAAACTCATATCAGAAGGTTTTAGAGACTCTAATAATAATGGTGAGAATGAGAGCACAGAACTACTGCAACTTGTTTTGAAAGCAATAAACACACTACCAGTGACTTTAAGTTCATGGCACATGAACTTGATAATGTCACCCATACAACACTGTGTTGGTATCACGCGTCTTTCTTCACTAATGTTCATAGAGGTCAGGGACCCTTCTCTGCTTCTTTGGAATCCATTACCACATGTTAACAGATGGCTGGCTGCTCCTTGTCATGCAGATAATACTCATCCAAGGTAGATCCTTCTGCCTATCACAACAGAAAATGCCAGATGCATGGGATTGAGTGATTTTGTTACCCACGTATTAAGGATTCAAATTCATAAAAGTTTTCACTAATTATGTATTTCTTATGGTTCAATATCTTGTGGCAAAACATGTCTATAATGTGTGAATTAATATATGTGCAGAATATGCAGGTATAACTGCATCTTTCCTAAGTGTTAGAATTGTCAGTGTATATAATGGTGGTGTGTTTGTAGGTTGATCAATGTTATAGTTTTGATAATCACAATTGCAATTTCTATCATTTTTAATGCAATGCATGAGCTGTGCTTTGTTCTTGGTGCCAAGTTTAGTATAGCAAAACCAAAGGGGATGATGGACGGAGTGTTGAACATTGCAAGCACTCACCCCCAGTCAACTGATCTGGGTTTAATCCATCATCATTCTTTAGCTCACTCCGCCACTCCAGTTCAGACATGGCCATATGCAAATCAGTCTGACCCTGTGCCTCATGGGAACAGTCCAGCCCGAACTGCCAAGCCATGTCTTCCCTGGACCGGAAACAAGCATCCTGGGACCAGTTTCTGGCTTACAGCCGTCATCAGCCAGGCTATCTTGAATCCAGTGGCAAAGTGAGCAAGGGACCCACGTCTGGGCATACCCTGCCAACCTAGGACGAACATAGCAAAACCAAAGGGAATGATGGACGGAGTGTTGAACATTGCAAGCACTCACCCCCAGTCAACTGATCTGGGTTTAATCCATCATCATTCTTTAGCTCCTCCGCCACCCCAGTTCAGACATGGCCATATGCAAATCAGTCTGACCCTGTGCCTCATGGGAACAGTCCAGCCCGAACTGCCAAGGCATGTCTTCCCTGGACCGGAAACAAGCATCCTGGGACCAGTTTCTGGCTTACAGCCGTCATCAGCCAGGCTATCTTGAATCCTGTGGCAAAGTGAGCAAGGGACCCACGTCTGGGCATACCCTGCCAACTTAGGACGAACATAGCAAAACCAAAGGGGATGATGGACGGAGTGTTGAACATTGCAAGCACTCACCCCCAGTCAACTGATCTGGGTTTATGTTTGCCCTAAGTTGGCAGGGTATGCCCAGACGTGGGTCCCTTGCTCACTTTGCCACTGGATTCAAGGTAGCCTGACTGATGACGGCTGTAAGCCATAAACCGGTCCCAGGATGCTTGTTTCCGGTCCAGGGAAGACATGGCTTGGCAGTTCGGGCTGGACTGTTCCCATGAGGCACAGGGTCAGACTGATTTGCATATGGCCATGTCTGAACTGGGGTGGTGGAGTGAGCTAAAGAATGATGATGGATTAAACCCAGATCAGTTGACTGGGGGTGAGTGCTTGCAATGCTCAACACTCCGTCCATCATCCCCTTTGGTTTTGCTATGTTCTCCCTAAGTTGGCAGGGTATGCCAAGACGTGGGTCCCTTGCTCACTTTGCCACTGGATTCAAGATAGCCTGACTGATGACGGCTGTAAGCCAGAACCCGGTCCCAGGATGCTTGTTTCCGGTCCAGGGAAGACATGGCTTGGCAGTTCGGGCTGGACTGTTCCCATGAGGCACAGGGTCAGACTGATTTGCATATGGCCATGTCTGAACTGGGGTGGTGGAGTGAGCTAAAGAATGATGATGGATTAAACCCAGATCAGTTGACTGGGGGTGAGTGCTTGCAATGCTCAACACTCCGTCCATCATCCCCTTTGGTTTTGCTATGTTCGCCCTAAGTTGGCAGGGTATGCCCAGACGGGTCCCTTACTTACTTTGCCACTGGATTCAAGATAGCCTGACTGATGACGGCTGTAAGCCAGAAACCGGTCCCAGGATGCTTGTTTCCGGTCCAGGGAAGACATGGCTTGGCAGTTCGGGCTGGACTGTTCCCATGAAGCACAGGGTCGGACTGATTTGCATATGGCCATGTCTGAACTGGGGTGGCGGAGTGAGCTAAAGAATGATGATGGATTAAACCCAGATCAGTTGACTGGGGGTGAGTGCTTGCAATGCTCAACACTCCGCCCATCATCCCCTTTGGTTTTGCCAAGTTTGGTATGCCTAGCTTGTAAAACTTAGAGGTTTGTCTAGTGTACTTAGTCGGGCACCAAACGACATCCACATTTGGGCTGTAAATATCTTCAGACACGGAACTCAAGTCACAGGCTTAAATACTGATCACCTTTCATTTGTTAAATCTTGTAATGCTCTCAAATGTACTGATGATATAACTGCTAAACATGTGTGAGGTCTTAAGATCAGATGTTTCTCCTGTGATGTCACTTCCTGTGAGGTCATGATGCCACTTCCAGTGATGTCACTTCTGGTGATGCCACATGTGATGCCACGCACTGTGATGCCATTTGCATACTGCCTAACATGTTCAGTACCCCCACTTTTTTTAGGACTTGTGGCCAGATTAAGGTGATTTGAGTTGTGTTTAAGTGAAGGGGTACACGGAGCATGGTTGAGTTGCATTGGAACATGTGTGCAGGAGCAGGGGGTTACAGGTTAAAGCTGAGGTGCATTAATAAAGCTGTGTGTAGGAGCAGATAAATGCAACATGATTCAGTGCTGCAGCCTACCTTAAGAGAACCCAATAACCCTGCTGTGTCTGCAAAGGTAATGTTGACACTGTACAAAAACATAATATATTGAAAGCAACCTCACACAACGATCCACATTGCTAAAGTATCAGCGTTTATAAAAGACCCAAGACTTATCATTTCGGGATTCATGCCAATAACAAAAGGACATGGTGGTCACTAAGCACTCGAAACCCTAGAACTCACTGTCTTGAAGTTTCCACTAATCAGTATAATCAGTCGGACCTTACACATCAAATGATACCTTATCAAATACAATCCCACCCGGAACTGGAACAGCCGAAATGTTCACCAGGGACAAGTCTCCCTACTCTTGGTGTGATAATGCACATGGCTTCCGAAACAAGTTTACCATGTGTACTGCAGAGCATTCTGGGACAAAATGTCTGTTGAGGAGCAGAAAGAACACAGTCACAAAACCAATCCAGAGAACCAGGAAAAGTAATGTAATTGTAAGTCAAAGGTGTAACCATGGAGAGATAAAGAATGATCTTTTCAGCCACAGATAGAGGACACATACCTTCAGTTCAAAAGGCAGGGATGGTGGGGGCGGAGGCTGCTCTGATGCATCAGAAGAAAAGTCGTCAAAGTCGATTAAGTAGCCAGAAACAAACTGATCCATTTTAGGCAGCTCACAATATTGGTTCAAATTAGATGAAGACTTGCTCTGTGGTACATTGACATAGACCTTGTTCTTGTCAGGATTCCAAATCGAAATCTGTGTCTCTGTACTTGTTGACTGCACAGTTGTTGTTGTTTACAAAACAGGTAGAAGACAAACTTCATTGTTTTTTACTGTTGTCTCTTGTTGAAGAGAGCAGGCTTGATTTGTAATTAAAGCTTCCATCTTAACTTCCTGTACGGCAGCGAGAGGAGATTGGTAGCTTCCCAGGAGCCTACGTGGCTTACTGTTGAGAATCAGTCACATAGTGTGGTTTGATCAGATCAATGGAGACAAACCGTTTGTCTCGGCATCTGGGAGAAGTACAGTTTGTGTACCTTCAACAAACAGGACAGGCATAGACGCTCTGTAAGATAGCCAAAATTCTTTCTTGTCCACAATCTTTTCTCTGACCAGATCCCCGACTTTCAGGATCCAGCCGGATCTTGCCGGAATTACCTTCACTTCTCCAGTGGTGGTGCGTTTCACTTGGACGTTGCTTTGTTCACCCCAAAAGTCATCCAGTTCCTGTAAAACAGCAAAACGTTCATTGATGTCAACTTATGTTTCTGCCGCCACTGTGCTTGCATTGTCGAGGTCTGGGACCCACATCTTAACCCCAAACAGGATCTCATAAGTAGTCTGACAACCCAGGGATTTTCCCAGCATATTCTTCAAAGCCCTTTGGACCCCATATAGGTGATGGATCCAACTGCAACCAGAGCCTCATACCCTTGTTGTTAAAACTGCTTTAAGTCCCAGTGTTTCCTCTCCACTACTGGGTTTCCCTCAGGATGGTATGGAGATGTGAAATGCAGGGTCACACCCAAACTTCCCATGGCCTCTTTGTAAGCCTAAGAGCTAAACGCCGGACCCTGATCAGAATGTAGTGTGCCAACTGCGTATGTCCCGATGAAGACTAGCAGATCTTTTATAACAGTTCTGGCATCAGCAGATTGCTCTGACCAGACCGAAAGGAATAAAGAGCAGGAATCCACTGCCACCAAGATATACTTGTAAGCCCCATCAAATTATAGGGGGCTGCAATGGTTCAAATATACACAAGGCAAGGGCTTGTTTGAAATCAAAAGATGTGTCTGGGGTGGACCCGCCATGTCTGTGTTTGCTTTTCAATTAAAGCAACTTTTTTTTCTCAAATGCAGCCGGTTTTCCTTAAAGGAAAATGGGATGCATTTAAAAGGAAAAAATGAAAAGTATTCTTTTTATTTTTTAATGGCAGGCAGTGGTCTGTGGGACCACTGCCTGCTCTTAAAAAATGTTTTTGCATACATTTACAAAGGGGAAGGGGTCCTCTGGGGACCCCTTCCCATTTGCGACTGGCTTACCACCTACTTGAAGTTGGTGGTAAACTGCTATAGTTTTGCAACCACATTTGAGGATGCAAAACAATCGTACACCCCCCCTGCGACTCGCTATTAGGAAAGCCTTTATCAGCTGACAGATGTTGCATCTCAAGACAATGTCCTGGGTCTGCTTATAAAGACCCGGCCACCAATAGCGTTGCTGCAACAGTGAAATTGTAGCAGCCACCCCTGCATGTGCAGAAGCCAGACCCTCATGTGCAGCCAGAATTAATCCCAGTCTGTGATCATTGTTTGGTATTATTCTGTCCCCTACTCCTAAAATCTGAGCATAAGGTATGGTTTGTGCATTTAGCTTGTAAGAGTACTTCAGTGGAAAGCCTTTTGGCAGGTGTGTGTCATTGCCGCAGCATTGATAGCCACCATGAGGTCTCTGTCTATCCTCGTGCTTGAACGAGTGATTGCAGCAACTGTGGCAGTGCGAACTGTCGCCTTTGCAGCTTCATCAGCCAGTGATTTCCCTGCAACGTGAATACCAACATGTATGAAGGACATGAGCCCGTGGCAAGCATTCTTTCAGCTTCACCACTTGTTACCAAAGCAACTTTGCAGCCTTTTAATTCCCTGAACACATTCTGTCTCCAATAATGAAGGTACTCATTATATAATTGCACACAATAATACGAATCAAACACACTGTGTGTGGGGAATTCAGCATCCGTATTCTGTAGTGCCAGTACTACAGCCTTTAGGGCCAGATGTATGACTATTCCGTTTTGCGGGTCACAAATTGTGATTTTCTATGGCTCACAATTTGCGCCTCGCAAAACAGAATGTACTAATGTGTCTCAGACACATTTTGCATTACCCAATGGTGTTGCAAATGACCTGCCTCATCAATATTCATGAGGCAGCAATTTGAGACCCATTGGGAATGGGCTACAATCACAGGGATGGTGGCCTGCTGGGAACTGCAGACCACCATGTCTGTGTTTGCTGTTTAATTAAAGTAACTTTTTTTTCCCAAATGCACCCCGTTTTCCTTAAAGGAAAATGGGATGCATTTAAAAGGAAAAAATTAAAAGTATTCTTTTTATTTTTGTAATGGCAGGCAGTGGTTTGTGGGACCATTGCCTGCTCTTCAAACGTTTCACGTACTTCTGTGGCTGAATAGAGCCCAGGTCTATTCTTTATACGCCTGTGATAAATGGCAAAAAATTTTTGAGAACCTAGTGCGGTGAAGGCTGTCAAATATCTGCTCCCAGGTGCTATATTTTGGCAGAAAAACCAATTTGAGATATCTAGTGTTGTTTTGTATTTCTTTGCACACAATGTTTTTCATTAGTGGGTCGCTGCGGGTGTTTTGTACTGCAAATGTGCAAGTAGCTGAGTTTAAATGTCTGTAATACAATACAAGATGATATGATTTATCTGGTTTCATTACAGGAAGCAGAGGATTATTCATTAAAGAGGTGCAACTTTCTATTACACCTTGGTATTCAAGTTGTTCTAGAATTTCCCTAACTTGTTATTTTGCTTCATTTGCTATCGGATATTGTCTTTGAAGTTGTGAGGTTATCCTCAATGGTATGTCATGATAAGGAGTACCGTCATCTCACCCCACATATTTGCGGTATAACGCAGGAGCTAGTGCTAAAGCCCACTCACTGGTGTATGAGTGTTTAATTGACTCTGGAACAAGGTTGGAAAAGGCAGGCAGAATCTCTGTTTCCTCCTTTGGGCAATCCATTAGGAAAGCAGGGGCCCAGTCTTTTTTGGCCAGTAGAATATCGTTTACTTGAGTGAGTTCTTCGCAAAAGAGGACATTGATAAACCTGTGTACGTCCCACTCCAATTGTAGTTGAATTTCGTATAAACGATGTGGAACGCTTACCCTTTTATCTGGTGTTTCTACTGTTGTAGGAAAGTAGGATCTGCTTCTTATGGTTACCCCCACTTTTTGCTTGATGTGATGCTGTTTTTTTGACTAGTCTGACTGGGATCCTGCTAATCAGGACCCCAGTCTATCTTCTTTCTACCTAAACTATTGTATTCAGTACTTAGGTACATCCCAGATTGGATACTGGGGTACCCTTGTCAGTCCCTAGTACATGGTACCCATGTACCCAGGGCATAGGTAGCCCAGTGGTCTCCCATGGGCTGCAGCATGTATTATGCCACCCATGAGAGACCATTCAAAATGGAACTACAGGCCTGCCATTGCAGCCTGTGTAAGTTGGTGCATGCACCACTTATGAAAGATATAGGTTTACTATATCTAGGGGTCACTGCACTTAAACCTATAAGTCACCCCTATAGCAGGCCTTTACAATCCTGAGGGCAGGGTGCTTGGTTCTAAGAGAGAGGGTGCCCCTGCATGAGCAGGACACCTCTGGAGCCTACGGAGTCCATTCTCCCGGGTTGTCAGTGAAGCAGCCATATACTATATAGAGGGGCATCGCGCAATCGCGCGATGACCATCTCGAAAATGGCTGCAACGAATCCTATCATGTTTGGTATCAAACATGTTGGAATCATACCTCCCACACTGTAAACGGTGTGGGAGGTATGATTCCAAGCACTGGAAGAGCCCTCCGTTAGGCTCTCAGTGTTCCCGGTACCAGCCTTCTAGTCTCGGAGAGCACAAAATGGTTGCTGCCGACCAGAGACACATTTCTGCCCTCCTGCTGCTGAGCCAAGCTCGAGCAGGGGAAGACAGAACAATAGGCATCCTGTCACAGGGAGGTGTGACCACCTCCCAGACAGGATTAAGTGTATTAGGGCTGGGTGGGTGCGCTTACCAGTGCCTGAAAGTCTGCATGAGGGGCAGATTTGATGTCCCTGTGCATAGTCCAGTTCAAACCAGTCCTGGTAGCCATTGGCTCCCGCTCTGGCACGAAACTGGAATAAGGAAATGGGAGTAACCTCCCCCCTGTCCAGACCCTCCCCTGGGAGGGTCCCCTGAATATTCCCAACCCTTTCCCTAGGGGTGTAGGTCCCTAGATTCGTCGTGGGATAAAATTCAGAACTGAAACCACTGCACTTCTACTGTGTGGGCACTCTGGACTTTGCTGGACTTCGTTTGGGCCTGACTTTGTCTCCCTTCCAGACTGCTGCATTGTCTGTGCCTGTGCATCATACAGGAACCTTCCAAGGCCTGTGAAGCATCAAGGACAACCGAAGTAATCTCCCTTGGAGTGAAGGCCCTAGCTCTAATCTTGCAAACTGCCTCCTACCACCTTATTTTAGCGTTTTTAACTATCTTTTAGAAACATCTCTCTGCCAATTTAATGATTGCTCCCACTGGATTCAGAAGTCGATTCGCCTAATTTCTTTGCGCATTGTATTTGAATTTGAATTAACTTTGTACTCAAATCTGTGTACTTGAATTTGTATTTACTTGGCACTCAAATCTGAGTTTTATTGTGTTTTTAATTTAAAACTTGCTCTTACCTGCACTGTGCACTTATCCTGAGGGTGGGAAGCTGCGACTACGGTTAGAGCACAGCACTTCCGGTAGTTCCGGAAATACCACGGTGGGAGGGTCGGTGGTCTAGATGCCGAGCATCGGGGGAGTTAAAAGCACGGCCGCAGCGCAGCCATAAGGATAGCTCTAATCTTGCTAACTGCCTACTACCACCTTATTTTAGCGTTTTTTACTATCTTTTAAAAATATCTCTCTGCCACTTTAACGCTTCCTCCCACTGGATTCAGAAATCGATTTGCCTAATTTCTTTGCGCATTGTATTTGAATTTGTATTAACTTTGTACTTGAATCTGTGTACTTGAATTTGTATTTACTTGGCACTCAAATCTGTGTTTTATTGTGTTTTTAGTTTAAAACTTGCTCTTACCTGCACTGTGCACTTGCCCTGAGGGTGGGAAGCTGCGACTACGGTTTGAGTGCAGCACTTCCGGTAGTCCCGGAAATACCATGGTGGGAGGGTCGGCGATCTAGATGGCGAGCATCGGAGGAGTTAAAAGCACGGCCGCAACGTGGCCGTGCAGTGGCCAAGTGCGCCGAAGGCACCCCATAGGCAAGCCCGTCTGCTCCCGTCCGTGCCTGGCCCGTGCCTAGTGCCAGCCACGCTGTCAGTTTTGGCCCCCATTTCGTATTAAGGAAACTTACACAAGAGACCAGCTGCTAGACTGCATTAGTACAAGTAAGTCTTGCCTGGAGCCTCCCCTACGCTTAGATCTGTCCTCTGCTTCTACTCACTGCCCTGACTGCAACTTTCACACTTGCCCCATTAAACCGCAATTGCGATCGCCTAGCTCAGCCCCTGTGTTGGGAGGACCACCCAGGACCAAGTCAGTCTGTTGTACCATAATTAATGCTCGATCTTTATGTAAGCACGCTTCTGAGTTTGCCATCTTTCTGGACGCCCATGTTGTCGATTTAGCATTTATAACTGAGACCTGGGCAGATGCCTCATCAAGCCCAGACCTAGCCACTGCTGTTCCACCAGGGTATACCATCTTTAAACAAGATAGGGTTGGAAAAAAGGGCGGTGGTCTAGCTATAATATATCGAAGTAGTTGGAAAGGGACATTTCTTACTCAAAATAACACAACAACCTTAGAATCTTTAGTCTTTAAGATTTCAATAAATAACCGATACTCTTTCAATGGACTATTAATTTATTGACCTCCTGGCCCAAGAGCAGATTTTCTAAACGCTGTGAGCCAGTCCCTGGATGTGATTTTTCAGTTGTCTGACTTTAAACTTCTGGGTGACTTCAATTTACACCTTGAGGACCCCCTATATAGGGATGCAGTACATTTTATAGATGTCATGAATAGCCTAGGGCTTACACAACAGGTTACGGGCAACACCCACTCAGCAGGTCACTTATTGGACGGGGTATTCTCTAATAACGATCTCCTACAATGTCTTCCTTCTCTCTCGTTCTAATAACGATCTCCTACAATGTCTTCCTTCTCTCTTGTTGACTTGGTCTGATCATAAAGCTGTTTTCATCAATTCGGCTCAGAGAATCTGAGAGATATGTGTCCCAAAAGTTTCTGCCCTTGGAACCAAATTTAAATGGATGCCCTAGAAAATTCTTTGACCCAGAATCCCCCTGAGGTCAATAGTGACCCTAATATAGCGGCAGCCGCATTCGAGCTGTGGCTTCGTAGTTCGATTGATAATGTATTACCAAAAAAGATAACTACCAATTGCAGATCAAGGTGTTCTGAACCCTGGTATTCTGACCACCTTAAGCATCAAAAACAAAAGTGTTGCCGCCTCGAAAGGAGATGGAGATATCGCTATGATGTCAGTGACAGAGTAGCTTATAAACAATCTCTGCTAGATTACAAAAAATGAATACATGATGAAAAAACCCGCTACTTCACCACAGCTATAGCAGCAGCAAAAAACTCATCTAAAGAACTCTTTGCCACAGTAAGAAAGCTAGCCAAACCTCCTGAAATAGCAAACACACCGTTGAGCCACGCTTTTTGCAACTCTTTGGCCACCTTCTTTCAGGACAAAGTTAAGTTAGTTTACAGTAGTATTTCTATGGACGTGTCTCAAGGCTCTACCTCCTCCTAATGTACGTTGGCCAACCTTGACACGTCCAAGAAGTCCCTTTCAGCCACCATAGAATCTCTTAATCCTCTGGGATTACTTCACTTTCCACCATTGACCTCTGATCAGGTTTCCAAGCTATTTCTGTCTATTAAATCTGGCTCCTCCATGGACCCCTGCCCCCCTAAGATCTTTCATCTTTTGCCAGAAGTATTTGCAACTCATTTGTCTTCCATCTTCCACCAAATGTTCACTTCAGGCATCTTTCCCACAAACTGGAAATTAGCATCGGTCCTTCCACTTCTAAAAAAATCCAATTTAGATGGGGCTGAGCCCAATAATTATCGCCCGATCTCAAGACTCCCTCTGCCTGCTAAAATGGCTGAGAAGGCCATGAATATGGTAATATCTGACTACATTGAGGAACATGCACTCCTGGATGCTACCCAGTTTGGCTTCAGGAAGCATCATAGTACGGAACTGGCACTGATCTCGGCATCTGAACAGATCAGGCAGACGGTCGATGCGGGAGGCAATGTAGCACTGGTGCTGCTTGACCTCTCCGCCGCATTCGCTACCACTAACCACAAAAAACTACTGGAATGCCTTGACGGGATAGGCATAAAAGGAAAAGAAGTGGCCTTACTCGGGTCGTTTATGTCCGATCGAGAACAGTTTGTTGCTCTTTCTGAGTTCAAATCACCCAATTTTACACTGCCTTGTGGGGTACCCCAGGGCTCATCATTGAGTCCTACCCTTTTCAACATTTACGTTGCCCCCTTGGCTCAGTTGATTCGATCTTTAGGTTTGTCAGCAATCTCATATGTCGACGATACCCAAATTGTTGTTTCAGTGACGAGTACTCCATCGGATACAGCCTCACAATTTTATACTTGTCTTCGTTAAGTCAGAGAGTGGATGGCCGCTAACTGTCTAAAATTAAATTCCAACAAAACAGAGGTCCTACTTTTTGGTGGCGACACTACTTTTTGGTCTCCAGCTTTCTGGACGTCGGAATTGAGTTCCTTCCCCATTCCAAAATCTAGGAGTCACTTTTTATTCCAAGCTCACATTTGAAGGGCATGTGAAAAATGTCACCTCTGTATCCTTCTATACATTAAAATTACTTAGGAAAATCTTTCCGTTCATACCTGTCAATCTTTGCAAGCTTGTCATCTCTGCTCTGGTCCTGTCCAGCGCCGATTACTGCAATGGATTTTTTGTCAATCTAAGGACAAAATGTCTAACTAAACTACAGATTGTACAAAATGCTGCAGCGTGCATATTGCTGGACATCCCGAAGCATAAATCTGCCACTGCTGCATTAAGAGATTTACATTGGCTTCTAGTAAAAAGACGCATTGCGTTCAAAGCTGTCTGCATAGCATTTAAAGTAGTACATGACATAGGACCAATCTTTTTCAAGCAGAATTTTCAACGATATGTTCCTACTCAACATCTACGCTATGCCCATGCTAACAATCTGGTGATTCCCAGGTTTAGGAAAAGTTCCTGGGGTGGCAGAAGCTTTTTGGTTGGCACTACCAGCCTCTGGAACCCTGTTCCCCCAACATTAAAAGGTGAAACGCAACTGTTGGCTTTCAGGAAAGCCTTAAAAACCTGGTTGTTTAATCTCTGAATTATCTAATTAGGCTTCATGGCATAGTTGCTTGTCGAGCTAGTGCCTAGACACCTTTGGGTAATTGCTCACGCTTTATAAATCTTTTTTTCATTTCATTTCAAACAGTCACTCCCCTGCATTCGCAGGCACCACAACAAAGACGACCGGTCTGCAGATCCCGAGCTCCTCTGGACTCCGTGGGCTCTGCAACACAGGTGGTGGTTTTCCTCAGCTCCCGAGGCCTGCTCTACCCTCTAACCAAGTTTGAGGCCAGTAGTCCTTGTGGGGGTTGCAATAACCGAACACCTGGGTACCGCATCCCCTTTGCAGTTGCAAAGCCTTGTTGACATCTTTGCAGGAAGATCTCTGGGCTCCAAGTAGCCCCAACCTCGAGCACCTCCAGTGACCAGAATCTTTGGCCACACCGCATCGTGTGCATCATGGCCTGTATCTTTTGGTGAGCTGCTTGAGGTCCTCTCGCGACTCCTGTGCCTTCGGCCTGTGGGTACATTTGAGGGTCACCTTTGTTTTCCTTGGGCTCCCCTTATTGCTCGGGGCCTGCCCTGACTTCACTGCTTGTGGTGAGTTTCCTGAACCTTGCTGGTCCCCACCGTGCACCTTCTTGATTTCCTGCATGGGTTGCATTTGCCAAGGCTTTTTGGTGCTGCCGCCGGACACCGACCCCTCAGCACTCGACATCCTTCGTGGGACAGCTTGTATCCGGGTCCTGGTCATCCTCAGCGTCACCTAGTCCTCTCAGCTGCAGAGTCAAGGTCACCGTCATCTTTCCTGAAGTACCCAACATCGGAGGGCATCTGTCTTCCAAGTCTCCTGGTCACCCCCGAGTGACATAGATACTGTCCCCTCTGATTTCAGGTGCTCCTCGTCCAGAATCCACATTTCGATCCCTCCGGACACTTTCTCCCTTCCAGCAGCGGCACTTTCCTGAAGTCCTCCATTGGGTTCAACTGCGGTTTCCGACGCCACTTCACACCTATGTACCTGGCTCCTCTGGGATAGGTAACTTGGGTACCACTGTATCCATGAGTGGGGTGGGGTGGCTCTCCACAGGGTTTCTTCAGGGTCCACTGGGAAGGGTCCCTAATCTTTAAAAATCCAACCGTGACTTGCACATAGACTTGTACGGAGCACGCGATCGTGTTCACACACTGCACACGCTCTCCGTGGGGTCCCTATCTACTTACCCTGGGTGGTTCTGTGGGTCCCCAGCAATTCTACATCCTCTCGACATTGTCCTGACTCAAGTTGTGGTTCTTATACCACTTTCTTAGTATATGGTTTGGTCACCCCCTGGGGCTCACTGTGTATTAGTGCTGTTTACTGTGATTTCTTTGCTAAAGTATTGTGCGCTTTGTGTCTATCTCCGTGTAGGAGATACTGTAATGTACTAGATAGTGTTATATAATAAATACATATTTTTATAAATACTTTGTGTGGTTCTTTTTTATTTAATCTATACTATAAGATTGCATTCTGGTAAAACAAGCTGCTTTATACTCCTTCAAGACTAAGCCTGAAGGCTTCTCTCCACAGCTACCACTTGGATAGCTTTCTAAGGTTGTCTGAGACCTCTTAAATCACCATAAGGGGTGTCTAGACTGGTGCAAGGTGCCCACTTACATTAGTGGACTTCATATACCAGGCCAGCTTCTCACAACCATGATATACTCACTCAGAGCTACTCCCACCAGACAATGCATCAGGTTTTGGTGAACTATATTGACTTCTGCCATGCTGTCCAGCATTGTCAATGCCCATTCCCCATTCTGAAGCAGAGTCCTCAATATCTGGGCATGCCTGATCTTAAATCCGGCTACCTTCTTTTTAAATTAAAGTTTAGATGTTTTAGGTTTGTCTTCCTGCTTAATTATATAGTCAGAAAAGCATTGAGAGTCCTTCCTTTGCTTAATGTGCTCTTCTGATCTGGGCTCTGATCACCCTCCTCTCTTCAAACATTTATCGAATGAATCCTGCAAGGAACAAGAGATAACGTGCATCAGTAACCTGTTAACTATACGGCGTTTAACATTATCACGGTTACATAAGTTGTAACATTTTTTGGTAGATTCCTGTGTAGGAGATCCACCTTGTGATCTTGTTTTTCTTACTGTCCCACTTCTTAGTTGAAAAGTCCGGTGCTTGCTAAGTATTTTCCTTCTCAGAATTACTCTTCAATTTTGGTTTCCCTGGTCTGGCTCCCAAATTATCTTTACCCAGCGTAGCAAAGGTTTCTTAGATAATTTTATGTAATTCATGCTCCTGCTGAGCGGCAGGCAAACCCCTTAGGTGTTCACGTATAGCTAACGCTGCTGCTTCCCCTTTAATGTTACTCAACATTATGGCTGCTACTGCAGCAAAATTGGCCAGTAGTTTCATCCCTAAGTCCAAGGCAGGTGCTGTTTCTGGACCTGTTTCAATACTTCAGGTAGAACTGCCAAACTTGTGTTCTGGTATATACTGCAGCGAAGACCGTACCCCAAGTGGCACAGTCCTCTACAGGGAGAGCCATCCCCATTGACAAGCAACTGGTTAGTATCCTGTGTTTTTCCTACAGGCCCGTATGGGGAAACACTGCTTCAAGCTGGTTTGTTTTTCATGCAATCCAAAACAGAATTTCTTCCTTCTTAGTGGGAACCTTACCCATGACTGCATTCAATGTTTGTGAGCTAATGCCTGGTGTAGGTAACTGTGGTGGTGCAGCTTGAACACCCAGAGCAGGAGTAAGTGTCATTGTTCGCTTTACCAAATGAGTAAGGCATCTGTATATCAGGGCTGCAGTCAAGCGGTCAATATCGGGATGTGGTGTATAACTGACTAGGACTGGCCATGTCACCCCCTCACAGCTGAGCGGACCCAGTCTCATGTGTTGTATAGTATGGGAAAGGGCGCGTTTAAACCAATTAATATGTTCTTGGTAAGTGAGAGGAACTTCAATTGCCTCATATGGAGTGTATTCGTCTGGTATTTCACCTTCAGTGTATTCATGAAATACCCATGTTTAAATCATCTGCAGCAGGGAATGTAACCCAGGAGTGAAATACGTCTGTTCTATATGCTGAGTGTGTGTCTAACACAAAGGTAATGTTCCCACCATCTAATGTGAGGCCATTCTGTAGTCATTTTTCAGTAACTGCATATCTGCAGTTATCAGAAATGTTTTGGCCATGTCATATGTAGAAAAATGAAATACAGAGTTCAGATAGCACAGTGGGAATTAGATCCTTTCAAGCTTGAAATCACTAACAGCCAATTCATAGGCTATACATACTCAGCTGAGGAGGATATTCCTTACCACCACGGACATCTTTGGTAAAAAGTTTTGTAGGGATCTTTGAGAAGGCACGATTGAACTACTCAGTTGATCCATACAAAATAGGAAATCAACCAACGTTGGCAGCTCCCTGCCATGTAGTTTCCACTAATCAGTAGGAATTGCACGTTTGTGAATGACACAAACTTAGGATGGGGCCAGACTGATTCCATGCACCCCTGCAGGATATGTTATCCCTTAAACCCACTGGCTCACAGTGCCACCATAAGCCCCCCTAACCTAGACAGGGAGCAAACAGTTCTGGCAATCACTGAACATGACAAACCAGTTCCCTTATTAACCGTGGTGACAGTCCTAAAACTTTTCGCTCAGACACTCGTGCTCTAGTTCGCTCAGAGAAATATACAAAGAATACACAAAGGGATGTTTTCAATGTTTATTGAACCAAAGTGATTCTTGTATAGAAAATATGTGCTGCAATGATCAATAAACAGAAACAGACAAAAGTTATAATAAGTGTCAGGACAGTGAACAGAGCGAAGAGTTCCACCATCTTGCTGAGACAATGTATATATTCAAGCTTATTTAACAGTATAACAATCTAGCCTACTCCTACTATGCAAACCCTAACCTACATGTCTATAGTATAAATGAATGTTCTGCCAAGAAACCCCCTACTGGATGATCCAACCCTGTTACCTGCTGGGTAATAATGTAGGAACCCGTCTTGTTCACGAACTGGACACCCCTCACGGAGATGTCATTCAGCTGCTGGTCAAAAGCTTCAGCATGCAGCGATCTCTTGAAGGCAGCCGAAGTGTCTCCTCTGATTATACTTGGAAACAAAAGATTATATATAGAAAACAGCATCCTTGCCGGGGGCTGAGATTGTGATCAGCCGGCCATTGTTTATATTCCATAGATAGCTGTGTTGCCATATGGATATAAATAACAAACACATTTGCACAACGCACATGATGGCCTTGTACACAATGCCAAGACAATGTGATAGTCTCTTGCGAAGTTTATTCGTGTTAGCAAGGTCTGTGCTTCCAAGAAACTAACCCAAGTGTCATGAATGCAAAAGTGTGTCAAAATTCGATGTGACAAAGTGAAGGCAACTTTAGGAAAAAGCAGTGTACATGTAAAAATTGCAATGGGTTCTAATAGGCCTAACTGGGACACATAACATCACCACTCAGGTAGGGGGCACCAGTGCCGATAGGGAAGCTCCCCCTGAAAACTCATCAGCATGCTGACACAGGTACAAGGAGCAGGCAGCAGTGGGGATGTATCCTGAACTCTGAACATGACAGAGCCGGAAGAGGTGCAGCTGAGATGAGCTAACAAGTGTTAGACTAGTCCCTAATGTGGTCTATCAGGTTGTTGCTGTAGACAACAGTGAGTGCCAATGTTTGGTGGCTTAGATTCCCTTTGAGTTGCGGGGGGCTCAGGTTCCTTGAGGGTAACAGTGAGTCCATTCATACCGGTTGATTGTCCACTGGACAATGACCTGACACCCACTTTTATTGGTCCCAAATGAGAAAGGTCTGAGATGCATTCTGTAGGTCCTGTCCTACCTGCCAGGCAAGTGGAAAATCCAGGGGGAGATGCAAAGCTCCCCTCCAACTGTTTCCTGTCGAGAGCACCCCTTTTGAGTGGGTGGACATTGACATTGTCGGGCCCAGAGGCCCCATGGGCAACAGATTCATCCTGGTCTTGGTGGACCATACCACCTGGTATCTGGAAGCTATCCCTATGAGGACGGTGACTGCACCTACCATGGCTAGGACACTGAGGGGGATCTTTAACCGCGTGGGTTTGCTCAAGGAGGTGGTATCTGTCTGGAGTACCAACTTCATGTCTTTGTACATGAAGGCCATGAGGAAGGCGTGTTGTGTTGTGTACAAGTTTACCACCGCTTACCACACACAGAGCAATAGGTTGGCTGAAAGGTTCAACTGTACCCTGAAGGGCAAGATTATGGGTCTCACAGAACCAATGAGGCATAAGTGGGACGTCCTCTTAATATGCCTTCTATCCACCTACAGGGAGGTACCGCAGAAGGGGGTTGGCTTCAGCCCTTTTGAACTTCTTTATGGGCACTCTGTGAGAGGACTCTCAGTTTGGTAAAGGAGGGATGGGAACAAGCTCCTAGGAAGCCACCCCAGGATGTATTCAGTTACATGCTGGCCTTCTGGAACCAGAGAGCCCGCTTTCAGAAACTCGCCCAGGAGAATCTGGAAGCTAGCCAAGAGGATATGAATTGCTGGTATGACCAGAATACCACTCTTGTTGAGTTTTAGCCTGGCCAGAAAGCCAGAAATAGTGGGTGGGAACCCCAGTAGAGCCCCCTGCTCTCCAAGACTGCTGGTCTGGGGCATTTGAGGGGAAGGAGTGATGTCACCTACCTGGTGGACTTGCAGACTCCCAGGAACGCTTTGACAATCTCACTGCCTCAAACACATTTTAAAAGGTCTGAGATGACTATGCTCTTGGTCACGGATGATGGCATGGAAGAGGAGAGTGAACCTTTCCTCGACTTCTTGTCTTCCAAAGAGCAGGATGGGTCAGTAGAGGGTGTGATCCTCTCCCTACTCTGACCCTAGAACAGCAGAGAGACTGTCGCCAGTTGCTGAGACATTTTGCCTCTCTATTGTCACTCATCCCTGGAGTCACCCAATGATGCACCCACAATATCGACACTAGGGACAGCCTGTCTATGAAGCACAAGTCTTAGAGGTTGTCTGATAGAGTGAGGCACAGCATCAAGGTGAGGTTCTCTAAGATGCTGGAGTTAGGGGTGATTGAGCTCTCCAATAGTCCTTGGTCCAGCCCAGTGGTTTTGGTCCCCAAGGCTGCTCCACCTTGTGTCACACCTGAATTGCGTTTCTATGATGACTACCATGTGCTCAATGCCATCACCAAGACTAACGCGCACCCCACCCCTGAGCTGGTGAGCTCATTGATGGGCTTGGAGCTGACACGTTTCTCAGCACGTTTGACCCAATGTCGTGGTACTGGCAGATTGCCTTGACCGAGGGGGCACAAGAGAGGTCAGCATTCTCAACACCAGAAGAACACTACCTGTTCTAGGTCATGCCTTTTAGGTTGAAGAATGCCCCTGTCACATTCCAGAGGTTAGTCAACCAGTTCCTGGCTGGGCTGGAGAAATTCAGTGCCACCTACCTTGACAACATTGCAGCCTTCAGCTCCTGTTGGGCAGACCACATGTACCACCTTCAGGAGGTGATGAATGCCCTGCAGAGCGGCAGCCTCACAATAACGGCCAGTAAATGCCAGATAGGGCAGGGGTTTGTGGTGCACTTGGAACACCAGGTAGGGAGCAGCAAAGTGCAGCCCCTACAGCCTAAGATTGATACCATTCTGGCTTGGGCACCCCCCCAATACCCAGGCAGATGTGAGAGCCTTTTAAGGTCTCACCGGGTACTGCAGGAGATTTGTCAAGGGATATGGTACCACTGTTGCCCCCTTGACAGAGCTAACTTCCAAGAAGCAGCCCCGTCAGGTGATAATAATAATAATCAAGAATAATCAAATAATCAAATAATCAAAAAGGTCAAGATGGCCGAAGGGAAGGAGCTCCACAACAGAGCTCCCCGGCACTAGGATCACCAAACTAGGTGCAAATCCCGGTTTGCCACCCCTGCACACCTCCATCTGCCGACCCACCCACCGGACCAGGGAAGGAGAGGTCCGGAGCCAGTTTTTGCGCTGCCGCCATCCGAGAACAAGCATAAGGAATCCGGACAAAGGACTGAAGCCCTGCATCAGAAACAGAAACCGAAACCCCGGGGGTCCCGGACACTTGGATCACCAATTCACGGTGGAAATCCAGACATGTCCCCCCAGCCACTCATCACCGGACGTTCCCTCCACTAGTTTACACAAGAGAGGGAACGAAGGAGCCGAGTGAGCATTGCGGATATCTACTTAAAAAGCTGCGGGGAAGTTGGTCCGAGGGAGTGAAGCCCAGAAACGAAACCGAAACTTCCTGGGGTTGCGGAGGCTCCCACCATTGCCCGCTAACTGACCGAAGGCTCCGTAAAGAACCAAGAAGCACGCCACTGAGCCCGCAAGAGCGCACAGACCCATGCAGCCCGGTGAAACCTGGAAACACAGACCCATATAAAGTAGAATACCGAGTACCGGACCCCCACTGATAGTCCACCAGGGGAAGAAACAACAGTAAATCCGTAAAAGACACTCACCCCAAGGCGAATCCCATGGTGCCTCCGCCCGAGACAGGAGCAGAGGCGAAATAACTCGGCGCGGATGCATCCGAGCCGCAACGCCATTCCAAACTGCCCCCGGTTGCCTGACGACAATATGGCCGCCCCGGCCAACTACGCGAAACCGGAACGACATACCAGCAAGTGAGTACCAGGAGCAAGGTACGCAGAACGCCTGGGCAACAGCATCCATCTTCAGCTCTCAAGCAAGGCGCGCCCCCCCTCTACGGCCAGCAAAGTCACGAGCTGGCAACAACGTTCACCACTCACAGGTGCCTGACCCGGCAATGGCCGCCATGCCCGGACATCGGCAGTAGGAAGGACAGAGATAGTAAGAGGACAACTGCTGAAAAGCAGATCCCTCGTCGCCACAATTATCTATCTATACGTTCTTGTACTGCGCGGACATTACACGAGGATGTCAGAACGCTTCACAATAGGAACAGTAACATTACATGAGGAGATGGGGGCTAGTGAGCATAATACATTAACAAGTTTTACAGTACAGGATAAAAAATGTCAATTGTGCAAATAACAATTCCAAACAAGATACAATAAGATGTATCAGTTTCAAGAGAAAAATGACAGGTATGCAGGATACATAAGATTCAAATCACAAACAGAGGTATAATACTGCAATAAGTGGCCATCACTCTGAACACACTGGGAAGGCGCCTCAATAGGCTTGGAGTACAGTATTTCCTATAGTGGAAGAACTGCCTTGCGGGATTAGAAAGGGCGTGAATTAAACTGTAAACTTAAAATGAAGGGTACTAGCCTCTAGTGAACATCAAATTGATGGCTATCCTGTCTCCTGTAGCCCGAGGGAAGACGATCAGGGCAGCATCACCCGTTAACCAAGGCCTCGACATGGAGAAAGGTCTCGGTCTGTAGATTGTACACAAAATTAAAAAAGGTTTACTAAAAAAGGACTCGCATGAATAAAGGTTCTAACCTTGACTTACGTGGGGGCCATCTGGGAATGGCTTTTTCCACTCACTCCGCCCATCGAATGCTATGATGGCTGGATTTGTTACTGGGAGCTTTTTAGCATACATTCGCCCTTGACAAAGCCGAGGTGACAGGTTTCTTCCCTTGCCATCATTGTTCTCATAGGTTTACGCTCACCATGGCGACCAACACCAGCACCCCGATTGAAGGATCACTCTCCAAAGTGGGCTTCAGTGCCTTTAAGATCACTTATCCACCTAACCTCACCAAGAACGCCTCAAAAAAACTCAAACACAGCTTAATAAAAAAACCCGGAATCAGACACATATTTCAGCATGTATAATGGTAACACCATGTCCGACCTAATCTTCTTCACGAACAAGAGAGCCCAATGGAGGAAAACTCTCATATCATTTTTCCTGTGCAAACAGATAAGGAAAACACCCCATGGATTTAGTCTTTCTATTTCTTCCTCTCCTATCAACAAAATAGAGCTCACCATTACCAGCTATAACAATGGGATCGTTCTCATTCAAGCCTCTAATCGAAACCTAGAGCAGTTCGACAAAATCTTTTCAAAGATCAAAAGCTCAGTAGCTAACTACTCAACCTCAGGGCGACTAGATACAACACTAACCACCTCAAGTTCACTCCAAATCATTGCTCCCATTCCACCCTCATATTTACATCCCTCCTCCCTCACCACCCTTCCCTTGCCCCTGCCGGATGCTGAACTGTTCGAATTACTTAATTCGCGACCATTAACCCTGTCACCACTACCAACCCCCTTAGCAATACTCCCTGGAACACCTCTAACACTCAGTGACCAACCCCCTCCTCGAGAATCTCTCATTACCACCTCTGACCCCTCTAACGCATACCAGCACCCTACCCCCTCGGCAGTTCTCCACACTCAATCATCCTCCGGGTCTGTGCAGCCTGGAACACCGCTCATACTCAGGGAACTACCTTCTCCCAGGGTATCCCCCATTACCGCCTCGGACCCCCCTAATACACTTAATCACCCTCCCCAGACCTACACACTCAATTTCCTTCCCTCTCCCAACACCCAGACATGTTGACACGCTTGGACGATATCTCCCGCCAGCTGCACCTTCTCTCCCTCGAACTCCACGGCTTGAAAGCCCTATCACTTGAATATCTCCCCTTGTTAAGCCATCTCCTCTCTAGTCCGAACCGGACCATAGCACCCGCCAGCGCCACTATCACAGTTCCCCGTGACCATACCCTATTACCTTACATCCCCAAGTCTGTTCCCCTACCTAAGACAGCCTCTCGCCCAAGAAGAGCTTCCTGTCTCACGCCCATCGAAATTGACTACCTTCTTAAGTCTTATTCATCCAACACGGACGTCATCACCAGTCCAAAGGGTATAATTCAAACCATTCATTCTAACCCAAACAGAGTACCCCACCACAACCTCAGAGCCATAAACACAGATAACCTCAAGAGAGTGAACATCACGCAGACTCCTCCCCCCCATACTCCGGTTCCACTCAAATGCATACTACTCAACTGTAGGTCCGCTAGCAAACACGCATCCGAGATCTTCGACCTCATACTACAGAATGAGATAGATATCATTATCCTCACAGAAACTTGGCTCAACCCTTCGTCTACTCCAATTCTTGACCTCTTGGTGCCCCCCACCCACGACATAATTCGTCTTGACAGAGTTAAGAAGCTGGGTGGTGGCCTAGCTTGTATACATCGGAGCACGCTTGCGGTCTCCCTTTCAGAGTCCTCTTCCCCAGTAAATTGCGAATACCTTGGTCTCAACATCTCCAGTAACAATCATCCGGTTTGCAAACTACACACATTCTATCACCCCCAGGCAACAATCTCCCCTTCATTGAACAATTCATGGAAATCATCTACGGCAATGTGGACTCAGTCCAGTCCCACATTTACCTTGGGGACTTTAACCTTCATTGGTCTAAAACCAGTGACCAAGCAGTCTCATGCCTCAATTCCTTCTTGAATGACCACGAATTGATTCAACATTGTGACCAGCCTACTCACATTAAAGGGGAAACTTTAGACCTCATCATCTCCAAAGATCATACCATCTCATTGGATTCCATCATACCATGTGATTGGTCAGACCACCACATTATCTCCTTCCATATTAACGCTGAGGTTTATCAGAGTAAGGCTCAAAAAACCAAACCAAAGATTTGGAAAAGGGATCTCAGAGATATCAACACAGCTGACCTAGCAACCCGCTGTAATCGGGCCCTCTCTCCCCATTTGGACATACTTGAAGTCCATGCTCTCACAGACTTCTACAACTCTTCTATTTCCAACATCATGGATTCTATGGCCCCACTTCAACATAAAAATGCACCTGCAAAAATATCTAAACCTTGGTTTAATGGCAACCTAAACTCGGAACGTCGCAACCTAAGGGCCATTGAACGTACCTGGAGATCCACTCCATCGGCGGACCATCTAACAAACCTTAGAGCAGCCAGAAGTTCGTATAACAAACAAATCAAGACAGCGAAGGCGGAGTATTTCAGATCCCAACTTAACCAAGCGTCTAATCGACCCAAAAAATTGTTTGAACTGGTTAAAAACAATCGGTGGTTGCCCCTAACGGATCGGCCTCTGAAGTCAGACCTCCCTCTTGTGATGATCTGGCCGCCTTCTTTACTGAGAAAACTAGACTTATTAATATGGATCTGGAAACCAGGAGGGCTCTACTGCTACCTAATGAACATGCACCCCCACGGGCCGTACTAGACAAGAGAGCACCATGTAGCGGGGGTATTAAGAATAACGCTTCCTGGGACACCTTTACCCCCTTCACCGAAAATGATATCAAAAAGGTGCTTCGGAGTATCAATCCATCTAACCACTTCAGTGACCCGTTACCACCTACCATCTTCAAAGTGATCAAGGATGAAATCTCCCCTTTCTGGACAAAGATCGTCAATGCATCTATGTCACAAGGCACGATCCCAGAATGCCTAAAAGAGGCTCAGGTAACACCGATATTAAAAAACCCCACAGCTGACAGTACAGATCTTAACAACTTCCGACCGATCTCCAGCATCCCCACTCTAGCCAAACTCCTTGAAAAATGCGTCCAGTCACAACTATGTGCATACATCGAAAATTTCCATCTCCTGGACCAACACCAATCTGGCTTTCGTAGTGGGCACAGCACTGAATCGGCTCTTACTCATGTGATGGATGACATCTTAATAATGCTCGATCGAAATGAATCCTGCCTCCTTATCCTACTGGACCTTTCCTCCGCATTTGACACTGTCAATCATGACAACCTCCTATGCATTCTGGAGCATAGAATGGGCATTTCGGGGCAGGTGCTGCTTTGGTTCTCGTCCTTCCTGCAGCAGAGGACCCAAAGAGTGAAAACGAACCACTCTCTCTCCCAGCCATCCCCAGTTAGCATGGGGGTTCCCCAAGGTTCCTCCTTATCTCCCATTCTCTTCAATCTGTTCCTGGAACCATTAGCTAACGTTCTAAATTCTTTGGACATTCGTTTCCATATGTATGCAGACGACACCCAACTCTATCTGAAAATCTCCTCCCCTGATGATATCACTTCACTCAACTCCACCCTACTGACGACCCAAAACTGGTTAACTGAGAACCATCTACTGCTAAACACCGCCAAAACAGAATTCCTCCTCATCTCTCCCCCGAATCATACTCCTATAATCGACCAATGGATGAGCCAACTCACCGCCTTCAACTGCTCCCCCCGCACTATCGACTCAGCTAAATCTCTAGGAATTACCCTGGACAAGCATCTGAATATGAAGACTCACATTAGCAACGTGTGCAAGGGAGCTAACCACCTTCTGAGAACACTCAGGAATCTCAAACCTTTCCTACCTCAAGCAGACTTCAAGCAAGTGGTCCAAGCGCTTGTCCTGCCGAGACTTGACTATGGCAGTGCTACGCTATGTGGCCTCCCAAATACACGTTGGCCCCCTAAAGGCGTCACTGAACGCGGCGGCCAGATTGATTACGGGCACTAAGCGAAAGGCACACATCTCCCCAGTTTTAAAATCTCTAAATTGGCTACCTTACGAAGCTAGAATTCAACTGAAGATTGCCTGCCTATCACACAAAGCCCTACACTTCAAAACCCCCATCTACCTCGCACAAAAGCTAGAACTATCTGGAGGGGTAGACCGTCAAGGAGTGCAAATTCCCTCCTCTTAAAACCACAGATCTTCCGCAAAAAAAGAACATGCCAACGAGCCTTCTCTGGCTCTGCTCCAAAAATTTGGAACTCTCTTCCACCGGAAATTAGGAGGATCTCATCAAAGGATACTTTCAAACTGGAAGCAAAAAGATTCCTCATGAATAAGTTCTTACCTTAACATGAGGGACATTTGCTAGCTCTAAGCGCATCGGTCATACTATAACATTTGTTATTATCTCTGGATATGTTTATTATTTTGTTTTGGTTATCACTCCTGTACATGATTATTGCATTTACTCCTCTGAAGTCATTATGCCCCATCACCCAGCCCACTCTTCGTCCACCCATGTGTATAAATGATCTGGTAGATGTTCACCATTTGATTCAATGCCATTAGACTCCCCATTTGACTCATATTTTGTATATTGTTTTGGTAATGGTCTTTATTTCTGTATATGATTATTGTAGTTACTCACCTATGTCACTTTGCTCCATCGTATAGCCCACTCTTCGTTCTCCCAGGTGTATAATTGATCTGGTAGACGTTCACCATCTGATTCAATGTCATTAGACTCCCCACCTGACTTATGTTCTGTTTAACGTTTTGATATTGGTTATTCTCTGTATATGATTATTGTATTTACTCCCTTACTTCACTTTGCTCCATCGATTAGCCCATTCCCAGTTTATTCAGGTTTATGAAGGATATGTTATGTGTGCATTATATGTTTCAATATCCATTAGATTCACCCTATTAGACTCATGTTTTGATTTGTTACCTCCTTTCCCTCAAAATGTAAAGCGCTCTGATATCCCTCGGGATCAAGTTCGCGCTATATAAAACTTTATAAATAAATAAATTTATAAATAAATAATAATAATAATAATAATAATAAAGGGCATTTGTAATGTGCACAGCTACCTTGAGCGACGTGTCCCGGCGCCAGCGCGGAAGACAGCAGAGAAGAAGATCTGGACAGGGGCGTGCCTCACTGCTTTTGAAGGAGGCCATGTGCACATCGCCCGTACTCCTGTCTCCCGACTGCTCCAAGGAATTTGTAGTGCAGACTGATGCCTCCGAGCATGTTGTGTGAGCCATGTTTTCACAGCTAAACATAGAGGGCCTAAATTAACCTGTAGCCTTCATTAGTAGGAGGTTACTTCCCAGGGAACAGAGGTGGAGCTCAATAGAAAGGGAAGCATTTGCTGTGATCTGGGAGCTGAAGAAGCTAAGACCCTACTTGTTTTGGACTCACTTTTGGGGTCAGACATGCCACAGGCCCCTCAGATGGTTAATGCAGATGAGGGCTGAGAATCCTAAACTGTTGAGGTGGTCCTTCTCCCAACAGGGAAGGGACTTTATGGTGCGAACACCGCCCAGGAACAGAACACACTAACGCTGATGGTCTTTCCAGATTCTTCCACCTTAGTGATGAGAACTCCCAATAGGCTGGGAAGCTCGCCCCACTTCCAGCTGGAGGGACATGTGGTAAACCTAGCATCTTTTGGCGTGGTTTTCCCTGTCTTTTTGCCTCTGACCTCCTGTTTTTGATTGTGTGCTGGATTTCGTTTGTGCTGGCTTAAGGACTCTGGGCACTATACCACTGCTGACCATTGCTAAAATGCAAGTGCTCCCTGTTTAAAATGTAATGGTATTTGGTTTCTCCATTATTGGCCTATCTGATTTACTAGTAAGTCCCTAATAATGTGCACCAGGTGTGCTCAGGGCCTGTAAGTCCAATGCTACTAGTAGGACTTCAGCAGCACTGATCGTGCCACCCACAGAAGTAGCCTTGCAAACCAGTCTCAGGCCAGCCACTGCAGTGTCTGTGTGTGCAGTTTTAAACTACAATTTCGACCTGGCAAGTGCCCTCACCCACAGGCCTTAAAGGGTTGAGCACTCTGTTTCCAGGCAACTTCAGTTCCTTGGTGTCTCTAAAGTGCCCTCACTTGCCAGGCCCAAACCTTCCCTTTAATGACATGTAAGGCACCCCTAAGGTAGGCCCAAGGTAGCCCCATGGGCAGGGTGCAGTGTATTTAAAAGGTAGGACATCATCCTGGTAGTGAAATACTGCCAATTTTGTTTTTCACTACAGCAAGGCCTATCCCTCCCATAGACTAGCATTGGAGCAGCCTTGTAACTTCCTACAAGTGTATGTTCTAATTGGGAGCTGATAGAAAATTGGAGTTGGGCGTCTCTGGACTCAAAATTTATAAACACATCTTTTAGCGAAGTTGCTATTTAAATTGCAGGCCTGAACATGGCACTTTTAAAAAGTTCGCATTTTCTTAATTAGGCATTCTGTGACTACGTCTGTCTCTGAATACTCGTCTGGGTCTGGATGACAGCTGGGCCATTTGTGCATTCACCCTAGACAGCCACACAATGGGAGCTGAGGTGTGCCCTGCATATCCTGATGGCCCATCACCCAGCTAAGGGGCCTTCCTGACCTAGAGTGGTGTGAGGAGTTGACACTGATATCCGAATTGGGCTCAGCTTGTCCCCCACACAAAGAAGTCTCCACCCACTGTAGTGTGTTTGGAGCCAGGGCAAGGAAGGGCAGGGTCTTTTGCACTACAAAGACCTTTCTTTGAAATTTGCCTACTTCAAAGGCTGAAATGTGTATAAATCCTGGACCTCTGACACCATATACTCAGAACAGATCTGGACTGAAGACATTCCGTCAGAAAGAAGAGCTGTGTTGCTGACAGGAGGGACTGGCACTTTGCTGTTTGCTTTGCTGTGCTGGCCTGCTGCTTGTTTCTTCTGTCCTGGGAGTGAAAGGACTTGACTTTGCTTTCTACATCCTGCTTTCTAAGGTTCTCCAAGGGCTTGAGCTGAGCTTGCCTCCTGTAGGAGGTCTCAGGACAATCAAAGACTTCATCTGCCACCACCTGAGCACCTCTGCTGAGAGCCCTGCTCTGCCAAGTGGTGCAAATTCCAGTTCTGGGCCCTTGGAAGTGAGTTCTAGTGCAGCAAGAAGAAAAATCCACGCATCGACTTCAAGTGTCACTTGGAATTGGAGCATCATCACAAAACTCATCGCATCACCGCTGCCTGCACTGAAGCGTGGTCCCCGTGTGACGCAGCGAATACGGCTTTCAACGCAAGCACCAACCTTTTGACGCAGTGCCTCTGAAGAACCACCACTGCGTGAGTCTCGAGCACCGCTTCACTGAAATCTGTGACGCACCGCCCCTGACTCCGACGCAGCGCCTGCTTCAATGCCGTGGAATTGACTCAGTGCTTGGCTTGACTTTCGATGCAAAATCGACGCATCGTCCATGAGCACTACTTTCATCATTAACACCGTACTGCAATAAGGAACCGAGGTATCGTGCGCACAGGCGACACGTCACCTCCCCTGTGCCACGCACTCCCCGGGTGTTAATGGCTCAAAGACTCTGCACCGCCTTAAGGAACCAATGCATCACTGTCTACAGCGACGCATCAGCTTCTCTGCTCAGCGCACTGTCCCCGAGCACCAATGTGCCAACAACCTGCATAGCTGTAAGGAATCAACGCACCACCTGCTTTTCCGATGCCTCATCCCCCCTGCGCCACGCCTCATCTTTGATTTTTGACGCATTTAAGGTACCTTGTCCTGGTCAAGCGCAACCAATGATTTCTAGGAACTATAACTTTATTGAACTATGAAAATTCATATTTTGAGTTGTGTATGTTGGATCTTTGTCGTTTTGATCTTGTTTTAATCAGATAAATATTAGCTATTTGTCTAAACTAGTGTGGAGTCCGGTTGTGGTGTTTTCACTGTGTTATTGTGTGTGTGCATACAAATACTTTAGACATTGCCTCTGAGATAAGCCTGACTGCTCTTGCCAAGCTGCCAAGCTACCAAGGGGGTGAGCATGGGTTATTCTGAGGGTGTAACTTACTTACCCTTACTAGGGTGATGGTCCCTACTTGGACAGGGTGGAAACCACTGCCAACTAGAGACCCCATTTCTAACAACAAGGAACCTTGTGGGAGACCTCAGGATGCAAGACAGGTGTTAAACAGGATGGAGCTCAGGCAGGTGGATCACACTAGTATGATGACTGTCTTTGTTTGATGCTCCTGGAGATGGCAGTATATTTACCTGCACCAAAAAACTGTGGAGGTGCAGGGTGGAGAATTACAGGGTGGGAAATTTCCACTGCAAATCAAGCATGATGCACCCTCACAAGCCAAACATCATGCTCTGACCCTGAAAGAGGATGACTACAAAACAATAAAGTGGCTAGGAAGCAGGCCTGGTACAAATAATTTCATAAAGCATTGACAGAATATTTAGAATTTAACTTAAACAAATAAAAACATTAAGCCAAAATATCTTTCCCAATTGAGAGTAATGTATAAACCCTGGTCAGTTGTGAGACAAAGGACAGGCATCTTGGACTTATGCTAAACCTTTCCACTTCATTGTTTGACATTAATTCAAGTCCATTACTTTCTTTCATTTGCCATAATCATTGAAAATGAAACATGAATAAGAAAGTGATAAAGTACGACTTGCATGCTTGGAAAGGATCAAACAATTGTTGAACACCTTTGGAAAGCCTCCTGGCTCTGTTGGTGACCATAATTAGGTGCACTCTTAATGCGTCCACTGCAAATCAAGTGCTCAGAACACTAGGACCAAAGACCTATACCTTAGAGCTACGCTAAGCTGCGATGCTATGCTAGCAGACTCATTGCTTTCCATTAGTGACTGAATACAAAATACAACCACTAAAGTATGGCGCGAGTGCTTAGAAAGAATGAGATAATTGCTGAGCATGCCAGAAAATGAACCTTTTACTTCATTATACTTAGGATGGTCCTCCTCGTCCCAGTACTAACCATGGAGGGCGCCTCTCCTCCTAAAAAAGCCAATCACAATAAGAAAAAGCAAGCTTGATGAGCACAATAATTATCCCTCCCAACCGACTCACTTCCTGTACATAATCAAGCCTATATAATTGTGTCACAAGAAATGGGAGGGAGGCTGGGATGAGGAGGGCCATCCTAAGGGTACTGAAGTAAAAGGTTCTTTACCCCCACGTACCATGGATGATATATCTAATCCAATGATGACAGACACAATTGTATGCTGTTCAACAGCCTATGTATTTAGCAATTACTTCATTGCTGTCTTTAACACTGAGGCTCCAAAGTTAACAGAAAGATGAGAAAACAATTGCAATCAATAATAAAATAAAAAATGTCAGGGGTTGCCCAAGTGGCTGTTGTACATATTTCCTCTAAGGACACACCCTCTGTCCTTACCCAAGAGGCAGCCATGGCACAAGCTGATCTGGCTAAACCCGTAGACATGTTCCCTAACCAAACCATAAGACTGAGTTATTGCTTGCTTAACCCATCTACTAGCTTTAACCATAGCTGTTTTTTTCCCTTATTGACTGAACCATAGGAGACAAAAAGGGCCTGAGACTTTCTGAACTCTCAAGATGTATCCAAATATATCAGCAAGGCTCTCCTCACATCAAGGGCTGGGGAAATATTTTCTGAGTTCTGGAAAACCCAAACGTCAATCTCTTGTGAGGTATGAAACCTGGAGGATACTTTAGGTTTGAATAATGCAGTCCTGAGTACCAGCCTATCAGGAAAAAACCTAAGATTGAGATGAGAAACAACCAAAGATATGAGTTACCTTAGTCTCCTTGCAGAAGTAGTGACAATCCAAAATGCAGTTTTATAGGAATTCCATGAAATATCAGACTGTACCTTAAGTTCAAAAGTTCCCTTTGAAGCCTCTCCAAAACCATGGATTAACCCCAAGAAGGAATTGGACAAACAACCTTAGATTGTAGAAGTCTAAAATATTTCAAAAGACTAAGTGCTCAATCGATCACTTGACGGAGCTCTGCAAGACTGAATTGCTGGCCACTGACTTGACAAAGTGGATGGGGATGACCCCTTGGAAATACCCTCCATGCAAGAAATGCAGGATTTTAAATGTATCACCAGAAACAGGGTCTTTACTGTATTTCTCGCTCCAGGATGAAAAATGGGCTCAATGCTTTGCATAGCATTTAAGAGTAGAGGGTTTTTAGCCAACTGGATATCATATGCCTCCTCCCATGAACAACCTAGGTGTTGAAGGCCAGACCTCTCAATCTCCAAGCCGTCAACCTCAACTGACAGAACTGCTTGTGAGTTAATGACGAGAAGCAAATGGGAATGGAATCAAGAGGCAATGGTAGATAGGGAAGAATTGCCAACTGTATCAGAAGTGGGAACCATGGACATCTCGGCCAATAGGGGGCAATCAGGATCAATTCGGTTAACTCCTTATGAGTGCTCTGAAGAAGCTTCCACCGGAGGGGAATGGGAGGGAATGCATAACGAGCTCCTGAGGCCACAAGACTGACAAGGTATCCCTCCCCTAAGCTTCCATGCGTGCCACCTGAGAGCAAAAGCGAGGATGAGGGGGATTCACCAGAGAGAGGCAAACAGATTGGATTTCTACCAGGAAAATATCTTGGTGCCCAAAATGATGTGGTATGGAGCCTTCGTCCCTCCCTGTCTGTTTATGTAGGAATTGGTGACTTGATTGTCTGTTCTGACCACCACAGGAAAATTTACCAGAATGGCAGTGAAGTATTAAAGGGCTCTCGCTATCGCTGCCAATTCCCTCCAGGTCGAAAAGTTCTGACTCTTCAATTGAGACCATTTCCATGAGCCTCCTGATCCCCCAAAGTAACTTCCCAACCCTACTGACTCACGTCTTTAGTCAGAATGTGAGGAAGTGGCTCCAAAATGTAAACCCCTTTCTGCAGATTCTCTGGAATTACGCACCACTGAAGATTTTGAGACATGGAGTGGGAGACTGGAACCTGGGTTTGATAGTTCCCTGACTCTGGGGACCAGTGAGAGAGGACAAGCAGAAACAGAGGTTTGAGATGATACCAAGACCATGGGACTACAGCTGTGCAAGAGGCCATGAGTCCTTGAATCCTCAGCCTTTATTTCAACTAAAACAACTGCTGGAGGAGTGAATGAAGCCTTAGTCGTCCTGGCTTCAGAAGAAAAGCTTGTATAGTGTACAGCAGGGCCCCAATGAAGGTTTTTTGACATGTCGGAAGAAGCTGGGATTTCTCTCTGTTGAGAAGAAAGCCCAAGGGCTCCAGAGTGGTGCAGACCAAGGTTGCAGATTCCTCTGCCTTGGGTAAAGAAGATGCAACAATTAACCTATTTTCCATGTGCACTGTTACTATTATGCAGTAACTGAAACTGTAGAGAGCCAATGGCTAAATTGGGCTGACCCATTGCCCCTGCTGTATGATGAGGTGGGTGGAAACAAAATGGCAATGACAGTTGAACAGACAAATGGGAGACGGCCACCGACTCAAAGCTTCTATATTTTTGTATAATATGGATGCATTGTCTTGGGAAAAACAATAGGCTGATGAGACAGCTACAGCTGCCTCAAAGGCGTGAACTAAAAGGTGGATTTTTTGTTTTGCATTTCCAGATTATAAACACTCATTTTGAGTTTGACAAAATAATTATACACGTCTGCACTTTAGTATTTGAGTTTGTTTTGCTATCTGACAGAAATGAAAAGCTTTTTCTAAATTGACTTCCTGTAGCTTTGAATTTAAAATAGGTCGCTTTTTAACCATTATGTCTGGCTGCAAAAGTATACAAAAGGCCAGTGTACAATGTTTTCATGTAGGGCGGACTACAAATATACGGTTTGAAAGTCTGAGTTATTTACCAACGCAGTGGCACTTTGTGTTTTCTGACCACTCAATAATACATGTAATTCCAGTGTGACAAAGTCGCAAATTTCCTACGACACAGGGTTCTAAGTATTTGACCTGGCTATAATTAGAGGAGAAGAGCTTTTTCTGTCTGAAAAGATCAAGGTCAGAAATCCTAGTGAGTGAAATAAAGTAAATCACGGTCATTTCTCAAGGCCACATCAACCAGATGAAGCCACTTACGGCACGCAGAAAGTGGTCCTTACAAACTGCAGCCATTTCAAAGGTACCAGCACCGAGCTAATGATTCCGAGCATGCCTGCCAATCAGACACTCCCACAAATCACTGGCTAGAATCTACCAGAGGTCTGGTGCAATCCCAACGCGCTCCTCTTTTATGTTGGAGAAGGGAAAAAGGAAATAAACAATACAGCGAGTAGACTACGCTTGGACCCGGAAGAAGCCGCATAACCTGGCTGTAAAAGGCTTCCATTGGCTCCGGTTGGAGCAAGAATTCATTTAGAAACACTACATAGAGGCAGACAGAGTCTTCCGGCGCAGAATCACCACGTGGTTTCCTGCAGAACTACTTCTCCACGGGATTAGATTTCCACATGTGAAGGCACCGCCCGTGCTATTGTGCTCAGATTTGTTGCAAGCAGAATAACAGTGCACAAATACAAGGTGACACTCAAGAGGTCCAATAATGCCGCATGTAGAAGGCATGGTGAATACAAAAGCACTTCAACAGGTAGCACACTGGGGAATACCGCCAAAGCCCTCCTCCACTCCAAAGCAGGTGGTAATCACTAGCAAAGCCTATTTTAAAATAGTTCAAGGACCACGCTATGACATTCTAACAAAACTGCAAATAACTCACAATAACCTATACGACACTAAACATCGATCATACACCACAATAAAATAACACGAAGACCCTGAAGTAACAGATGACTGTAATTATCCACAAGATACATCGACCCAAATACTGAATGACGATTTTGATTCTAGCCGGGCAGGTTAACAGATGTTACTGGCCACATCGCAATTACGATAGACACAGAATTAGCGAGAACCCAAAGTTTTTCAGCCAGGGGCTTTGTTAACTGAATGGGGGGCGCAAAACCGGGCACGAATCTGGGGCACTGGTTAAGCCCTGAGCCAGTCCACCCATACTCTCACTCAATGGCAGCAGCACGCTGGCCAGCACTTCGCCCAGGACTGCTGTCTACATGAATTTACAACATGGCCCAGCTGGACCTAATGAGGATGCAAGAGGAGGAAGCAGACCTGCAGCACCATGGCCAGCCAGACCTTAGGCACAAGTGAATGGCCATGCCTCCACCCCCTCAACATGTCCTAAGCATTCATTCTGACCCTATGAACATGTACTGTATCCTGCACATTCTCAATGCATCTACAGCCCAACCTTCGCATTAGGACCGCCAACTCCTCCCTCATCCAAATGTACCTAATGCCCCAAGAAAACAATGCTCATGTATTATCCCTGTTTTCACATCAGGGCATCACCACAAAATCAGTGAAGGAACCTTCTACAGACAAAGGATACCAATCTGTAAAGGCTAATCATTAGTGTGTTACCAAAGGGGATGATGGACGGAGCGCTTGAGCAAATCAAACACTCATCCCCTTTGGTATCGCTTTAATCATTAGTGTGTTGGCACATGCAATCCCAAGATCTTAGTATGAAATGTTTCTGGCACACCATCATTGGCATGGGCATCAAAGATTATATTTCTGTGATGTTTAACTTACCTGTGCATCCCTCTCGGTTATCACTGAGGTCCAGGCTGATCTCATGTCTACTTGACTCAATTAGCGTAGCGGTACAAGCCTGTAGCCAAGCACACACAGACATACAAACATTGAACTTTATTTTGGACACTTGATGGCAAAATTGGCACCTTGCAATATGCCAGGTATAAGGTGTTTCACACACTTCTCATTTTCTACTGGAAATATCGCAATTATGTGATATGTGCCCCTGACAGGAGCGGAAGTTGAGGCCGAAGAAGACTCAAGTGACTTTGAAAAAGAGGCACAGGCACATGTGGGACCACAACAAAATAGCAAGATGCCAATGACGCTAGCATCCAAACTATTTTGTGTACAATTACTTCTAGTCAGATTATAAAAGTAACCAACATGACACAATTATCCTGCATGTACCTAAGTGTATGAAGATTTATTTCACAAATCCTACCTGCTACCCAACTAACCCTTCTAGTACCTCGAGTTATGCAGCCACTGTAGGAAGCTGGCTCTGTACATACTATACCAAAGTGAGGAATAGTGTGCACAGAGTCCAGTGGAACCCCAAAGGTAGGCAGAGGTAAAGTTAGATAGCACCTCACTCTCTATTTGTGGTAGTGTGGTCGAGCAGTAAGGTGGTATCAGAGGACAGTGTTAATCATTTGTTGTACACACTCAGTCAGCAAATGAATTCACACACTCAAAGACTGAACTTCAGACTAATTGTTTTTGTATAAAAATATTCTTTTAGTTATTTTATTTCCTAGAGCCAAGCAAGCCTGGCACAGGTAAGAGTAAGTACTTTGCAGTAAATATACAGATTGTAACACAGTTTGGATTGCAATTGTAAATGTACTTTGATTTGATTACAGTAGTGTTACTGATAATGCAATGCTTTTCAGAATACAGTACATATACTTTGAATGGGCTTTTTAGTAAAATTACAGGTAAGTTACTTTTGAGATTACTTTTCTACACAGAGTAGTATACCTGGATACTACTCGGGGACATTTCCTGTAAACAGGTAAGTAAAATCGTTTTTGTTAAACAGTACAATTTTAAAGAATTTCTTTAGGTTTTCAAACTCCACACTTAGAAAATTTTCCAAGAAAAACAGTCAATGTTATCCTATGAAGGAAAATAGTGCTATCGGTTATAAGGTAAGTATTTGGTAGTGGGATTTGAGGTTCTGGGGGTAGACTCAGGGGTCCCCCAGGGTCAGGGATGCACTCTTGTTACACCCACAGCAACACTAGGGCGGCCGGGTGCAGAGTGCTGAGGCCCAATGTTATCCAATGGGGGATAGGGGGCCTCCGGTTGGTGGCTGCTGACGAGCTGACCACTTGGTTGTGGGAGCAAAGCTCCTGGACTTTAACTCAGGGCAAATGGGGAAACAAAGTAGCACCAAAGGTGCACCCTCAACAGCACTAGGGCGGCCGGGTGCAGGGTGCTGTTTCGACGTCGGGCGCCCTGTTGTTTGCAATGGGGAACCCCTGGTTTGCAAAGGCACTGCAGGCTTGGGGACGAAGGTCTTCTGGGTGCGACCACCACTTCAAGAGGTAAGTTGGGAAGTTGGGGGTTGGTTAGGCACCGTCGGTTTGGCCACCCAAGGCCGTGGGGCGTCGGGTGCAGGGGTGACTTTTGGGGTCGGATATTCTTACCAGCTCCTGGTCGTGGTTGGGGGGACCTTCCGGATTTAGGCTGCAGGCGTCGGCTGGAGGCTTGAGGCATGTCAGGGGTCACCGGATGTCGGGTTAGGATCGCCGGGGGGACCTCCTCGTGGTGTTTTCCCACTCGAGCTCGGGCCGTGGACGGCAAGTGCAGAGTGGTGCGGATTCGCGGTGTCTGGCCGGAGCCAGAAGTTGCAGATGAACAAATCCGGTGTTCACGGTAGACACAGTCTTTGTGGTTGAAGGCAGGCAGGTCCTCCGGGGTTTTCAAGGTTGCTGGCTGCAGGAAACACTGGGATTTCACAGGAGCAGGTTCGAGGTGGAGACAGGCCGGTAGGGCTGGGACCAAGTCAGTGGGCGTCTTCCTCTTGTTAGCTTCTGCACGGCTGTTCGGTCCTTCTTCTTTTCTTGTAGTTTCTTCTGGTCTGCTTTCTTGGTTCAGGGCTGCCTCTTAATACTGTATTTAGGAGGCGTTTTAGGGGTCTCGAGGTCAGTATCCAATGGGCTACTGACCTTAGGGTGACTACTCCCTTAGTGTGCTCACCCCACATGGGGGTGTGAGCACAATCCCTAATCCTGATAGGGGAGTGCCTGCCATCTGCAAGATGGGGGGCACTGAAGAGTGGGCTTCACCTTGCCTCCCCCACCTGAGGGATGGGGTTGGCAGAGGTGGGCACAACTTCTGGGCTGGCTAATTTTTCCCGCCTGTCTTCCCGTCGAAAAGGAGGGGAGATAGGAAGGGGGCCTGCTCCTGATAGCAGGAGAGGCTGGGGGTCGCATTACAAAGGCTGCCAGGCCTTTGAAGCTCCCCTGCCACAGATGGCTCTTCCTGGCCTGGGGGAGGTGTGAACACCTCCGCCCAGGAAAGGCTTTGTTTCTGGGCTCAGGGAGCAAAGGCTCCCACCCTAGGGGTCCAGAAACATGTCTCCTGGTGGCAGGCTGTTGTGTACCAGTCAGGGAACCCACCAGAGGCTGGTCGTTTTTCAGGGGGCATCTCTAAGATGCCCTCTGAGTGCATTTTTCATTAAATCCCACACTGGCATCAGTGTGGGTTTAATGTGCTGAGAAGTTTGATACCAAACTTCTCAGTTTTCAGTGCAGCCATTATGGTGCTGTGGAGTTCGTAATGACAAACTCCCAGCAGCATATACTCTTAATGGCAGCACTGCACTTACAATGTCTAAGAATGGACTTAGACACTGTAGGGGTACAGGGCTCATGCACCTCTACCCTCACCACTGGTATAGGGCACCCAGCTAGAGGGGTGACTGATCTATGCCAGGGCAGTGGGTTGTCGGCATGGCACACAGGGATGTGTGCCATGTTGACTCTTCACTTTGTTTTGCACCAAGACACGCAGCATGCAAAGGCAGTGTGTGAGTGTAATGGTACAGGGCCTCTAAGGGTGGGACAATAAGTGCTGCAGCCCTTAGAGGTCTTCCCTGGCCACAGTACCCTGGGTACCTATGGTACCATTTACCAGGGGCTGACTGTGACCAGAGATGCCAATTGGGTACAGTTTTGGGGAAAGAACACAGGCCCGGGGAACCTGATTGGCAGGGACCCAGGGCACATCAAGTCAAAGTGCATCAGTAGTCTGGCAAAAAGTGGGGGGTTACTGCAACAGAAACCCAGCTTCTCACAGCCGCTCACTGGCATAATGTTATTAATGGGTCACATTGGACATATTTTCAGAATCCATGCTAGCGCTACAAAGTAGCTATACTTTACCGCTATCGGAATATACAGTATATGTGGCCTACATTGTGGGCAACCTGGCTATCCTCTAGTGTCTTCTTTCCCATTTGTGGATATAGTGTACTGAACTAACACTCACCTGGCTCCTTGGCAGCCTCAGTTTCAGGAGCAACTTTAATGCCCTTCAGGCTGATCAGACTTATGATGCACATGTTCCTCACAATGTTAGAGATCCAGCTCAGATGCTGGACTGCAAGGCTCTCCTGACGGTGTCTTTACGTTTGTGGACAAGGTGAATTTAGCATTCTAATCATGAATTTTTATATTTTTGCCGACTTGGCGATGCGGCGAGGGCAAGGTAAGTGTTTTTTAAATGTATTTAATTTAACCTACCCCGTCGTATGTCGACTTCCTCGACCACCACCCCACCCCGCCACAGCCCCGCCCTACCACTCTTATCTGTGCCAGCCGCCACTGCTTATGGCTACCACTGACATCCTCTTGTCCTTGCCTCTCAGGTAGTTGGCTCAGGGCTCCAAGAGCTGGGCAAGTCTTCTGCCCCTTGCTCTAGTCCTCTCTGGAGGGACCACCTGCTCCCTGAAGCTTTGCATGATCTGGTAAGTCTGCCAAGGGAACATCCTCTTCTTTAGGCACCGGACCCTTCCCTTCAGGGTTAGGCTCGCTCTCGGCCTGAGGACTCTGGCAAGCTGCCAGACCAGACTTCATGCCCTTTCCTTTGTTACTAGGGACCTGGGTCATTCTTCCAGACTCCATAGTCCTTTGACTTCCCTATAAGACTGCGTGTTCACTAGCTGACACACACACCCACTCAGGAAAGCCCAGCTTTGCTGCATGAACCCTCCTTTCCACACCCGCCCAGGCAGCTGTTTCCATGTCATTTCACAGCAGTCACTCCACTAAGATGGCAGGAGACACAGCCACCTTCTTTAGGCCAGTACCCACTCCACACACAAAGTTCGCCATTGCCATTCGATGGGACTTTGGGTCATTGTCAGATTTGACTATCTAGTGCACCACATTTGGGATTATGTGGTGTGGAGAAACCAGCCTAGCCATCACCATGGTGATGCTGGCACCTGTACCTGTCAGAGCCTTAACTTCACCCTATTGATTCTTGGCCACTGCCTATACTTTTCCATACTAAGATGCCAGTGTGCCAAGGATTCAATTTCCTGCAAATCCACAGAAACTAAGGAGACCTTAGTGTACCCTCTGGAATTTCAAGGGACAACGTCTACTCACATCCCTATAGTACCAATGCTTTTAGGAAGATCACCTGTGGGTAACTGTTTGAGGCACACATAATCCCCCCTTTTGTGCCCAGGCTGTTGACAGTCATAACACACCCCTGCCTTCGAAGGGTCATAATTCATTCCCAGTGACCTCTTCCCCTTGGAATAGGATGGGCTTTGGGACTTCCCCCTTGGGCATTCTTTTGGGGTTCTCTTTCTTTTTATCTTTGCCCCCTTCTTTCCCCTAAAGTAGGGCCTGGCCTCCTTTCTTAACATCACCTCCATGGCACATCTTGGGCACCCTAGTGTGTACACATTCATCAGCCATCTTCCCCAGCCCTCTAGGGCTAGACAGCTTATAATCCACTAGATGATGGTGTCACTTCTCTGAGGAACAATTAGAAAGTATGTGCTTTTTACCACTAAATTACAGAGCCCCTCATAGATATCCACCTTGTTACCCTTAATCCAGCCTTCTAGTGACTTTACAGAAGCATCCATAAAGTCAAAACATGTCTGTATTGCCCTCTTGTGAGTATTCCTAAACTTCTGTTGATACTCTTCAGTGGTGAGACCAAAGAGCTCAATAAGTGCTGCCTTCATGTGTGTGTGTAAGGCTCTGCCACATCATCATCTAGAGTCAAGAGCATATCTCTCCCCACCACTGGAACCACTTCCCACAACAAGGATACCCAGTGTTGGACACCCAATGCCCTTGGGCAACCTTGGATCATAGACACCCCATGCAGTTACCTCATTGTCTTTGTTGCTGCCACTATGTTCTTGGAACTTCAAGCCCAGCTTGACCCTTCTATCCCCAAGGACCAGTCTCCTTTCCTCCCAAGCCAGTCTCCATTCCTCCAACACCAGGAGGTTAACTTGGGCCTCAAGGTTCCTTGGCCCCCTTTCCGATGTAGTGCTCCTTTGATTACCAGATACTGAGGGGAGCTTCTAGTGGATGATGGGTGTCAGGTTGTTGCCCCCCCATCCTTATCATTGATGACCTCTCTGTCATCATCCTCTTCCCCACTGTCTTGGGTGATTTAGTTTTTCTGCAGTGGTTGTGCTCGGAGGACCTCTTCCCAGGCCCTGAGGGATTTCTCCATGTCCTTTTTCTTTGCTAAGCCCCCCAAGTTGGTCTTCCTGTCCTTGCACATGACCCTCAGGTCATTGAATAATTGTTGAGGGTGGATAGGATAATGGCCAAGTAAGTCTCCATGTTTCTTAAACTTTTTGAGACTTTCAAAGCTTTTATCAAACTTTGTGAACACTTTTTAAAAGTTGGCAAACTTATAGAAATGGTTTCTTGGAGAATTCAGAAGGTGGCAGACTAGTAAAACCTTTCCTTAGACATCGACTTGCCAGATTTTTGGTGCTTTCAGACTTATTAACCCTATGGTACTGCTAAACAAAAGTTCTGGATTCCACCATTAGGCTCCAATGTGAGGAAAGTGGTTTATTATATGGTGTGTTTTGCAATCCCATCATGTAATAAACTCACAAATCCATTTTGGGTCTAGTCAGGCTCGTTTGCAAAACCTTAGCTCAGTTCTGGACAGCTGTGGCTTCGAGCAGTCAGGCTTTAACAAAGGAACATGTGCAAAGCATTTAGAAGTGCCAAAACAGTTGAATAAGTAAGAGACATGACACAAAAGAAATTCAGCACCAATTTATAAAAATAGATCTTATTTTTATGAAGTTTTGGACACCAAAATGAACAAATTTTTTTGAGGCTTCCAAAGTTATGAATTAATAACAAATAGTAAGTCACTACTTTTCACTCAAATCACAAAAAAGCATTGGCAACTACTGCATTAGCGATTACTTTGAAAACGTTTGAGAACTTTTATAAAGTTGTGTGGTACTCTGGCCTGCTTTGGTCGACCAACTCTGGCAGGGTGCAAGTCACAGGGGCCAATAAGGCTTGACAGGAGGATTACCTTGCTGTCAACGCAGTCTACTGTCCAATTCTAGGAATGCCTTGGGCTTCAATTGAGTGGTCATATGCATGGAATACAGGATGCTGAAGATGCTGAAAGATGCTGAGGATGCTGATCCGGTGACAGGGGTCATCCTGAGGTCACTCCTCTGTCCACAAACAAAGTGGGGTGACTTTGGCCACAGGCGTCGATATCCTTTTAAGTCCAGTTGATGGGCAGATAGAAACCAGTTGCCAGTGGTCTTCTAGTTTCTGGTCTCAGCAAAACCAGTGGTTCCGTTTAATTGAGGCTAGTGTCTGCTTTGGGTGACCAAACTGCACTCTGATGATTCTCCTGGATCCAGCAGACTTAGGTGCAACTTTTGAGGATCAAGACTCTGTTTCTCAGGCTGCACTTTAGCAGTCAGTGGCGGTCAAGCCATTGTGGCTACCAACTCATCAAGGTAGGTTTCTTCAGCTTTTGTGGCCCTAGAGCTGTAACAGCAAGTCAGCCAACGGACTCTTGGGGTTTCATCTCTTCTGTCTGGGGCTGGGGACAACTTTTCCTTAAGCAGGGCACCGCAGGCAAAGTTCTTTCTTTGCTAGCCTAAGGACCTGCAGGTGGAATCCAGTGTGTAGTGCAGTCTCTCTTTGCCAGGTCAAGGGTAGTCCTTCTTTGTCCCCTCTCCAGTGCGGACATTATCTGAGGTCCAGGTGGCAGGGGTGTCCTTTTATGCCCACAACTTGCCCTCAGGGAATACAGTGATTACTAGATAATGGACCACTAGGTTCCCTCCCGCGTAATGATGATGCTAAGTGTGGTACCTAGCTATCCCAGAGTGCAATATTCTACCCACTCCCAACATGGCAGAACCCCTCTCTAGGTGTGTGGAGCTTGCCAGTCCACCCTAGAGGTGGGGCTACCTGAGGGCTATAGGCCCACTGGAAAACTGGTTTGGCAACTATTTCCCCCTCTCTGTCCCTGACACCAACCTGTCTACCAGAACAAAAGAGAAGCCCGTCTTGTGTGGGTCCACTATTTGCCCTTCAGAGACAGCTTCATCTTTGAAGCTTGCCTTTTGAGCTCACATGCTGTTTAGCCTTCCTGCTATGGGGAGGTAGGACCTCTTCCAACTTCAGGTTCTTTATATCCTTCCTCTGAGTTGTTGAAACCTCTCTAGGAGGGTAGAAAGCTGTCTCATAGCCAGCAACTTTAAACAGTCACTTGGAAACTTGGCAACAGATTGGCAACTTTCTAAAGTTGCCATTTACTTAAAAGTTACATAACATTCGACTTGGGGCATCAAGTCAGGTTTAATGCAGGAATCTTTTGATACCTTGAAGTACCAACTTTAGTAGTCTGATTCAGAAGTTAGTACAGCTGAGTTATCAGCGAGTAACCCTGTACTCACCAATGGGGCTTCTAGCCTTCTACAGCAAAAAGAACAGTTTGCGGTTTTTACTGCTAGGACATATAATAACACGTTATACTTTTTAATTTACAGCACCCTGCTTAGGGCTCAATAGACCTCCCTAAAGGTCTGAAAATGGTCATTATTTTAAATGGCAAAGTTAACAGATTAAAAACTGCTCTGCCCACCCGCTCTGGCAGACTGGGAGTCTTGCTTTGCTTTGTCACACTCATGGTGTCACAATAAGTGCTGCAGTCCGCAAAAGACACTTTAACTTACAGGCCCTGGGTACACCCTGGTACCATATAGTAGGGTCTTATAAGTAAGCTAACTTATGCCAATTAAACCAATTAAACATACACTTTGAAAGGGTCAGATCACTGGCACTGAGGTCTGGTTAGCCTGTTGAAGAAATATTTTTGTCTAAAAGGGGAAAGGATGGTCTGAATCCCATCAGAAAAAGAGATGTGTTTAACGGCACACAAAGTGTGGGTGTCCTTAGTGGCACACAAATGAATGGTGTCCCTAGCAGCACAAAAGATGATGGAAACAGTAGGGCAATTGAGACCCCAACACCAGCAAATGAAAAGAACTGGGATGAATATATATTAGATTTGCAGAATGAGGAAATGGAAAATGAGTTTGAAAATTATGAGGAAGTCTCTTCAGCAGAGGTGTTGAGGGATTCTCTAGTTGAGGAGATGTTTTCGCCTTTTAACATGACACCCCAGAAGTGGAGATTGGTGGCCCATGGAACATGTGGATAAATTCATTAAAGAGTGGATACGTAAATCTTTGGACAGAGAGGTGAGTCTGTGGGATGTAAATAAGATTTTAAAAATATTTAGGTATTTGGATTAAAAATAGTTTTTAGAGATGTAGGCTTCTCTTTTATGCCTGGTATCATGCAGGCACAGTTCAGACGTTAAGGCTTTGGAGGAAAGTAGTAGCATATATGGTCCAGAAGTAGTGCATTTTGAAATATAGAAGAGAACTAAGACTATGTCGAAATCAGTCTTTCATCCTAGATTTCCTGAAAATCCAAAGTTGTGTGTAGTTGATTGTCTGTTGGAGTATGAAAGAAGCATGATGGAGCATAAAACTCATGGAGGAGAACAATTATGAATTTCATATGTAAAACCGCACAAGGCAGTGAGTTCAGCAACTATTGCAAGATGGGTAAAAGATATTATGAAGGAAGTTGGAACTGATATTGTTAAATTTAAAGCACATTCTTTGAGGGGTGCAATGGCAAGTAAGTTGTACATGGCAGGTGGTCGATTGGAGGAGATTCTGAAAGTGGCAGATTGGTCGAATGTGGGAACATTTGCAAGGCATTATTTTAAGCCAATAAAGCATGTGTCAAATGTGGTGTTGAAGAGCTTTCAACACGATACAAAAGGGGATGATGGACGGAACGTTTGAGCCAATCAAACACTCACCCCCAGTCAACTGATCTGGGTTTAATCCATCATCATTCTTTAGCTCACTCCACCACCCCAGTTCAGACATGGCCATATGCAAATCAGTCTGACCCTGTGCCTCATGGGAACAGTCCAGCCCGAACTGCCAAGCCATGTCTTCCCTGGACCGGAAACAAGCATCCTAGGACCGGTTTCTGGCATTCCAGCCGTCATCAGCCAGGCTTGCTTGAATCCAGTGGCAAAGTGAGCAAGGGACCCACGTCTGGGCATACCCCCGCCAACTTAGGGCGAACAAAGCGATACAAAAGGGGATGATGGACGGAACGTTTGAGCCAATCAAACACTCACCCCCAGTCAACTGATCTGGGTTTAATCCATCATCATTCTTTAGCTCACTCCACCACCCCAGTTCAGACATGGCCATATGCAAATCAGTCTGACCCTGTGCCTCATGGGAACAGTCCAGCCCGAACTGCCAAGCCATGTCTTCCCTGGACCGGAAACAAGCATCCTAGGACCGGTTTCTGGCATTTCAACATGCATAATTGTAGTCTTGAAATGAAATGGCAATTCTCCAAATGAAATGCAAAGAGAATCAAGATTTCATTAAAGACACAGAGGCTAACATTATCCCGCCCTCCTCGATCCAGCATAAAAAAAAAGGGTGAAGAGTATAAAGATAAGTATGATGAGGAGAAGAAGCAAGGAACAGGGAGTACAAATCACTGTGGTATAAGGAAATAAAAGGGAGTATGATTTTTAGAGAGTAATGTGTTTTTTTAATTAGAGTAAATGGAATCATTTAGGAAAATAAATATAGAGGAGTGTTGTTTTAAATTTGAAGTAAGTGACACTTTGATATTCTCCATAGAGTCTTCGTAGAGAAGAGGAAAGAAGGACAGGAGACGGTGGATATAGAAGGGAAGAAGAAGAGATGTAGGAAGTTTAAGGGTGCCTTTAAAGAGAAAGAGTGTTCTAAGCAAGGATTATTTATGGACTGTGGAGTTCTAAGTCTAGATTGTTTATTTTGAATGATCTTTAAAGGTGCGCAGAAGAGTGGCATTAAAAGTTGTATGCATAATGTTAGTCTCTGTGTCTCCAATGAAATCTTGATTCTCTTTGCATTCCATTTGGAAAATTGCCATTCTTACTACTATGCAGCTAGGGGAAAATGTACTAAGGGCTTGTGTTGCTCTTGCATTACGCAAGAGGACACAAGGCACTGCAAGCCCTTAAATGCTATTTACCAACTTGCTTGGCTTATTGAATCCAGAGTAAAGCAGGGCAGTGCAAAAAGCTCCATGGATGTAGAATGGACATTCCTATGCATCCACCCATGGATTTTGACACAATCCCAGATTTACTAAAGTGAGTATACCAGGGATTGGTCAAGATTGTACACCTTCCCAAGTGAGGCATAACAAGGAGAAATATCTGTATTGCTTCTCATTATTTCCTCTTTCTATGTGTGATGCATTCTGCAGCACACACGCAAATAGGAAACTGTCTCAAAGGATTGTTTTTTTGCAAGGGTGCCTGCATTGGTGCTAGGCACCAGCCAAGGGAAAGTGGACAAATGTGTCATATTTTAGTAGAAATGGCACATTTCTGCTCTCTCCCTGTCACACAACACAGCACAACAAGTTATCTTGCTGTCGTACGTTGCATGACATCTTAGTAAATCTGCCCCTTGCTGCATAGCTAACTCACATACACACACATGGAATGTCAGCACAAAGATCTGGGAGTCACACAGAATATCTGTCTGTGGGCCAGGTGAGATGATCTAGCTGGAGCCTCCATTACCCCCTCTTCTGCTCATTAAAACCTTCTTATGATCCTTAGCTTCCTTTTGCTGATTGCCACATGCCTTTGACACCTTTATTAGTCATTAACCATTTTTCCTGACTTCAGCCATCTGAATTTCTCAAACCCTTTCTGCTATCTTTTACAGGCCACATTTATTTTCACCCATCAGATCCACCCTCAGACAACTGTGTCAATATCAGACAACATCTTCTACACTCAGAGGTCAAAGTGTAATAGTCCCAGCTTTTTACTCACTTTGTATACTCTTACCAGTTTTATATGTGGGCTGAAGAAGGGGTGTTCTTTGGGGTTGGCAGTATAAGAAGTGAGAATAAAAAACATTTGCAAAAGGGATATCCTAATACATGTGGCCTAGACTCACATAGGTGTCCTTCTGCTCCTAGTTTTCGTCCTTCACTTCTCAGTCTTTTTGTGCCTTTAGGCATTAGTCCTCATCCTAGTCCTGTTCCAAGTTCTCCTTTTCCGGGTTGTTTAGGTCCTCCTGATCCTCATCCTGGCCTAGCTCTAACTAGTTCTGGTCCCCCTCATTTCCTGAATCTGTTGATCTTGGTTGTAGTCTTTCCTGACCCTTCCTGGCCCTCCTCCTGGCTCATCCTTGCTTTAGCCCTTCCTGGATCTCTGGATCCTGGTACTACTGATCCTCATCCTGTTCCTCCTGGTCTCCTGGGTCCTTATCAACCTACCCTTGTTGCCCTCCTGGGTCTCCTAGGGCTGACACTCCTAGTCTTCCTGGTTTGAGTCCTCCTGATTCTCCTTGGCCTGGTCCTTGTGGTCCACCTGGTACTGTCTCAACTGGTCCTCCTTATTAGGTTGTCATGGGATGTGCCTGGTCATTTTAGCCCTGGTCTTGTCCTATTGGTCCTTATAGCTCTGGTTGTCCTGCTTCTCCCGATCTTTGCCATCCTGGTTCTAATACCCCAGGTCCTAGTTCTCCTGCTCCACTTGGAGCTTCAGTTCCTGGTCCCTTGGTTCTGACCTCTCTGGTCCTCCTAGCCCTAGTCCTGGTCCTGCTTGTTCTGATCCTTTTAGTCCACCTAATCCTCCCCATCTGGTCTTAATGGTCCTAGTCTACCTACTCCTGGCATGACTAGTTCTCCAGGTCCTCCTATAACAAATCATGATACTTTTGGCCATGGTCCTCCTGCTCATTCTCATCTTGGACTAACTTGTCCACTTTATCGTGATCCTCCGTGTTCCGGTCATCCTGTTCTTAGTTGTTCTTAGCCACCCAGCTTGATCATCATGGCTCCTGTTATCATGGTCTTCCTTGTTCTGGCCCTCCATTTCCTCCTCAACCTGGTCCTACTTGTCCTGGTATGCCATATTCTGATAATCTGGGCCTCTGTGAATTGAGCTCCCTTCCCCCTTGGTTGTGGTCCCACTGGTCTTCTTTGCCCTGGTCCTCTTAGCTCTTGTCCTGTTGGCTCTGGTCACCTGGCCATCTCCTCCTTATTCTTCAGGTCCTGTTTTCCTAGTCTTCCTCACTCTCAGTCTGGTCTGCCTAGCAAAGATCTTCCTATTCCTGATCCTCAAAATCCATATTCTCGTCTTGGCTTTGTGCCCACTAGATTTGATCCCTTTGTTTCTGGTCCTCTTTGTTTGGGTCCTTGTATGCTAAATCCTCTTGGTTCTGGTCCTTCTGTCCAACCTGATCCTTTCAGGCCCCTTTCTCCAAGCTATTTCTTTTCTTTCCTGATCCTCTTGACCCATGTCCATTTAGCCTGTTGCTTATGATCCTTCTCACCCTGCTCATCTGATTGCCAGTTCATCAGTTCCTGGTCTTGCTGGTCCCCTCGGTTTATCTGGCCTCTTGTGCCCTGGTCTTCTGAGGCCTTGCCCTGTGAGCTCTTGTCTTTCTTCTTTGGATCATCCTTGTCCTCCTGGCTTTGTTTATTATCCTCATGGTCCTTCTGGCACTGCACCCAATGGTCTGGGCCCTCTTGTCTGAGTTCTCTTTGTTTGGGTCCTTCTGAGCTTCGTCATTTTGGTCCTGGTCCTCCTGGACATCCACATCCAGTCCCCTTTGTCTTCTTGGCTCTGGTTGTTCTGGACCTCCTGATCTTACTCACACTGGACCTGCTACACCAGGTCCTGGTCTTTCTGCTCCACTTGGTACGTTGTGCCTTGGTCCTATGTCATGGTCCCCCCTGGCCATCCTAAACCTGTTCCTGGTCCTATTGGTGCTCATCCTTCCAATCCTACTTGCTCTGGTCATGGTCCTGCTGGCTCTGGTTCTTCCGGTATTCTCGACACTGACACCCTCGTGTTTCTTGCTTATTCTGTCCCCCTGTTTTATTGACCTGGATCTTGTCTTACTGGATCTGGTCCTGATCCTCTTGGCCCTGGTCATCCTGCTGCTTGTCCTCGTGGTGCTTCACAAACTCATCAAGGTCCTCCTTTATCTGGCCCTCATGGGCCTAGCAATCCTGTTGCTCATCTTCCTGGTCATCCTGTTCCTAGCTCTATGGCCAGGACCTCCAGGCTGTGATCATCCTGGTCCTGAGGTTGCTGGTCCTGATCCTCCTTTTCCTCCTCACCCTGACCTTCCTGGTCCTGATACTAAAGGTCATGATCCTGTTTTTCCTGATCTTTCTAGTCCACTTAGTCCTCTGTTTTCCTTCTGACTTTGGCAGCTTGTGCCCTTGGTCTTAGATACCTGGCACTCCTGGTCAAGGTCATTCTATTCTTGTTTTCATAATCCTTGTCCTTCTCGAGATTCTGTCCCCATTGTCACTGATCCTTTTGGGTCCTCTTGGACCTAGTTCTACTGGACTTGACCAACCTGATATCTTAGACTTGGTCTCCTTGGTCCTAGTCATCCTGGTCCTTCTTGTCCTATTGTACTTGTTATCATAAACTTTGCCTTCTGGCCATCAGGGCCCTTCCTGGTTCCCACAGTCTTGTTCCTTTCTGGTCCTCTTGCTCCGAGTCACCTTGTCCTGGTTTGCCTCACTGTCAACCTCCTAGCCCTGGTACCGCAGGTCCTGGTCCATCTTGCTACTCATGTCTGGCACTCTTAGTCTTTGTCCTCCTGTTTTGGGTTATCCTTGTTCTCCTGGATCTGTTGCTTGTCCATTTAATCCTACAGGTAGCCATTGACCCAGGTCCTCTTGATCCAAGTTCTCCATGTTCAGGTACTCTTAGGCCTGGTCATTTTGGTCCTGGTTCTCCTGCCCACCACTGGCCACTCCACCCAATCTTCCAGATGCTGGTTGGTCTTCTTACCTCAGATCCTCGTCACCCTAATCAGGCTACTTGCAATGATTGCTCTGTCCCTCTTGGTAATCCAAGCACTGGTCCCCTAGATTATGATATTCATGACCCTTTTGGCCCTGTTTCCATTACTCCTAGTCATGATAATTTTAGTTTACCTAGACCTTTTGCTCTGGTCTTCTGGGTGCACTTTGCACCGCCCCCTCATTCTTCTCAATCCCAGTCTTGCTTATCCTTGTATCATGGGCATACTGGCAGTTGTCCTTCAGGACCTGATCTTTTCAGTCTTCTTTAATCTGGTCCTGATCCTCTTGATCCTCGTTCTCCTGCTACTTGCCCGCATGGCTCTGCAATAGCTTGTCCTGTCACAGATCATCATAGCCTTTCCTAGCTCAGGTGTTCCTTGAACTCCAGTTCATGCTAGTTTAAAAATATCCTGGTCCTGTACTTTCTGGTCCTGGTTTGACTGGTCATCAATCTCATGAACTCCTGCCCCTAGTCATTTGGAGTCTGAATCATATTTTTCACAGACTCCCGGTCCTGGACCTTTTCATCCTCCTCACTCTAATTCTCACTCATGAGTCTTCCTAGTCCTGCTCCCCTGGTTTACCTAGTCCCCTTGTTTGCCTTCACTTAATCCTTCTGATCCTGGTAACCTTGGACGATGCAGTCCTGGTGTTAGTTCGGGTACTCCTTTGTCTGACCCGCATGTATCAGGTCTTCTGTTGCTAGTTCCACTGGCCTTGGTTTCCCTAGTCCTCTTAGTACCCGGTCTTCCTACCCAATTTTACTCCTACTAGTCATCCTGGTCTCTTGGTTGGCCTATTCTACCTTGTTCTTGTCCATCTAACTATGGGCCCCTCCATCATAGTAATGGGTCTGGTCTTCCTCATCCCGCTGGCACTGGCTCTACTAATTCCCATGTTGTGGTTCACCCTGGTTCATGTAGTTTTTGTCACCCTGGTTTAGAAGGGCATGTATGTGCGCCACATGTGCACACATACATATTTCAGGGGTGCAACAGGGTGTCCTTTTGACACCCTTGCACCCTTGAAAATGCATTCGCAATTTGCGAGTACCTAATGGGTACTCGCAAATTGCGAATGTCTTCCCATTCATTCCTATGGGCCTATAGGCCCATAGGAATGAATGGGAAGGTATTCCTTAATTGCGAATCGCAATTTGCAATCCGCAATTAAGGAATATTAAGGAATCGCAATTAATATTGCGATTCCTACCTACATTCCATTTTGCGAGTCTTTAATAGCGATTCGCTAAAAATCGCTATTAAGGACTCGCAGAAATGAGTTTACCTACATCTGGCCCTTACTGTGTTATTAGCGATAATGAGTAATCGTTCAACTCTGAGGATGCACTTAGGACAGCGGAGTGATGGGACAAATATAAATATGCATAATGGTTACAATTTTTTGACAGTATTGTGAACATTCCTGGCACAAGGGTGCCCAGCTGTGGTGTATGCCTGCACTGACATAAGATTAGCATTTAGTTTCATTTTATTTTTTAACAGTGTTAGTAATGCTGTTTAAGCCAACTGTCTGCAAGATTGGGGTAACCTGTTGCCATACACCCATTCTTCATTTATCCATAGATACACTCACCTATATACCCAACCATTCATCTAAGTAATCCCTTACTTATTCAACCTTTGATCCATGCACTTTCTCATTCATTAATTTTTGATGAACTCAGTCATTCATCCATGCGCTCACTCATCCATTCCTTCGCCATTGCATTCTTACATTCACCCACTCACCCATCCACATAACCAGACACGTGAATCAATGAATAACAACTTTCATCTATAAAATAGCCACATTTATTAGCTTTGCCAACTTGTGTGACAAATTGTTGCTTGTGTGAGGATCTTTGTTTTCTATCTGCTTGATATGATATTTTTGACTATTTTGCAATGTGTACAGTGGGACCTCCAGTTGTTTATGTGTGTGTTATTTTTAGGCAAGTGAAGATGACCAAAAAAGAGGCTGGAGGGTTTAACTTTATTTAAAGTTCAGCTTGTGTGCAATGTAGCAGTGTGAGACACGTATCATGTTTCTAGCATGGGTTATGGTACATTGTGTTTTTGTGTGTGCGTCTGCACATTACACTGTGTGCTTTGTAGGTGCTTGAGCATTGCAGTTTGTTTGTGACTGATGAGGTCATGCTCATATGTGGTACGAGGTGGATGGGTGTGATGTTTGATAATGTATTCTGAGAGGTTGTGTTTTTGTATTGTGATGTCATTATTCTATGCTATGCACAGTTATGTTAGATTAGGTTATTCTAAGTTATGCTGCATTATGTCCTATTGTTTTCTAATGCACACTATTTATTCCAGGTGCAGTTGTTTAATGCTGCACAGAATGAGAGCAATAAAAAGAGCACATGGCTGATGTATCAAAGGGTGTTACCCATTCTGTGTTTGTGGGTAAATGTGATAGTACATATTGGCCCACTGCCCTTACTTAGAGCTTCTCATGCCAGAATGGAGTGTTTGAGTGGAAAGGGTAGATCAAGTGAAAGAGTAGAGAGGGGGCATGCTTTGTGGCATGCCATGTTGGTGGCATTCTAGTGAGGCACTTGAACCTGCTGCCAGCCCCCGCGAATTCCCAGAGCCTCCCCTGCTGCTTACAGAGACAGGATCCTGACTTAGGACCACAGAAATGCCCACGGAGCAGAAAAGTAGGCAGCAGCAGGTGCCTCAGCCCACGTGGTGAGCTTCCCCTCAGCCGTGATGCAGCTTCAAAAATGGCAGCCAGCGGACTTGAGTGCAGGAGATGAGCCCGGCTGCATCTGCTGACCAGGTGCCTAGAGGCTCCTGCAATTACCTCACACATTTCTGGTGACTGGACTGGGCACAGTGAAAAAGCAGAGTTACCTTAGATAACTGTGCATTGCCAATAGGCATGTTCTGACACGACAGACCTCTCGGAGCGGGCAGTGCAGCAGCAGTAAAGGCGACCGGCAGGTCTAGGGGCTTGTGATAAAGCCGGTTACCTCTGCTTCTCTGGAGAGATTCTGTAAGCACTAGCAGGTGCAGCCCAGCGTTGGACTGATTGAGAGACTGTGAGATGCTGAGTGCTGCTATAAGAGGTGCTAGATAAAGAGGACTACCTCCCAGCCTGCATGGTGATAGAATGGTAGAGAGGGCACCAAGGAGCAGAGTCACACCTCATCCACTGTGACAGGCTGAATGCCCATATTCCCCTTGCTGCATGACTGCTGCGACTAACGGGTGTGCCTTTGAACCTCTTGCTGCACAGGTGCACACTCAGAGGACGGTGCAATCTTGCTGGGTGCTGGGCTGCGGGCCAGTGGCCTCGGTTGCTTTGGGAAGCATGGTGATGAGCACTGCCCTTCTGGTGGGGAACCACTTTCCTTTAATTTGATAGCGATGCAAGAGCTTTCCCATCATTGTTCTACCTCTGAACACCTGGGACCTGTACTCATTGCTTCGTGAGCTGCTATAGGGAGACCCCTGGTGGGAATACCCAGGCGCTATGGGATGCACTAAAGCGACCAATGACAACCCAGAAGAAAAGAACCTCTGGGGAGGTGCAAAGGGTGGAGCCTCACCATTGACCTGGTTGCCACAGACAAACTGGATTTGATTGTGAATGATGAGAACGCTTTCCAGGATGTGCTAGACAGCAAAATTGACAAGGTCTCTATCGATTTAGGCATCCTCAGAGATGGTCACTGCAAGCTCACAGAGAAGGTGAAATGAAATGCTGAGACCCTCGAGGATGTGGGCCCCACTGTCAAGGGCTTACAGACGATGGTGACTGAATTGCACCACTGAATGGACCTCCTAGATCGATGTGTTGAAGATGTGCAGGGTTGGAGTCACTGCAACAACTTGTGGAGAGTCGGTATGCCGAGAAGACAGAGGGATCGGACATGGTTAGCCTTCCTTGAGTCTTGGCTGGCGAGGAAAGTAGCACCCCAGTGACTGTCATCATTTTTTGCCCTGGGGAGCGCACATAGGATCCCACAAGGTTGCCGCCACCTAGGACGTCCCCTCACTCCATAGTATCCTGCCTGCTACACTACTGGGACAGAGTCATGATATTACAGAAAGCATGGGAATAGCACAGCTTTTGTGTTGAGAATGCCTCAGTGTCTTTCTTCCCAGACTCTACTATGATAACGTGCCTCATTTCTTACAGTTAAAAAAAGAGATGGAGAGAGAGCAACACCAGAATCCGGTACATGCTTCGGTTCCCTGCCCACCTCATGGTCATGGTTGGTGGCAGCACGCTGTACTTTAATGACCCGTCTGAGGCATGGGACTGGCTAGAGGCCTACAGGGCAGGACTAGATGGAGGACAGAGCATGGAACCTCTGAAACCGAAACACCACCTCCGGGGATGCCGGGCAGACACCAGATGCTCATTCCAAACTAGGAGACAAATGGAAAAGGAGAGGGCAGCAGCAATCAATGCAGCGCCCTACTTAAGGGCTTGGCTGAGATGGTCCCCAGAGGACCACTGCTCTATGACTTCCTTTGAGAATCTGGACTCTTGACACTAAGGCAGAAGAGTTTAACAATGGACCTCAGATAACTCCCAGAATGGTGGAAGACATCTAATGCTGGTGGTGCCACACTCTGTACATCACTTCTTACATTCTCTGTCTGCTCAATGGGGAGGACTCTCTGATATGGGGGGGGGGCGGTAGGGTGCTACCCATTGATGACTTTTGAAGGAATGCTCAGGTGTTTAACCTTCCTTATGCAAAGCCAGACCGAATCCAGATGCACATGATCCTTCAACATACTTGCATAGGAGAATCGGAGGCAGAGAAGCCTTCCTCTAAAGATACAATGGCAACAGCTCCTCCCCACACAAAATCCCCAATACACTGATATGGTATTGGGAGTTTGAATTCTACAGCTGTGTTTGATTTCTGGTCCATTCAAGAGGGACATTGGTATTTTGAACTCGGTTTGAGGAGTTGGGAATTGCTACACTGTCCATGCTCAGTAGGTGCTGGGTGTGATGCTGTCAACCTGTGGGTGAAAGAAACTAGGCACCTTAAACCTGTCATGGTTGAAAGGATAATGCAATACTCTTTCATTACCTGGAATGTTAGAGGGATGGACTGTGCTGGCAAGCTTTACAAAATCCTTACCTTCCTGAAGCACAGAGCCGTGGATATGGCCCTCTTCCAGGAAACCCACTTGAAGGGGCCTGAAATAGCCAGGCTGCTTCTCTAGAAGGGCGTTAATCTGGGTCAGACTGGAGATTCCCATAAGGGTCACATAAACACATATGTATGATGACAGGCACTGTTTTATTGTGGTGGGGGGCTTAACAGGCTACAAATACTGATTGGCAGCCTTTATGATACAAATGTGGGCCAGGCATAAACACAACACTTGACAAATCCACTCTCCCACTGGCGGACTCCCCCGTGGCGAGACTGGCACAAGGTCTCTGCGACTAGCAGGGACACTAGGCTCTTAGAGATGTATGGCGGGACAAAAATTTGGGACAGAGGAAGTACTCTTTCTACCCCCCCAGTGCATGGCTTACATGTACGCTGTGAGAAATTGGGTTATTGGTTGACTAGGGCGTGCAGGGTGAACTACAAAAGTCCCTAAATTATCCTGTGCTTATTCCCAGGTAGCTTGGCACAAAAAGCAGTCAGGTTTAAATTAGAGGAAATGTGTAAAGTATGTATGCAGCATACAAACAGCAATAAAGTGAAAACACAACAGAAGAAAAATACCAAATCAACTTGGTAAACTATAGTGAATTTTAATAAATTATTGACACCAAAATGACAAAAATCCAATCAGTAGAAACAAAGTTATGAATTTTTAAAGGTTTTAGTGAAAACTAGCACCTAAATGATCAAAGTGCCAACCACGGTTATCTAGTTGCCCGAGACTGGGTCAAAGTAGAAAAATATGGCCAACCGCGATGGAGCACAGTTCGGAGACAGAACGTAGATAAGGCTCAGTCAGTACTTTCCTTTAGACTTAGAAGAAATTCAAAGAAAAAGTGTCTGAGAAGGTAAAGTTCAGCTAGGCAAGGCTGCAAGAGGTGTGCAAGGAGGAAGCGTCTTTGTCTTGGGTCGAGGCCGCAGTGAAGATTTCTCCTTAGTCGCCGAAATGTAAGTCAAAAATCTACATCAGGACAAGGCAGAGGGTTGTAGCCGAAGACAGTTCCACGAGGTCAGATAACCCTTTGGTGAAGGACTGTTGAAAAAGATTTGCTGCTGTGGAGAAGAATGTAGCAGGAGAAGCTGCAAAGTCAATCCAACTAACGATGCACCTCGGGTGGATACGTGAGCAAGTTGGTCCCGGTCTCCTCCTGGTTTTCAGAGCAGTTTGTGGACAAGAAAGTCCTCAGTTTTGGGATTTGGTCTTCCGGGCACCTTTAGCGCTACAACCAAAGGTTACCGAACTGGGACCAAGTGCGGGTTCAAGATGGTGGGAGCCTTTTATGTCCCTGTGGCTCTGAACAGGAGACCAGCAACCTAGCCTTTGGAGACAATCTGGTAGTCCTGGGTGCAGATGCAAATGTAGGGCTTAACAGCAGGGCTTGCCTCTAAGTGTTCAAGCAGGCTCCAGGTAGTAAAGTGGTCCTTCCAGGTACAGCAGCAGTCTGGCAGAGTGCAAAGCAGGTCACAACAGCAGGCAGTTCTCTGAGAGTCCTTCCGTAGGTCCAGCAATGAACTCAAGAGTTGGTGCCTGAGGTTCCCTTTTTATTCCCTGATGCCCTGGTTCTGAGAGGTAAGAGAAGCCCCTAGACAGTGGCTTTGAAGTGCATGGAATTTCCTGCCTCCCCTGGCCCTGGCACCAAGCTGCTGCAGTAACAATATAAGGTTGTTAGGCCCTTTGTGTGAAGGCTATTCAGTTGTAACTGGAGTTGTGCTTGGCTCTGCCCACCATCCTGCCAGCAGATGACTCATTCAGGCACACCTAGTCATCTATTGTGCAACTGTCTGGGAGGAATTCACAAAGTCTAACCGTCAGTTACTCCCAGTCATGTGACCCAAGACAGGCTGCAGGCACAAATGGCTGAGAGAAGGAAAATGCCAACTTTCTAATAGTGGTATTTTCAACATTGTAATAAAAAATCTGACTTTACCATTAAATAGGGTTACTAACTACGATTCCAAAGACACCAAACATGACATAGCTACCTGCTCCCAATTGGAAATGAAAGCTTATTACATGTAATAAGGAATCTCCACTGTTTTTCTATAGGAGGGATAGGCCTCACAGTAGTGAAAAACCAAATTTAGGAGTTTTTCACTACCAGGACATGTAAAACTTAACAGTACATGTCCAACCTTTGAATTACACAACACCCTGCCCTATGGGCTACCTAGGGTCTACCTTAGTGATGTCTTATGTGTAATGAAAGGGGGTTTAATGCCAAGTTGATGTGGCAGTTTAAAACCGCACTCAGGTTGCAGTGGCAGACCTGGGACATGTTTTAAGGGGGTGCTTAAGTGGGTGGCAGAATAAGTGCTGCAGCCCCACTGGTAGCATTTAATTTGGAGGCCTTGGGTATGTGGTATACCACTCTACAAAGGACTTACAGGTAAATGTAATATGCTTATTGGGTATAAACCAAATCAATCATGTTTTAGGGAGCGAGCACAAGCACATGTGCACTGGTTAGCAATGGTAAAGTGTACAGAGTCCAAAGGCCAATAAAAATGAATTCAGTAAAAAGTGGAGGGTAACAGCAAAAGGTTTGGGCGTGACCCTGCAAGGAGGGTCAGGTCCAACATACGCCTAGATATTATTAGTATTGTGCTCTGCAGGTCGAGCATTCTGTATGCCTAGGTCGTACATTTTCAGACCATGATCCCTTATTGATGGAGCAGCATTGGGGGGGCATATAGAGCCCATGCCAACATGGAGACTTACATCTGCCTACCTGCAGTAACCCACCTTCAGGGATCCTTAAATGATATGACTGCGGACTAGGTTGCTACAAATGTATGTTCAATTTCCCATACTACGCCTTTAAAGCTGTTATCAGTAGGCATTGCCTCAGTCAGTCGGTGGGTGTGGAACACAAGCTTCGGGTAGAACTAACTACACTGGAGGGAGCCATTTGTTGCCTAGAGAGATTGAGGCTCTGGGCCACCCTGCGTGTCAGCAGGCCCTGAAAGAAGAATTCAAGAAACACTCAGTAGTACAGGGTAAACTTCACTCCATACAATGGCGGGACTATCTGAACACTGCACACGCGGAATTAGGGGGAGCTGGTAGGCTGCTGGTGTCTAACCCACATATAACTGGCCCAACAGGGCAAAGAGTCTACTCCCAAACAGGAATTCACAATGTATTTAGGGGTCTTTATAAGGACCTGTATGAGGCCAGTGACCTTGTATCAGGGGAGATACTTGATGCGTTTTTTAATAAGGTAGGATTGTTGCTGGTGCCGGTATGGGAGCAAGAGGTGGTGGGTGCCCCCATTGTAGAGCCTGAAATCAGAGCTGCCACAAAGGGGTTAGCTCGAGCTAAAATGGCTGGGACTGATGGCTTTCAGGCTGAAATTTACCAAACATATGCCACTCATTGAGCCCCGAGACTGACCGAAATGTATACTAATGTGCTGGACCGTGAACACCTTCCAGATACGGCCAAGAAGGCCCTCACAGTCTCCATCCCTAAGCCCTTGTGTGACGCACTGCATGCGACAGCTTATAGTGCCCTATCAATGATGAATCTCGATTATAAGATCCTTAGAAAGGTACTAGCTAACTGGCTTCAACCCCACCTCACCGTCCTGGTGCATGAGGACCAAATCGGGCTGATCCCTAAGTGCAACACCTTTCACAACTTTGAACGCCTCTACTGCATGCTAGATGAAATGGCCAGGGCTCAGTCCCCTGAGGCATTGATATTCTCTGTTGGCATATGGAAGGCCTTCGACACATTGCAGTAGGACTACTTACAGGTGGTCATGACCGAATGGTTCTGGGAGAGGGGTGAAATAAATGTCTTGTACTGCTCTATGTGAATGCGACGGCAGGTGTGTGCATGGACAAGTGCATCTTAGAACCTCTGAGGTCCACAGAGGCATGAGGCAGGGTTGCCCATCCCCCATGCTGTTTCTACTGGTGGTCAAACCTTTTTCTTTTCTGCTGTGGGTGGAGGGACATGGTAAGGGGATCCTGTTGCATCACAGGGAGGACATGGTATAGCTCGCAGAAAATATGCTTATCTTTTTGAGGAATGCCCTTGCAGGTATCCTGTGGAGTGTAGCCTTATTAGAAGACTTCGTGTACATCTCTGGAATATGGGCAAGCCAGTGCAGAGTCCTCAAGTACTTGAAGGTCAGAATATACCATGCTGAAAACGTTAGAGAGGGCAGACTCAGAGGAATAATGCACAGCATTTTGAAGAATGCTGCAGCTCCCTCTCAAAGCCTGCATTGCACTGACTAAAATGGTCATGTTGCCTAGGGTTCTTTACTACTTTGCAACTCTATCTATTTGGATACTGAGAGCATGGTTCAGATTCCTCAATGGCTTTCTTCGGGAGCTGATTTAGGATGGGCAGCGCACCTGGGTGCCACTGCACACACTCCAGAGACCTACACGGTCTTGGGGTCCCAGGCTTTGAGCTTTAATATTTTGCTGCACAGTTGCAATGGATCACTAGCTGGTTACCGGGACTCTAGCTGGCTGTACTAGGGGAGTTTGGGACCATATGCAGAGCGGGGGCATTGTCATGTAGTTCCTAGGAATCCCCAGGACCTGCATGTTTTGGATGACTTAAACTGAGGGCTTGGTGTCCCAACTGCTTTCCGACACCCCTACAGGATATGTCAGCTATTAGACCAGCTAGCTCTACAGTGCCACTACCACCCCCCTGTATCTTACAGTGGTGTAGGTAGTTTCTGGCAACTACTGAACATGACAACCCTGATTCCTCAGGGATCATGGAAAACAGTACAGTACTTTTCGCTCAGTCACTCATGCTCACTTATTCTCAGAAAATACACAGGAGGGCGATTAGGACATTTCAATAAGTATTTATTGGTCCAGCATCAGTCTTGTGTAAAATATATTTGCTGCAACAATCAGGAGACAGAAGCATGCAAAAGAGATTGCTTGTACCAATATAATAAATAGTAGATACATTTCTACTATAGTGCTAGTAAGATGAACATAAGCAGTTCAGATAAATACAGTAGCACTTGCATATTCCTAAAATGCGCGCCCTAAGTAATTCGCCTAAATGTACCTAGCCTAGATCTGTATTTGTAGCATGTATATGCGTGTGTATGTATATATATATATATATACATATATATATATATATACATATATATATATATATATATATATATATATATATATATATATATATATATATATATATATATATATATATATGTGTGTGTTGCCAAGAAACCCCTCACCTGATGGTTGAAAACGAAGGACTCCATCTCTGCTTCGAGGATGACACCCCGCAAGAGATGTCAGACCGCTGCGTGTCGAAGACCCAGTGTCAGCTTGGAAGGAATTCTCCTCTGAATTGCAGGGGTAAATAAGGGTCATATATACTAGAGAGGTCACTCCAGGGTTTCTTCTAGAATTGATATGTTTAGAAAACAATCATAAATGTTTTGAAAACAATCAGAAAGGTTTTTCCAAACAAATGCGATCATGCACAGCTGGCTGTTGGCCAAGGATGAAAAAAGTGGTGACCTTTATACAGAATAATTATACCATTCCTGGGGGCTTTTTTATGTACGTCAGGTAAAGGGATTATGATAGAATACTAAGAGCCTGGTGTCGAAGAGACAGGAGCAAGCTACTAGGTAAAAGGTCACAAGTTCATAACCGTTATTGTCGTGTAGATGGGACAATGTATGTAAAAAGGGGTATACATGACAGGACTAGCCTAAAGGACATGACAGCATTGGCGGCCATGATGCTGGGGGTCAGACTTGATACGGCCTTCTGGCCGCGGCTACTCTGTATCACTCTTCGTTGTAGGGGGAGGCTTACCACCATGTGGAACCAGCTCTGCTCTATGCCCCTGCAATACCGTTGTTAGGTTTCCCAACAGCCAGAGAAGACTTTTTTACCACTCAACGTTTGACCCCCTGGGTGGAGGCTAGCATGGAGATGCTACACTGAGGGCTCTCTTCAAATGTTAGAAACCGACAATTGCTTACCAGGCACTCAATTTTTGAGTTAGGGGGGGCCCTGTCACTGGCATTGCAGCAGCTTTATGGTGCACTGGAACTGAAGCACACTGTCTGCGATTTGCTACAGATCCTGTTGACCTTTGGTTGGGGTGGCCACCTGATCTCCTATCTATAAAAAAGGACACTATGCATGACGATAGAAGACCTAGTGACCCTGAGAGACAAATGAGAGCCTCTTCTTGGTAGGGCTTTCACTGGGAAGGAATGGGACCAAACCCTTGAACACTCGTTCACTTTCATATGCCACGGGAGGTTAAAATTCACGCAATTTAATTACTTGCTTTGTACATATCTCACGCCGCATAGACTGATTGTCATTCTACACACCACTGACTTGGGCTGTCCCAGATGTGCTCTGACAGATGCAGAATGTCTCCAAATGGTGTGGAACTTCCTGATCATAATATACTACTGGATGCAGGTCACAACAGACCTGAAACGCACTCTCAGTTGCCAAGAGTGCATCTTCTTGGGCTATACTGTAGATGTCCAGAGGAGAAAGCGGGCAATAGATTTCTGGACCTAGCTCTGGGGATAACCTGCAGAGATATTGCACACCACTGGTAGTCCCTGCATGCCCCCCTACAGTAGATGGTCAATGGAAGTAGAGAACTGGGCTCTGGCTGAAGGTACAGCACTACGTGCCGAGGAGTATGGGGAGGTTACGCACGCAGCTGTTTGCAGATTTATGGATGGAGGTAGTCGCTACATTTCTGGATCATGATCCTTAGGCTGAGATTAGCTGGAACAATGATCTGCTGTAGGTGCACACACCTGTCACCATCCACTTATCCCTATCCTCATCCTTCTATAACCCCCCTCGAGGGAACCACACCGCTGTCACATTTGTCAGATGCACTAATCTCAACAACGATTAACACTGAGAAAAGTTTTATGTTACCAGTTAAGTTACAATTTTCATTTTTCTTTACTCGGTAGAGACGGAAAAAATGCTGACCACACAACACTTACCGTGCAAGCTAAACGAATGAATATTATTATACTAAGGTGCCGACATCCTACAACAGGACGAATGATACTCACTAATATTGACGCAGAAGCATGTTATGAGCTGTAAAATGTAAACAAGTTGTTCTAATGTTCTGGGTTCATGCAGTGTACTTCAGCTGCTAAACAAGAAGTGTACAACAAATATATGAAAAAACAAAAAGAGCGTTTAAAAAAACAAGTGAAAAAGTGTCATTAATGTGTACTTTTTAAAAAGTTGTTCTGCTTTTATGATCTTAGTGCAGACTCGACACAACTTTGTCAGTAGACACAACTTTGTCATTCGGCTGTTTGCTCGGTTGCTGGTTGTCAGCATGTGTATTAATATATGCATAATCAGTACCTCCCTCTATCATTGCTTGTTAGACCAAATGCAAGTTTTCAGTCTGCTCAATTCAGCAATTTAGGGTTTATATGAGAAATTAGAGGGGTGAGGGGCATTCCACTGGTGGCAGAATGAATACAAATTCCTGCACTTGGTGACTTCACAGCCTTCCTGTGAGGTGAATTCAATGACACATTGTTCTGTCGGTTCTGGCACGCTGCCACACAATAGCAGCTCTTGTGTGAAGCTGAGCTAGTACTGAGGAAAAAAAGAGAAAACAATAGCATCGAATGTAATAGATAAAACATGTCAAGAACGAAAAAGAACTGAAATACCCGCTTTTATAGCTGTACATGAAATGGATTCAAATTGATGATATGGAAAAGCAAAATATTGTTCAGAGCTGAAAAGGGTATGAAAAGAGTCTGACTTTCTAAGTGGATAGACTGAAAGGGGATACTATCTTTCAATGTTGGCCTGAAGAATACTTATTCTTTACTTTGCCCTTCAAGGTAGTGTTTTCTCAAGATCTCGTATTCTTTGAACAAATGCATTCTGAAAATACTAAAGGCTCTAGGAGACACCGTATGAATAGAAGAGGCCTGGATAAAAAATAGTCTTATTTAAGTTTCAAGCATTTTGCATATATTTTTTCGTCGAAGAATCGGTAAGAAAATGTCTTATGGGACACGTGAAGCTGGTCGTGTGCTGTAGCCACACTCTCTGAGCCAGCAACGTTCACTACTGTATGGAAAATACAATGAGCAGGGATCTTTTGTGACTTTTGCACACAATAGCATAGCCAGTGTATACTTTTCATGCAGGCGAAATCCCAAAAGTAGTTTGTGCATTCCACACAAAACATATTGTGCATGTAAAAAAGATATTTCTCATACTTACTATCTCTCAAGGTCCAGATGTGATTCTCCAGAATGCATGCACTGTGGGCCGATTCTCAAAACCATTTACATGCCTAATTTTGACTGCCATGAACAGTTAGATTTTCTTACGAGTTCAAACCTACTTTCGCTTCTCTCAAAAATTGGTTTTGCACTCGTATACAGATTTATTTATGCAAGTATTCTCAAATACAAAAAAAGAATTTGCAAAAACCCTTGGAAACCATGCTTGAAAAATCAAGAAACGAAAAGGCTTTGAATACCCACTTGATGTTTATTAATCTCTTATAAAAGTTACCGACTGTAGTTATTTTACGGTCGCTCAAAATATCGGCTGATATTTGAATGTTTTTGTTGTAATTTTCCAAAATCTAGAGCTTCAGAAAATGTAATTAATTATGTTGAATTGCATTTGAAAGAAAGAAGTGAGCCTATGTTGCATATAAAGTTGCCATTTATCTGGTTAAGTTATTTTTCTCATTAACGTGAACCAATGATACTTCTTGCAACATTTATTCATGCACAGCTGCTGCCAACACATTCTACCCCTTTGGGCTGCTCAGCTTGGGGCTTTATCAAGGCTAATCTGTACGTTTGTACATGGCACAATCTCAAGTTATATAATACTTTTCTATACTAAAGTTTCATACCTGCGAAAATAAGATTAAAAAAATAATAAAAAATAGAAGAAGCCATACATAAATAACAACATGGGTATGCATACATTGGCTTTAATTTTCTACTGTGCTTGTGTTTCTGACTTTATGTTGTTCGACTATGAGTGGATGCTAAATCACAGTACTGTATCAAAAATTCCTGACTACTGCATATTAAGCTAGAAAACATTTAGAAAAAGTCCTCCGAAGAGAGGCAGAGTGGCGTATAAAAGGTAAATAATTATAAAGTGAGTAATAATGTAAAATGTACTTGTTAAGGGTGGGGGGGACGTAAGTTATGCGGTTTGGTAAGTAGAGTCCTTCTGCCTGTGTTATGCCAGCAGGCCGATGTACTTCATCAGGATGTGGGCACCGTATCAGATTAATGAGCCTCTTGCATCATAGCCCCCATGCAGGATGTTTGGTTTTGGGCTATACTTACAAAAGAACGCAGATTGAGGATTGAATGCTAAAACACAATCGCCACTTCGAATATATAAAAATTCCATTAGTCAAAATATAGAAATGGGTCATTATATTGGCTACACATTTATTTATTTATTTGTAAAGCGCAACATTCATCCCGAGGGATATCAAGGCGCTAGTCGCTAGTCGCTAGTCGCTAGTCACATATCTTAGTATGTCAATGTAGGATGCTGGCTCTCTATATAGTGTACTAATATGAAGTACACTGTGCAGAGAGTCCAGTGGGTCCCTTACTGGTACACAGAGGTTAAAGTAGATAATACTAGTGCTTTTTTGTGGTCGTGTGGGCAAGAAGTTAGGCTTATCAGATGGTAGTGCTAAGCATTTGTTGCACTCACGGAGGCAATCAGTGAAACACACACTCAAGAATAAATCTGAGACCAATTTCTAAAAATAACATTGATTTTTATGCATTTTTTAAGATCAAGAACTTTGATCTACGGTAAGTACTTTAGGAGTTATGATTTTTGAGAGTTTGGAAAATATATCACTTTCGTGTGCAATTTCGCACCATTGAAGTCAATGGGGATAAGCAGAAAAATGTCCCCCCCACACACCGGCTGGCACCAGGTATACATATTGGACCTCCAGATCAACTCTTCAGAACACTTCTGGACCTGTGGAAGTCACAGAAGAAGGACTACCCTACTGCAATAGGACTGCCCTGCGTCTTGAACAACTGCCTTGCTGTCTGAAAAGGAAGACTGAACTTGCTTGCCTTCGTCCCAGGCTAACCAGTGTGACTCCAAGGGTCAGTTGGCTTACCTCCTGTGTGAGCTACAGGGATGCAACAAGCTTCAGAGGTCTCCATGCAACTACCCAGGTGACCTGCTGCACCGGAACTGCCTGATAATTGTGGCTGGTCTCTGCTGGAGTGAGTCCTGATCCCCAGGAGGTGCCCACCCACCAGGTCCTGGACCCATGATTGGCATCAGAGTATACTTCTAGCAGCTCGATGCAGGACCTCGCATCGCAGTCCCTTGCAGCTCTGGATCCGAGGCATCATTGGAAACAACACAGAACAACGCAAAACGATGCAGGACCTTGCGCCAAGCCCTCGCAGCTCCCGATGGGAACCGATGCAGAACATTGCAACTCAATGCTGGACTTCACATTGTACCCTTCCAGTACAAAATTCCATGCTTAGACTAACTTTAACCCTTTTCCCTCTTTGTATGTGTGCTGCAAAGTGCAGCACATGTACAAAGTCGAAAAAAGGAGAAATGAAAGCATTTCTCCTTCCTTGCTCCTACTTCAAAAGTGTGCACTTTTCTGATGCTAAACCCTGTCTACTTTATTTAGTAAATGTGGTTTAGCGTCAGATGCCTTGTGTGGTGTCATGGAAACGCCCATGCTCCACCGATAGTACGCCCCCTTGGTGCTAAGTAATGCAAAGTAGTGCTATGCGCTGCTTTGCGTTATTTTCACGTTATTTCCAGAGCTAAACAAGTTTAGCGCTGGACAGTAAATCGGAAAAATAAATTGTGCCGATTTGCATCACTTTTGTGATGCAAACACAATGTAAAATCTTAGTAAATCTCCCCCGTATCTTCTATAGGAAAAGCAACCACCAATTTCACTGGGAAGAAATCAGTATTAATGTAGAAATAATGGTGCTGAAGGATAGTGAAGCCTTGAAGCAAAGAGACAGAAGTAGAACAAGTAAAGCACAAGCCTTAGAAACATATCTTTAATAGGTAAGAAACCTTAACTCAGTAACCTACTAATTTAGATTTTATTCATTTCAAGGGATTCGCTAATGATAGAGAAAAGTCTGATAGCACAGTCATTCTTTCTTTTAATCAGATAATATTAATTGTGGCATTATTGCCCACAGCAAGTTGAATTCATAAAACAGAGCAGAAACTGCGAGAATTGAGTATTCACTGCAAAGCACCAATCAATGAAAATGCAATCCTGCCTTTATGAACGTCAAAAACGAAAATTTAATTCTGACACATCTGATGGATTGTAAAGTGAAAGTGTAATTGTATTAAAAAAATAGAGAAAATCACACATGGTTTCCGTGTAATTGAACATGGGGACAGACATACAGGTCTACTATTTAAAATATTAATTTGAATCAGCCAGTCAGTCACACATCTTTATTTGGTTCAAGAGAACCATAGAAGTAGACAGGATAAATGTTAAAAAACAGGTCACAGTGCAAAAGCATAAAATAAAATTGAATATTTTTTACAGCATTTTATTACAATAGAATACCATATGATTAAGAAAAGCATGAGAAAGCTAAAACCTCTAAATAGTCCACAAAAGGTCACATAAAGGGTCCGCCAAGTTGCTCGGGTGTCAGTCAGGAAAAAATGTCAGATGAATTATCATTTGGTTTTACTTGGGGCTGCGTAAAACTGTAATGGCAAAAAACATACCACTTGAGCAAAACATATTATAATGAGCTACACACATAAAACTTGTAAAAAGGAATCAATTATAAAGGATACATAACGAAGTTAAAAGGCTCAATAATTAAATTCAGTACAAAGTTCATAATGTTAAAAATGGTGCAGTTATGTTGAGCCAATTCTATTTCTGGGAATTTCTGATTTTCAAAGCCCCACGGATAAAACTAGTAATAGCAAAGCAACAATATTTTGATTCTAGTTGTAAAAGACAAGATAAGCTGGCATTATAACTTCTAACACCGAATGACAGCCGAATGGGTAGTAAAAAAGACTTTCTGGGTTGGGAATAAAACCTGGCGAAAAACACAAAATGGACAAGAGATTGTTTTGCGATGCCATCACAGGGACAAAGGGGTAAACTGTGAAACCATGAACCCTGTTAGGGGTGAGCTAACAGAAAGTGGACTGTGCCTAATCTAAAACGGGTAAGGTAGACCCTATGTTCTGTATTAGTGACCCAAAGGAGATAACGTTCAACCCCGCCTCTTGTTTGAAACCTAAATAGCGCGAAGTTGAGGCTAAAAAATGTTGGTTGCAAAATCTCCACTGGGTTCTATGATGGTATAAAGCTGTTTTTGTCTCATCTTTTGCACTTCATTACAATGAATCATATACTTTAAATATTTGCGGCATAATTTATTAATTCTGACAAATCCTTTTCGAGAAAAACAATAGAAGATGCTTGATCAACAATGAACACAAAGGATCAACTATGCTGAGTCAGATTAGGACACGGACCACCAGAATAAGAAATCGGCGTCTGTTAACAAATTATTGACACTCAGAACAGGATTGGAGCTTTCGTCAGCACCAGCACTAAGACCAGAGTGCAAACACCTGACTTACCTCCTATCACACCACATAGCCTTACAGATAGCAACACTTATACAAAGTCAAAGAAAATGCCTCAAACTATTTCATGTAAGTTTGCTGAACATATTTTATTCTACCTCCTGTCCAGTGCCCTCAAGAAAGTCATACGAAGACATCTTAGCTGATTATTTAAAGAAAATCATGTAATCAGCAATGCAACGTGGCTTGCTCCTTTTACTCTTAAATTGACTCATATCACAATAAACTATTTTGGTGTTTCTGTATGACACCTGTGATATGGACTCGGACCAATGTGATTAATTATTTAACTTAAAGGGGTAGGAGGCTCATCCTCAAATTGTTGCCAAAAAGTTCACCCATCTTTGCAGTATTATTCATTTTTTTGTTTTTTCCTAATAATTGTACAGTTATTATTGCAGAAAATAGTCACAAAAGGGAAAATGGGGTTTAAGATACATTGATTGAGAGTGCCGAAAAATACCTAAAAATAAAATACAAGCTTTTCATTTGCGGAGGATCCTCCTGTAATATCCCTTACCTTTGCTGTCCCCATGCCCCATAATGATTGAATGATTTTAGCAATATATAATGAACATTTCTTAAAGTGGGTGTCCCTGCACGTTGATAAATGTGTTATTGTTTGTGGTGTTCAATAGGTGTGGTTAACTACATAGGATGCAATTTATCATATGAGAATAGAATTGTACCCTCTACGTTGATCTACCACTACATAGAATATATTCTCAATACCACTAATGATGTACTTACCTCACAATGTAGTGGTAGGCCATGAAATGTGTTAGAGAAGGTGTCATTACTTGTGTGGCCTGCGCAAGTAATGGGTCTACATTTGTCCTCATTTGGGAAGCAAACACCCCATTGTAGCGCTTGACTCTCATAGTGAGCGTTGCAGAGAAGCCCAAGGCCTGCTCAAGGGAGGTGGTGTGGGCTGGTAATCACCATTCACAGATACACAATAATAACACTCAATAAAAGATTGCCCAGTCTGCGCCTTTACTTTTGAAAAAGGAAAATGTACATTTATTGCACACACACTACTCAATAATATGCAGCAATTTGCAAATATATATATGCTGATTGAAATACTTCTTGATGACATTGCATAATCATTTTTACCCGTCCCAAAGGGAGATCTAGATCCAATAAACCACATGTGTAAACATTCACTTGCATTAAAATGCAATAATTGAGCATGACCTAGGGTGAGAGCACTTAATACTGTCAAAAAGCATGGCTGTCAATCTCATTGTTTAAATAAAGCATTTGCAAGAATAGTGTAGATGCATGTTGGAGTGGCTGGTGAATTCAGCATAACTTTTAGAATAAATAACTCAATTCAAATGTTGCATTTATAATCACAACATGTGCAATTATATCCCTCACCCCTAGCAATTTACAGTTGTACCCAACTTAGGGTGGAGTACTCTGGAATTCTTTTGGGGGAAGGTTGTGCTGCTGCTGCTGCAGCTCCCCTCACATTTAAGGAAGGGTTTGGTGGTAACCTTGTTCTCCTGAGCCCACCACGAGCCAAAATGAGCAGTGTTTTTAAAGAAAGAAATGTACGAGCCCCGCAGAGCATTATGGGGTACTCCTTGGAGCTTTAATGAACTTTATAGTAGCGGCTCTCCCGCTGCGCAGGGGAGAGCCACTCTTTCTTTTCCTTTGTTTTCTTTTTCATGGTTTTAGCGGCCTCTCGCCACGTCCATTGTCTTCAGGGTGCCCAGTCCCACCCAGGCACCCCACGTGCATGCTTTTTTGTCAGAGGGGCAGCTTGGTGAGCCCATCCAAGGCTGCCCCCAGCAGGTATTTTGACCTGGCGTTGAGGATTTGGGAATTGTATACTGTTCATGCCCAGTAGGTGCTGGGTGTGCTGCTGTCAACCAGCGGATGAAAGAAACTAGGCACCTTAGACCTGTCATGGTCGAAAGGATAATGCAATTCGCTTTAATTACCTGGATTGTCAGAGGGATGGACTCTGCTGGCAAGCGGTACAAAATCCTTTCCTTCCTGAAGCACAGAGGTGTGAATATGGCCCTCCTCCAGGAGACCCACTTGAAGGGGCCCGAAATATCCAGGCTGCATAGGCGGTGGAAAGGTCGGGTCAATGCGACAGGGTATTCTGCCTGCTCTAGAAGGGCGTTAATTTGGGTCAGACTGGAGATCCCTATAAAGGTCACATAAACACGTATGTATGATGACAGGCACTATGTTATTGTGGTGGGGAGGCTTAAAGGGCTACAAATACTGATTGGCAGCCTTTATGATACAAATGTGGCCAGGAGTAGTACTTCCCCTAGCTATGCTGAATCGCCTTTGATGACACTGATGCACAGATTTTGCTGGGGGGTGACTGCAACTGTGTCGACACAACTCTTCACAGATTCACTTCCACATTGGTGGACTCCCCCGTGGGGAGAACAGCACAAGGTCTCTGCGATGGGCAGGGATGCTAGGCCCTAGATTTGTATGGCAGGACAGAAATTTGAGACAGAGGGAGTACTCTTTCCCCCCCCAGTGCATGGCTTACATGAACGCTGTGGGCAACTGGGTTGTTGGGTGACTAGGGTGTGGGACCTAGTCAAGCAACAGCCACAATCCATTGCAGGGTGAACTACAAAAAGTCACTAAATCATCCTGTGCTTATCCCTGGGTAGCTTGGCACAAAAAGTAGTCAGGCTTAACTTACAGGAAAAGTGTAAATTATTTATGCAGCACACAGACAGCAATAAAGTGAAAAAACAACAGAAGAAAAATCCCAAACCAATTTGGAAAAATAAAGTGAATTTTAATAAATTATTTGACACCAAAATGATCAAAATCCTATCAGTAGAACCTGATTTATGCATTTGTAAAGGTGTAAGTGAAAATTAAAACCTAAATGATCAAAGCGCCAACCACGGACATCTATTTTCATGAGACCAGGTCAAAGTAAAAAAATATGGCCAACCGCGACGGAGCGTGGTTCGGATAAAGAATGTGGATTGGGCCCGGTCAGAGCTTTCTTTCAGACTTAGAAGAAATTTGAAGAAAAAGTGTCTGAGAATGTAAAGTTCAGCAGAGTAAGGCTGCAAGGGGTGTCCAAGGACGGAGCGTCATTGTCAGATAGCCTTGGGTCGAGGCTGCAGTGAAGATTTCTCCATTTGGACTTAGTCGCCGAAATGGAAGTCTAAAATCTCCAGCAGGATGAGGCAGAGGATTGCAGCTAAAGACAGTTCCATGAGGTTGGATACCCCTTTGGCGAAGGACTGCTGAAAAATATTTGCTGCTGTGGAGGAGTAGCTGCAAAGTCAATCTGACCAATGATGCATCCCTGGCGGATAGGGGTCACATTTGGTGCCAGTCTCCTCCTGGTTCTCAGAGAAGTTTTTGGGCAAGTAAGTACTCAGTTTTGAGATTTGGTCTTCCAGGCACCTCTAGCACCACAACAAAGGGTCTAGAATTGGTGGGACACCTCTTGGGGGTTCAGGACTCACACAGACTGAGACCAGGTGCGGGTTCAAGATGGTGGGAGGCTTTTATGTCCCTGTGGCTCTGAACAGGAGGCCAGCAAACTAGCTCTTGGAGTCACTCTGGTAGTCCTGGGTGCAAATGAAGATGTAGGGCTTAAAAGCAGGGCTGGCCTCTAAGGGTTCAAGGCAGGCTCCAGGTAGTAAATTGGCCCTTCCAGGTACAAAAGCAGTCTGGCAGAGTGCACAGCAGGTCACAACAGCAGGCAGTCCTCTGAGAGACCTTCCGCAGGTCCAGCAGTGAACTGAAGAGTTGGTGTCAGAGGTCCCATTTTATTCCCTGGTGCCCTGGTTCTGGGAGGTAGGAGAAGCTTCTAGACAGTGGCTTTGAAGTCCATGGAATTTGCTTCCTCTCCTGCCCTGGCTCCAAGCTGCTGCAGTTACAATGTCAGGCTGTTGGGCCCTTTGTGCGAAGGCAGAACACAGGCTATTCAGTTGGAAGTGGGACTGTGCTCAGCTCTGCCCCCCATCCTGCCAGCAGAGGGCTCATTCAGGCACACATTGGGGCATATTTACAAGCCCCTATCGCCACATGAATGTCACTTTTAATGAAGCTCCTGTGGCGGTAGAAGCTTCGCCTTATTTACAAGGCGGTGTTAACGTGGCTTAATGCCACCTTGTAAATAAGGCACCCCTTCACGCTATAATTACAGTGAAAGGGGTGTACCCATCGCAACACCCATTGATTTTGATGCTGCCCCCTATTTACAAGGGTGGCGTAAATAGGAAGCAGCGCCAAAATTAAGACCAGGGAAAACCTGGTCTTAACATGGCGAAATGAGGAGAAATGCTTTATTTCTCCTTGTTTTTGCTGTTTCTATGTGTGCTACATTGTGCAGCACACATAGAAACAGCAAAACATCATGAATGACTGTTTATGTGCAGGAAGGTGTCCCTTCCTGCACATAAACAATCATTAAAAAAATGACGCCTTGCAACTTCTATGTGTGCTGCACAGTGCAGCACACATGGACGTTACAAATCACCATCTGTGATTATTTATGTGCAGGAAGGGACACCTTCCTGCACATAGACAATCATTCCCTCAATGCAGGCACCATTACACTGGGGTGCAAGGGTGCCTGCATTGGCACTAGGCAGCTGAATTTAGTGCCAGTGCATGGAGAAACGCAGGGGTGCACGTATTATTGTAAATATGGTGCATTCCTGTGTTTCTAAAGTGACGGAGCGTGGCGTTAGCAATTTTGGAGCTAACCCGCTCTCCGCCACTTCATTGTAAATATGCCCCATAGTCCTCTATTGGCAATTGCCTGGGAGGAATTCAAAAAGTCTAACCATCATTTACATCCAGTCATGTGACCCAAGGCAAGCTGCAGGCACAAAGGGCTAAGAGCAGGAAGATGCCAACTTTCTAAAAGTGGTATTTTCAGAATTGCAATAAAAAATCTGACTTTACCATTAAATAAGGTTTTTAGTTATGAATCAAAAGACACCAAACATGACATAGCTACCTGCTCTCAATTGAAAATTAAAGCGTATTAAATGTAATAAGGAATCTCCACAGTTTTTCTATTGGAGGGATAGGCCTCACAGTAGAGAGAAACAAATGTAGGAGTTTTTCCTTACCAGGACATGTAAAGCTTAAAAGTACATATCCAACCCTTGAATCACACAACATCCTGCCCTATGGGCTACCTAGGGTCGACCTTAGACGTATCTTATGTGTAACGAAAGGGGGTTTTAATGCCAAGTCAATGTGGCAGTTTAAAACCGCACTCAGGTTGCAATGGCAGACATGGGACATGTTTTAAGGTGCTGCTTAAGTGGGTGGCACAATAAGTGCTGCTGGCCCACTGGTAGCATTTAATTTATAGGCCTTGGGTATGTGGTATACCACTCTGCAAGCGACTTACAGGTAAATGTAATATGCTAATTGAGTATAAACCAATTTAACCATGTTTTAGGGAGAGAGCACAAGCACTTTAGCACTGGTTAGCAGTGGTAAAGTGCACAGAGCCCTAAGGCTAATAAAAACAAATTCAGCAAAAAGTGGCAGGTAATGGCAAAACATTTGAGGGTGACCCTGCAGAGAGGGGCAAGTTCAACATGCGTCTACATATTATTAGTATTGTGCTCTGCAGGGCTGTACATTTTTAAACCATGATCCCTTCTTGATGGAGTAGCAGTGGGGGGCGTATAGAGCCCATACCAACCTGAAGGCTTACACCTAGCTACCTTCAGTAACCCACTTTCAGGGATCCATTGAATTATATGATTGCGTACTAGTTTGCCACAAATGCATGTTGGGCCTCCCATACTAATGTTGTTTGGGACGCCTTTAAAGCTGTTATCAGTAGGCAATGCCTCAGTCAGTCGGTGGGTGTGAAATGCTAGCTTCGGGTGAAACTAACCAGACTGGAGGGAGCCATTTGACACCTAGAAATTGAGGCTCTGGGCCACCCTGTGGCTCAGCAGGACCCCTAAGAAGAATGAAAGAAACAGTAGTATAGGGTAAACTTCACTCCATAGCGGTGACTATCTGAACACTGCACACATGGGATGAGGGGGAGCTGGTAATCTACTGGTGTGTATACCCAACCAGGGGACAGGGAAAGCCCTATTACACATATAACTGGTCCAACAGGGGAAAGGGTCTACTCCCAAATAGGAATTCACAATGTATTTAGGGGCCATTACAAGGACCTGTACGAGGCCAGTGACCTTGTATCAGGGTAGGTCCTTGATGCGTTTTTGAATATGGTGGGTTTGTTGCCAGTGCCGGTAGGGGAGCAAGAGGTGCTGGGTGCCCACATTGCAAAGCCTGAAATAAGAGGCGCCACAAAGAGGTTAGCTCAAACTAAAATGCCCGGGACAGATGGATTTCCGGCTGAATTTTACCAAACAAATGTCACCTATTTAGTCCCGAGACTGACCGAAATGTATAGTAATGTGCTGTACTGTGGAAACCTTCCAGATATGACCAGGAGGGCCCTCATAGTCCCTATCCCTAAGCCCTTGTGTGGCGCCCTGCATGCGACAAATTATAGTGGCCGAGCAATGATAAATCTGGATTATAAGCTCCTTAGAAAGGTACTAGCAAACCGGTTTCAACCCCACCTCACCACCCTGGTGCATAAGTACCAATCCGGGTTCACTCCTCAGTGCAACACCTCTCACAACATTGAACGCCTCTACTGCATGCTAGATGAAACGGCCAGGGCTCAGTCCCCTGAGGCATTGATATTCTCTGTTGACATACGGAAGGCCTTCAACACATTGCAGTGGGACTACTTACATGACGGAAGGGCTCTGGGACAGGGGTGAAATAAATGGGTTGTACAGCTCTATGCGAATGCAGGGGCACGTGTGTGCATGGGCAGGTGCATCTCAGAACCATCTGGGGTCCACAGAGGCACGCAGCAGGGTTGCCTGCTCCCCCCATGCTGTTCGTGCTAGCGGTAGACCATTTGCTTTTCTGCTGTGGGTGGAGGGACTAGGTAGGAGATCCTGTTGCATGACAGGGAACACATGGTATCGCTATACGTGGACAATATGCTTAGCTTTTTGAGGGTTGCCATGCAGGTATCATATGGAGTGTAGCATTATTAGAAGACTTTGGGTATGTCTCTAGACTATGGGTGAATTGGTGTAAGTCATGTTCCCAAGAGTTTTGGAGCTCCCAGTCAGTGCGGTGTCCTCAAGTACTTGGAGGTCAGAATATACCATGCTGAAAACAGCATTAGAGAGGGCAAACTCAGAGGAGTGATGCACAGCATTTTGAAGGATGCGAGGGCAAACTCAGAGGAATGATGTACAGCATTTTGAAGGATGCTGAAGCTCCCTCTCATGGCCTGCAGAGCACTGGCTAAAATGATCATGTTGCCTATGGTTCTTTACTACTTCATAAACCTATCAATGTGGACACTGAGAGCATGGTTCAGATCCCTCAATGGCTTTCTTCGGGAGCTGATTTGGGGTGGGGTGGGCAGCGCACCTGGGTGTCACTGCACACACTCCAGAGACCGACACAGTCTTGGGGTCCCAGGCTTCGAGCTTTAAGATTTTGCTGCACAGTTGCAGTGGATCACTAGCTGGTTACTGGGGCTCAAGCTGGCTAAACTAGGTGAGTTTGGAACCCTATGTAGAGGGGGGGCGTTGGCGGACAGGATGCTGGGGGGCAGGCTTGATCCCCGTGCTCTCCATATCACTCTTCGGTGCTGGAGGAGGCTTTCCACTATGTGGAACCTGCTCTGCTCTATTCCCCTGGAATACCGTTGTTGGGTTTCCCAACAGCCAGAGAAGACTTTTTCACCACTCAACGGTTGACCTCCTGTGTGGAGGCTGGCGTGGAGATGCTTGGGGACCGCTACTCTAAGTGCTCTCTTCAAATGTTAGAGGAGTTAGAGACTGACAATTGCTTACCAGGCACTCATTTTTTGAGTTATGAGTCGCTGTCACTGGCATTGTGGCGGGTGTATGGGCCACTGGTACTGGAGCACACTATTCGCGATCTTCTACAGATCCTGTTGACCTTTGGTCGGGGTGACCACCTGATCTCCTAGCTATATAAAATGACACTATCCATGAGGATAGAAGACCTAACGACCTTGAGAAACAAATCGGAGACTCTTCTTGGCGGGGCTTTTACTGGGAAGGAATAGGACCAAACCCTTGAACGCTCTTTCACTTTCACTCGCCACATGAGGTTTAAATTCATGCAATTTAATTACTTGCATTGTACTTATCTCATGCCGCGTAGATTGAATGTAATGTTCCACACCACTGACTTGGGCTGTCCCAGATATGCTCTGACAGATGCAGGCTGTCTCCATATAGTGTGTTGCTGCCCGATCATAATATATTTCTGGATGCAGGCCACGACAGACCTGGAATGCACTCTCGGGCACCAAGAGTGCATCTTCTTGGGCTATACTGTAGATGTCCAGAGAAGACAGTGGGCAATAGATTCCTGGACGTAACTCTCGGATTAGCCTGCAGAGATATTGCACACCACTAGTAGTTCTTGCATGGCCCCCCTCAGTAGATGGCCAACTGAAGTAGAGACCTGGGCTCTGGCTGAAGGTACAGCACTACGCGCCGAGGAGTATGGGGAGGTTACGCATGCAGCTGTTTGCAAACATGTGGATGGAGGTAGTCGCTACATTTCTGGATCATGATCCTTAGGCTGAGATTAGCTGGAACAATGATCTGCTGTAGGTGCACACACCTGTCACCATCCACTTACCACTATCCTCAACCTTCTAGAACCCCCTTCTATAACCCCCCTCGAGGGAACCACACCGCTGTCACATTTGTCAGATGCACTAATCTCCACGACAATTAACACTGAGCAAAGTTTTATGTTACCAGTTAAGTTACAATTTTCATTTTTCTTTACTTGGTAGAGACGGAAAAAATGCTGACCACACAACACTTACCGTGCAAGCTAAACGAATGAATATTATTATACTAAGGTGCCGACATCCTATAACAGGACGAATGATACACACTGATATTGACGCAGAAGCATGTTATGAGCTGCAACATGTAAACAAGTTGTTCTAATGTTCTGGGTTCATGCAGTGTACTTCAGCTGCTAAACAAGAAGTGTACAACAAATATATGAAAAAACAAAAAAGAACGTTTAAAAAAACAAGTGAATTAATGTGTACTTTTTAAAAAGTTGTTCTGCTTTTATGATCTTAGTGCAGACTAGACACAACTTTGTCATTCGGCTGTTTGCTCGGTTGCTGGGTGTCAGCATGTGGATCAATATTTGGCATAATCAGTACCTCCCTCTATCATTGCTTGTTAGACCAAATGCAAGTGTTTGGTCTGCTCAATTTAGCAATTTAGAGTTTGTCTGAGAAATTAAAGAGGCGAGGGGCATTGCACTGGTGGCAGAATGAATACAACTTCCTGCACTTGGTGACTTCATAGTCTTTCTGTAAGATAAATTCAATGACACATTGTTCTGTCGGTTCTGGCACGCTGCCACACAATAGCAGCTCTTGTGTGAAGCTGAGCTAGTACTGAGGAAAAAAAGAGAAAACAATAGCATCGAATGTAATAGATAAAACATGTCAAGAACGAAAAAGAACTTAAATACCCACTTTTATAGCTGTACATGAAAGGGTATTCAAATTGATGATATGGAAAAGCAAAATATTGTTCAGAGCTGAAAAGGGTATGAAAAGAGTCTGACTTTCTAAGTGGATAGACTGAAAGGGGATACTATCTTTCAATGTTGGCCTGAAGAATACTTATTCTTTACTTTGCCCTTCAAGGTAGTGTTTTCTCAAGATCTCGTATTCTTTGAACAAATGCATTCTGAAAATACTAAAGGCTCTAGGAGACACCGTATGAATAGAAGAGGCCTGGATAAAAAATAGTTTTATTTAAGTTTCAAGCATTTTGCATATATTTTTTCGTTGAAGACTCGGGTACAAAATGTCTATTGGGACACGTGAAGCTGGTCGTGTGCTGTAGCCGCACTCTCTGAGCCAGCAACATTCGCTACTGTATGGAAAATACAGAGGGCAGGGATCTTTTGTGACTTTAGCACACAATTGCATAGCCAGTGTATACTTTTCATGCAGGCAAAATCCCCAAAGTAGTTTGTGTATTCCATGCAAAACATATTGTGCATGTAAAAATTTTATTTCTCATACTTACTGTGGGGATCTTGCTTATGTACTATGGCAGTCACAGCACTAGCGCATTTCAGCCGCAATACATAAGACACATACTCTTAGTATAATACTCTGGATGTAAGTCCCCGAGCGGTCCTCGCCCCTTTATTTTTATAACATCTGGCCACGCCTGGCAAGAGGGTGTTACAGGGTGCGGCTTCCGGGTCACCTCGGCATCACTCTTGCAGTGCTGAGGCTATTACATCCCTCCCCAACTTGGCGTTGATCGGCATCTGAGTGCTTGGCACGCAAAGTCCCCCAGTCTCTGACTTGGCAATGGATTTGGCCTCAGGTTGTAACGCTGAGGGTGGGAGCGACTGCTACCGACCCTATCACTCGACTCTTGCTGGAGGTTGATGTCCATGCCGAGGCTGACCTCTGGTGAATCGACCTGAGGACTAGCAAGGGAACTTCCTTCTGAGTCAGGCTGCAGATTCAGGCTGCCCCAGTCACTTTTGGCCTTTTCAGACAGGGTGATTTCTTGGTTAGGGTGGTCTACTCTCCCGAACCACAAAACATTCCTGTTACCAACTTCTCTCCCCTGCTTGGCAGAGACCATGGTTCCATTCACGCGTAAGGCTGTCCAAGTGCCTGGTTCGAAGGGTGTCCGGAATTTCCCCCTGGCTCGTTGATTTCATATCAACACCAGATCCCCTGGTAGGAGCTGTCGGGACTTGGCACATCGTTTCAGGCTGACGCGTTCATTGGTCCGGATACGCCAGGCTTGGGTATTTGCTGATTCATATGGCATAGGCGTCCACTGGCTGGACACAGGGATGGTATCCAGCCGATGCCATTGGGCATTAAAGACCACAGGGACCGTTGCAAGGTGCAGTGCGTTTTCCTCGGTATTCTCGCAGGAACTGGTGCAGACTTGTCTCAGGATTGGTGCCTTCCACCACCGCAATTCGTAGCGCCTTGTTCAGCGTGCGCATGAAGCGCTCAGCTTCACCATTGGCCTGGGGCCACTGCGGGGTGATGCCCCTGTGTCTTATGCCGAGAGATGTGAGTAGGTCTTTGAAGTCAGCTCCTTGGAACGGTGGTCTGTTGTTGGTCTTTATCTCTTGGGGAAGTCCCAATAAAGCAAAAGTCTTTTCCAGCACCGGGGCGAAGTTCATGAACGCTGTAGACTCTATCACCTTGACTATTGGGTATTTGGAATAGCTGTCCATCATCACTGCTGTGATCCTTCCATCTGGGAAGCTCCCAAAGTCTAGGTTTAGCTGGGACCAGGGAAATGTGCATGGTTTCTTGGTGATGATGGGCGCTGGAGTCTCTTGACTACTCGTTATCTGGCATGATGGACATCGTTGCATGAAATCATCCACGGCGGCTTCCAGCCCCGGGAACAAGATCTTCTCTCTCATCTGAGATTTCATTTGGACGGTCCCTTGAAGGCCCCCGTGGTTGAGGGCCGCCACACGGGCTTGTAGATTTTCAGGGATTACAATGTGAGAACCCCATAGTACTAGACCTTCTGCCGTAGCCCTCAGGTCGTCATGCACCCTCCACATCTTTCCAAGGTGCTCCTTATCGGGGCCACATCAGTTGTTGGTTTCTCTCAGGAAGTTGTGCCATGAGCCTTGCTACAGGGCCTCCATGATTCTAGTCATGACTGGATCACTCCTAGTCGCTTTGCTGATTTCCTTGATGGTGAGCACGTGGGGACATGTTACTTGGGACACCATGTTTACATAGTCCTCTGTGGTGTTAGCATTGTCGGTGTCACCTTCCGTCGGAATTGGCGGGTGCCGGTAAAGAACATCAGACGGGTTCTTCAACCCTGGTCTGTATATTAGTTACCTTTTGGAAGTGTTGCAACTGGATCGTCCAGCATTCAATTCACGGTGCAGGGTGTGGTGCTGTGCCTCGGAATAGGGGAACAAGTGGCTGGTGGTCGGTGACTTCACAGAATGGGTGTCCACTGATGTAGAGGTGGAAGTGGCCGCATGCCCACTTAATTGCAAGTGCCTCCCTCTCAATTTGAGAGTACCGTCCTTCTGTTGGCGTGAGGACTTTGCTGGAGAATGCAAGGGGTGTCCATTTCCTGGCTCCATTTCTTGGGTGATCACTGCTCCCAGGCCTACAGGACTGGTATCAACCAGCAGTTCAGTGTTTCTCATTGCTTTGTAGTAAGTCACAGTGGTCTTGCTGAGCAGGGCTTCTTTGATGTTCAAAAATGCTTCTTCTCGGTCCCACTTCCATGCAACGTCTTTCTTGGTTAGGGCCCAGAGGGGTTCTGCCACAGTGGCTAGATAGGGAATGAACAGTCCGCAGTACATGGCCATTCCCAGGAAGCTGCACACTTCAGACTCAGTGGTCGGAGCTGTTGATTGCTTGAGGGCGTGGTACTTGTGAGAGTCTACTTGAACTCCTTCCTGATTGAACACATAGCCAAAGAACTCGATGGAGTTCTGAAAGAATGAGCACTTGTCCTTAGGAAGCATGACACCATGGTCGGACAGTCGTTTCAACACTGCTCTGAGGTGTCTGTGATGTTCTTCGATGGATGATGAATGAATTAAGATGTCTTCACTGACATTCAATACCCCTTGCATCGCATCTTGAAAAACGTCTGCTGCTGCCAAAATTCCAAAGTTCAGCCATTTGTATCGGCGTAGTCCTAGATGCGCCAAGAATGTCGTTATGTAACGGCTTGCCTCCGCTAGCATTAGTTGGTGATACCCAGTTTTGAGGTCCAGCTTTGAGAACCATTGCGAGCCGTTGAGGTCGGCTATTATGTCGTACATTTTGGGCATTATGCGTCTCTCTCTTTTATACCCACGGTGTCGGACCAGAAACTTTCTCTATTTCCCCTTGTTGTTCGAGTTTGTGTAGCTCTTATTCAGGTGAAATACTATTCGTCAGTGCCGGAGGGCTACTGGCTTGACTGATTTATCAATATGCAGCTTGACAGGGGGTGCCTTCGAACACCCGAGTCCTGTGAAGAGGTGAGGACACAGGTCTAGTATCTCATCCATCTGGAAGGTTTTTACGGCATATGCAAAGGTGACTAGACCTAGGTCTTCTGCGGTGTGGCTTCCCAACAGGGTATCTGCCTTTCGCTCTTAGATGGACAGTCATTTTGCCTTTTAGAGGTAATGGTGTCTGGCTTCCATACGTAAATATCTTGACGTTAGTTGGGGACAGCAAAGGGCGCAGATGGAGTTGCCGGTATTGCTGGATCCCCATTACATTGACAGAGGCGCCTGTGTTAATAAGGGCTTTGACACTAAATCCTGCTACTTCAACCATGCAAGTTGGTTGTGGACACCTACGTCGCTTGAGGTCACCTGCAAATGAGATGAGGAATATTTCTTCTTCGTCATGTTTTGGATGCCCCCTGGGGTCTGGGTCTTCCAGAGACAGTTGTCGCATGGACTTCAAAGGTGGCCGTCTGCCTCGTGCGCTCCTGTGTCTTGGCCCCCCTCTGCATGCGGTGGCAAAATGGTAGAGGGTGCCGCACTTGGAGCATGTTCGTCCTTGGGCTGGGTATTCTTTAAGGGGGTGTTCTTCTCTCCCACAGTATCCGCATTGGGATATGGATGGGGGATTGGCCATTTTGTTGTTGCCGGTTCCCTCTTCCATGTGTAAGGACTCTGTCAGCGCGCAAAAGTTTTACTGTCATGGGTCTTTCCAGGTGATGTGTGATGGGGATGTCCATTTCTGTCGCTCTGGCGTTGGATAGGTCATAGGACCGTGCCAGGATAAGGATGCCAGGATAAGGATATCTTCCAAGGGGATGTTAGGTTGGCGTAGGATGCGGCCTCTCAGTGTTTTGTTCCGGCAGCCTTGTATGATTTGCACTCTCACCTCTTTGGGCTGGTCGTCAGCTGTGCAAGTGTTGGCCAGTTCTTGCAAGCATTTGCAGAAGGTGGCCATGGACTCACCTTCCTGTTGGCGGGCTTGGCGGAGTTTGAAACACTTGTAGTCCAGGTTGAGCTGTGGGTCAAAGTGAGCATTGAGTGCTCTGATGGCTTCATCATGGTCGTTTGCCGCTCCTGTTTTGGGTAGGTGCACGCAAAGTTTGTAGATATCTTCCCCAGCGTAATGGGATCTCTTTAACATGCCGTCTGTCTCTCGGGTCACAACGAAATAGTTGTTCAGTCGCCCATTCCATGTTTTCCAGCTGGGAGATGCAGGTGGCGGGGTCCGCCAGTTCACTGAGCGGTGTCAGCGCACTGACTTGTGTGTGCTGGGTAGTAGGAGGGCCAGGAGGCTGTGCCTGCTGAGGACCAGTGTTGACTTCTTCATCTGCCATGTCTGTGAGAGGGTGCGGATGCCGTGTGCGGGGTGGAGTGGCATACTCACCGGTCTGATGCAGAAGATTTGTTGCAGTCCCCCCTTAATGAGGGTCTTCAACAGTTGTCCTTTGTAGCAGCTCGTGCTTGTTTTTTTTGTTTTTTTCTCTGGGGCACCTGGCTTCCAGTATCTGGATTGTGGAGAGGGTGTGGTATTCCAGGCAGCTGTCTAGCAGCTAATCTGGCGAGTCTTTATGTCTTTTGTTTTATATACTGTCACTTCCTTTTCTTTAATTTTAGTGTGTTGTTGTTTTTTTTTGTTTGTTTTTTTTCTTTTCCCCACTGTCTTCTATCTTTCCGATATTGGCCTCAGTGTCCCTTTTGTGTGCCTCACCCTTGCTGGCAGAAGCTAAGGTTCTAGCGGGCGTAGCAGGCATCAGGCCCCTGGGGCCTCCGGGAGGAGGTTTAGCAGATTACACTTGTTGGACCGTAACAAAGGATGCAGCTGGGGGAGGGGCAGCGAGCACAAACAGATTCCTCAGCTAGCTGGACGTGCGCCCATGTCACCCGGATTGTAGCCGCCTCTGTTGGAGCAGCAGAGCTCCTGCGAGAGGAGGATGACGCCGTGTAGCGAGGACTGCGCTGAGGATGCTGCCGATCAAGGTGGTCCTACTGCGCAGTGGCACCTGCGCCAAAGGTAGGCACGGACCGGCATTCCATGCAGATTTGAGGTGTCTGCACCTGGTTGCTGCCGGATGGATGTATGGAGTCACCACCCTCGTCGGCAGTGTGGGGATCTTGTTTATGTTCTATGGCGGTCACATCACTTGCAAGTCGCAGCCGCAATACACAAGACACGTCTCTTAGTATAGTAATTTGGGCAGAAGACCCCGAGCGGTCCTCACCCCTTTATTATATAACATCTGGCCAGAGGGAGTTACAGGGTGCGGCTTCCAGGTCACCTCAGCACCACTCTTGTGGTGCTGAGATCATTACACTTACTATCTCTCAAGGTCCAGAGATGATTCTCTAGAATGCATGCACTGTGGGCCAATTCTCAAAACCATTTACATGTCTAATTTTGACAGCCATGAACAGTTAGATTTTTTTATGAGTTCAAACCAACTTTCGCTTCTCTCAAAAATTGGTTTTGCACTCGTATACAGATTTATTTATGCAAGTATTCTCAAATACAAAAAATAATTTGCAAAAATCCTTCGGAACCATGCTTTGAAAATCAAGAAACAAAAGGCTTTGAATACCCACTTGATGTGTATTAATCTCTTATAAAAGTTACCGACTGTAGTTATTTTAGGGTCGCTCAAAATATCGACTGATATTTGAATGTGTTCATTGTAATTTTCCAAAATCTAGAGCTTCAGAAAATGCAATTAATTATGCTAAATTGTATTTGAAAGAATGAAGTGAGCCTTTGTTGCATATAAAGTTGCCATTTATCTGGTAAGTTAATTTTCTCATTAACATGAACCAATGATACTTCTTGCAACACTTAAACATGCACAGCTGCTACCAACACATTTTACCCCTTTGGGCTGCTCAGCTTGGGGCTTTATCAAGGCTAATCTGTATGTTTGTACATGGCACAATTTCAAGTTATATAATACTTTTCTATACTAAAGTTTCATACCTGCGAAAGTGAGAATAGCAAAAAAATCGCAGAAGCCATACATAAATAACAACATGGGTATGCATACATTGGCTTTAATTTTCTACAGTGCTTGTGTTTCTGACTTTAAGTTGTTCGACTATGAGTGGATGCTAAATCACGGTACTGTATCAAAAATTCCTGACTACTGCATATTAAGCTTGAAAAATACATTTAGGAAACGTCCTACTTATGTACGGAAAGAGGCAGAGTGGCGTATAAAAGGTAAATAATTATAAAGTGAGTAATAATGTAAAATGTACTTGTTAAGGGTGTGGGTACGTACGTTATGCGGCTTGGTAAGTAGAGTCCATGCCAGCAGGCCGATGTATTTCATCAGGATGTGGGCACCGTATCAGAGTAATGTTCCTCTTGTATCATAGCCCCCATGCAGGATGTTTGATTTTGGGATATACTTACAACAGAACGCAGTTTGAGGATTGAATGCAAAAATGCAATCGCTACCTCGAATATATCAAAATTCCATTAGTCAAAATATAGAAATGGGTCCTTATATTGGCTACACATATCTTAACCCCTTGACCGCGATCAGAATTCCGCTCGTGTGCTGGACATTCCGATCGCGGGTGTGGTCGTGACGAGCTCAGCTCGTCATGCGCACAGCGCTACCGCGCAGCATGACGAGCTGAGCTCATCTCGCGCATCGAAGGGGTTAATATGTCAATGTAGGATGATCTATGAGATCGGGTGAGTTTCTTGAACTTGACCCTTGCTCTTTATAAATATGTGAACTGAGATGTGTTTATTTTTACACACCGAATAACATTAGTACAGCGCCTCTCTCTTCTTACAAATTACGAAAAGAGAATGATTAAATAGCGCAAGGCACTTTGATTCTCCCACTATATGGTCAAATCAAAAAGATTTTTGTGTGTTGTGTTATGTCTCCTTACAGGTGGACGAACCTTTTGAACCAAACGCCACACTGAGGATAAGTATATCCATACGGCGTTTTTGAAAGAACTAATAGCTCTTTTTATCTTGTTGATATTTACAGGGAGGGACTTATCATTGTGGTTTGCCTGAAGAAAGCCGTGGACCCATAGGGCCATTCACAGGCTGAAACATGTTGGCAATGAGGATAGGGTCATAGGACCATTGCATCCTTGGGACACCCTACTATTTGTTTTTAATATCCTTCATTACTCCATATTAAAGGGATACCTTGAGTTTTTGGAGGATTTTTAAACCTTTAACCCCCCTGGCCTTTTCTGCTAAGCGCTCCCTGAAAAACGGTTGAGCCCACCCTGGCCTTTAGGAGCCAGGGTGAACCCGATGATGAAGCATGACACTATTAGAGTGTGTGAGGGTTACTATAAAAAGAGGAATTGCTCCCAATCTTGGTAGAGATATATGATCAGACCTCCGGAGAAAAGAATTGTGCCGTTATTTGATATTCCAGTTGTCTATATTAGTTTCCTTTGGGCGGGATACTGCTTGTTATTTATTATAAGCTGGGAGGACGTATCCCCTTCCTCCGACTTCCAGTGCGTGGAAGTACCTCTCCACCCTTCAGGCCTTTGGCCAGTATTGTATAACACAGAGATATGTGCCATGTCAACTCTTCGGTTTTCTCTGCATCAAGACATGCTGTGGCAGCTTGCATGGTCTTGGTGAGGGGACTCTGGAATGGCACAATCCGTGCTGCTGCCCCAGTTGACCTTCTTCAGTACCCATACCCTAGATACCAGGGTGTTAGATTTGGGGGTCTCTAGTTGGCAGAGGTAGGTACCTTTGACCAAATAGGGACCCTTGCGTCTAGTCAGGGTAAGGGCGTACACTCCTAAAATAACCCCTGATCACCCCCTTGGTAGCTTGGCACGAGCAGACAGGCTTATCTCAGAGGCAGTGTGTAAAGCATTTGTGAACACATACGGTAATCAAGTGACAACGCTACAGATGGACACCACACCAGATGTATATTAAAAATAAGTATCTTTTATATAGATTTAACACAAGACCATAAACGACAAAAATCCACAATACTGTACTTCAAAAATGGTAGAATTAGCTCAGTTCTCTTAAGATGGTAAATGCGACACTTTGAGTTCAATGTACCTTAGGATGCGTAACGCTATACAACGAAAGTGTTGCAGGGAAGGTGATGCGTCGGTTCCTTACACGCAAGAACGGTGATGCATCGGGTCCCTACTGATGCGCAGGGGATGCGTCGGTTCTTCTCTGCGAGGGGAGGTGATGCGTCGGTTTCTTACTGCGCTTTCGTGGCGATGCGACCAGCAACGCCGTGATGCGATGAAGATCCGGTGCAATGAACAAAGATGGCGTCTTCTTCTTGTTGCGACACGATGCGTGCACGCCCGACGGCCGTGCAGCGACTCAACGATTCTTCTGAGCCGCGACAGGCCCTGCGACACACTTCCCGGTGATGCGGCGGCGTCTGATGCAACGTCGGTCCTCTTCTCCGGCGATGCGGGGCGCTTCGGCAACGATGCGTCTGAGCCGCGACAGGCCCTGCGACACACTTCCCGGTGATACGGCGGCGTCTGATGCGACGTCGGTCCTCTTCTCCGGCGATGCGAGGCGCTCCGGCACTGATGCGACAGCTGAGCGGTGACTCAACGATTCTTCTGAGCCACGACAGGCCCTGCGACACGCTTCCCGGTGATGCGGCGGCGTCTGATGCGACATCGGTCCTCTTCTCCGGCGATGCGAGGCGCTTCGGCAACGATGCGACAGCGGCAGCGGCGGCGACACTCTTCTCCGTTGATGCGGCGGCGTCTGATACGACGTCGATCCTCTTCTTCGGCGATGCGAGGTGCTTCGGCTGCGGCGGCGACGCTTCTCCTTCGTGAGTCGCGCTTCCAGCTCCTTGCGACACGCAGTCCCTCAGAAAGTCCAGCTCAGCAGCAGGCACTTTACAGAAAGACTCTTGGGGAGCTGGTTGGTGAAGTCTGTTGTCCCGGAGACTTCAGCAGTAGGCAAGCTCTTTTCTCAAGCCCTTGGAGATCTCTTACAAGTTGATGAAAGTACACACAAAGTTCCTCTCTCCTTTCTTTGGCAGTCAGGCAACCACTGCAGGCCAATCCCCCAAACAGCACTCAGCTTAGGGATAGTCTCTTCCTCAGTTTCTCTTGGTTCCTCTCCTCAGCAAAGGTTTCTTCTTGTTTCCCAAAGTGATCTAAAGTTCTGGGGTTTGGGTCCCCTCTTTTATACACATATTCTCTTTGTTCTCTGGAGGCAGAGAGGCCTTTGCCTAGTCCAAACCAGTTCTGGTCAGTCCTGGAGCACTTTGTTGACAAGACTCCTTCTTTCCTTTCACAGAGTAGGCCAGGGACATCAGACACACCACAGGAGGTGGAGCCAGCATTGTGGAGGGAAGGCACAGCCCTATTCAGGTCCCAGGTGCAACTCCTCCCACCTATCTCCATGCAGATCTCTCTATTTAGCCCTGTGCTGACTCACCCTGTCTCCTGGAGTCCCCCAGCCCCTGTCACTCACAAACCCAGACAAGGAATACACAACCTAGCAGAGGCAGGCTTGGATAGTTAGGCAAGAAAATACCTACTTTCTAAAAGTGGTATTTTCAAACACAGAATGTTAAAACCAACTTCACTAAAAGATGTATTTTATCATTCTGAGTTCAGGCATACTAAATTCGTTTTTCTACCATGTTCCCTGGTTCAGTTAGGATTATAAGCTGTAATAATCAAACTGCCCATTCTGGCCTATGAAGAACAGGTAGCATTGCAATAGTGAACAAGCATTTGCAATGCAATAGGTCTCGCATTTGCAAGAGTTTAAGCTATTGGCGTTGTAAATAACAATTACCCGTTTTTGGAGTGGAGTGGATGTAAGTGGTGTGGTGTGAAAATATGTGGGTTGAATTGGATTGTTAGTTGTGGAATTGTGTGGTGTGTAGTGTATTTGTGTAGTGGAATTATGTGGCATGGTGAACAGATAGGGAGGAGAGCTGCACAGAATAGATGGAAAGGATGGTAGAGAGGGGAAGTGGTGAATGAACTCCAGACAGAGGAGCAGAAAGAGTATGTAAGAAAGAGAGAAGGAAGGGGATAGCAGGCCATAGACTCATAATCAGGGATCTTCTGAGTATGCAGAAGACACCCTAAAAAGAGGAAGAGAGCATGGGTTTGAAATCTTGAAAAGGCACAGTAAAGAAACTGTGCTCGAAGACCTGAAGTGAACCATGTGAGAGAGGCGGGAAGAGTGCATGAGTGAGTGAGAGAAAGGTGTGAGAGAGAGAGAGAGGGGGGATGAGTGGGAGGGATACCCTGGGGGGTGGAGGCGAGAGGTGGACCAGTGCACAGCGCGAGGAGGTATAGGCAGGTAGTATGTAAGCAGGCTGTATAGAGAAGAGACAGGGAGTGTAAGGGAGCGATGAGAGGGTCGCAGTAGAATTGGGAGATTAGAGGGGATAGTGGTAGTGGGAGGGAGAAATGAGAGTGGCAGTGGGTGTATGGGGAAGAGATGACAGGGTTGATGGAAGTGCGAGGTAAAGATGGGTTGTTTTGGAATTGTGGAATATTGCGTTGTGGAATTGTGGTGTGTGAAGTTGTGTAGTGGAAATATGTGGCATGGTGTGCAGTGGAATTATGTGGATATTAATTAAATGGTATTAACTGTCATGGAAATATGTAAAGTGAGATTGTGTTTGATGGACTTAATTATGTGGAATGGTATTGTGCGTTGTGGAGTGGTGCAGGATAGAGAGGAGAGGTGTAGGGAAGAGAGAAGAGGTGCAGGGTAGGGTGCAGAGGTGTAGATTTGAGTGCAGTGGGTGGGGTGCAGTGATGCAGATTAGATTAGAGTGGAGTTGATTGGAGTGATGCAGAGTAGAGTGGCATAGAGTGCCGTAGAGTTGAGTGCATTGGCGAGAGTGCAGTGCCGCAGAATACAGTGGTGCAGTGGCACAGAGTGCATAGTAGAGTGGGGTAGAGTGTACTGAATCCCATCGATCCTTGAAGCAGGAATTAGAAAATCATTTGAATAAGTAATTTCACTGTAGAAGGATGGAAGGCAGAGTCGGCCCCTTTTGCTGCACATTTATGACCTGAAGGTTGAATACAGATGCCTGTGTTGAGTGCATGTATCAGTCGGGGTACCTTAAATGAAGAAAAGAAAAACCTACTCATTTGCAAATCCCTTTTATTGGAAAACAACATTCGCATTGATGGGGACCCGCCAGACGGTCTCTTGCCAGGTGTGAGTGGCTGACCCAGGACTGCAAGTACCAGAATGCAAAGCATAGATGAGCTACTCACAACTGACTTGGTGTGCCTTGACATTCGAGTTCTGCACGTCTGGGGCATTCGTGCAGACAAAGAACTTGGTAACTGGGGACTGGGTCCGATTGGTTTATGACTTAAAGCATCCTTATAAGCAGGAGAAGGGAGATGTCAGAAAAAATAAAACAAGAAAGCATTAAAAAGGTCACCATTGCCTCCCACAAACTGTGCAAAGAAATGTTCGGTCCAGTACTGGAGTAAAAGAAGTGCGTTATGGATGCCCAGGGGTAAGGATCAAGTGCTTGCTCAACAAAACTCCCTACTGAATATTTTAGTTAGTAATGGCTGAGTTCATGACTTGACTTAACTATTACACCATATCCACTGAAGGTCCCGTGGCTGATTTGTTTTCTCAAGGCATCTTCCAAACACAAACTGAGTAAGGTTCAATTATGCTCAGCTAAGAGTCAGTTAAATTATTTTGCAAATAATTCAATAGCACTGTCCATATCTCTTGGAGTGAATTGACTGCTCAATCCGATTCACTTTTGTGTTTTCATTTTGCGTTGTAAGCATAGTCGTGAAAAGACATGGGACCCTAACGTACTTACATTGTGAGACAAGTCAGTGCCTTTTAGAAGCCCATGGGTCTGGGGCTGAGTCATTCACGTGTTGGCAGTATTATATGTGAAGGGGGAAACAACGTTTATAATGGTGCCTTTACCACGCAATGCATTTACCACCAGCATTTATTATGCATGCCTCTACCACAAATGGTAAGTATTGATAAATAATGGTAAGTGTGCTTTTTGTAACCCAAAAAATGTTTTTTTGCTTTTAGCCAATATATTGTTTTAGATTGAGGGCCCGGAATTATCCCCAACAATAAAGTTTTGCAAAAATCATAACAAAAACGAGCATAGGCAAAGCAGAAATGCTGGTGGACAACGCCAGACCAATTGGCTTTGATAGTGCGTGTAATTAATATTGTATATAGATGAGATGGGGAGAGACAGTTTATAAAATCGGCCTTAGAGACAGACAAGTGCAGAAACACCCATCCCTGAGCATCAGGCACCACATGCAGGACACACAAAATGCATCAGACACCATAGCTGCTATTAGAGTGGAAGGCGTTGTTGCAATGAAAGTATAAAATAGTATCCAGCAGCTCGGACTGATAACCAGATGCTGGTGTCCAATTAGCAACAGGAGCATATGGAAGTTTGGACTGAAGTGGATGTATGTGGTGTAATGTGGATTGGAATTATGTGGGTTGGATTGGAATAGTTTGTCGTGGAACTGTGTGGTGTGGAGTGGAGTTGTGGAATTGTGTGTTATGGTGTCCTGTGGAATTATGTGGATAGTAATTATATGGTATTATGCGGAGTGGGATTGTGGGTCATGCAGTGTAATTATTTGTAATTGTATTGTGTGTTGTGGCGTGGCATGTAGTGGAGTTATGTGGTGTGCTGTTGAATTTTGCGGCAGGATGTAGAATTCTGTGGTGTGAATTGGATGTATATGGTGTGTTCAGTTTAATGGTGTGGTTTGGTGTGGAATGGAAATGTGTGGAGTTGAATTATGCTGATTGGAATTATGTGGCATGGTGCGGGGTATATTTATGTGGCATATAGTGGATTTATGTGGTATTGAGTAGAGTGTAATTATGTGGAGTTGAAATATGTGGCTTTGAGTGGCATTATGTGACATGCTTTGGAATGGTATTATGTGGCATGGTGTGGAAATATGTGGCATGGTGTGGAGTGTAAATATGTGGCATGTTGCAAAGTTGAATATATTTTGTGGAGTGTAAATATGTGTTTTGGAATCGAGTGGATATATATATATATATGGAGAGTAAATATGTGGTGTGAAGTGTAATTATGTAGGTTGGAGCGGAATTATGTGTAATGGAATTATCTAGAGTTGAATTGTGTTGTGTGGAGTGTAATTATATGATTTGGAGTGGAATTATGTAGCTGAGTGGTATTATATTAAGTGGAATTTTGTGACATGGAGAGGAATGGAATTATGTGGAGCTTATTTTATTGGTTTGTAATTATGTGGTATGGAGTGGAAGTGTGTAGAGTTGAATTGTGTGGCTTATTATGAGATATTTAAATGCGTTGTGTGCAGTGGATTTATGTGGCGTGGATTTGTGTGTTGTGGCATTGTGTGACACCTTTAGCTAGTTCTGATGCTTTACCCAACTGCGCTATGCATTCTGGAATTTGCAGGCCCATACTTATAATAGGAAAATTGAAACTACAGGCTCCGACAAGCAAAGTGCTACTGAACAGCTGGATTCTGCAGAGAGAGGTGCTGCTGCTGCGGCGTAGTGTGAAGGGTGGGGGTTGCGTGGGGGGGCTTGGGGAGCTGTACGGCCTTGGGGTGGATAGGATACTAGGCAGAGTGGTGTTCTTTTGGCACATGTGGTGCTACTGTAAACGGCGCAAGGGGTGGGGGGTGGAGGTGCGCACTGCATAGGGGATGCGATTATTTAGGAGGATTTAGTGGGAGGGTTGGCTTTCTTGTGTTTTCACAGCTGCCAAAACAGTTTGTGTTAGAAATCATGTTGCGCCTCGGTGCTTACAGGGAGCCTTTTCAGGCGGACTGTAGTCAATGTAGACTGTAAAACGTCAGTGATTGTGCTGTTGAGTTTTGAGGGTATGCAATTGAGGGGACACAGGGGACCACGGCTGGTGCTTTGTGCAGCGTAAAGTGGATCAGGGGAGATTACTCAGTTCACCCCGAGTCAATACTGTGTTATGTGTGGGAATATACCTGGTCTGTTACTGTTGTGGAGGGCGGGCAGTGCAGAGGGGTAAGTAATTCCTGCGGTAGAGGGGTTTGCAGAGTGGTCCCGTGCATGCTGCTGCTTGAGAATGCCTAGTGCTGCTTGCTGCGCAGTGCGGGAATGCCTTGTCAGGGACTGGAGGCTGTATGGAGGAGGGGCAGGGCTGATGGATGTGTATGGTACAGGATTGATGGTTGTGTGGAGTGGGAAGTGAGTATGTGGGTGATGGGGTATCAGGGATGATTATGAGCAAATAGGGGGTACGCAATTCAGGGTGTAAGGGCTAAGGTATGTGTAAGAATGTAGAAGTGTGCGTCTTAAAGTAAAGTGTTAATTAATGGGTTGTAAATGTGGGTGAATGGCTGAAGAAATGTTAATGCAGAACTTACAGGTCGCCAAGAGTGTGGGCAAAGGTAAGAGTGCGCGCCCCGTACATGGCCATACTAATTATGTTGAAAGGGATGTGTAAACAAATGTGCAATTGTGCTTGAAAATGACTGCAGGAGTGTACAAGTGGTCAAATGGGAAGCTGCGGGAAAACGTTATCAGCTCAGGATCACAGTTTGTTCACGTAGGGGTGCCGGATTTGTTGCAGATTTTTGGGTTTCATGCTGGCCAATTAAGACATTGGATGACGTAGTGGTCGTTTTCCTTGACAAGAGTGTGCGACCCTGCGCTCATCAGTGATATGGGTTAATGAGGAGCAAATCATGATATTTGCCCAGGATCACACAGTGCAGTTACGTAGTGATGCTGGAATTGGGCATTCACCCTGTGCAATTCATACATTGGATGGGGTTTCCTAGCTTTCCAGATGGGGATAGAGGGCAAAGAGGAGACTCTGAGGGGGAATAAGGTATTGGGCCTCGTTCCTGAGACAGAGGGGGAGTGTGGGTGTGTGCAGCTGTCGGATCGGGGTTTTCGGGTTGTGCAGGGTTTGGGGTCTGTGCCACTTTGCCTGCTGTACTTTGCGGAGGGTGCTTGTGGCACTGTTTGAGAGTGTTGCCCCTTTGTGATGTGCTAGAGCCGGACTGGGCGGGCAGGTGGGGAAGGGAGACGCGCTCTGGAGCAAGGATCAAAGGAGAGCCTCAAATATGCAGGGATGAAGAGCCAAGGGAACTGAAAGCAGAGGACAGAGGGAACCTTTAATAGAAATAATAGACTGCCCGCAGAGACGTGATGGACCCTCGGAGCCGGCGGCTGCCCTGCATGGGGCAAAACAACCCCGGGCATGTGAAGCTCGCGAACAAAAGTGAAACCTGATTTAAAAACATGAAACTAAACAGTGGTGCACGCGCACCACAGAGGAGCAGGGGAGGGAGCGCGGCAGCGTCAGCGAGGCGAACGCGCGCTGCTGCGCGTGCTAGCCACCAGTGGGAATGGGAGGAGCAAAGGCGGGACATGCGCCCGCCTTTGCCCAATTGCGTGCCGTTTTTTTAAAAAAAATGCACGCTACAGCCAATGCCAGGCTTCAGAAAGCTAACCACACGCACGAGCGTGTGGTTAGCTTTCTAAAGCCCGTACAAGAGGTCTCGCGCTGCGCGAGCAGTGCTGCGTGAGCAGGGCTGCGCACTGCAACGCTAGGCGCGAGACCTAAAAACGAAAATGGCTGTAATTCACAATTAGGACATGCCACACACACCCGGGCATGTCCTACCTTATACTTACAATGCACCCTGCCCTTGGGCCTACCATAGGGGTGACTAATATGCCAAAAAGGGAAGGTTTAGGGACTGGCAAGTGGGTGTACTTGCCCAGTCAACATGGCAGTACCAGACTGCACACAGGCTCTGCAATGGCAGACCTGAGACACACTTTTACAGGCTGCTTCTGTGGGTGGCACAACCAGTGCTGCAAGCCCACCAGCAGCATTGGATTTACAAGCCCTGGGCACACTCAATGCACTGTACTAGGGTCTGACAAGTAAACCAATCCAGCCAATCATGGAGTCACTAATCCATACATCAATTTACCATAGGGAGCACTTGCACTGTGGCACTGAATAGCAGTGGCACAGTGCCCAAAGCATCTATAACCAGCAAAAACACATGAGGCAACAGCAAAAAATGGAAGGGAGACCCCCCACGCCAACAGTGCCAGGTCTAACACAGGGGTACCATTTACTAGGGACTTACAAGAGTGGCTGAATTTGTGCCAGTCGTGGTACAGTTTTGGGAAAGATATCTGGCACTGGGAACCTGGTTAGCAGGGACCCACTGTACTTACATTTCGAAAACACATCAGGCATCAAGCAAAATGTGGAGGTAACCATGGCAAAAGAGACACTTCCCCACAGTCAATAACGGTATGAGATTAACATAAAACTATTTCGAGAAAGTGAAAAATGTGGTTAGATATGAGAAAATAGTATCCTGTTGCTGATGTGTTACGGTTACATAAAAACTTTCATGGTGATTAGTGTCTCGAAAAGTATTTTTCAAAAACAGCATCAGAATTCGATTTTTATTTAAATATTTTCTTTGTAAATTTGCCCCAGAAAGTATATTATCTTTAGATATCCTACATTGCACATCAAGCCCAGCTGTGCAACCACGCAGTGTGTCTCTGTTTCTCTCTTGTTCCATTGCCCTTTCTCCAGGTTTAATTCTAAACTGTGTGTTTAGAGTGTAAGGATAACAGTGAGTTCAGTGCAGTGCGAATGCATACATCACTTCCATTCAACCAGCATTGCAAGTTCTGTGCACCTTTAGACAAAGGGACTATTGGGTACTACAGACCCTTATTCTCCACTGGGATTACTCTTTCATCATAGTAGTCCAGTGTCTTTTTAGCTGGTTCTGTAGAACGCATCAATTTGAAGTTTAAATGCTTACTGTGAGAAACTACCCAGGGGCTATGCTACATAGTCCGTTTTACATATGATGTACAGCTTCTTCAGTGTTTCCTTGCTTTATCTCTGATAGCCAGGGCAGAGAGGCAATTCAATTCAGAAATTCCAAGAGGGGGTATGTGTATTCTCACCACAAACACTGCAGTTAAAGAACAATAAAACAATACATTTAAAGAACTAAAGTTAGTACATGTAAAAAGATGAAAATGTAATAAAATATTATTAAACCTGAAATCCTTGGCATGGTATTGTTTCAAAGTCTTTGCTTTCATCCTCCTGTTTTGCTGAATTTGTTTTTGTTGGTTTTAGGACACTGCTAACCAGTGCTAAAGTTCTTGTGCTCTCTCCTTCAAATCTGGTTAAATTAGCCTACATCCAATTGGCACACTTAATTTATTTGTAGGTCCTTAGTAAATGGTACTACATGTACCCAGGGCATGTAAATTAAATACTACTAGTGGGCCTGCAGCACACATTGTGCCTTCCACTAATGTGCTTTTTAAAACATCTCAGGCCTGCCACTGCATCATGATGTGCAATTATAAAATGCCATTTCGACCAAGCACAACAAACCTTTTCCAGGCCTAAACCTTCCTTTATAATACTTACACGTCACCCCTAAGGTCGGACCAAAAGGCTCCTGGGGCATGGTGTATTGTATTAAAATAATAGGACATGTATACTTAGGTTTTACATGTCCTGGCAATGAAAAACTCCTAAAGTCCTTTTTCACTGTTGTACGGCATATCTCCCCCTTGGCTAGCACTGGGCTACCTTATTACATTTAATAGGTGATGAATTGGGATTGAGGGCAGATAGAGAGATGCAGTTCACACTCAAATGAATTGTAATTTATAATCCTTTTTATCTATAAAGTCGGTCTTCAAGTCACTAAAAAAGCCACAACTTGGCATGCCAGTTGGCCTTTTGTTGTCCCAACCATTTGTGCCTTCTGCTACACATAAAAGAATCAGACACCAGGCCTGCCCTGTCTTTTGTCACCCTAGACAGTTTGGAGCCATGACAAGAGAAGGGGAAAAACTTTCCAGAACCAGTGTTGGGGGAATGACTAGGAGTCCCCCCCCCACACACCGGTTGGCACCAGGTATACATATTGGACCTCCAGATCAACTCTTCAGAACACTTCTGGACCTGTGGAAGTCACAGAAGAAGGAATACCCAGCTGCCAGAGGACTGCCCTGCTTCTTGAAAGACTGCCTTGCTGTCTGAAAAGGAAGATTGGACCTGCTTGCCTTCATCCCAGGCTAATCAGTGTGACTCCAAGGGCAGTTGGCTGACCTCCTGTGTGAGCTACAGGGATGCAACAAGCTTCAGAGGTCTCCATGCAACTACCCAGTTGACCTGTTGCACCAGAACTGCCTGAGGCTTGCTGCTGGTCTCTGCTGGAGTGAGTCCTAATCCCCAAAAGGTGCCCACCCACCAGGTCCTGAACCCATGGTTGGCATCAGAGTATACTCCTCGCAGCTCGATGCAGGACTCGCATCGCAGCCCCTTGCAGCTCCGACATCGAGCAAAGCAAAGCCGAGTATCAATGACATAATGTACAATGCTCAGCTGGACTAACCGGGTCCCTGTATCCTGCCTGAGCTCCATCACGGTCGGCATGAACTTGTGACCTTGTCTAGGTCTGCCGTGACCAGATACCCACAGTTGGCACTTTATGCTTTCGGTGCTATTTTCATTAAAAAAAATCTATATCTCCAGTTTTACTGATAGGATTTTTGTTGTTCAGGTATCAGTTTATTTTTCATAATTTACTAGATTTTCCTAAATTGGTTTGGGATTAGTCTTGGGTTGTGTTTTCACTTTATTGCTGTTTGCATGCTGCTAAAATACTTTACACATTGCCTCTAAGTTAAGCCTGACTGCTTTATGCCAAGCTACCAGAGTGTTAAGCACAGGTTAATTTAGTGACTTTTGTGGTTCACCTTGACTAGGATTGTGGTTGTAGCCTGAGTGGGGCTTTCACCCCCTCAAACAATAACCCAATTTCCTATTTAAGGCAACTTAGAAACAAGTGTTGATCAAACATATATCCAGATGGGTACCCCTGGAGGTTCTATCAGCGGTGGACTCTGAAAATCCAAATACACCTGAAGAATAGTCTTGGTGAAAGGAGAGTTAGAACTGTATTGCATACTCTACAAAGAGTGCAGTACAAGCCTCTTTAGAAGGTTTTACATAACCAGATAGGGAATTCCAAGTTTGATCATGTAAATGTAGATTGTGCCTTTTTGTATAGCCTCATGCCTTTTGAACTGTAGCAACACCCATTACATTACATCCTGCACATAGGAAATGACCAGAGTGTAAACGCCTACCAAAGTAATGGGTGTGGACCAAGCGACACAAGAGGTGTGTTCTCTGACAGTCATCCTCACCTTTTTGCCACTTCCTTGTGTTGCTTACCCTTGATACTTCAAGATGACATTCATAAGTGAGTGAGTAAATGGTAGATCCACATCATTCCTGCAGGACGGTTGAGGGCGCCATAAAGGTTAGTGAATTTTGCAACCTTGTAGTAAGCCAGATATTTCAAATATTTCACACTCCCCATACTTATGCTTTTACTTCAAAGTGATAAAACGTCTGACTCTAACTTCTGATTCGCACAGATCTGTGTCATAAATATCAAGATGAGTGGGGACATCTTTAGTGCTATGCAGTGCATATCTGTCCCCAACTTCAACTTCAACTCCAGCACTGATTTGCATATGACTGGGTCTAAACTGAGGTGGTATGGTGTTCTAAATCATGATGGGCTGAGATGTGGCCTGACCAATTGCCAGTGGCTGAGATTAATTCACGCATTCCACCCATCACTTTTTTGTATACTTCAGTGTGTCCTCGTAAGTGTTACGTGTATGCCCAGATGCGGGTCCCATGCTCACTGTGCCATTGGCACCAGGTTACACCATTTTTAAGTTCTCAAACCTACAAAACTAAAATAGGTATCTGTCAGAATTTCATGCAACATCCAAGAAGATTGAAAGGGAAAATATTGTGAGGATGATTAGCTCTCTAAACCAGTTTTCCCTCAGCAGACTATCGCAAATTATTCCTGCTGTCTTACAATGACTTATGTATTTATATTTGGACGGATCTCAGTGTTAGCCTAATGCCTGAAAGAGTCAGGACAGGCCTACCGTTTTATGAGCTATACTGGACAATGCACTTGATGCTGGACCTGTCTACGAGACCTGAGAACACTACAAAGTCAGAAGTTCAAATTGTGCGCTGGTGGATTTTCTGACATATACAACCATGGGGCAGATTTACCATTTGTTCATGAGGCAGTGCAGCAGCCACAAATGCTGCACTGCACTGCGTGAGACGGAGATAGCAAGAGAGTGCCAAATTTACTAAAATATTGCACCCTCCTCCCCTTTCCCTAGCGCCGGCACTGAAATCCCCTGCGGTGCGCCAGAGACACCTTTGTGCCATGTTGCAAGGGTGTCTCCATGAGTCTAGCATAGGTTACCCTTCTAGTACAAAACACCATGCTTAAACTTACTTTAACCCTTTTCCCTCTTTGTATTTGTGCTGTAAAGTACAGTACATGCCCAAAGTCGAAAAATGAAGTAGAAATGAAAGCATTTCTCCTTCCTTGCTCCTACTTCAAAAAGGCGCAGTTTTCTGATGCTAAACCCTGTCTACTATATTTAGTAAATAGGGTTTAGCTTCAGAAACCTTGGGTGGTGTCATGGGAACGCCCTTGCTCCACTCTTGGCTATGCACTGCTTTGCGTTACTTTCACATGATTCCCAGCGCTAAAACAGTTTAGCGCTGGAAAGTAAATTGCAAAAAAAAGATTTGGCGCTGATTTGCGTCACTTTTGTGATGCAAACACAGCGTAATCAGTATTAATGTAGAAATAACGGTGCTGAAGGATAGGGGAGCCTTGAAGCAAAGAGACAGAAGTAGAACAAGTCAAGCACAAGCCTTAGAAACATATCTTTAGTAGGTAAGAAACCTTAACTTAGTAACCTACTAATTTAGATTCTGTTTATTTCAAGGCATTGGCTAATGATAGAGAAAAGTCTGGTAGCACAGTCATTCTTTCTTTTAATCAGATAATATTAATTGTGGCATTATTGCCCACAGCTAGTTGAATTCATAAAACATAACAGAAACTGCAAGAATTAAGAATTCACTGCAAAGCACCAATCAATGAGACTGCAATCCTGCCCTTATGAACATCAAAGACGATAATTAAATCTTCTGGAACATCTGTTGGATTGTAAAGTGAAAGTGTTATTGTAAGAAAAAAAATAGAGAAAATCACCCATGTTTTTCATGTAATTGAACATGTGGACAGACATACAAGTCTACTATTTAAAATATTAAAATGAATCAGTCAGTCAGTCACACATCTTTATTTGGTTCAAGAGAACCATAAAAGTAGACAGGATAAATGTTAAAAAAACAGGTCACCGTGCAAAAGCATAAAATAACATTGAATAAGTTTTAAAGCATTTCCATACAATAGAATACCATATGCTTAAGACAAGCCTGAGAAAACAAAAACCTCTACATAGTCCATAAAAGTCACATAAAGGGACCGCCAAGCTACTCGGGATGTCAGTCAGAAAAAGAGTCAGACGAATTATCAGTGTTAAACCGTAATGCAAAAAACACACCACTTGAGCAAAACATATTATAATGAGCTACACAAATAAAACCTGTAAAAAGGAATCAATTATAAAGTATACATAATAAAGTTAAAAGGCTCAATAATTAAATTCAGTACAAAGTTCATAATGTTAAAAATGCTGCAGTCATGTTGAGCCAATTCTATTTCTGGGAATTTCTGATTTTCAAAGCCCCACGGATAAAACTAGTAATAGCAAAGCAACAATATTTTGATTCTAGTTGTAAAAGACGGGATAAGCTGGCATTATAACTTCTAACCCCAAAGGACAGTTTATTTTACGATGCCATCACAGGGATAAAGGGGTAAACTGTGAAACCATGAACCCTGTTAGGGGTGAGCTAACAGAAAGTGGACTGTGCCTAATCTAAAACGGGTAAGGTAGACCCTATGTTCTGTATTAGTGACCCAAAGGAGATAAGGGGCAATCCCCGGCTCTTGTTTGAAACCTAATTAGCGCAAAATTGAGGCTGAAAAAGTTTGGTTGCAAAATCTCCACTGGGTTCTATGATGGTATAAAGCTGTTTTCGACTCATCTTTTGCACTTCATTAAAATTAATAATATACTTTAAATATTTGCGGCATAATTTATTAATTCTGAAAAATCTTTTTCGAGAAAAACAATAGAAGATGCTTGATCAACAATGAACACAAAGGATCAACTATGCTGAGTCAGATTAGCCCACGGACCACCAGAATAAGAAATCGGCGTCTGTTAACAAATTATTGACACTCAGAACAGGATTGGAGCTTTCGTCAGCACCAGCACTAAGACCAGAGTGCAAACACCTGACTTACCTCCTATCACACTACATAGCCTTACAGATAGCAACACTTATACAAAGTCAAAGAAAATGCCTCAAACTATTTCATGTAAGTTTGCTGAACATATTTTATTCTACCTCCTGTCCAGTGCCCTCAAGAAAGTCATACGAAGACATCTTAGCTGATTATTTAAAGAAAATCATTTAATCAGCAATGCAAACATGGCTTGCTTCTTTTACTCTTAAATCGACTCATATCACAATAAACTATTTTGGTGTTTCTGTATGACACCTGTGATATGGACTCGGATCAATGTGATTAATTATTTAACTTAAAGGGGTAGGAGGCTCATCCTCAAACTGTTTCAAAAAAGTTCACCCATCTTTGCAGTATTATTCGTTTTTTTGTTTTTTCCTAATAATGGTACAATTATTATTACAGAAAATAGTCACAAAAGGGAAATTAGAGGTTAGTAGTGAATAGATACACTCACAAAGATACATTGAATGAGAGTGCTTAAAAAGATCTAAAAATAAAATACAAGGTTTTCATGTTGGGAGGATCCTCCTGTAACATCCCTTACCTTTGCTGCCCCCATGCCCCATAATGATTGGATGATTTTAGTAATACATAATGAGCACTTCTTAAAGTGGGTGTCCCTGCGCGCTGTGAAATTTGTTACTGTTTGTGCTGTTCAATAGGTGTGCTTAACTACATAGGATGCAATATATCTCATGAGAATAGAACTGTACCCTCTACGTTGATCTACCACTACATAGAATCTATTCTCAATACCACTTAGGTAAGCATAGGTGGAGTTAATGATGTACTTACCTCACAATGTAGTAGTAAGTCCATGAATTGTGTTGGAAAAAGTGTCATTAGTTGTGTGGCCGGCACAAGTAATGGGTCTACATTTGTCCTCCTTTGGGAAGCAAACACCCCATTGTAGGGCTTGACTCTCATAGGGTAGCGTTGCAGAGAAGTCCAAGGCCTGCTCAAGGGAGGTGGTGTGGGCTGATAATCACCATTCACAGACACACAAAATAACATTCAATAAAAGATTTCCCAGTCTGTGCCTTTACTTTTGAAAAAGGAAAAAGTACATTTATCACACACACTACTCAATACTATGCAGCAATTTGCAAATATACACAAGCTGATAGAAAAACTTCCTGATGACATTGCATAATCATTCTTACCCGATCCATCAAACCACATGTCAAAACATTCACTTGCATTAAAATTCAATAATTGAGCATAACCTAGGGTGAGAGCACTTAATACTGGCAAAAAGCATGCAAACTTTGATCACGAATAGCTGTCAATCTCATTTAAATAAAGCATTTGCAAGAATAATGTAGATGCATGTTGGAGTGGTTGGTGAATTCAGCATAACTTTTAGTATAAATAACATGATTCAAATGTTACATTTATAATCACAACATGTGCAATTATATCCCTCACCCCTATCAATTTAAAGTCCTACCCAACTTAGGGTGGGGGACTCTGGAATTATTTTGGGGGAAGGCTGCGCTGCTGCTGAAGTTCCCCCCACATTTAGGGAATGGTTTGGTGGTAACCCCGATCACCTGGGGCCGCCATGAGCCAAAATGAACAGTGTTTCAAACAAAGAATTGTACGAGCCCACAGGGCATTATGGGGCACTCCTCAGTGCTTTATTGAACTTTATATTAGTGGCTCTCCCGCTGCGCTGGGGAGAGCCACTTTTCCTTTGTTTTCTTTTTCATGCTTTTAGTGGCCTCTCGCCATGTCCATTGTCTTCAGGGTGCTCAGTCCCTCCCGGGCACCCCGCATGCATTTTTTTGGGTGGGGGGGGGCAGCTTGGGGAGCCAATCCCAGGTTGCCCCCGGCAGGCTTCCCGCATGGCCAGCACTCTGGCAAGCGCAATTTGAGACCCCATTGGGAATGGCTAGCACTCCCAGGGATAAAGGCCTGCTGGGGTCAGCAGACCACCATGTCTGAGACTGCTTTTTAAATAAAGCTGTTTTTTTGTTTTAAATGTAGCCCGTTTTCCTTAAAGGAAAACGGGCTGCATTTAAAAAAGAAAAATGAAACTTTACAGTTTCATTTTTTAAGGGTAGGCAGTGGTTCCTGGGACCGCTGCCTGCTCTCAAAAAATATTTATGCACCCATTCACAAAGGGGAAGGGGTCCCCTGGGTTTACCACCTGCTTGTAGTAGGTGGTAAACTGCGAGTGTTTTGTAGCCACAAATGCAGTTGCAAAACAATAGTAAATTGCATTAAGTCTCGCTATTGGGAAGGGACGCCTCTTCCTAATAGCGAGAGTCGCAAACGCTATTTTGCGAGTCAGTGACTTGCAAAATAGCGTTTGTACATTGCATGACCCTTTTTTGCGGTCGCAAACGGGCCGATCTCCCGTTAGCGAGCACAAAAAAGAGTCGTACATCTGGCCCTAAGTCCCTGATTCTTGTAATGGCTGCCAGCCACGCTTTTCTTATGTTGATGACAGTCAATCAGAGCGCTTGCTCCAGTGGGAGCAAGATGGACCATGGGAAAAAAAGCTCTCTGAGCCAATCAGAATGCTCTATTTTTAAATTGGAGCTCCTGTGAGACTCTAGAGAGACCGTCCAGTTATACAAATAATTTTGAACCTTAATTTCTCAAATACTACTGAACACCTATACACCAAATTACAAAAAGCACAATCTGTGGACCAAGATCTAGCTTCCTGCCAATTTTGGTGTAATTCTGTCCAGCACTTTTTATGGTAGCGTTTCTTGAAGAAGTCTATAGAAAATGTACATGGATTTTGCGTTTCAGGACACCCCCTCTGCTTGACGGAGCACCCCAAAACATTCCATGCACAAACTAGGTAAAAAAGAGCACGTTTTTGGAATTTTCGTGAAGATTCGTCAAACAGTCCCAAAGAAACGCATTTCTTGTGTAAACGCTGACCTAACTATATCCACCCCAGTATCAATCACCACTGTGAATGTATATATATATATATATATATATATATATATATATATATATATATATAATGGTCCTGCAGAAGGGAAACGCGTAAACTGTCCCCTGTATGCACTGGTGATTTGAAAGTAAATTGTTTAAAAAAAAGTCCCTGGTGCCACCTCTGCTTCTCGCCGAACTTCGCAGGATTGATGGAGGAAGATACGGAGCAATTTGACACACACATATATATACACATATATACACACACATTTATATATTTATATATATATATATTTTCCAGTGGCGGCTCGCTGCGGGGCGGTAGGGTGGGGGAGGGGGGTAGTGGAGTCCGACATACGACAGACAGGAGTAAGGTAAGAAATGAAATAAATAAAACAACTTACCTTGCGCGCGCGGCATCACCAACTCGGCGATGCAGCGCGCGCAAGGTAAATTGTTTTATTTATTTAATTACTTACCTTACTCCTGTCCGTCGTATGTCGGACTCAACTAACCCCTCACTCTGCCCCTCCCCCCCGCCCCACCGCCCCACAGCACTCCCTCGGCAAGCCGCCACTGATATTTTCATGCTACATAAATGTGAAGTTAAGCATAGTAATCTCATACTTACATATATATTGTGTACAGTTTGTAAGACTATATTTCATAGATATGTCATTGCCGATATTCTGGTACTATACCCATAGAAATACTGTCACAATGTAATAAGCATACATTTCCAAGAGCATATCGAGTACATTAGAGTAACCATTGCAGAATAACTTCACATATATTTATGTATGTGAGAGAGTGGGTGAATTGTAGTCCACCATAAGTAATAACATCACTATTCTTTTTGGGTCCAGTAAGGGTCTCAGTTTTTAATAATTTAAACCTAACACAGAGCAAACAAGCGTAACTTAGGAAATTATGTAAAGAATTTGCAAGTACCAAAACAGTTAAAAAAGTTAAAAACAGAGCATAATAAAAAATGCACTCCAATTTGTAACACTAGACAATAATTTAATTAACAGAATGATACCAAAATGACAACAATTCAGTAAGGGAAACCGAGGATAGGAATTTTAAAGTTTTAAATAAAAATAGTGTAAAAAACACTAAGCACTAACCGTGTCATCTGGTTGAGCTTTACCATTACCTAGGTACACAATTTACAGACGACCGCAATGGAGAGCAGGCTGGGTACAGAAACCATGTTCAACCCGTGCAGAAGTTTTACCTTTAGACTTAGTCTCCGAAATGGAAGTCAAAAATCAAAAGTGGGGCAAGGCTTCAGAAGGCTGGGTAGCAGTCAGAAAGATCCTGGTGAAGCCATTCACTTTTGACAGAAAACCTTTGAGCAGGATAAATTCAAAATTCATGCCCAAGGAAGGTCCCTCACCGGCTGGATACATTTGGCTCCTTCATCTGGTGAAGATTTCTATGTGTAAAGCTACAAGCTGTATCCGATAAGGGATCTACTAGGCTGGATACCCTCTCCACGATGTCCTGTTGAAACAGATTTGCTGCAGCGGAATATCTCCGAGTGGGAGCAACATGAATGTTTGGATCAGCGACAATGTTCCTTGATCTGATTGACTAGGCAGGTGTGTTCTGGCCCTACGTACATCTTTGGAGCCAAAAAGTTTCTAAGTCCATGGTTTGTCAAGCAGGATGTTAGAAGGAGTATACTTTGACTTTGACTTTGACACAGCCAAGGGTACCAGTACCTCAGGGACATCACGGGTGTCAAGACTCACTCCAGCATGGTCCAGGGCAGGCTTCAGTTAGACATGGGCAGATGGGCCCTTCAGGTAGTGGGCTTTTTGGAGCTTGTTGTGTCCCTGTAGCTTAATGAGTGGTCAGCCAACTGACCCTTGAAGCACATTTCTTAGGGGCCGATTACGATCTAGTTGGAAAGCCCTACGGCCGACTCGGTCCCTTAGAGCTTTCCGAGCGACTCGCACTCCAAGGCTCAGAACTACCGAGTACGATGCTATTGAGCGCTGACGGACTCGGGTGGCTCGGGATCCCATTGAAGTCTATGGGAGCCTGTTGTACATAGCGTACATAGGCTCCCATAGAGAATAAAGGTAGGTCACGGAAAAGGGCGCCCCCTGTCGCAGGACACCTCGGTGTCGGCCGCCCCATGCATGCATGTGTAGGGGGGACTCAGTGACCAAGTCTTAGGGCTACGGGTGAAGGGGGGCCCCCTATGGCCCCCCGAAGTCTGCTTCCCAACGCTGTCTTGAGTCAGAGGCTCTGGCTCTATCCGGCTGCTCGACGCGCGCATCGTACTTGGTCACTTGGAAATCGGCCCCATTGCGCTGTGCGCGTCGGCTATGTCGGAGTCGTCCGGAGGGCCTCGCTGACGGGTACGAGTCGCTCGGAGCGCGAGGCAATATTTGCATCGCACGTGCTCCCTCGTACAGTGGTACGAGTCATCTGGAAATTGTGCTTACGACTCGGACTCGCTCCTGACGGATGCTGTCAGGAGCCCTTCCGAATGAGATTGTAATTGGCCCCCAAGTCGTGGGTGCAACTGGGAATAAGTTCGGCCTTTCAGGTTTCCTCACAGGTCTCAACAGTAGATGCAGTCCTTCTTTTGTCTTCCACAGGTCCAATTGTATTCTGGAGAAGGTACCCAGGGGTGCTACAGGTGTGGGGAGGCTCTTGGCCCCTTCCTAACCAATAGGGAAAAAGTTCCCAGGGGTACCCCTACCCACTTTTGCAGCAGTTCCTGTTTGCCTTACTCTAAACAATCCCACTCTGCACTTACCTACCTAAATCCAACATAGTAGAACCCTTTCCCTCATGTGTGCCAAACCCATAGGTGAGGTCTGGAAAATGAGCAGCACCTCCTCTGTGGTCAGTTCAAAGCAGTTCTGGGGGGTAGCTACTCTCACATAGGGTTTGATGTCTGCCTGGATGGGGGAACAAAGAAGGGTCCTGACCAGGGGTCAGTTAGCATTTTCTTGTGACAGGGTAGGCCTCTTTGAAGTTAACTAAGTTCCTGGGCATAGCCCATATGGTCATCCTGTAAGAGGAACAGAAACACTTCCCCTCACCAAAGGCCTTTGTCCGGCTCTGGGAGCAGTTTTCACACTTCATCAAGGGGGCTATTCAGCTGCCAGGAGACAGTTTTAGCTCATGCAAATGGTCCTTCAGAGGCTTTAGGCAAGGAAAAGGGAACTTTCTAAAATCACCCTTTACATTTAAATTGGATTTGAAATAACTATTAAAAAGACTGTTATAATGTAATCCTTTGCTTTTCTATTGAGCTGCCAGCCTTGCCACAGTGAAAATAGCTGTAGGGGCTTTTTCATTGTAAGGTCATATACAACAACTTTCTACATGTTCTACTTTAAAGCATCATGTACCTTGCCCTACGACTTATAAGGCCTACATGAGGTGATATTAATATTTAAAAGGAATGTTATGACCTGTCAAAAGAGTATATTTTGACAGGTCGAATTAGAGTTTTAAAATTGCACAGAAAGGCTACAATGGAACTTCCACAGTCATATTTGCACTGTCACTGTAATGGGTGGCACAATGTGTGCCTCAGTCCACAAAGTGATATTTAATTTACAGCCCTTGGGTATACTTTGCACCATAGACTATGGACTTAAAGGTAAGTTAAATATGCCAATTAGGAGTATACCAAATTGTGCTTTGTTTTAGGTGTCAGAGCACGTGCACAAGGACCTGGTTAGCAGAGTCCCAGTGCACAGAGTCAAACATCAGGTATCATCAGTCCACAAAAAGAGGGATGATCATGCAAAAAGAGGCATTTCCCTACATTTCTGTGAACATGACATAGCACCAGTGGTAGAAGTGGGCGGGATCAGAAGGGCACGGCGTGCCCCTACTTTTTTAATTCAACAAAGTCCATTCCCCTACTTCTTCATTTTAATAATGCGTCACGGGACGGCAGGAATGGTCCAAACTTAAAAAATATTGCGTGATCATCCAGCCCTGTGTGGTGCACATTGAGGAAGGCCTCTGCAGTTGCCAGGACCTCCTACCCCTCCTCTCTGTATCTGTGGGCAGGGGCCTGCCCAGAAACGCAAAAACGGCTACCTATGGTGGCCCGGCTGTTACAGTGTGATTTACACCTCATTTAGTGAGGAGGCCACCTGCCTGCCCTCACTATGACCAATACAATGGACACATTAGGACGCATTGGCAGCCCCGCCCTTGACCTCATCTGCCCTTTATTTTCGAGCTCACCCAGACTGACGACGCCACAAGGAAAGGAAGAGCACTCCAGTGTGAAATTTGTGGCAGACTGTGCACAAACCTTGGCGCTTTTTAAAAAAATAACTGTAGAAAACGATTAATGTCTTATCAGCTTTTTTCCTTATTATATTTTTTAAAATGTGTACTGCTGCTCTGTCTGTGTTCAGGGATGTGGTCTTTTTAAAAAAACTGTTTACCTTTTTTAAGGATATAACATAAAAGCAGCCCCAGGTGTCCAGTTCTGTGACACCTGAGCACTAGAGCCCCTTGTGGACCCCATCCAGGGTCGTACTGTGAAAACAAATAGGCCCAGGCACGAAGGCCAGACTGGCGTAATAGGCATCGGGCGGAGGCTGGAGGGGTGGGAGGCTGTTTTTATTACTGGGGGCTGCAAAACCGACCCCTAGTAACAAAACCAGCAGGGCTGTCCAGCACAATGACTCACTTCTCACTCTCAAAAACGCATAAATCACTGCAAAGTTCCTCGTAAACACAGAAGTTTTCAGGCAACAATAAAAGAGTCAAGCTTTATATCTCCATGGTGCAAGGGTGCCTTCGTTGGCGCTAGGATGACGAAACGGTACCAGCACACTGGGAAAGGACAGGAATGCACCGTATTGGATCAATAAGGTGCATTCCTGCCCTTTCCCTGTGACGCAGGGCAGCACAGCAAAGTAACTTGCTGCGCTGCACCACCATTCCCGTAAATATGTCCCTAAGTTAGCAAACTTCACGGTCTCTCTGCTTCATGCACAAGCACTTTTAACATGTGCTGCCTGCTTTGGGGCCACTGCAATTATGCAGTAATGGAGGACAAAATTATGTTGTAGTGTTGACTAAATTAAGCTGCAAAGAAAGGCTGCAGAGTAATGTGGTACATTTTCTGATACTTTATTATTTTGACATTTTTACACATACTAACAGTCTCTTCAAAGCTTTCACCTCATTAATAGCAGTTTAACATACAAGAGCAGCAGTGAGAACAGTGACCAGTCAACCTTTGTAAAAGGCCCTCCACTTCACAGCAACACAAGTCACATTGTTTTGATCCGTTTGAGCTACAAAAGTTTTTGAGTTAAAACCATCAGATTATGCAGCAGATGATGTATTATGTGGCAAATATGGCAGAGCTATAATTATGTGGAAAACATTGGCAAACTAGGATATTTTGCCATTCATGTTTGAACTTCTCTCATGCAGTCTCTGTTGGGTGGTATTTCTAGACACCTATAGTGCTGGTGGACAAAAAAAGGATGAAGGTGTCTAATAGTGATTGCAGAGGATAGTAGTCTGAAGGGGAGAAAATAACTGATTGAGATAATCCGAGGATCACTACCTATTTCTGCATCTACCAATGTATGAGTCTCATAATTTCAAAATTTATGCATCTGCAATTCTCATTGCTAACTAACTTAAGTAGTAATTACACAAACTACTAATATAATAGTTGTATCTCATTCATCTGATACTGCTAAAAGCATCTGCAAAACCAAGAGGTCTGGATTGTTTTAGTTGTATATATTCATTTGTGAGTGCTATGTCTAGATACAATACCTGGAAAATAAGAGGCATCTAATGCTGGCTTCATGACATGTTGCGTGAAGCACATAAAAAAGTAGGACTACAATTTTGCATTGACTGAGGGCCACAGAATGATGTAATCAACAGTGCTCCCCAACACCTGGGGCCTCCTGTCATAGAATTTAAACCCACATTTTATGTTCAGAATTGATTAGAAAAAGGGAGGAGAAGTGCTGATGAAAGAAACTGCATGGCTCGGAGACAAATGGCTTATGTTTCTACTTATTAGCGTATTTGGGACATTTTGTGATTGAAAACGTATCCCACATCGTAAATGTATTTTAATTTCAATAACTCATGTATTAAACCTCAAATAAACGTGTATCTATTGGTTGCATTAAATAGCGTTATAAGCTGTAGCTGGTCAGTGAAATGCCAAACATACAAAAAAAAAATATATTTTGCTCTTTCTAGCCACACCTCTGACTCCGCCCACTGTCCCAATCTTCTGATTATTCTCGCCCCCTGATGCTCCACCCACAGTTCCCCTACTTTGACCACTGCATAGCACACACTATTTTCTATTATGTCATCATCAAAGGTATATTTCTTCTACTCTCCTTTTAAATAAGAAATGGTTATTGAAAGTACCAAAATAGAGTTAAATAGAGTTAATTTCCCTTAATTATAACTTTGCATCTGTTATAAAGTGTTAGAATTCTGTGAGTAGCCTCTGGTTTTGTAAGTTGAAAACATCCTTAGGATTTTATTTCTGAAAGAATCTGATTACCCTAAATTAAAGTAAATTGTTTTCTCGGGCATTCAATATTTGTTTTTGGTGTAACACCAACTTTTACATGAATAATGCTCTAAATTCTGCCTCATGCTCCTAAAATATCTCAGGATTCCCATTTGGCTAAATAATGTTTGCTTGGCACGATTATTTATTATAGCAATTTTCGTTACTATCTTTCATTGTCACCTTGGTCCTGCTTGTATTTTGTTGCCAAAAATGATTTATTGGCAATTCATCTGCTGATCACAGACTGGAGTTTTGCTTTGTGATTTACAACCACTTTATTGGCCTCGAACATTTACCAATTAGTGAACTTATGACAACGAGTTGCACAAATGAAAAAAAAATATTTTCTGTCCACAGATTATGAAAATCCCTTATCTGCTCTTTAAATTTGCTACAATTCATTCAATTTGGTATGTTTTCACTATTTTGCTAACGTAAATCTCCCTGCAAACCCAATATATATATATATATATATATTCAATGCAACTTGATCTCCACACGAGGGAACACTTTAACAGCCGGTGCTCACGGTGCATTATTCCAACGAGGAGTGAGCAGACATATAACTTTAAATACATTGACTACCTTAGCAGACTTTGCACAGAACTGTTTAAGCTCTCAAACTCCTAACACTGAACCCGTCCCTGAATGACACTCGTAAATTGATAACATACGAGTTTGAAGAGTCAGGTTAATTGGTCCAATAACAAAAAGTGTTGAGTTTTTGAATTTATAATTAAAAGAGGAATACTTATCATGGAAGCGAGAGCGGCAAAACGCCGCCAAATGGCGGAATCGATGTTTCAACAAGGACACACAACTGCTAAAGATACTAGTGCCATTGAGAAATCTGGCACAAGTGGTGCACAAACAATCAAGCAGCTATTCTTTCAGCTTGAGAGACTCCAGCGAAAAGAAATATCACGGAGCTGGGAGATAATAACCCTGGAAAAGTATGTGGAATGTGGTCGAGTTCCCAGAGGGTTACGTATTTTTACATTGCCCAATCATCCTGATACCCGGCCAGAAATGCTGGAGGAGTGGGGCAAAAATAATATGGACTGTTCAAAAACGATGATGCTCATAATAATTAAATACGCTATGAAGGATGTAGAAGATCTACATAAAAAAATAAAGGAAATAGAGGAGCAAATAGCAGAACTGAATCATGAAGAGGATGATCTAAAGAAAATGAGAATGGAGATGGATAAAATTTTAGACAAGCATGAAAGGGAAGTCCAAGAACGTAAACAACGGAAATTTCGCAGGGATGAATGCGATTATGAACAGGGGACCATCTTGACGTTTGCCAGACGATTTGATACATTAAGACAACAATTTGATACTAAAAAGCATGTGGTACGAGAATCTCCCATTATGACCCAGAGTGAGTCAGAATCAGATCTGAGTGAGGGGGAAACCACACGAGCATCACCCCGACAGTTATCTTTTTTAGAGGAAATGAAGATACTATACCAGGACCAACAATACCCAAGTGGAAGAGGGAGAGGTCGTGGGAATGTAAGATCAAGGGCAAGGGGGAGGAAGACGCAATTCCAAAGAGAAAACGGCGAAAGACAAGAAGAAGTATCAGGAAAAACAAGAGAATACCATCTGCGCAACCGAACTGTGACAAAGAAGTAATGAATGAAGTCCATACTCATGTAAAAGAAACTAATTCCAACTTGATAAGTAATCTATCTCAATATAATCTGACGAAAGCGGAAGAAAGCCTTCTTAATAAAGGATTGACATTCTGTCCGGAAAGACATCAAAACCCGGTGGAAACAAAGATAGATGTATATAAATACATCCGAAAACTAAAATTGAAAAAATTCTTCACTAAACAGGCATATACTATTAATCCGCAAATCAATTCATCAGAATCGGAGAATGAATATACCATAGAAGAGATTCAAAGTTTAAGAACGGCATATGAACTCGCTCATGATATAGAACATGCGAGTGAAACGGATGAAACAATACTAGAAGAAATGGGAATTAATATAAATAGACATCCACGAACCAATTTTAGAAGTCAATCAAAATTTTGTCCCATACTTCATCCAGGGAACAAACTTGATACATTCCATGAGCTAGTGGTGGCAGAGCTAGAGTCTATGGAAAATAACAAACATGGGAAACGACTCGAAAATCTGTCCATTAAAGAGCGTCAAGCATTAACATCGCTACAAACCAATCATATGATTGAAATCAAACCAGCTGATAAAGGCGGAAATACAGTTATTATGGACAAACAAGAATATATTGATGAGGCTCTTCGACAACTAAATAATATCGACAATTATCAAGAGCTCACAAAGAATCCAATCAATGATCTATGTATAGATCTAGCAAATAAATTGCAAAACTGGCATAATGAGGGATTGATTAATGATGAGGAAAGGAAGTTCTTGATGGTGGAAAATCCTGTCCTACCAACAATTTATTTCTTGCCCAAAGTACATAAAACTCTGAAGAAACCACCTGGCCGTCCTATAATCTCCAGTTGCGGTTCTCTGTATGAAAATGTTGCCTCATATGTAGATTATTTTTTAGCACCAATTGTCCCGACCCTCAACTCTTACATCAAAGACACAGGGGATTTTTTGAGGATATTGATGGGGACGAGTTGGCAATCCAGCTATCTCCTGGTGACGATAGACGTAGTTTCGCTATATACGTCAATAGACCATGATATTGGAATGAAAGCCATACGTTACTTTTTGCAACAAAGACCAATAGCGGAATATAAACACACAATGATGATGATGACTATGATTGAGCTATGTCTCAAGAATAACATTTTCCTGTTTAATAAAAAGCTGTATGGTCAAAAGTGTGGGACTGCGATGGGAGTTTCCTTTTCTCCAAGCTATGCTAATCTCATGATGGGATGGTGGGAGAGGAGCATAGCTTGGAGAGAGGAGAACGACCATCATACATCCAAGATAGCCTTATGGCTTCGCTTCATTGATGACCTTTTTTTGTTATGGAGGGGCACTGAAATTGAATTTTTGGAATATCTAAAGGTACTCAATGACAATGAAGTTGGATTAAAATTCACACATAACATAAACAGTCAAGAGATTGAATTCTTAGATACAAAAGTGTATATCAAATCCAATGAAATTCACACAACTGTCCATAGAAAAAAGACAGCAACCAACAGCATACTGCATGGTATGAGCTTTCATCCATCATCCCTCAAGAAAAGCATCCCATATGGAGAATTTATTCGAATGAAGAGAAACTGCTCTGAATTGGAAGAAATGGAAACCAAGTTTGTTGAAACAAAAAAACGTTTCCTCCAAAGAGGATACAAATATCGAGATGTGTATAAAGGTGAACAGAAAGCAAGGTTAAAAACCAGGGCGGAGACATTAATTGATAACAGAGAAAAAAGAACAACAAACAAGCAGGAATAGGAGAAGAAACACCACGCCTGATTTTGACATATAGTCGTGAGAGTTTTCAAATCAGACAAATCCTGACCAAGTATTGGAGCGTATTACAAAAGGATCCTGATATTGGCCATTTGGTAGGGGAACATCCTCTGGTGACATTCAGGAAAGCGCCGTCCTTATCTGACTCACTTGTGAATAGTCACTTTAGGACACACAAACAAGAATCTTGGTTACAAATCAAACAAAGGGGATTTGTGAAATGCATGAATTGCAAAGCGTGCAAAATTGGACAGAATCTTAAATCCATTAAAGATCCTAAAGGAGGCACGCTAGAAATTAAAGAAACAATCACGTGTGAAACATCCTATGTTGTCTATCTAATTGAGTGTTTTTGTGGAAAGCGGTACATTGGCAGTACCATATGCCCACTCAAGAAAAGAATATTAGAACATGTACGAGCCACAGTCAATCATGACATTTCATACGCTACAGCCAAACACATGAGCACTCATCCAGGAAAGACTTGGCTAGATTTTAAGTATTCAGGCTTGGCAACAGTTCGACAAAATGAAAGAGGAGGCAATCGAACGCTTAATCTAAGACGTTTGGAATCCAAACTTATTATCCGATTTAAGACTAAGGTCCCGGGAGGTCTTAACATGGATGAAGAGATGCATGTGCACCTATAAAATATAAAAATATCCATCTTTTTTATACAAATATGTGTTTAATTGGGACTTCAAGATGAGATATTGTCTTTGATGAAACAAATGAAATTCCTTAAAATTCCATGAGATTGTGTAAATTGTAATTATAATTATTAGTATGGTATCAGTAGTAGTTTTTCTTTTTTTTGCAACTGGGGTGATTGAACTTAACAATGACTAAATAAAGTATTTGCACTAAGCAATATATCGCGATGGACATTAGCTCTGAGGATAGCATGATGCATTAATAAGTGTAGATACACTAATAAACACTTTTGTCTCAGAGCTATCGGCACTTAGCCATGAATACAGTGATCAGACACTGGCAATACAAATGGGGATGGTCCATGTTTATGTCTATATTGCTGATAGATACATTAGAAATTAGCAAATGTGTCATTTAATTCCAGTTGTTGAATTGTTATGAACAATAAAGTTAGATTGAATGAATGCAAACTACTGGGACCACAATGCCTCATAATGGGCTAACGTGGAGACCAAGTATAAAAGAGGAAATAGTAAAGGGACTTTTGTGATACTACCGTGATCAAGAACGTGAAGTTCGAAACGCGTAGGGAGGAGGAGAGCTTTCTGTCAAATTAAAACTCTAAAAACTGCTAAGGTGTGTACCACGTTTCTTTTCTTGTTGGATCACATATATATATATATATATATAACACTTCGAAGTAGCAAATAACACCAGTTTACTGAATGCTTCTCTAATAGAAGCATTTTCTAAAGAATACTTCACACTGAACTCTATTGTGAATTAAATCTATTTCAGAGCATGCAGTTTCGCTCCAAAATAATTTTAATGACAAATATGTGTATTTGGGCTTTGAATAGGTCGATCCACATAACGTACAATAATGATATAAACAGCCTAATAACATATTAAAAATTCAACCACAACTAAAGCAAAATAGACTTTTCTACCTCAAACCTTCCTGAATGCATAATCAACATTGTGACTCTCACCCAAGTACATTGGATGGCAGAGTATGCTACTGCAAAGAGTACTCATATACTAAATAAGCAACCTAGAAGATGCAAGCCATGCTATAGATTTATCAAATAAAATTTGCATCAACTCTTGTATAAGAAATAAAATCCATTTAAATAGTAGCATACTAATCAGTAATAATCCGTTCTGCTTATGTATAACACCTTTCCTTAACAGATCTCCAATACAGTTTAAGTATGTTTACAAAATGTGATGTTTCCATGTTTAAGAGGAGGTATTCAGTAGCATCAGTAATTCAATGTATAATACATTTCAGGAGGGGACTTAACAGGCCTGAGAATTAAGCAAAGGAGGATTGTGAGAAGTTGGCCTGGTATATGCTGTCCACTAGTTATAGTGGGCACCTTGCACCAGTCCAAACAACCCCTTATTGATGATAGGTTTAAGACAACCTTATTTGAAAGCTATCCTAGTGGTAGCTATGGAGAGCAGCCTTCAGGCTAAGTCTTGAAGGAGTGTAAAGCAGTTTGTTTTACCAGTCTATAATCTCTTGAATGGCTAAATGAAAGGAGAACACACCAGGTATATATATAAAATATATGTATTTACTTCTAAACACACCCTACTAGTCTCTTTATGAGGCTAGAGGTCAAAGCACATATGTTACACTTCAAATATCACAGTAAATTAGCACAATATACGATAGGCCCTAGGGGCGAACCAAACCATATATTAAGAAAGTGGTATAAGAACCACGACTTGACTAGACACGAGGCGTAGAGCCTGTAGAATCGCTGGGACCCCAAGGAACCACCCAAGGTAGTGACACAGGGGACCCACGGGGGACGTGTGCAGTGTTTGAACACAGCCGCGAGCTCCGTTAGCTTCTATGGGGAAAGTCGCGGTTAGAGTTTTAAAGTTTAGGGACACTTAGGAGTGGACTAGGAACAAACCCTTTTGGACTTAGATGGTTCTAGGGCCAACACCCACGGGAGCACCGGAGTACTCGTGTTACCTCACCCAGGGAAGCCGGGTGCATAGGTGTCAAATGGTGTCGGGTCGCGTCGTCGTTTTCAATGGCAGCTTGCTGAAAAGTGCTGCTGCCGGGAAGATGAGAAGTGTCCGAAGAGATCCAAGCCTGGATCGAAGATGTGAAGAACCTGAAAGCAGAGGGGACAGAGTCTGGGTCACTTGCCAGTGACCAGGGGCACGATAGTCGAATGCCCACCGATGTCGGGTGCTTCAGGTGCGAAGAGGTGAAGCTTGACTCTTCAGCCACGAGGACCAGGAGGCGTCGAAGACAACCAGGAGCTGGATTCGAGCTGTCCCACAAAGGATGTCGAGTGCTGCAGTGTCGGTGCCCGGATTGGACACAACAAGCCTTGGCAACAGCAACCCACGCAGGAAGAGGAAAGATGCTTCGGTGCGGACCAGCAAGGATCTATGGACTCCCCAAGCAATGGAGAGTCAGGGCACATCTGGAGCAACCAGGAAAGCCCAATTAAAGTACAGTTGTCCTTCTCAGGGACCCACAAGTTGATGGACAAGGGATCGCGAAGGGACCGCAAGAGGAATCACAAAATGGCGGCCCACGGGTCACTCGGAGTGGGTAGGCCAGCCATCTTCAGTGGATTCACTGCTCGGGGTCAGGGCTACAAGTAACCCAAAGCACAGCCTCAAAGATTGACAAGAAGCATATGCACTTGCAAATGTGCACGGTGTCCAGGGGTTCCGGTTCCATGGTACCCACAAGGGCTACGGGTCTCAGCTTTGCTGGGGACTGGGGTCAGCCTCTGGGAAGTCTGGAAACCCACATCCTGGGTTGCAAAGTTGTCGGCGTCCGGCGGGAGCTTCGGAGATGCAGACCGGTCAGATGCGTCTTTGGTGCCTGCCAAGCAGGGGAGTAACTCCTTTACTCCAAGGGAGATTCTTCAGTCATCTGGTCGTGTAGATCGTCGAAGTTCCAGGATTTCAGTATCAGAGTTTCGTCCAGGGATAATCTAAAATCCTGTAGTCAGGGGTTCCTTCTTTATACCCAAGGAAGGGGTTGGACTAACTCTGGGGACCCACCTATGGGAGGGTTTGGAAAGAGGGGTGGCTATACCCATTTCCTTTGTCCAGTTTCGTGCCAGAACAGGGGCTGGTAGCCCCTGCAACCGGTTTGAACTGGACTATGCACAGGGACACCAAACGTGCCCCCAGTGCAGGACTTCAAAGCACTCTTGGAGTGCACCCACCCAGGCCCAATACACTAAGGCCTGTCTGGGAGGTGGTAACACCTCCCTGTGACAGGAAACCTATTGTCCAGGCCTCCCCTGCCGGATTTTGGTCAGTAGCAGGAGGCCAGACTTGTGTCGGTGGCTGGCAGCATCCATTTTGTGATGCCAGGGCTCTGTTAGCTGGTACCGGGTATACCGGTGCTGTCATGTCTCTCCCTCTAGAAGGGTGGGATCATACACCCACACCAGTTACTGGTGTGGGGGTATGATTCCAAGGTGTTTGACACCAAACAGGACATGTTTCCGTGCAGCCATCCCGAAGTTAGCATTTACCGTTTGGTTATAATGCACTTAAGAGTATATGGTCAGGCTGCATCACAGACAACCCCGGAGAATAGATTCCGAAGGCTGCAGAGGGGCTCTGCTCATGCATGGGCACCCTCTCACACAAAACCAAGCACCCTGCCTTCAGGATTGATAAGGCCTGCCATAGGGGTGACTGATAGGTTTATATGTGCAGTGATAGGGTGAGATATAGTGAACCTATATCTCAGTAAGGGGTGCATGCACCACCTCACTCAGGCTGCTGTAGCAGTCCTGTGGTGTCATTTTGGAAGGCTGCCCAGGGGTGGCATAATACATGCTTCAGCCCCTGGTAGGCCTCTGGGGTACCTATGCCCTGGGTACATAGTATACCATATACTAGGGACTTATAAGGGCACCCCAGAATCCAATCTGTGGTGTACCTAAGGTACAGGGAATCCATTTTAAAGAGAAAGCAGATAAACTGGGGCCCTGAATAGCAGGGTCCCAGTCCAACTAAGTCGAAAACCAGCAAAACACCAGGAAAAAAGTGGGGGCAACCATGCAGTCAGATTCCACCTTCCTACATAACCCCCCCCCAAACGAAAGGAGATAAGGCTAACCTTGCCCAGTTGAGCCTTTATTTACTAAGTGGCCATATAAGGAAGTACCTGCACTAGCATGGTTACCCCCTGTCTTATGGTCCACAAAGCAATCCCTAACCCCAAGGGGATGGGATGATCTCCACCATTTGGAGTCACTACCTGTGGTGTGTTTTGGCAAAGTAAAAGGCTGGTGGGGTGTCTAAGTAGAGAAGGGAGGCCCTAATAAAGTTGGCCTCAGCTTCCTCAGATCACTAGCCACCATGGAGGCCTTACTTTCCATGACTAAGTTGGGTCTAGCTCTAAGGGTCAACCTTTGGCTGCCTACAGCTGGGGGTTGGGTCCCTTTGGTTGGAACACTGGAGGGACATGGCAGGTTTGGAACCTCTTGGTCCCAGGTTTGCCTTTGCCCAGCAGAGTCCATCTGGGGGAGGTCCCTACACAATGGTAAGGGGATCCCTCAGTGGGTTGAGGAATTTTCACCTGGCTAGGGCTACTAGACTGGGTGCCCCTAATCTGCTGATGGGGGGTTCCTCTGGACAGGGGGCCCTGTGGGGTCCACTGACCTCCCTGACCTCTGCAGCCCTGGGCTGACTGAGGCAGGGTAGAGAGGGGCAGGTTACCTGCTCCAGACTGGGTACCACCTTGGAAGGGTCCCCTGCCATCAGGGGTGTTGCCAGGACAGGCCTGACCACCTCTGGGGCAGTTCCTTCACTAGGGGTAGGATCAGTTCCCTGAGGAAGCTGACCCTTACCTATAGTCTGGGGGAAGAAGACTTTTCTTCAACCCTTGTGCTCTCTTGTGGAGGAGAGTGGGCCATTCTTTCAGGCTCCATCACTCCAAAATTTCCCTGGGGTTGGGCTGTGGCCCTCACAGCCCCACTAACTCTCTCAGGGACGCCCAGCATTCTCAGATGGGCTTGGTGTTCAACTTCAGCCCAGGCTGAAATTTCCAGATCATTGCCCATCAGGCAATCTACAGGCAAGTTTGGGGACACTGCCACTCTTTTTGGGCCTGTGACCCCTTCCCAGCTGAGATTGACTATGGCCATGGGGTGATCTGTTCTGACACCATCAATGTTGGTCACCTGGTATTTAAACTCAGGCAAAAGCTGGTGAGGGGGGACTAGTTTCCCTGCCACCATGGTGACACTAGCCCCTGTGTCCCTGAATGCCACAGCTTTCTGACCATTAATCAGTGGCTCCAGTCTGTACCTGCCCAATGCATTGGGACCCATGGTAAAAGTGGCAAATCCCATGCCACCATCACAGACTAAGGAGGCTTGTGAGGGGGACCTGTCTAAACTAGGGCCCACCTCTGTTCCCCATGAGAATGCACCTAACTTTTTGGGTGCAATACTACCGCCTGGGGGATTACTACTAGTAGTACCAGGAGGGGTGGTAGTATTAGTTGGAGGAACATTTTCTTTATTGCCAATCCTGGGGCAACTGTGATCAGTTTTCCAGTGTCCAGGCTTTTTACAGACATGGCAATATGGTTTCTTTTCAGGAGAGGAAGGAGTTTGGGACCCACCCCCAGAAGAGGACTTTTGGGGCCCTGTAGTGGACTTATCCTTAGATTTATCCCCACCTTTCTCTTGGGACTTGGTAGAATCTTTCTTCTGGTCACCACCCTGATTCTTAGGCCTTACCCTGGTTCTGACCCATTTGTCTGCCTTCTTTCCCAATTCTTGGGGAGAGGTCAGATCAGAGTCCACCAGGTACTGGTGTAAAAGCTGGTTTTGACAATTATTAAGGATCTGCTCCCTCATAATCAAATTGTACAATCCTATAAAGTCATGCACCTTGCTGCCATGTATCCAACCTTCCAGAGCTTTAGTAGCACAATCTACAAAGTCAACCCAGTCTTGAGTCTGAGTCTTTTGGGTGTCTCTGAACTTCAACCTGTACTGTTCAGTGGTTAGGCCAAACCCATCAATCAGAGCACTCTTCAAGACTTTGTAATTGTCAGCATCCTCTTCTCTAACAGTGAGGAGCTTGTCTCTACCTTTGTCTGCAAAGGAGAGCCACAAGATTGCTGCCCACTGCTCCTGGGGGACCCTCTGAACTTTACAGGCCCTTTCCAGTGCAGTAACCCATTTGTGGATGTCATCCCCACTCTGGTAGGGAGGGACAATCTTGCTTAGGTTTCTATGGTCATGAGACCTTTCCCTAACACTAGGGAAGTTGCTGCCACCATGGGACTCTAGTCCCAACTTTCTTCTAGTTTTCTGAAGCTCTAGGGACTCCCTATCTAAAGCCAACTGCTCTCTTCTGATTCTAAGCTGAGCTTCTTCATACTTGAGCAGTCTCTCTTTCCTTTCATGAGAGGATTCCCTCCTATGAGAGGAAACAGAGGTCCCTATTGAGGTGTCAGAATGGTTAGACTCCTGAGAAGGAGATCTTGACCTTCTAGGCACACTCTCAACTCTCCCTGGTGGAATAAAGAGGGGGCCATTGTGGCCATCCTCCTCATCTGCAGGGGGAGCTGGATTTCCCAGGTTAAGATCAGTATCATCTTCCTGGTCAGCTTCAGAGGTCAGGTCATGGGTATCTTCACCCCTTGGCCTTTCCTCATCTGCTGCCCCACCCTCTCTGCCTAACCCTTCAGACCCTGTGGGCCTTCTGAGATCATCCAACAGCAGTACCTCTATGAGGCGTTGGGTGTTTGCACTTTTCCTGTCTTCAATTTCCTAGTACTACACAATGCTCTCAATTCCAAGAATGGGAGGTTGTCATACTTGGATGGTAGAAGCCCATTGGCTTCTGGCAGGGACCCACTGGTTCCTGGCCTTGAAGACATCACTAGTGAGGTGTGGTGTATGCACTACCTACTCTAGTGTGGCCTACTAAACTCTCTTGAGTTGTAGAAAGGGTGTGCTAAGCCCTTGACACACAACTCTAAGTTCAGTAGAACTTACTGTAATTTTAAGCTTGAATTATATGTACCTCAGGTACCTTTAGTGGTTTTCAGTTAGTCACTCACTTGAGATTATCTGGTAAAACAAAGGCAAGCTTGAATCCCACCGCTGCACACCAATGTGAGAAGTTGGCCTGGTATATGCTGTCCACTAGTTATAGTGGGCACCTTGCACCAGTCCAAACAACCCCTTATTGATGATAGGTTTAAGACAACCTTATTTGAAAGCTATCCTAGTGGTAGCTATGGAGAGCAGCCTTCAGGCTAAGTCTTGAAGGAGTGTAAAGCTGTTTGTTTTACCAGTCTATAATCTCTTGAATGGCTAAATGAAAGGAGACCACACCAGGTATATATATAAAATATATGTATTTATTTCTAAACACACCCTACTAGTCTCTTTATGAGGCTAGAGGTCAAAGCACATATGTTACACTTCAAATATCACAGTAAATTAGCACAATATACGATAGGCCCTAGGGGCGAACCAAACCATATATTAAGAAAGTGGTATAAGAACCACGACTTGACTAGACACAAGGCCTAGAGCCTGTAGAATCGCTGGGACCCCAAGGAACCACCCAAGGTAGTGACACAGGGGACCCACGGGGGACGTGTGCAGTGTTTGAACACAGCCGCGAGCTCCTTTAGCTTCTATGGGAAAGTCGCGGTTAGAGTTTTAAAGTTTAGGGACACTTAGGAGTGGACTAGGAACAAACCCTTTTGGACTTAGATGGTTCTAGTGCCAACACCCACGGGAGCACTGGAGTACCTGTGTTACCTCACCCAGGGAAACCGGGTGCATAGGTGTCAAATGGTGTCGGGTCGCGTCGTCGTTTCCAATGGCAGCTTGCTGAAAAGTGCTGCTGCCGGGAAGATGAGAAGTGCCCGAAGAGATCCAAGCCTGGATCGAAGATGTGAAGAACCTGAAAGCAGAGGGGACAGAGTCTGGGTCACTAGCCAGTGACCAGGGGCACGATAGTCGAATGCCCACCGATGTCGGGTGTTTCAGGTACAAAGAGGTGAAGCTTGACTCTTCAGCCACGAGGACCAGGAGGCGTCGATGACAACCAGGAGCTGGATTCAAGCTGTCCCATAAAGGATGTCAAGTGCTGCAGTGTCGGTGCCTGGATTGGACACAACAAGCCTTGGCAACAGCAACCCACGCAGGAAGAGGAAAGATGCTTCGTTGCAAACCAGCAAGGTCCTGGAGACTCCCCAAGCAACGGAGAGTCAGGGCACGTCTGGAGCAACCAGGAAAGCCCAATTAAAGTAAAGTTACCCTTCTCAGGGACCCACAATTCGACGGACAAGGGATCGCGAAGGGACCTCGAGAGGAATCACAAAATGGCGGCCCACGGGTCACTCGGAGTGGGTAGGCCAGCAATCTTCGGTGGATTCACTGTTCGGGGTCAGGGCTACAAGTAACCCAAAGCACAGCCTCAAGGATCGACAAGAAGCATATGCACTTGTAAATGTGCACGGTGTCCAGGGGTTCCGGTTCGCCGGTACCCACGAGGGCTACGGGTCTCAGCTTTGCTGGGGACTCGGGTCAGCCTCTGGGAAGTCTGGAAACCCACCTCCTGGGTTGCAAAGTATTCGGCGTCCGGCGGGAGCTTCGGAGATGCAGACCGGTCAGATGCGTCTTTGGTGCCTGCCAAGCAGGGGAGTAACTCCTTTACTCCAAGGGAGATTCTTCAGTCATCTGGCGTTTGAACAGATCGTCGAAGGTCCAGGATTCAGTATCAGAGTTTTGTCCAGGGAAATCTAAAATCCTGTAGTCAGGGGTTCCTTCTTTATACCCAAAGAAGGGGTTGGACATACTCTGGGGACCCACCTATGGGAGGGTTTGGAAAGAGGGGTGGCTACACCCATTTCCTTTGTCCAGTTTCGTGCCAGAGCAGGGGCTGGTAGCCCCTGCAACCGGTTTGAACTGGACTATGCACAGGGACACCAAATGTGCCCCCAGTGCAGGACTTCAAAGCACTCTTGGAGTGCACCCACCCAGCCCCAATACACTAAAGCCTGTCTGGGAGGTGGTAACACCTCCCTGTGACAGGAAACCTATTGTCCAGGCCTCCCCTGCCGGAGTTTCGGTCAGCAGCAGGAGGCCAGACTCGTGTCTGTGGCTGGCAGCATCCATTTTGTGATGCCAGGGCTCTGTTAGCTGGTACCGGGTATACCGGTGCTGTCATGTCTCTCCCTCTAGAAGGGTGGGATCATACTCCCACACCAGTTACTGGTGTGGGGGTATGATTCCAAGGTGTTTGACACCAAACACGACATGTTTCCGTGCAGCCATCCCAAAGTTAGCATTTACCGCTAGGTTATAATGCACTTAAGAGTATATGGTCAGGCTGCATCACAGACAACCCCGGAGAATAGATTCCGAAGGCTGCAGGGGGGCTCTGCTCATGCATGGGCACCCTCTCACACAAAACCAAGCACCCTGCCTTCAGGATTGATAAGGCCTGCCATAGGGGTGACTGATAGGTTTATATGTGCAGTGATAGGGTGAGATATAGTGAACCTATATCTCAGTAAGGGGTGCATGCACCACCTCACTCAGGCTGCTGTAGCAGTCCTGTGGTGTCATTTTGGAAGGCTGCCCAGGGGTGGCATAATACATGCTTCAGCCCCTGGTAGGCCTCTGGGGTACCTATGCCCTGGGTACATAGTATACCATATACTAGGGACTTATAAGGGCACCCCAGAATCCAATCTGTGAGTGTACCTAAGGTACATAGGAATCCATTTTAAAGAGAAAGCAGATAAACTGGGGCCCTGAATAGCAGGGTCCCAGTCCAACTAAGTCGAAAACCAGCAAAACACCAGGAAAAAAGTGGGGCAACCATGCAGTCAGATTCCACCTTCCTACATAACCCCCCCCAAACGAAAGGAGATAAGGCTAACCTTGCCCAGTTGAGCCTTTATTTACTAAGTGGCCATATAAGGAAGTACCTGCACTAGCATGGTTACCCCCTGTCTTATGGTCCACAAAGCAATCCCTAACCCCAAGGGGATGGGATGATCTCCACCATTTGGAGTCACTACCTGTGGTGTGTTTTGGCAAAGTAAAAGGCTGGTGGGGTGTCTGAGTAGAGAAGTGAGGCCCTAATAAAGTTGGCCTCAGCTTCCTCAGATCACTAGCCACCATGGAGGCCTTACTTTCCATGACTAAGTTGGGTCTAGCTCTAAGGGTCAACCTTTGGCTGCCTACAGCTGGGGGTTGGGTCCCTTTGGTTGGAACACTGGAGGGACATGGCAGGTTTGGAACCTCTTGGTCCCAGGTTTGCCTTTGCCCAGCAGAGTCCATCTGGGGGAGGTCCCTACACAATGGTAAGGGGGATCCCTCAGTGGGTTGAGGAATTTTCACCTGGCTAGGGCTACTAGACTGGGTGCCCCTAATCTGCTGATGGGGGGTTCCTCTGGACAGGGGCCCTGTGGGGTCCACTGACCTCCCTGACCTCTGCAGCCCTGGGCTGACTGAGGCAGGGTAGAGAGGGGCAGGTTACCTGCTCCAGACTGGGTACCACCTTGGAAGGGTCCCCTGCCATCAGGGGTGTTGCCAGGACAGGCCTGACCACCTCTGGGGCAGTTCCTTCACTAGGGGTAGGATCAGTTCCCTGAGGAAGCTGACCCTTACCTATAGTCTGGGGGAAGAAGACTTTTCTTCAACCCTTGTGCTCTCTTGTGGAGGAGAGTGGGCCATTCTTTCAGGCTCCATCACTCCAAAATTTCCCTGGGGTTGGGCTGTGGCCCTCACAGCCCCACTAACTCTCTCAGGGATGCCCAGCATTCTCAGATGGGCTTGGTGTTCAACTTCAGCCCAGGCTGAAATTTCCAGATCATTGCCCATCAGGCAATCTACAGGCAAGTTTGGGGACACTGCCACTCTTTTTGGGCCTGTGACCCCTTCCCAGCTGAGATTGACTATGGCCATGGGGTGATCTGTTCTGACACCATCAATGTTGGTCACCTGGTATTTAAACTCAGGTAAAAGCTGGTGAGGGGGGACTAGTTTCCCTGCCACCATGGTGACACTAGCCCCTGTGTCCCTGAATGCCACAGCTTTCTGACCATTAATCAGTGGCTCCAGTCTGTACCTGCCCAATGCATTGGGACCCATGGTAAAAGTGGCAAATCCCATGCCACCATCACAGACTAAGGAGGCTTGTGAGGGGGACCTGTCTAAACTAGGGCCCACCTCTGTTCCCCATGAGAATGCACCTAACTTTTTGGGTGCAATACTACCGCCTGGGGGATTACTACTAGTAGTACCAGGAGGGGTGGTAGTATTAGTTGGAGGAACATTTTCTTTATTGCCAATCCTGGGGCAACTGGGATCAGTTTTCCAGTGTCCAGGCTTTTTACAGACATGGCAATATGGTTTCTTTTCAGGAGAGGAAGGAGTTTGGGACCCACCCCCAGAAGAGGACTTTTGGGGCCCTGTAGTGGACTTATCCTTAGATTTATCCCCACCTTTCTCTTGGGACTTGGTAGAATCTTTCTTCTGGTCACCACCCTGATTCTTAGGCCTTACCCTGGTTCTGACCCATTTGTCTGCCTTCTTTCCCAATTCTTGGGGAGAGGTCAGATCAGAGTCCACCAGGTACTGGTGTAAAAGCTGGTTTTGACAATTATTAAGGATCTGCTCCCTCATAATCAAATTGTACAATCCTATAAAGTCATGCACCTTGCTGCCATGTATCCAACCTTCCAGAGCCTTAGTAGCACAATCTACAAAGTCAACCCAGTCTTGAGTCTGAGTCTTTTGGGTGTCTCTGAAATTCAACCTGTACTGTTCAGTGGTTAGGCCAAACCCATCAATCAGAGCACTCTTCAAGACTTTGTAATTGTCAGCATCCTCTTCTCTAACAGTGAGGAGCTTGTCTCTACCTTTGTCTGCAAAGGAGAGCCACAAGATTGCTGCCCACTGCTCCTGGGGGACCCTCTGAACTTTACAGGCCCTTTCCAGTGCAGTAACCCATTTGTGGATGTCATCCCCACTCTGGTAGGGAGGGACAATCTTGCTTAGGTTTCTATGGTCATGAGACCTTTCCCTAACACTAGGGAAGTTGCTGCCACCATGGGACTCTAGTCCCAACTTTCTTCTAGTTTTCTGAAGCTCTAGGGACTCCCTATCTAAAGCCAACTGCTCTCTTCTGATTCTAAGCTGAGCTTCTTCATACTTGAGCAGTCTCTCTTTCCTTTCATGAGAGGATTCCCTCCTATGAGAGGAAACAGAGGTCCCTATTGAGGTGTCAGAATGGTTAGACTCCTGAGAAGGAGATCTTGACCTTCTAGGCACACTCTCAACTCTCCCTGGTGGAATAAAGAGGGGGCCATTGTGGCCATCCTCCTCATCTGCAGGAGGAGCTGGATTTCCCAGGTTAAGATCAGTGTCATCTTCCTGGTCAGCTTCAGAGGTCAGGTCATGGGTATCTTCACCCCTTGGCCTTTCCTCATCTGCTGCCCCACCCTCTCTGCCTACCCCTTCAGACCCTGTGGGCCTTCTGAGATCATCCAACAGCAGTACCTCTATGAGGCGTTGGGTGTTTGCACTTTTTCCTGTCTTCAATTTCCTAGTACAACACAATGCTCTCAATTCCAAGAATGGGAGGTTGTCATACTTGGATGGTAGAAGCCCATTGGCTTCTGGCAGGGACCCACTGGTTCCTGGCCTTGAAGACATCACTAGTGAGGTGTGGTGTATGCACTACCTACTCTAGTGTGGCCTACTAAACTCTCTTGAGTTGTAGAAAGGGTGTGCTAAGCCCTTGACACACAACTCTAAGTTCAGTAGAACTTACTGTAATTTTAAGCTTGAATTATATGTACCTCAGGTACCTTTAGTGGTTTTCAGTTAGTCACTCACTTGAGATTATCTGGTAAAACAAAGGCAAGCTTGAATCCCACCGCTGCACACCAATGTGAGAAGTTGGCCTGGTATATGCTGTCCACTAGTTATAGTGGGCACCTTGCACCAGTCCAAACAACCCCTTATTGATGATAGGTTTAAGACAACCTTATTTGAAAGCTATCCTAGTGGTAGCTATGGAGAGCAGCCTTCAGGCTAAGTCTTGAAGGAGCGTAAAGCAGTTTGTTTTACCAGTCTATAATCTCTTGAATGGCTAAATGAAAGGAGACCACACCAGGTATATATATAAAATATATGTATTTATTTCTAAACACACCCTACTAGTCTCTTTATGAGGCTAGAGGTCAAAGCACATATGTTACACTTCAAATATCACAGTAAATTAGCACAATATACGATAGGCCCTAGGGGCGAACCAAACCATATATTAAGAAAGTGGTATAAGAACCACGACTTGACTAGACACAAGGCCTAGAGCCTGTAGAATCGCTGGGACCCCAAGGAACCACCCAAGGTAGTGACACAGGGGACCCACGGGGGACGTGTGCAGTGTTTGAACACAGCCGCGAGCTCCGTTAGCTTCTATGGGGAAAGTCGCGGTTAGAGTTTTAAAGTTTAGGGACACTTAGGAGTGGACTAGGAACAAACCCTTTTGGACTTAGATGGTTCTAGGGCCAACACCCACGGGAGCACCGGAGTACTCGTGTTACCTCACCCAGGGAAACCGGGTGCATAGGTGTCAAATGGTGTCGGGTCGCGTCGTCGTTTTCAATGGCAGCTTGCTGAAAAGTGCTGCTGCCGGGAAGAGGAGAAGTGTCCGAAGAGATCCAAGCCTGGATCAAAGATGTGAAGAACCTGAAAGCAGAGGGGACAGAGTCTGGGTCACTTGCCAGTGACCAGGGGCACGATAGTCGAATGCCCACCGATGTCGGGTGCTTCAGGTGCGAGGAGGGGAAGCTTGACTCTTCAGCCACGAGGACCAGGAGGCGTTGAAGACAACCAGGAGCTGGATTCGAGCTGTCCCACAAAGGATGTCGAGTGCTGCAGCGTCGGTGCCCGCATTGGACACTACAAGCCTTGGCAACAGCAACCCACGCAGGAAGAGGAAAGATGCTTCGGTGCGGACCAGCAAGGTCCTGGGGACTCCCCAAGCAATGGAGAGTCAGGGCACATCTGGAGCAACCAGGAAAGCCCAATTAAAGTACAGTTGTCCTTCTCAGGGACCCACAAGTCGACGGACAAGGGATCGCGAAGGGACCTCGAGAGGAATCACAAAATGGCGGCCCACGGGTCACTCGGAGTGGGTAGGCCAGCAATCTTCGGTGGATTCACTGCTCGGGGTCAGGGCTACAAGTAACCCAAAGCACAGCCTCAAAGATTGACAAGAAGCATATGCACTTGCAAATGTGCACGGTGTCCAGGGGTTCCGGTTCCACGGTACCCACGAGGGCTACGGGTCTCAGCTTTGCTGGGGACTCGGGTCAGCCTCTGGGAAGTCTGGAAACCCACATCCTGGGTTGCAAAGTTGTCGGCGTCCGGCGGGAGCTTCGGAGATGCAGACCGGTCAGATGCGTCTTTGGTGCCTGCCAAGCAGGGGAGTAACTCCTTTACTCCAAGGGAGATTCTTCAGTCATCTAGTCGTGTAGATCATCGAAGTTCCGGGATTTCTGTATCAGAGTTTCGTCCAGGTGTAATCTAAAATCCTGTAGTCAGGGGTTCCTTCTTTATACCCAAGGAAGGGGTTGGACTAACTCTGGGGACCCACCTACGGGAGTGTTTGGAATGAGGGATGGCTACACCCATTTCCTTTGTCCAGTTTCGCGCCAGAGCAGGGGCTGGTAGCCCCTGCAACCGGTTTGAACTGGACTATGCACAGGGACACCAAACGTGCCCCAAGCTCAGGACTTCAAAGCACTCTTGGAGTGCACCCACCCAGCCCCAATCCACTAAGGCCTGTCTGGGAGGTGGTAACACCTCCCTGTGACAGGAAACCTATTGTCCAGGCCTCCCCTGCCGGAGTTTCGGTCAGCAGCAGGAGGCCAGACTTGTGTCGGTGGCTCGCAGCATCCATTTTGTGATGCCAGGGCTCTGTTAGCTGGTACCGGGTATACCGGTGCTGTCATGTCTCTCCCTCAAGAAGGGTGGGATCATACTCCCACACCAGTTACTGGTGTGGGGGTATGATTCCAAGGTGTTTTACACCAAACACGACATGTTTCCGTGCAGCCATCCTAAAGTTAGCATTTACCGTTTGGTTATAATGCACTTAAGAGTACATGGTCAGGCTGCATCACAGACAACCCCGGAGAATAGATTCCGAAGGCTGCAGAGGGGCTCTGCTCATGCATGGGCACCCTCTCACACAAAACCAAGCACCCTGCCTTCAGGATTGATAAGGCCTGCCATAGGGGTGACTGAGATGTGCAGTGATAGGGTCAGATATAGTGAACCTATATCTCAGTAAGGGGTGCATGCACCACCTTACTCAGGCTGCTGTAGCAGTCCTGTGGTGTCATTTTGGAAGGCTGCCCAGGGGTGGCATAATACATGCTTCAGCTCCTGGTAGGCCTCTGGGGTACCTATGCCATGGGTACATAGTATACCATATACTAGGGACTGATAAGGGCACCCCAGAATCCAATCTGTGGTGTACCTAAGGTACAGGGAATCTATTTTAAAGAGAAAGCAGATAAACTGGGGCCCTGAATAGCAGGGTCCCAGTCCAACTAAGTCGAAAACCAGCAAAACACCAGAAAAAAAGTGGGGGCAACCATGCAGTCAGATTCCACCTTCCTACAAGGATAATGAAACAAATGCAGCATGGGCTGTCATCCTCTCCATTGAGAGAACCAGGAAGTGTTAGGACCCTCGGTAGAGGTCATTAGTTCAAGAGGGGAGTTTCTGCAGGTTACTTTTGGTAAGGCAGGGAGTGGCTAATTCCCATACTTGAGGGCGATGATATCCCGTGTGTCCCTTTACCACAAGAGCAGTGTCACCCAAAATGAAGAGTTGCAGGCACAGTATCTGACTCTGATGTGAGAGCTTTACCCCTGTACTGAGTAAACCGAATTGGCATGGACTTTGTCTGGACAAGTATCAGAACACCTTGCCTGCCAACTGTTTGGTATTTGGGTCCCTGCATTTAATGAATGCACATGCTTTCTGTATGGGTGAACTGGCTGTGATTTGGTCCCACATACTGAAGGTCTCAGTTGTATTCCCTAAATGCGAAACTACAAGTGTGAACTTGATAGTCGACACAGACGTGCCATAACCTAATAGAAAAACAAAAAGATGATGTACGGAATGCTGAACATTGTCAAACATTCGCACCCCAGTACAGAGATCTGGGCCTAAATCCATTGTTTCTTTGCTCACTATGCTACTACAGTTTGGACCCAGCCATATGCAAATCAGTCTTGACCCTGCTCCCCATGGGAACAGTCCATCCTGAACTGCCAGGCCAGGACCAGAAACAAGCATTCTGGAACCAGTTTCGAGGTAATCACCCCTCATCAGGCAGGCTAGCTTGAATCCAATGGCATAGTGAGCATGGGACCCACGACTAGGCATACCTTTCCCACTTAGGGCGACTATACCAACACAAAAAGATGATGAACAGAATGCTGAACGTTGTCAAACATTCACCCCCAGTACAGAGATCTGGGCCTAAATTCATCGTTTTTCTACTCACCATGCCATAACCTAATAGAAGTCACATTGTTTAATCTTTGAGCTCAGTCACTGCTCACATCAAAACTGTGGCCTCTCTCTTCCATATTTTACTAATCTTAATCTCTACACCTTCTGACCAAGAAAAGTCACAGTTATGACTAACCATCAAGTTGTTGCATGCTCATGGAATAGACTTATCAACCCTCCATTGGTCATTGAACAACAACATTCTGGCCTCCAGCCACAGAGAAACATATGATGTAGAGATAGATTTTTCCTTGTGCAAGGATCTTTACGGTAAAAGAACCTGAATGCACACCTAAAACAAGATCAACTGCTTCTGGTTAGCTTAAATTATAATTTTATCTCTATCCAGTAAAATATAGCTCACACACCTTTGCACTGGCAGACCGACTTTGTAGCCTATCCAAAAGCATGTGCATGATGTTTTTTAGTCCTTCTCCAGGCTTTTGCATCTTGTCCAGAGGGGTTATTTAGAGTGTCCTAATGACATTGAATTAAGACAATTTGCTGTCCTATCTACAAGTCATGCATGTAACTACAATCTTATTTTTGCCACCTCCTACCCCAAAGGGCTGGGGGGAGGGGCTGCCAGCACCATTATACACTTAGGAGGAGGCACACCACCATGGCATTTTTTGTTGTTTTAGATTTCTTTTATTGGTTTTCATAACAATAAAACGACATACAAAACCAACAAGTGCCATGTATATCAAGATGCAGTCCTTCAGTGGGACTGTCGCATTTGTAAAGCTACACACTGAACAAGAACGAAGAAAGGAAAAAGAACCCCCCCCGCCCCTCCCCCCCTCCTCCAGCCGTCAAGTAGTGTAAACCAGTGCTGTGAGCGCCCAGAATGTCCTTGGTCAGGTAACCTTGGTAAAGAGGCCCTAATGATGTGTGGGAGTGCCGGTGTCTGCAGGCTTGGGTGGGTCCACTAGGCGAAGCAGTTGCAGATACTTGGGGCAGGTAAGTTCTGTGAATTCAGATGTCAACAGCTTGAGGAATGGTTCCCACAGGTCATGAAAGGAGGCCCCTGGTTTCGTGAGAGATAATGAGATTTTCTCCATTCCAAGAATGACCCACAGTCTATGAAGCCATCCCAATCGGGTTGGAACGGTGGTGGTGCCCCAGTGAGAGAGTATATTTTGTAAGGCTGCCCCTAAAGCTAGCGCCATTTGCTTGCCCCTCCGTGCCTTGAGTGGGAAGGTGATGGGGTTGGGAAGACCCAGGAGAATATACACTGGAAGACGGGGGATTTGGGTGTCAAAGAAAGAAGTCAATGTTGTCTAGGATCTGCTTCCAATAGCCCGTCAACGAAGGGCAATCCCATAACAAGTGGGTAAGAGTACCCAACGAGCCACATGCCCTCCAGCAGTGGGAACTGCGAAACGGGTTGCCCTTGTGGAGCCGAGGGGGGGGGGGGTCAGATACCAGAAGGTAACAATTTTTGTGGCTGTTTCAATAGATGCTACGTTTCGTGCCATGTGGCGGGCTCTGTAATATACATCTGACCATTCCTTCTGCGTCAATTCCAAGCCAAGTTCCCCCTCCCATCACAACTGACCAGGAGATTTCCCAGCCCTGGGGACGTGTCTGGTAAATTTATACAAGTCTGACATCAAATGAGCATCGGTATGCCTCGTAAGTAACCATTTCTCAAAAGAAGTGAGGTACCGCTCCATCCCCTCCCGCACCCCGGGGTGCAACACTCAGTGGCGGATCTGTAAATAGCGGAACCGTTCTGTTTCGGGTACGTCTCGGTCCCTGCGAAAGTCAGAGAAGGTGAGAGGTCCCGTGGTATCGAAGAGATGTCCTATAGAGCGTTGTCCTTCCTTGGTCCAATGCGTAAACCCCACTAAGTCCATACCCGGAGAGAAGTCTGGGTTATTAACTATGGGTGTAATCGGGGACGGAAAGTTCGTAAGCCCCCGAGAGTCAGCCACCCTGTCCCAAGCCAAGAGAACGGGGTGAGTCACCTTTGAAAGGTATAAGTACCGAGGTCTGGCCGCTTTATTGAGGAAGGGGATCCCCCACAGAGGCTGCCTAGCAAGGGACCTGTCCATAAACAACCAATGTTTCTCGAACTCCGGGCGAGACCATTCAACCAAAGCTCTCAATTGAACCGCCCACCAGTAGGCCTGCAAGCTAGGAACCCCCAAACCACCCTCGGCAGGGTCCCTGTACATTAATTCCCTGCTCAACCGGGGCCTCTGGTCCCGCCAGATAAAACGCTCTATGTCCCTTTGCAGGGAAAGTATGACACCCGACGGGGGAACCAGTGGCAATGTCTGGAACAGATAGATTATCTTAGGGAGTATAGTCATTTTTATGGCCGCTATACGGCCTAGCCACGACAGCGAGTAAGGCCTCCACTTGCGAAGACAGTCCCTCACATGCCGCAGCAGCGTAGTATAATTCATCGAATTGGTAATCTGAATACTAGCTGAAAGTTGCAGACCCAGATAAGGGATTGTGGCTTGTGCCCAATGGATACGATAAGACCTCTGCAACTCATCCAGGGTATCAGGGCCCAGAGAGAGATTGAGTGCTTGTGACTTGTGCACATTTATCTTGAAACCAGATGCTAAAGCGAACCTGTCCAACTCCGCCAGCAGGGCAGGGAGAGAATCCCGGGGCTTCTCCAGTGTGGCCACCACATCATCAGCATAAAGGCTAATTTTGTGCTCCGTACCTCCAAAGAGCACCCCAGCAATGGATGGGTCATCCCGAACCCGTTGAGCCATGGGCTCCATATACAAAGCGAATAAAAGCGGTGACAATGGGCACCCCTGCCTTGTTCCCCGTTGAATTGGGAAGGCGCCCGAGACAAGCCCGTTCACCCTTACCGAAGCAGTCGGCCCAGTATAGCTGCTGAGCACCCAATCAATGAAGTGTTGCGGCAGGCCAAAGTGGGCCAAGGTCGCTTTGAGGTATGGCCAATGCACTCTGTCGAACGCTTTCTCTGCATCAACAGAGAATATCATACGTTCAGCCGGAAAGCGTTCAGATTTATCCACCAAGTGAAGGAGGCGTTTCGTATTATCAGAGCATTGATGCCCAGAAACGAAGCCGGACTGATCCGGATCGATCAACCCGGGTAGGTGAGGGGAGAGCCTCTGTGCTAATATCCCGGTGAAAATTTTCAAATCTACGTTAAGGAGGGAAATGGGGCGGAAGGATGCACAGTATCGTGTGTCCTTACCAGGTTTGGGAATCACCATGACTATTGCTTCCAACATCGATGGCCGAATAGGGTTGGAGGTCCCAATCGAGTTGTAGACCCTAACTAACAACGGGCCACTATAGTACAAAAGGTTTTGAAAAAGGCAGAAGCGAATCCATCCGGGCCCGGGGATTTATGACGCTTCAGTTTGGATATTGCAGAGATGACCTCTTCTAACCTAATAGGAGCTTCAAGCTCCTCTGCCTGACTCGGGACTAACTTAGCCATGGGCACCCTTCATAAGTATTGGACCGGGCCCTCCTTGGGTAGTTGCTGGGCCTCATATAAGGTCGCATAGAATTGCCGAAAGGTTTCGGCAACCCCTAGGTCAGTAGTTTGTTCCCCACCCAACTGATCCACTACCATGGCGATGCAGGACGTCTGTCGCTGCGTCCGCAGCCTGTGAGCTAGTAGTCTCCCACTCCTGTCTCCCCCAACATAAAAAGCATGCCTAAGTCGGAGGGCGGCATATTCAGCTCGAGTCTATGTCCAAGCCCGCCAGCTGGGCCTGTGCCATCTTAAGTTGCCTCCAGACCCTAGGCGCGCCCATTTGCTGATGAATGCGCTCCAGTTCAATTACTGCCTCGGAGAGTTGCTCCCTTTTTCTCCCTCCTAGCCTTGTTGTCAGCTGCGGCTATCCCTATTAACTCCCCCCTGACTACCGCTTTCAAAGCGTCCCACAGGGTGGCTATGGAAATGTCCGGGGTGTCGTTGGTGGCTAAATAATCAGTTATGGATTTGGTGACCTGCTGAACTACCGAGGGGCGCTGCAGCATCGTCTCTCAAAGACGCCAGATGCGTCGGGATGGTCGCTGGCAAGGTAGGGACAGGGATACCCGCACTGCTGAGTGGTCGGACAGGGGACAGGGAAGAATCTCCACCTCCTGTGTCTGTGTTGTCATTGTGTCAGACGTCAATATATAGTCAATTCTAGTGTACATTTTGTGAGGGTGTGAGTAGAATGTGTATTCTCTGGATATCGGGTGACGTAAGCGCCAAACATCCGTGAGCCCAGCCTCCGTGAGCAGGCGTCTCCCCTTAGCTGAGAGGGCCCCAGTCTGCCCTGAACGCTGTGCGGACCTGTCCATCTCATTATCAAAGGCCAAATTGAAGTCCCCCCCCAAAAGCAGGGATCTACCAGGGAGGCAAGACAACTCATGGATCGCATCCTGGAGAAACCCCTCCTGACCGTCAATGGGGACGTAGAAAGTAGCTACCGTGAAAGTATGCAGTCCCAATGTGAACGTATGGGCGAGGAGTCTACCTTTAATCTCAGCCTGTTTATGACCTATCTGACCCTGGAACCTAGCTGAGAATAATATAGCCACCCCCGCTGTCTTCGAGGCCCGGGACGAGAATAGCTGGTGAGGGAACGCCCTAGACCATAGCCTATGAGTGTCTCGAGACAAGAGATGCGTCTCCTGGAGAAGACAAATATGGGCGTCTGAATTATCCAGGAAAGACAGGACCACCCGCCGTTTTACGGGGTTGTTCAGGCCTTTGACGTTGAGCGACAATATTTTAACATCAGAAGTCATGATAGTGAGTGTCAAGATGCACGCTGAAGGCCAATAGAACCGGACCCATCCCGTCCCAAGGATGCCCACTACTCTCGCCCCGCGGGAGCTCCCTGTAAGCAGCACCACATGCAAGTCGCGATGATCGACCAGACCTAAACGGAGGAGGAGAGGACCCCATTACCCTTAAAACAAACCAAACAATACTGAACTGCAACGAATAAAATCTATAAATGTCCTGGGCTAGTAGCTCCGTGGTGAAGCGTAAGATGTACAGCAGGAACCTCCTGCTGCCCCGGTCCCGCCCAAGACCCAGCCCCACAATCCCAAAGAAACCCCTCTATCAACTTGTCCCAGTGATACCAAATCCATGCACGCTTTAATCTGCGGCAGCCGAGTCCTCCGCCAATGTTGCAATAACTGCTTTACGTTCTTTAGCCATGGTCTCCGGATCGGGGCAAAGGCGCAGAGGGGTCTTCCCTACCCGTCGCCATCTGTCTGCACCTCCACGATGCCCACCGGAGTCTTCGCACCCCAAGGGGTCCTCGTCGTCCTCAGGCAGGTTAAGTAGTAATTGGGCCTCCTGTAAAGAGCGGATTTGGCAGAGCTTGCCCTCCCACTTGAAAATAATTCTGAAGGGGTGACCCCAGGAATAGGAGACATCCTTCGAACGCAGAAATGCTGTAACCGACTTGAACTCCCTTCTTTTCTGCAAAGTGGAGGCCGCTAAGTCCTGGAATAGGAGAGGTCTGGAATACCGAAAGTCTATAGGGTGGTTAGCCCGCGCTTCCCGGAGAATCCGTTCCTTGAGTTGAAAATCATGGACACATGTTAAGATGCCCGGGGGAGGGGCAGTCGCCGGTCTCTTGGGTCCGACTCGATGAGTCCCGTCTAGTTTAATCTCCTGTTCCAGGGGGCAGCCAAGATGTGGCGGAAAAGGTCCATGACAAAAGCTTCTATATCCTGACCCTCCACTCCCTGAGGAACCGACCGGATCCTAATGTTGTTCTGTCGGGAACGGTCCTCGAGGTCCTCCGCGTGGGCTTGGAGATCAATTTGCTGATCTTGAAGGCGGAGGACCTCCTGCTGAAGCTGGGTGATCTCCTCGTCCCTCGCCGATGCTTGCGTCTCTAGGGTGTCCACTCTTTCGCCCACCGAGTCTATATCCCTGCGCACCTTACGGAGTTCCGAGGATATTTCTTTCTTCATCGCGTGGAACTCCCCCGTCAGTGTAGCGAATAGGGACTCAAGGATACTGCGAGTGACCGGCCCATCTGTCTCACTCTGTTCACCGTCTGCTGGATGCCCCCCTGGGGATGATGCCACCTCAGCACCTCCAGCGCTAGTTTTGAGGAGAAGTTCCTTGACTGATCTCTCCTTCCTGGATTTGTTGGCCACCATTGTTCAGTGAAAACGCCGCCCCGCTTGCTGGCAGATGTTGGGGGGGAGGGGGGGATATAGGTAATGGCAGGGAGCGTGGAGACAGCAAGGGCCAGATGAAAGCAACCCACCTCTGCAGACCGGTAAGCTCCCCCACCAGTCACCCCCAGGTCGGCTTCCCCCTGCACAAACCTCCGCGTGGTAGTTCTCAGTATGGGCTCGTCCTGCCCAGGCACCCCTCCGGCGTGGTCAAAGAACCCCTTCAGCGTCCGGGGTAATATCTGGGAATGTTGCGAAATGCACCCCTCCGAGGCCTACCTTCCGCTCTCCGGGCTCTCCCGGCCTTGCCACGCGGGAAGACTGGTGAGCTGCAGTACCACTTCTCTCCTCCACAACGCAGCTTAGTCATGGGAATCAGTAACCGGGCCTCCGTTCGGCCCCCCACAAGCCGCCTGGGCCGCCTGCTCTGAAGAACTGCTTCTACGCTGCCAGCACTCCCAGCAGTGTCGGTCGGGCTCCTCTGCCTTGCAAACAGGGGGTTGGGTCCTCTAGGAGATATGCCCCAGTCGCGCCCACAGCTAAGGCCGCCCGATCAGGCCACGCTCCTTTGTGGCTCTCCACCAGGTGCGTGTGTCCAGGCCTTGCTCCTGTCCCAGCCTAGTCCCAAGGCTCACAGCTGAACAGCTCGGCAAAGCCTGGGGGAAGGATTCATTACCGGAGATCTTCAGGTGGGGGGCCGGATCCCCAAGGCTGGGCTCACCTCTCTCACTCTCGGTCGTCCTAACGACCGCTGGCCATAGCTGGGCCTGGGCGGTGCACCTCGCACTCCGCGGGCCGCAAATCTCCGATGAGCCGGCCCGCTCCGATGGGCTGTTCCCCCCTCTAGGCCGGTCCACACTTGGGAAACACCCTGGGGCAGCCGCCGGACGCTCCTCCTTCCGCCGCTCCCGGGGGAAGCACTCCGGAGCTGCGTGCGCTAGACAGGCCACGCCTGCTCGTCATCTGCCGGACGGGCCTCGGGCTCCGTGACACAGGGACCGCGGGTGCCGGTCTCTGGCACTCGCACTGCATGGCGGCTCCTCTCCCGGGTCTAGGCTGCCGCAGGAACAGTCACTGGCAGGATCAGCGGTCTTGAGCTCCGTCCGGGGTCTGCAATACGAAGCTATAGGGCCGGGGCCCAGGCAAAGGACCGGAGCGGCAAGCAGGCACGTGCTACTCAGCCGCCATCTTAACCACACCCCCACCATGGCATTTTTAAAGTAACCACATACCATGTACAGAGTGGTAGCACAAATAAATTAAAAAAAGAAAAAGTAGTGAAATACATAGCAAGTGAAAAATTCTGTTTCATTTGTTGTTTGTTTGTTTCTGTTAGTTGTTCTATAATTTAATCTGGTTTCCTTTCATAATTTCTTCATATTCTTTTCGTGAGGTCCGTTCCGCATAGGTCACCTTTAGGTCAAACTGAAGTAATTAGACAAAAAAAAGGGTACTGTGTTAGTACATATATAATAAAATAATAAGCTTTGGGAAAGATGTCTGGCTTTAATGTGTTGATGCATGCAAACACAGCAGCACACAAATGTTTGCACACATTACAGCAACAGATCCAAACCTATTGGCTTTGAAAATGTTTTTTTCACATAGCAGGCTTCATTTTAAATGTGGATAGGCAGACTCTTTTCAGTGAGTTCAAATTGCCTCACATCCCTGTTGTTCATATGCATGCTTCACAATAACAGAATTGAATGGATGACATAGAAGAGCTCTTTGGCCGTAAGAGGTGTCTTAACTCCACTCCACTTTCCCCGGGGACGGAAGTGCCATACAAAAAAGAGGAAGAAGGTTGTTCTCTTCCAATGCGAAGATGTTCATTCTCGCCAGGACCCACAGTAATTAAATATGTTGTGGATTCTTAGATGGAGTCAAAATGGACAAAGAAGGGGTGGAATCACCTGAGATGAACCACAACCATAGTCTTCTTCCTGTGAAGATAGCCTCCCATCAGAGACTGGAAATGGGATACTGCCCATAAGCCTCTCACACACTGGTTGATCTGAGCAAGTTCTTGCTTCCCCTTTATCAATTAATATGACTCCTGGCTACCTGATTGTCCATGGACACCATAAAAGCCTGACATAGGAGACATGGAGAAAAACCAAAGTGAACATTCAATGGCCTTTTAGATCCCTCTAATTTGAGGACTGTCATATCTCCTTCCTAATCCACGGACCCTACGTTATCTAGAGCGCCACCCAACCTCTTGTAGCTGGCATCAACTGTTAGTATCAGTATAGTATCAGTAAGAATGGAAGACACAGAGCAGGTCCAGCCAGACAATGGAATTTCTCCACCTGACATTCTGCTCTACCTATTGAAATGAGGTAGCTACATTTGGGGGTAGTTAGAGACAGGTGCACCAGAAATGCCAACCAAGGAAATTAGATGGACCCAAAAGCATGGCTCCCTTCCTGCCAGTGCCTACATAAACCACTGAAGCTGTAGCTAGTCCATTTTAGCAAGACCACTGACTCATTGTCAGTGAAATTGCTCTCCCTCCCTCGCAACTCCACCATTAAGTGAGGCGTCCCCCGAGCCCCTGCACTCTCGAGTGTTGGTGTTTGAGGCCCTCCTCCACCCGCAGGTTTACCTGCGCCTCATCCCTGGTGGTCCAGTGGACCTCTGTCTCCTTTCTCTTGCTCCGCTTTCCCTCTCCGTTTCACTCATTTTTTTACCCTCAGCTCAATCTCTTTTCTGCGCTTTTCTGCACTTTTTCTGCTTTACTGCTCTATCTCCCTGGTGGTCCAGTGGACCTCTGTCTCCTTTCTCTTGCTCCGCTTTCTCTCTCCGTTTCACTCGTTTTTTACCCTCAGCTCAATCTCTTTTGTGCACTTCTCTGCACTTTTCTGCTTTTCTGCCCTATTTCACTTTTAGTCCTTTTCGTCCTCTTTATTCCTCCTTTTCCCTTTTTCCACCCGGTTTCCCCGCGGCTGCTGCCCCTGCGGCCCCTCCCCCCCAGCACGACCAGCGCGACCGGCCCAATCCAGCTCCGCTCCCCGCTCCCGCCTCCCAGCTGTCCAGCCCTCCCCGACCCCTACTTAATGGCGGCCACCGCGCAGCGGGCGGGCCGCCGGCGCGCTGAAGGTGCACCAAAGGCAAGCCCGTCTGCGACCCGACCGCGACCAGTGCCAGGAACCCTGGACCTTCACCCCGCCAATGCTATGACTCAGCAGCACTCCACGCACTCAACCCAGGCCGCAACAAGAACTGCACGCTAGCATCACCTGCCGGCACCCACTGACCCTTCAGCTGTCACCGCTGCCGACAAACCTACAGCACCGCCAGGAACACGGACCCAGCACAACCCAACCGCAAGAACACACCCAAACCGAAGACCCTGCAATGCATCCTCCTCAGCGTCCGATCCCTCCACAAACACGCCACAGAAATCTGGGACCTCCTCGACAGCACCACCCCGGACGTTGCGTTCTTCACCAAAACCTGGACCAACACCACCTCGGGACCGGACATCGCCATCGCCATTCCCCAAGGATACAAGATCTCCAGGAAGGACCGCCACACCCGCATGGGAGGAAGAATCGCCATCGTCCACAAATCCACCCTCCGCCTGAGCACACTCCCCGATGAGCCCTCAGACATGATGGAACACCGACACTTCCAGATACTGACCAGCCCTACCACCACCCTCCGAGGAGCCCTCATCTACCGACCCCCTGGACCCCGCGGACCGTTCCCCAACTCCATCACGGACATCATCTCCCCGCATGCCATCGCATCCACCAACTACACCCTGCTGGGAGACTTCAACTTCCACCTCGACAACCAACTGGACCCCAACACCACATCCCTCCTGGACAACCTCCACAACATTGGACTCTGCCAAATCGTGACTGAACCCACACACTCAGCAGGACACACCCTTGACCCCCTCTTCACAACAGGAAACTCCATCACCTTCAGCCACACCACCGAACTCCCAAGGACTGACCACCGATGCGTCCACTTCACCTTCAGAACACCCACCCCGGACGTTGCGTTCTTCACCAAAACCTGGACCAACACCACCTCGGGACCGGACATCGCCATCGCCATTCCCCAAGGATACAAGATCTCCAGGAAGGACCGCCACACCCGCATGGGAGGAAGAATCGCCATCGTCCACAAATCCACCCCTCCGCCTGAGCACACTCCCCGATGAGCCCTCAGACATGATGGAACACCGACACTTCCAGATACTGACCAGCCCTACCACCACCCTCCGAGGAGCCCTCATCTACCGACCCCCTGGACCCCGCGGACCGTTCCCCAACTCCATCACGGACATCATCTCCCCGCATGCCATCGCATCCACCAACTACACCCTGCTGGGAGACTTCAACTTCCACCTCGACAACCAACTGGACCCCAACACCACATCCCTCCTGGACAACCTCCACAACATTGGACTCTGCCAAATCGTGACTGAACCCACACACTCAGCAGGACACACCCTTGACCCCCTCTTCACAACAGGAAACTCCATCACCTTCAGCCACACCACCGAACTCCCAAGGACTGACCACCGATGCGTCCACTTCACCTTCAGAACACCCACCATCCACAGACACCAGCACCTGCTCCCACGAAGGAACTGGACAAGAATCACCGACAACCAGCTCACCTCCTCACTCAGCAACTCCATCCCAACCATCGCGGAAAAGGACAACACCAACACCGCAGCCCGAACCCTGCACAGATGGATCTCCGACAGCGCCAACACCATAGCCCCCCTCAAGAAAAACAACAACACCCATGCCAAGAAAGCCAGATGGTTTACCACCGAACTTCGAGAGTCCAGACGCACTTGCCGCCGCCTCGAAAAGGCCTGGAGGAACACCAAATCCACAGAAGCACACAACAACTTCAAAGCCGCGACCAATGCCCACCACCAACTCATCAGAAAAACGAAGAAAAAAGCGATTGAAGACAGAATCTCCACACACGCACACAACAGCAAAGAACTCTTCAACATCATCAAGGAGTTCGCCCAACCCACCAGCGATTCGACTGACATCCCTCCCTCACAAGACCTCTGCGACAAACTCAGCACCTTCTTTCACCACAAAATCAAGAGCATCTACGACAACTTTGACGAAGACAACCAACACACTGAACCCCCACCAACCACCCCCGACACCCTGAAGCCAGCAATTGACAACTGGACAGCCCTCACCAATGAAGACACACAGAAGACGATGAAGTCAATCCACTCCGGGGCCCCCACAGACCCCTGCCCCCACCACATCTTCAACAGAGCCGCCGACACCATTGCACCCATGCTCCGCGACACCATCAACCGCTCCTTGGCGACCGCCTCGTTCCCTGACAACTGGAAACACGCCAAGGTCAACCCCCTCCTGAAGAAACCCTCAGCGGACCCCACCGACCTCAAAAACTACAGACCCATCTCCCTGCTCCCGTTCCCAGCGAAAGTCATCGAGAAAGCCATCAACAGCCAACTCGCCACATTCATCGAAGAGCACAACATCCTCGACTCCTGCCAATCCGGCTTCAGAAAAAACCACAGTACGGAAACCGCCCTCCTCGCCGCAACAGACGACATCTGCACCCTACTGGACAAAGGAGAAACAGTAGCCTTCATCCTCCTCGACCTCTCAGCGGCGTTCGACACAGTCTCTCACCGCACCCTAATACGCAGACTCCACGACGCAGGGATTCAGGACAAGGCCCTCGACTGGATCCGCTCCTTCCTCTCCGGCAGAACGCAGCAGGTCAGACTCCCCCCTTTCCTCTCGGACCCTACACCAACCACCTGCGGAGTCCCCCAGGGGTCCTCCCTCAGCCCTACGCTCTTCAACGTCTACATGGCTCCGCTCGCCCCCATCGTCGGAACCTATGGACTCAACATTGTGTCATACGCAGACGACACCCAACTCATCCTCTCCCTATCCAACGAACCCAACACCGCCAGACACAACTTTCGAGAAGGCATGGAAGCCGTTGCCAAATGGATGAAAAACAGCTGCCTACAACTAAACACCAACAAAACAGAAGTACTCATCATGGTTCCAAACCCCGACGCCTGGAACGACACCTGGTTGCCCCCCGCCCTCGGAAGCCCGCCCACCCCCACGGACCACGCACGCAACCTGGGAATCATCCTGGACTCCGAGCTCAAAATGGACCGCCAGATCAACTCCGTCTAGTCCTCCTGCTTCCACACCCTCCGCCTCCTACATAAGACCTTCAAATGGATCCCTCTCGAACATAGAAAGACCGTCACTCATGCCCTGGTCACCAGCAGACTCGACTACGGCAATGCACTCTATGCCAGAATAAACAAAAACCTCACCCACAAGCTACAGAACATCCAGAATGCCGCCGCAAGACTGGTCCTCAACCTGCCAAGACACTGCCACATCTCCCAGCCCCTGCGCACACTCCACTGGCTCCCCATCGAGGCTAGAGTCACCTTCAAGATGCTCACCCACGCACACAAGGCCCTCCACGACACCAGACCAGCATACCTGAACAGCCGACTCCAATTCCACGCACCCCAAAGGACCCTATGATCAGCCCAGCTCTCCTACGCCGTGGTCCCCCGCACCAGAAAAACCAGATCGGGAGGCCGCTCCTTCTCCTTCCTCGCCGCCAAAGCCTGGAACGCCCTTCCGCTCCACCTCAGACAGACAACATCGCTTCCCATCTTCGCTAGAAACCTCAAAACCTGGCTCTTCGACAGACCCCCTCCTTGATGGACTGGAACCTGCCCCCCCCCACCCCCAGCGCCTTGAGACCCTTATGGGTGAGTAGTCGCGCTTAACAAACGATTGATTGATTGAGATGATTACAACTATTTGTGTAGGGTTAAGAGACACCATAGTAATAGGGCAAACCTTCTTGCTTCTATTCTGAAATGAGTACCCATGTGAAATCCTCAAATTCTGGATCTTTTTGCAAGGACAATTTTAACACAATTATTACAAATATATATTCTACATTATATCAATTTGTTTGTTTAATTATTTAAATGGACTACCATGAAAAGCACACACACATCTATATATATGTTAACTGGAAAAAACCAAAGTTTTTGTGAGTGATGTAATATGTGTGGTCATAAGCAATAAGTTTAGGGGGTTTAAGTTATCATTAGCTCAGGCAACTATAACTGCTGAATCTCAATGGTTTTGAAGTGTGTAAAATCTGAACCTAACTATAAAGTGCTTTGTTTTTTTAGTGAATATCTAACGTTTTTTTAATTCTATTTCTTAACTCTAACATCCCTGTAACTTTGTTTATTTCAGTGAATTTTCTATTGTTTTTTAATGCTATTTCCTGACTATAACGTCCCTGTAACCTTTAGTTTTTTAGTGGATTTCACAGTTTGTTTTAATATAAATTGTACTACAATTTGACCCATAAGTTCAATTCAGTAATATACATTTTATAAGTTTATAAATACATTTTATTAACACATTATAGAATTTAAACCTTACAATTAACAAACAAACATAACACACTTTATTTGACTATTTACAAATACTAACATTTTTTTCAATTTGTTAAGGATCTGCAGATCCTCTGCGATGCCACCACAGATCTAGCCACCCATCCACATCGCAAACCATACACTAAATCTATTACTTTAGTGTCACATCTCTCTGTAGACAGTCTCTGCAGTACGGCTCATTTGTACATTTTCATTTCCTTCAAAAGAAGAGAGTATCAAAAGTAAGATCTCTTCTGCTGAAGATAGAAAACAATGTAAAGAGCAGGACGTAGAAGAAGAAAACTTTCAAAAACGTTTGTCAAGGGAAGTGATCCTAATGAAGGATACCTTTGGTAAATTAATGACACTTTTCCCACATACTGCTTGGTGTTCTCCAACATTTGCCAAAGACAAAAGTGGCATTCCTCTGAGACCACAGCATGGGCTCTATCTACCATAACAACTTACGCTTCGATATGGACGGAATATATCGAAAATATGAAGTCCACTTCACAGACGGAGGCAACAGGGTGTTCCTCAACCACTTAAAAGACTGCATCCTGTTCTTTGTGTAACTATCATCTACACATCATAAATACAAAGGCTATTTTTAGAGCCAACCATTTTTCCAAACACTGGTTATTTTTGTTTTTAAATCTTTTCTTTTAATTTCTCACTCAGATCCGTGGATCCACTGTGGATCTACGGCCAAATAGGGGGTCTGCTAACTATATTACAAACAGTTCCCGATGGATTAATGGATCTGTTCCCAACCCGAAGCATACATTCAATACAAAAGTACAACACATTTAATATAGCGGGTGTCTGAGTGGGCATGTGAGTGCCTGTGTGGATCTGTAAGTGGGTGTGTGAGTGTTTCTCAGAGTCTCTGAGTGTATGTATCAGTGACTCTATGAGTGTGTGATAGGGTGTGTGAGTTGCTGTATGGATGTGTGACTGTGTGTGAGTGTCTATATGGGTATGTGGGTGGTTTCTGGGTCTCTGAATGGGTGTGTGAGAGGCTGTATTGGTGTGTGAGTAGGCGTGTGAGTTTGTGAATGGGTCAGTGAGTAGGTGTGTGAGGGATTGTGTGGGTGTTAGACAGTGTATAAGTTGCTGTTGGAGTCTGTGAGTGAATGTGTGAGTGGTTCTGTAGGGCTGTGAGTGAGTGTGCGAGTCGTTGTATGGGTGTGTGAGTAGGTGTGCAAGAGTTTTTTGGGTGTGTTTGTGGGTGTCTAAGTGTGTGAATGCATGTGCAAATGGGTGTGTGAGTGGCCATGTGGATGTGTGAGTGGGTGTGTGAGTGTATCAATGGCTGTGTGAGTAGGTGTGTAAGTGTGTGAATGGGTGGGCATGTGAGTGTGTGAATGGGTGTGTGAGTGGGTACATGAATGGGTGTGAGTCTGCAAGTGGTTTTGTGGGTCTCTCAGTGGGTGTGTCAGTGGCTGAATGGGTGTGTGAGTGGTTGTGTGAATGGCAGTGTGCATAACCTTAATGCACACAGCTCCATGCACCCCTCAGAAAATTGGTGCCCTGGGCCTAGGCCCAGCTCGCCCATACATGAATACTGGCTTGTTACAATTCTCTTAATTTCCATCCCCTATAAATTACTGTTACCAGCGTGTCCCAGTCATTTTGGAGGCAGGAAATAATGGGAATTATAATGGAATACAATGCAGGAATCGAATATAATTTGATGATTCCTGTATGGTTTCCCTAAGATTCCTGCTAACGACTCCTCTTGTTTGCAAGTGAAAACTTTTAGTGGAGTAACACTAACCAGCAATGTTTCACCTAAAATTATATTTATAGTGGGCCTAGTGACCCAAGTTGGAATTAACGAGGCAAGGCACTCATAAGCAGGCCCGGGCGGTAAACTCCACTACGTTCATAGAGTGTGCGGGCATTTTCCGCACTCCACTGAACACGCAGAGCTCCAAAAAACTCCATTCTGCTTAACCTCAGGTTGGCGAGCACAAGCAAGGAAAATCTACCTCCCAGAGAGATTTCTCAACATGGGCGGTCGGCTTTCTCAATGCAGATGGCCATGACTGCTCGAGTTGAGAAACCTTCCGTTTGTGTTGAGAAACTCTGCTCAAGTAGAAAATCTACTCGAGTGGCAGAAAAGAAGTAGCACCCTCTTGCACTGCGCATGGTGCCGTTCAAGCTGACCAAATGAACTCCGCCTCTTGCGTAAGTCCACATAGCATGGCATAGTTTTTTAGTCATTTCACAGAGTTCCGCATAGCGGAACTCTGCGAGCTCCTCCCAGGCCTACTCATAAGGTGTATGCAGACTTTGCACCTTGTTTTTTTTTGCTTACTGACATTTTGCCGCTTATACTTCAGCATCTAGTTAAACAGAGCTGCATTTGGATATACAAAATAAAATGTCAATCACTGTGTGGCAAACACCAGCATCAAGAGTGTGTTATTGTTTGCCCCGTGGTGAAATTTCCGCAGTTCCTGTTAAAGAGGGCATAAGTGAGTTTGTTTGTGGTTTGGCACATATTGTGCTTGTGTTATACTTTTTATGTTTGCAGTCAGTGAGGTCAGTTTTAAGGGAGATTTGCACTGCAGTCATTTGTGTTTGCTTTGTGCATGTTTCTCCGTGCCCAGTACTTAAGCTATTGGTAGATGTCATCTATATATGCATACTAGCGACTACTTTCTTTTGTCTCTTTGCACATAGCCATTGTTTTAAAGCAGTTTTGTTTTTGTGTTTTTTAGTTTGTCTATGGTATTTGTTGATTTTGTGTACTTTTAAAACCCTTTGGGATTGGAAATAATTTGCAATATAATATCCCTTTTTAATGCAATTAAATTTTAAAATAACAGTGTCGGTTTTATTTAAGCATGCTTTCTGAGTTTCATCTGCTTACACCCGTAGAAGGGAGGGACCAGTGTGTTAGTATGTTCTGAAAGCCAATGTATATTATGCCATCCTTGGACTCATTTAATATGGTCTACTAAAAGATACTAATTTATACCAAGCTCATATTAAACAAATCTTAATACTTCTGAATCTAACAGTCGGCTATCAGATGTTGAGTAGAGGAGAAACCTTGCAACCTATGCAAGGGCAGTTTTGAGAAAGCACAGGTGGAAATTATTTCATGCCTGTCTACTCAATAACAAAATAAAGTCTAAACAATAACAGATTAGAGCACAATGCAATGAACATGAAGGATGGATTGTCAGATGACATTTATGAGGATAAATTATTTTCTTGACACGGTTAGCACATGGCAACGATATCAGAGTGGATACTAAAGCCATATTTACAAGTCTAAAGGAAGAAGGACACATTTGATATATTTAGCTTTAGTTCTTAGAAATTGAGAATACTATGAAGTAAAGAATGAAATAATTTCAAAGCACAGAAGCTTTTTTTGTTTGCAAGCTAAAGTGACATTCAAGGAATCGGCTATTAGAAGCAGGTATGTACCGAAAACTTTATGTATATATTTAAATCGATGTTGCTATTGGGGGTATGTATTAATTGGAGAGCCAATATTTATGTGTGGTGCTTATAAAAAGGTGGAAATGGGGTGGGTTGGCAAAATCATTTAGGAATGCAAGAAGAAGTGCTACAGGAGTACTCTTTTACACTTTTAATGTCTGTGTTAATCTGCCGGAAACGTCCAACTCTATATTAGTAAATGTGGAGAGGTCACAGTACTTTCTATTTGTGCTAATTGTATATTACTAGTCCCTGAATATTCCCATTTTAGATGTTTTGGGGATAGTTCACAATCGTATATAAGAGTATGTAAAAGTGTCTTCTTTATTAAATCCCAGTATCTCCTTTCTAGAACTTGCATTCCCCCAGCGAGGCATGGCTGGATGTTGTGGCTGGTAAGAGCTTCTTGAGCAGATATGCTCTCTCTGAGTTTCTAGAGAAACTTTCAGGCACATGCATCAAGTGTAAAAAAATTAGCAAAATTTGCGAATCGCTAAACTATGGCTTTTGCGATCGCAAAATACCGTGTCGCAATGCATCAACTGCATAATAGCGAAAACACAAGAATTCGCAAATATAAAGAATCGCTAAACAATCTGCGAATAGTTTTAGCGAATCGGTATTTGCGTCCCCAAATAGCGATTCGCAAATAAGGATTCCCTAAATATATGCATGAAAAATCGCAAATTGCGAATTGTCACAAATTCGCAATTTTGCAAGTGCTAAATAAGAAGGCTCACAACCAGGTGGTAATCATGAGTGCAAATCAGATACAGCTGAAAATCTACTTAAACCCATTGAAACACACCCAGAATGAGCTACCACATCTCACAATGGCAGGGATGTACCTGATGGCGAGGAGGATGAGGCTGCTGGCTGCTGGACACAGACGGAGGCAAATAAATGAGCGCATCTTCAGAGTCCGCATAACTTTGCTAGGACAGCAAGAGGATGAGATATACGATAAGTATAGGCTCAATGCAGCAATGATCCATGACCTGATCAATGAATTGGATCCCATACTGCAACGACAGACACGTAGGACCAATGCTATCCCAACGCATGTGCAGGTCCTATGTTGCCTACACCTACTGGCGTCAGGCAGTTTTCAGGGGGTCATTGCAGTAGCTGGAGGTGTGTCGCAAAGCGCACTTTCAAGAATATTCAAAGCATTCCTTGATGCCATGATGGCCAGGATCGGCTCACACATCAATTTCCCCACCACCGTGCATGACCTTGCAAAAACAAAACAGGAGTTTTACCAGATAGCTCGCTTCCCACATGTTATAGGTTGCATTGATTGCACCCATGTGGCAATATGTCCCCCTGCAGCACAGGAATATATATTTAGAAATAGAAAATGTTATCATTCCCTTAATATTCAGGTTGTTTGCAATGCCAAAAACATAATCACTGATATTGTGGCACAATTTCCAGGGAGTGCACATGATTCTTATATTTTCAGGCAAAGTGGCATTCACACCCGTCTTGTCAGGGGAGAATTTGGAGAGGCACATCTGCTTGGTAAATATGTGTAAGTGATACTCACAGTCATTGTACGTATGCCAATGTCAAACTGCCACTGACCCTTTGCTTACCTACATGCAGGTGACAGCGCATACGCCTTGCGTAATTACCTTCTGACGCCTTACCTCAATCCCACAACTGCCAACCAACAGAGGTACAATGCAGCACATATTTCAACAAGGAACATCATGGAGCGCACATTTGGGCTGCTGAAGAGCCGATTCAGATGCCTCCATAAGACCGGTGGAGCACTTCAATACAACCCTGAACAATGCTGCAAGATAGTAGCAGCATGTGCCATGCTGCACAATATTGCGACGAGGGGAGGAATGGAAATTGAGGTGTCTGAAAGCGACTCGGAGGATGAGAACAAGCAAGTGCCACACCGCCATGCAGCACAAGGGGCAAGCGCAGCAGAAGGGCGCAGGAGAAGATTGGACATCACACAAAATTATTTCTGAGGTGAGTAATGATGACACAAAAAGTGTATATTACAATCACAGAAAGTTTTATTCAAAGAAAATATGACATGAGTGTCGGAGCACACTTTCAATGTGGCCAGTGGCACAGGTTTTTAAGTAATGGACATAAGTGTTTTGAAAATAAATAATGACTTGTAAGTCAGTCAAAAGGTCCGATCACATCCATGGTTACGTCACCATATCGGAATGTCATTGTACATAGCAGTCTAGCGCTTTCTCCCACGAACACCCAGACGCCTGTCAGAGCCAGCATCCTCATCCCTCATGTTGGAAGCTGAGGGGGTACTGCTGCGTGTGTTGCGTCTTCCTGCAGTGGCAACTGGCATAGCTATACTACTCAAGCTTGAGGCCCCCTCACTACCCTCTTCCTGCATGGACATGTTGGCCGCAATTGTGGTAGCATTCATCAGTTCCACTGCATTGGTTACCTGGTCCAGTGCCTTAGCCACATCCCCGCTCCAATGGCACATTTCTGTTTGCATGGTCACAGACCTACGTGCCAGCAGTGCAGTTGATGTGGCCAGCCTATTGTTGGATTTCGCATAGATGTTGAGGTGCTGCATTAGTTGCCGATGGTGTCTTCTCTGGGATACATGTCCCTCCTGCATAACCTTGGTCAGTTGCTGCACACTATCGCACAGTACTGCAATGTTGTCTGCCATCTTCCCAATTTGTATCTGTACTGAACGTGTGTTTTTGGTCTGCAGGCGCTGCATACGGAGCATCTGTCCCTCAAGACCACCCCAGACATCATTTGGTTGCTCCTCCTGCTGTGTTCTGAGTGATCTAGCTCTTCTACGCCGGACTCTGACATTGCTTCTGCGGACCTGTGTTTGTGGATTTGGGATGGATGTGGCTTGGCCATGCCTGGACTCATATGTTGCATTCGCCTCATCATCAGAATCCATGGTGACCAGTGGTGGGACAGTTGCCCTGCGTGTGTTTGGGGCACTTGATGGATTTGTTGGCAAAACCGGTGTGTCCATATCCTCAACTGCGCTGGTGTCCTGTATGTCCTGGTAGTCACTATCCTCAGCTTCTACACGTTCTGCATCTGTGAGGTTTAACAGTGCAAAACAGCATTAATTTATGTCTGGGATGTCATGCCACAGTGATCAATTTTTTTGCTTTGTTATTAAATTGGGAATATATTCACTATTTTCAGTTGTTCTTTTCCTATTTGTGTGTTTGTCATTGTAACTGCTTGACCTGCCTACATCTCCCATAATGCACTTCCCTTCATGGATACATTGTGTGCTGGATGTTCAAAGTGTGCACTTGTGCTGTACTGAGGTGATGTTCTACCTTAATAATTTAGGTCAATGGTAACATGCATTCATCTTACCTTCAGATGTGTTTGCTGCTCCTGACGTGTCTAGCTGTGTCACACCGACAACAGCTTCAGGCTGGATTGTGGATTCAACCATGTCCTCCATGGGAGTGTTCCCAGTGTCTGTCGGTGTTCCCCCTCCTGTCTTCCTTGCTTCCTTCAGACGGGCAGCAATGCGCACCTTGGCCCGACTGCGCAAGTCGTACCATCTTTTTTTCAGGTCATCGATGGTGCGGTGTGTCACCCCACTGGCATTCACCCGGTTTTGGATCCGGATCCATATTTTTCTTTTCTCCTGCTCTACTTTTAATGATAATTTCCCAAACATCTTATCATGGCTGTGGACAACTCCCTCAATGAGGGTGTCAATTTCTTTTTCAGAAAATTTCATTTTCCGCTTCCTGCCTGATTGGCTGTCCTCTGCTGTTTGTGAGCTTTCCATTTTCTTACAGATGCCAGGTGTTTCCAATCGCTCAATCCCACTGCTGTTTAGCTCCCAGAGCCAGCTCCCTCCTCTCCCTCTGACTGTGCACTGGAAATGGGGCTTGTGCTGCTCACTTCCTGGTTCTGATGTCATCAAGATGCATCAAAAACGCGACTTCGCTAATTGCGATGTCGCTATTACGAGTCCGCTAATAGCGAATTCGCAATTACCGAAATCGCTATTATTTTGTGAATATTAGCGATTCGTTATTTTTTCGCAATTTTTTGTTGCATCTGTTTTGCGATTCTTTATTTGCGAATCTTTAAAATTCGCTAATAAAGAATCGCAATCTTGAACATTGATGCATGTGCCTGTTTGTTTCTTACAACAAAATGCTCTTAGTGAGATGAACCAGACATTCTATCCCACAAAGCATCCCCCTTTCTGTAGCAGCCTCAGCACCTTATTGAGTATGAAAAGCCTCCTAAGTCCCAACTTCTGAGGAGCCTGGATAACCTCCTCTTACACTTTCTTTAAGCTAACAAAGTGCTAAAGGATCTAGGAAACCAGGACATAGGTATCAGCGAGAGACAGGTGTAGCCCCTCACTAGGACTCAGCAAAAGGCCAATTCCAACTTGTCATCTCAATCTTTCATAGAAATTCTGTTATTAGTTCCTTATCTCCCTGGAGCTACAGAGGGCAGTATTCCTGATCCTCAAAGAGCACCTCCAAGGCTTATATGTTAAATGTAGGCACTAAGGCATCAGTCCTTTTGCAAGCAGACAGCAGTTGATTCATCCTTCTTGTGTTCTTTCAAGACCATTTGTGTTATGAAGTCTTTGGGGAGAGATACTTTCTTATAGTAGTCACTGGCTAGAGTTTGGTGATGGCACTTAAGACTACACTAACAAAGATTCATACTTATACAATAATAAGTACCAAAGAACACAATAATAGTCTGTATAGGAAGAGTAAATTAGCACAGGTATATTAAAATGAATCAGCGTGTATGGTCCATAACAATTCTTCTTTTTTCATGCGTGGTTTTATTCTTTGAACACTTCAAAGTCTTGACACCAGCCGCGGCCCGTGCAGGGGGGGTATTTTGACAGATGATGATGAGGGAAAATTAATTATTTATTTAATTTTCCCTCTTCATCGTCAGTCAAAATCTCCCCCACCCGGCCCCACCACCCTACCGCGCTTACCTGCACGGGCTGCGGCTGCTTGATACATACAGACTACAGAAGCAGTCGACACGTGTTGCGTCCATTTAACTTTTTCAAGGCTGCAGACAACATATACATACCAATAAGCAATACAAATTCAAGATTCAAGAGAACCAAAAATAACGTAAATATAAGGCAACCCAACCATTAAATGGTGAAAGGATTCCAACCAAAATGTGTGGGAAGACAGGAAGCATGCAATTTCTGGGATTGCAAAATGAAAATTGCCAATTAGCTCGGTACTGCATGGCTCTGTAAAGACGTTTTAGGTATTGTTGACTCTTTTATTCACTTCTACTTCGATATCTTCTGGAAACTCCTCAATTTCCAGCACTGTCCCAATCTCTTCAAGTTTCTAGTACTGTCTGCATGGGATATCTGTTTTGGAACTTGGTGCACACATATTCAGCTTTCTATGCTTTTTGCTGATCTTGGGTTTGATTTCTTTTCTTTCCTTGTGTGTCTAAAACTCCAGTCACTATCTTACGGGGTGTTCTAGATCTCGTTTCGAATTTGCATGCTTCCTGTCTTCCGACACATTTCGGTCAGAATCCTTTCACCATTTAATGGTTGGGTTGCCTCATATTCGCATTATTTTTGGGTCTCTTGAATCTTGAATTTATATTGCTTATTGATATGTATATGTTGTCCGCAGCCTTGAAAAAGTCCAAAGGACTAAACACGTGCCAGCTGCTTCTGTTGTCTATATGTATCAAGACTTGGAAATGTTCAAAGAATAAAACCACGTATGAAAAAAGAAGAATTGTTATGGACCATTCACGCTCATTCATTTCGAAATACCTGTGTCAATTTATCCTTTCTATACGGACTACTATTGTATGCCTTTTACTTATTATTGTATAATTTTGGCCAAGAGTTTGCTCTAGGCTGTTGTGCACCCCATGTGGTTGGGTGGCTAGTACCACGATAGCACCACCAGCTCAGACTACTATCTGTTGAGTTACTACTGTATCCCGTACTTCAGTAAATAGATGTGCAATTTCTGCTTGGCAGAGCTACCATATGTTTGTGTTGCTAAAAGATTCGTACTTAAGTTGAACTTCTTATGTATGGTTGCAAGTCAAAATATCACCAACAAAAGTATTGCCTGCCATACAAATTGTAGTCTAAATATTGTTTACAAAAATAGACAATATATAAGCACAGATATACTTTTTACATACCACTCTGAGGGTCTAGGAAAATTTTCAGATCCCAGGGCCACTGTGTAGAGGGTTGTCAGTCAGCACATGGGATCACCTATTAAAATGAGACCCTTCCCACCATCAATAAGCACACTCAGACTAGGTCACATGATCTGTGGCCTGCGCTCAAATCTATATGCAGGGAAGACATAGAGACATGTTCCTCCGAACTTCTTTGTTGCTCAAACTCTTCATCGCAGAGGAAGTCAGAGGTGCATGCAGAGTATCGGCACTTCTTGGTTTGAGGCTTTGCGTCTCCAACACTTGGACTACACAAAATGTTCAACTGGAGTAAGGACAAGGTACGTGTCTCAGAGAGCTACTGGACTTTCAGACTTGTAATGATGGTGGCCATCTTGGATTTCTAGAGCATACATTCCTTGTATTTCTAAGTATTCATTGCTAGGCAAGTGAGATACTTAGTTGCAGCAGGAGAGACTTGCCAATTCAAAGTTTGCATAACTTGTAAGCTGATATTCTGGGAGGTTGGTTATGTCAAGGTTCCCCTCACCTGAAATGCAGAAACCTGCAGGAGGGAAGACCATCCACCCAAACCCTCTAGGAGCAACCCTCAACACGCTGTATCCCAAGTGTGCTGGCTATTGTACTTAAGGGGAAAGGTATTGGGGATGACAAGGAAGGAATAGGTAGACAAGGATTCTCTGGTCCTCCTCACAGCACAAATGATAGTCCACTCAGGAATCTTACTGAAGAGAACACAGACACACAATTAGCACCAATATCAAACAAGGCATTCACAAGTAACAATTATCATATAGCAGGCATTTACTGATTCCTTTCCCTCCTGCGTTTTGAGCTAAACCAATTCCAAGGCGAAGTCTTAATGTCTGAGAAAGATGGCCGAGTTTTCTGCACTCAACAAATGCAGGCTGTCTCAATGATTCTGCAGACTTGAACATCTTGTTGCGAGGGCAAAAGCTCTTGGAGGCAAACCACAGTCAATTTAAATAGCACTGACCTGTATTCTATTGTAGCTGTTTACCTTTGCTTCTTTGTCTTTTCTTTGCAGTGGGTAGAGGAGGGGATGCATCAGTGGCTGATCCAAGAATCCGCCAAGACATTGCTGCAGACAAAGAGGAAGAGAAACTGGATATCACTTAGGTACGCATTCAGAAGGGTGCATGGGTCTCTCTGGAAGAACTCTCAAAGCCAAGCATGGCCTTGTGCATGGGTGCAGTATTTATACCAACTCCACCCAAGATGGCTGCCACAGCTCGCGAGAAAAATAGTGCTCACAAGATTTTGGCAATGGGTGGGAAACCTAGGAGAGGGAGGAGGGTGGTTAGCAATGGGGCCCAGGAGCCTTGCAAGAGGAAACATACAAGGTGCACATTATATCCAAGAGCCTTGAGGACCTAAGTCATGGGGGAAGGTGTGAAGGGCCTAGAGACAATTCTTATGGTGCGCATACAATACCCTGCAGGATGGGATTGGACTGGCCTAGGGGGTCATCATTGATGGCGATGGCTAGCACCAAGTGAGTAGGCGATAGAGATGGAACAGGTCAAGAGGACCATTACTGATGAAACGCTGGGCCACAGGCGGTCAGCTGGACTTGCGCCTTTATACTGTATCCCTGACACTGGCAAACCAGAAGCCATAGAGGGCACAGGAGGAGCGGGCATAACAGGTGAAAGGCTTCCCTGGAATCAGATGGTGTTCTTGTGCAACACTCATTTAAGGAAATAGACTGGCACTTAAATCTTATTTTAGGGATTCTCCATTAAGGATTGTGAACTATTTTGCGAATTATGTTGCACTGGGTAATTTTTCACAACGAGATTTCCATTAGGATTACAAACTCATACTTTGCACTGATTTATTTCAACAAGGATTCATCCTTTAAGATTAAGAAGTCAGTATTGCATTTGTATTGTCTCTACAAGAAGAGGCATTGGACTTTATATTTTTATTACAATGTCAATAGTATTAAGGTATTAAGTGAACAAGCATAGAATAGTTTGTTGTGTAGGTAAAATTGTACAATATTAAAGACTGCTTTTCATATTACATTTATCAACCAGTTACACCTAAGCCACCAATCGTTTCTCAGCTCTCTTTAATAAACAATGCATAAAAACGCAGTGCTATCATATCAACTCTAATTATATTTCAGCTCTGGAAAAATATTGAGTTGTATTCTACAATAGAGAGTTTGAAATATTGAACTTATTAGCAGGCATATCATATACAATATCAAACGTTAGATGCCAGAACCAATACCATAGCCATACTAAAAGTCTTTTGTTGGCTTTGGGTATCAATGCTCCTGCAGAGTAAGCCCGAGTGTGCAACCAGGTAGATTCCCCTTTCCACTAGTCTACTTGAAACCTACATGCTGTTAGTTTATGGTTAACACAAGGAGATGATGGACGGAGCGCTGAAACTTTTCAGACACTCACCACCAGTCACAGATCTGGGTTGAATCCATCATCGTTCTTTAGCTCACTTTGCCACCCCAGTTCAGACACAGCTATATGCAAATCAGTCTTGACCCTGTGCCTCATGGGAACAGTCCAGCCCGAACTGCCAAGCCATGTCTTACCTGGACCGGAAACAAGCATCCTGGGACCGGTTTCGGGCTAACAGCCCTCATCAGCCATACTAGCTTGAATCCAATGGCAAAGTGAGCAAGGGACCCACGTCTGGGCATACCCTGCCAACTTAGGGCGAACAAAGCAAACACAAGGAGATGATGGATGGAGCGCTGAAACTTTTCAGACACTCACCCCCAGTCACAGATCTGATATGGGGTGAAACCCCGAAACCGGTCCTAGGATGCTTGTTTCCAGTCCAGGGAGGACCTGGCCTGGCAGTTCGGGCTGGACTGTTCCCATTGGGTGCAGGGTCAAGAATGATTTGCATATGGCTGGGTTCAAACTGGAATGGTATGGGGAGCAAAAAAACGATGGATTTAGGCCCAGATCTCTGTACTGGGGTGAAAGTATGACATTGTTCTGCATTCTGTCCATCAATTGTTCTTTTTGCACTTGTCACCCCGAGTGGGACGGGTATGCCCAGACGTGGGTCCCGTGCTCTCCATGCCGCTGGAGTCAAGCTATCCTGGCTAATGAGGGGTGAAACCCCTAAACCGGTCCTAGGATGCTTGTTTCCAGTCTATGGAGGACCTGGCCTGGCAGTTCGGGCTGGACTGTTCCCATTGTGTGCAGGGTCAAGACTGATTTGCATATGGCTAGGTTCAAACTGGAATGGTATGGGGAGCAAAAAAACGACGGATTTAGGCCCAGATCTCTGTACTGGGGTGAATGTATGACATTGTTCTGCATTCTGTCCATCAATTGTTCTTTTTGCACTTGTCACCCCAAGTGGGACGGGTATGCCCAGACGTGGGTCCTGTGCTCTCCATGCCACTGGAGTCAAGCTATCCTGGCTGATGAGGGGTGAAACCCCGAAACCGGTCCTAGGATGCTTGTTTCCAGTCCAGGGAGAACCTGGCCTGGCAGTTCGGGCTGGACTGTTCCCATTGGGTGCAGGGTCAAGACTGATTTGCATATGGCTGGGTTCAAACTGGAATGGTATGGGGAGCAAAAAAACGATGAATGTAGGCCCAGATCTCTGTACTGGGGTGAATGTATGACATTGTTCTGCATTCTGTCCATCAACTGTTCTTTTTGCACTTGTCACCCCGAGTGGGACGGGTATGCCCAGACGTGGGTCCCGTGCTCTCCATGCCACTGGAGTCAAGCTATCCTGGCTGATGAGGGGTGAAACCCCGAAACCGGTCCTAGGATGCTTGTTTCCAGTCCAGGGAGGACCTGGCCTGGCAGTTCGGGCTGGACTGTTCCCATTGGGTGCAGGGTCAAGACTGATTTACATATGGCTGGGTTCAAACTGGAATGGTATGGGGAGCAAAAAAACGATGGATTTAGGACCAGATCTCTGTACTGGGGTGAATATATGACATTGTTCTGCATTCTGTCCATCAATTGTTCTTTTTGCACTTGTCACCCCGAGTGGGACGGGTAAGCCCAGACGTGGGTCCCGTGCTCTCCATGCCATTGGAGTCAAGCTATCCTGGCTGATGAGGAGTGAAACCCCGAAACCGGTCCTAGGATGCTTGTTTCAAGTCCAGGGAGGACCTGGCCTGGCAGTTCGGGCTGGACTGTTCCCATTGGGTGCAGGGTCAAGACTGATTTGCATATGGCTGGGTTCAAACTGGAATGGTATGTGGAGCAAAACAACGATGGATTTAGGCCCAGATCTCTGTACTGGGGTGAATGTATGACATTGTTCTGCATTCTGTCCATCAATTGTTCTTTTTGCACTTGTCACCCCGAGTGGGACGGGTATGCCCAGACGTGGGTCCTGTGCTCTCCATGCCACTGGAGTCAAGCTATCCTGGCTGATATGGGGTGAAACCCCGAAACCGGTCCTAGGAAGCTTGTTTCCAGTCCAGGGAGGACCTGGCCTGGCAGTTTGGGCTGGACTGTTCCCATTGGGTGCAGGGTCAAGACTGATTTGCATATGGCTGGGTTCAATTTGGAATGGTATGGGGAGCAGAAAAACGATGGATTTAGGCCCAGATCTCTGTACTGGGGTGAATGTATGACATTGTTCTGAATTCTGTCCATCAATTGTTCTTTTTGCACTTGTCACCCCGAGTGGGACGGGTATGCCCAGACGTGGGTCCCGTGCTCTCCATGCCACTGGAGTCAAGCTATCCTGGCTGATGAGGGGTGAAACCCCGTAACTGGTCCTAGAATGCTTGTTTCCAGTCCAGGGGGGACCTGGCCTGGCAGTTCGGGCTGGACTGTTCCCATTCGGTGCAGGGTCAAGACTGATTTGCATATGGCTGGGTTTAAACTGGAATGGTATGGGGAGCAAAAAAACGATGGATTTCGGCCCAGATCTCTGTACTGGGGTGAATGTATGACATTGTTCTGCATTCTGTCCATCAATTGTTCTTTTTGCACTTGTCACCCCGAGTGGGACGCGTATGCCCAGACGTGGGTCCCGTGCTCTCCATGCCACTGGAGTCAAGCTATCCTGGCTGATGAGGGGTGAAACCCCGAAACCGGTCCTAGGATGCTTCTTTCCAGTCCAGTGATGACCTGGCCTGGCAGTTCGGCCTGGACTGTTCCCATTGGGTGCAGGGTCAAGACTGATTTGCATATGGCTGGGTTCAATTTGGAATGGTATGGGGAGCAGAAAAACGATGGATTTAGGTCCAGATCTCTGTACTGGGGTGAATGTATGACATTGTTCTGAATTCTGTCCATCAATTGTTCTTTTTGCACTTGTCACCCCGAGTGGGACGGGTATGCCCAGACGTGGGTCCCGTGCTCTCCATGCCACTGGAGTCAAGCTATCCTGGCTGATGAGGGGTGAAACCCCGGAATTGGTCCTAGAATGCTTGTTTCCAGTCCAGGGGGGACCTGGCCTGGCAGTTCGGGCTGGACTGTTCCCATTGGGTGCAGGGTCAAGACTGATTTGCATATGGCTGGGTTTAAACTGGAATGGTATGGGGAGCAAAAAAACGATGGATTTCGGCCCAGATCTCTGTACTGGGGTGAATGTATGACATTGTTCTGTATTCTGTCCATCAATTGTTCTTTTTGCACTTGTCACCCCGAGTGGTACATAAATGCCCAGATGTGGGTCCCGTGCTCTCCATGCCACTGGAGTCAAGCTATCCTGGCTGATGAGGGGTGAAACCCCGAAACCGGTCCTAGGATGCTTGTTTCCAGTCCAGGGAGGACCTGGCCTGGCAGTTCGGGCTGGACTGTTCCCATTGGGTGCAGGGTCAAGACTGATTTGCATATGGCTGGGTCCAAACTGGAATGGTATGGGGAGCAAAAAAACAGATGGATTTCGGCCCAGATCTCTGTGCTGGGGTGAATGTATTACATTGTTCTGCATTCTGTCCATCAATTGTTCTTTTTGCACTTGTCACCCTGAGTGGGACGGGTATGCCCAGACGTGGGTCCCGTGCTCTCCATGCCACTGGAGTCAAACTATCCTGGCTGATGAGGGGTGAAACTCCGAAACCGGTCCTAGGATGCTTGTTTCCAGTCCAGGGAGGACCTGGCCTGGCAGTTCGGGCTGGACTGTTCCCATTGGGTGCAGGGTCAAGACTGATTTGCATATGGCTGGGTTCAAACTGAGAACTGAGAATTGCCGAAAATTCCGCGATCCGCGGCGTAGCGGAACTTTTTCCTTGTTCGCGCTTTAAAAATGCATTTTCACGCGCGCAGTAGCGACTTACCGGGATCCCTGCGTTCGCCGACGAGTTTTCCTATCCGTTCGCATGCGCACGAGATTTTCGTAGCCAGCCGCGCGATCCCGCGAGAGTGTGCGATCGCGAACACGTCATTCGGACGCGCCATCGGACACCGCAAGAGTGTGCGGTCGCGAACACGTCATTTCGGACGCGCCATCGGACACCGTGAGAGTGTGCGATCGCGAACACGTCATTTCGGACGCGCCATCAGACACCGCAAGAGTGTGCGATCGCGAACACGTCATTCGGACGCGCCATCGGACATCCGTCGGAAGTTTGGTGAAGCTCGCGATGCCGAACACGCAAAATTTGCAATCTGGAGAAGAAGAATATCTGGAGCAGCATAAAACTTTCTCGAAAATGATGATTTGGATGAAAAAAAACTCCTCAGATTGAAATTTGGTTGTACTTTTTGGTGCAAGGAGTCCTTTTTTTTAAAAACTTTTTTTTGGGTGAGGAAGGAAGTGCCCCAGAGTCTCCAACTTCCTGTTCCTGTCCAGCAGGCTCCTCCCAGTGCTTTGTCCATGTCCTGTTCACTTTTCATTTGGATTTGGAGCTGGAAGGATCACTCTTTGTGTCTGCTGCATCATATATCATTGGATTTGAGGACTTTTGGATTTGAGATCTTACAAGTAAGTTGGTGTTGTTTGTTTGATTGGGGCATTGCAGTTGCTGCAACTACAATTTTGGTACTTTTCATCATTTTAAAAAAAAATTATTGTGGGTAGCCAGTAGGCCCAGAGCTAGTCATGGGTGCATGAAACAACTGTTTCTGTGTGTTCTGTTGCATTTAAAACTCATTTAGGGCATGGATGGCATTGGATTGAATTGCAAAATGTGTTTTTTTGGGGTATTTCACTTTTTTGGTGTGTGTTAAATGAATGCCTTTGTTGTGTGTGTGTGTGGTGTGGTTGTTGTGTAACTTGCACACCTTGTTTAGCCCTGTGGATTTTCGTTTTTGCATTTTATTGCATTAAAGCTGTGTTGTTTAGCATGCCTCCTTTGCCTGGCTATTATAGGCCTGTTTCAGTTCATTGTTTTCCAGGCCTCCTGCTTGTTGCTTGTGACTGTCCATGTGGCTGGTGGCCATTTCTGGTGGTAGTTATAAGTGTGCTGCTTTTGTCATGTAGGCCTGCATGTGTTTCCTTTGTTCCTTTTTGGCCTAGGCTTCTTGTTGTTGTGGGCCTGGCCATGTGGCTGGCGGCCATTTTGAAGCCATGCAGTGCGCTTTTGCCATAGGCCTGCATTGTCTGTCTTCCCTTTCTTGTTGTTGTGGGCCTGGCCATGTGGCTGGTGGCCATTTTGAAGCCAGGCAGTGTGCTTTTGCCATAGGCCTGCAAGCTTGTGGCCTAGTCTGCCAATAGGCCTTTCATCCAGTAGGCTCAGAGGTAGTCATGGGTGCATGAAACAACTGTTTCTGTGTGTTCTGTTGAATTTAAACCTCATTTAGGGCATGGATGGCATTGGATTGAATTGCAAAATGTGTTTTTTTGGGGTATTTCACTTTTTTGGTGTGTGTTAAATAAATGCCTTTGTTGTGTGTGTGTGTGTGTGTGTGTGTGTGTGTGGGGTTGTTGTTGCGTAACTTTCTAACATTTTTTAGCCCTGTGGATTTTTGTTTTTGCATTTTTGCATTAAAGCTGTGTTGTTTAGCATGCCTCCTTTGTCTGGCCATGTAGGCCTGCTTGAGTTCATTGTTTTCCAGGCCTCCTGCTTGTTGTGACTGTGAATGACCATGTGGCTGGTGGCCATTTTGTGGTGGTAGTTTAGTAGTGTGCTGCTTTTGCCATATATGCCTGCATGTCTTTCCTATGTTTCTCTTGGCTTACTGCTTCCATCCCCTTTGCCAGCTGCAGCTCCCTGAATGACGTGATGAGCAAATTAATGCCAAACAGGTTCCACTTCCATTACATTTATATTTTTGTTTTTGTTCTTCTTCTTTCCTATCCTTCCTGAGTGTACACAGTATACCATGAAAGCCCTTGTTGTCAAAGTCTCACAAATGGCTACACTGTTATGTTTTTTTTTTATAACTTAAACTGAGTTAATAAAATTTAATAATATAACACTAACAAGTGTGACCACCACACACTAAGTTATATATTATATTTGTTTGTTTGTACTAGTAGTAATTGAACCACAACAACAAATGCAACATTTCACTGATGTTCTTCTCCTGGCTTCTTTGCTTTTAGGTGCACAAAAAGACAGAGGAGGAGGTGTCATCATCACCCGTTGTACTGCCAGACAGAAGTCCTGCTGCGCACCACGTCACGTCCACGTGTGACCACAGACATCTCTGCAACTTGTGCACCTGCGTCCTGCTGACATCGGAAGGAAGAAGATGGCCCCAAAGAAAGGTACCCGGTCCTCCAGTACCAAGAAGGTTGCCAGTGAGAAGAAGGAACAGAAGAAGGAAGTGGCACTTACCAAGACTGGTGTGCCGCCCACGATATTTTTTGGGAAACCAAAAATTACGCCTGCAGCAGCGGTGTCCGGGAACCAAGCTGGGAGCAGCACCTTAACATCAGCGGGCTCACCACACCAACCTAGGCCCAAGCCCATGAGTGTCGCAGAGGTAGCCAGTCTACTTGTGCAAACGCCAACGAGCAGTGATGTTGAAATGACATTATCACAAAGTAGAACCCAATCAACGCAGGCGGAAACTCAGCAGATAAGTGGGCAACAACAGCCGGAACACCAACAGCCGGAACAACAACAGCCGGAACAACAACAGCCGCAACAACAACAGCCGCAACAACAGCCGCAACAAGAGCCCACAATAGTAGTTGTTCCTCCCGAAGTAGGGGCAGTTCAGGAAATCGAGCTTCCTGCAGATGAAGAAGAGCAAGCCACTCTTTCAGAAGATCCATTGTCTTCCAGATCCCCAGCAAGGAAAAGGAGGGTTAGTCCATCAACTTCTTCTTCAAGCCCCCCTTCTGATGATCTAGATACCACTTGGAACCCACCAGCTCAGCCTGAGAGTGAGGCACGCCAAGCGACAAGGCTAAGGAAAAGGAAGGTTCCAGAAAGCCTTAGAGTTATGGAGGAAGATGTAGAAGAGGAGGATGATGACGAGCCAGTCATCATGAACATCACTCCCGCCCCAGTGGAGATGGAGACCAACACTATTATTACCCCATCCCAAATTGCTGTTAGGGATGTGGCACGAATACCACCAACACAGGTAACACCAACACGACCTCCAGCTTCCATATTTGCATTTGCTAAGGCCCGGCAGGGACCTACATCCAGCTCATCCACCACCTCAGTAGGTAGTGGTACTGTAAGCGCACATAGTCAAATTCCACACCCATCCTCCGGTTCTTCTGGCATTGAAAGTGGCACCTCCGGCAGCGGCAGAAAGTTCACCTCCCCAGTTTGGGAATTCTTTTCGGTTAGCAGTAAGGAGGAGAACGTTGCTATATGCTCAATTTGTCGACACGCTGTTAGTCGGGGTAAGCTTGGTACAAACTATGGTACCGGAGGCCAAACAAGTCATCTCAAAAAACACCACATGATCCAGTGGGAGGCTCACCTACTTCACGTACAAAAAAGTAAAACTGCACCCATTGCTGTTGGTGGGGATGAAGAAGTAGAAGAAGATATGATCGCGGTGGAAGGTGAACAAGAGGGAGACATTTCTAGCCCTGTCCCCAGCAGTGTAGTGGTACCGCCCACATCCTCAGCAACAGCTCAGTGGCACCGTAGTAAGAAGAGTCAGACTCAGAGTCAGACTGAGACACCAAGGCAACAGAGTACTGCAATGAAAAAAAGCGCGTCGTTGAGCGTAACTGGGTTAAAGAAGTCAGCTGCACCACAAAGGAAAATAATCCGGCCTACAATTGACAGCATGCTTAGGTCGGAGGGGCAGTACAAACGCAACCACCCAACGGCACGTTTGTACAATGCGAAGCTGGCTAAAATGTTAGCGCTGGACCTTCTCCCTTTTTCTTTTGTGGAAGGGGTGGGTTTCCTTGAATTTGTGTCAGCCATCTGCCCTAAATGGAAGGTTCACAGCCGGTCCTATTTCGCCAGAGTTGCTGTTCCAGCACTACATCACGATGTGCTGGAATTGCTTGGACAAGCTTTGCAATATTTATATCGTCACATATGTGAACAAATTATTCATAAATCAGGGAAATTTCCAAAACAAATGTTATAATTTTTATATATTTTATGGTTTGAATTTAATCAAAATGTCAATACAAAATCTTAAAACCATGAAAAAGATATAAATACATTCACTTTTTCATGTATGGCAACAGTTACACTACTACCTCAGTTGTAAAGCTAATAGTAGTGTTAAGACACCCTTTTGTTAAAACATCGGTATGGATAGTACCTTGAATGAACTATACATTGCGATCAATTAATCGTTTGCATTGATTTCATTGTTCATGAACAATCACAATTTACAACAAAGAAGGGTGTTATTACGTCGACATCATACAGGATAAGACAAATTTTGACGCTGAAGTATTGAGACAACTACATAATCCACTACACTATGTCAGATTACCTAGGGATCCTACTGATAAAATCAGGAAAGAAATTGCCAACCTCACTACTCAAGGTCGTGAAGGTCTTTGGCTGAGCCAGAAGGAATTTGAGTATTTAAATAAAAAGATTTCTCTATTCCAGCGTTTTATACGCTGCCAAAAATACATAAGGATAGTTCACATCCTCCAGGCAGGCCTATAGTTGCAGGCTGTCAATCTGTCCTACAGCCTTTGGCAGAGTACACTGACTTTTTTATAAAACCTTTTGTTCCCCTAAGACGATCATACACTAGGGACAGTTCTGATGTTATAACACAGCTGGAAGGTCTACCATACGATACACAAATGGATATCTTTGTGACTATGGATATAGAAAGCTTGTATACGAGCATTCCGCAGGGAGAAGCTCTCACAGTCATCAGAGATATCCTAGATATGAGAACTCGACCACATTTAGTTCCTACTGATTTTATTGTAGATTGTGCAAAGATTGCCCTGGAACAGAATTATTTTATGTTCAATGGGGAGTTTTATGGCCAAGTAAAAGGCGTAGCTATGGGTGCAATTTTTGCACCAGATATAGCTAATCTGTTTGTTGCTGCCTTTGAGGACAAAGTAATCTATTACAACAATCCTTTTCATTCACATATAAAGAAATATCTGAGACAATCGATGATGTATGTTTAATATGGGAAGGCACTCTAACGAGATTACAGGAGTTTCATTCTTGGTTAAATGAACAAGATGTTAATCTTCAATTTACTATTGAACACAACAAACATTCCATCAGCTTTCTTGATTTAAAAATCTGGAATGATTGTGCTCAATTATCAGTGAGCCTCTATACAAAATCCACAGCGAGGAACACACTTTTGAAATATACAAGTCATCATCCACGCAATTTGCGTGATAATTCTCCATTTGGGCAGTTTTTGAGGTTGAAGCGCAATTGCACCAGAAAGGAAGATTATTTCAGAGAAGCAAAAGTTTTACAATCTAAGCTGGTTATGAGAAATTACCCCTATCGGTTGGTGAAGCGCTCAATGAAACGTGCCTGGTATTATGATCGCCAGGTCTTATTACAAGTAAAAGATCGTAAAGATAAGGAATGTAACTCCATTACTTGTGTTACAACCTTTGGAACAGAATCAAATAAAATCAGAAAGATCGTGTTAAAAAACTGGCATCTTATACAAAAAGTGGAACCACAATTGCAACAACCTCGTTTTGCATTTAAAAGGGCCAGAAATCTAAGAGATCATTTGGTAAGAGCGTATAACGAACCTGTCCCCACTACTTTACAGAATATGTGGGGCTTAACACCTATAGTGGGTCATTACCCGTGTGGTCATTGTTCAGCTTGTGCCACTACGTCAGTGGTTAAATTATGTACCCTGAATGAGAAGGAATGGATTTTGCGACATCATTCAAACTGTTTGTCTAAAAATGTCATTTATTGCATACAATGTCCATGTTCCTTGTTCTACATTGGGAAAACCAAACAAGAAGTGAAAAAACTAATCATGCAGCATCAATCACGAATAAGTTGCAAAATTACATCTGCACCACTGGTTGAGCATTATGTAAACAAATCACATACCCCTTCAGATATGAAATGGTTTGTCCTTGAGATCAAAAAGACAGCGTAATGTTGATCGTCTGCTCACACTCAAGGAGAACAGATGGATTTGGTCAGCCAGGACAGTGGAAAAGGGACTGAACTCTTTTGTAGAATGGCATGTTCTGGCAACTCTGTAGATAAGGTTTGGTGATTTGCAGTTGATATGTCCCCCTTTTTTTGAGTTTCTTGTTTTGTTCTTGTTTTGAGCTTATTTCCTTCTGTGAACATGTTTTGTCATCTTTACATATTGGAATATGCCATGCCCAGTCATTCTACAGACATATGATATATCATACGTGGTTTTATAACTACACTCGACTCCAAGATAGCCCCTGCGTGACCTTACAATCAGTCTCGTTTCAGTTATGATTACTCTTGTGGCTACTACTTCTATTCATTTTTATCATTTTTTTGGGTGAGTTGTCGACTCAGTAAGGCGGCTATCTAGTGGGTGATGTAAAATTATGCACTCAATATGGCCGACACGTTACTTGACGCTACGTGAGCTTAAGGTTATAGGTCAACTTTTACGGAGCTTCCGCACTCAGACTGTTTATCGAGCCACGAGCGGATTGACTCCTGCTGAATACGAGTAAGTACCGGTTGTTCCAATGCGGTTTTTTGGTTTCTCCAGTTTCTTTAGACTTTGAAATCCTGGAAGTTGGTTGGTGCATTATTCGAGTGGTTCTTATGATTTCTCGTTCGCAGGCCATAACTATGTGAAGACTTATCACATCTCTTGAGTAAGTACTGAACTACATTCTTTTGCAATCAGTAATGATTGAGTTAGATACAAATAGGGGTAGATATGTTACAATCGGGTGTTTCTGTTTATGTATTTTTAGATAAGAGTTATCTGATTTAACAATATAAGGTAAGAGAAGGTCCTTCTTTATCAATATATGGCCACATTTGATATATTTCAGTCCTAGAGCCTTACAGGGTGTTTTGTTTGTAGATTCAGAAACATGCTCAGTTTCCTGGCTATAAACATATATACCTGTGAAATCTTTCATTGAGTAAGATATCTTCTTTCTTTTTGGTATTTAGTGTTATAATATGGGTGTTCACTAGTAAATAAATGATTTGGTGATATGGTAAGTCTGGCACTAATGGTGTGCATGATTATTAGACCAACATATTAGTTATTTTGGAGTTTTGGTGTGTTAACAGCGTTTAACACTGGTTGCATGATTTGCAGGGGGTTGCACACAGGGTGGATTTAACACCACTGTTCAATTTAGATATGAGCAGACGATACTATTGAACTCAGGGTTTTTTCTATTTTTCTATTTGTTTGTTTTGATGGTTTTTATTTAATTAGATTCATGGTGCAACATATCGTCCTGAAGATGGTCTCGTTGACCTTGGTGGCCGTTTAGAGACCGAAACGTCGACGTAATAACACCCTTCTTTGTTGTAAATTGTGATTGTTGATGAACAATGAAATCAATGCAAACGATTAATTGATCGCAATGTATGGTTCATTCAAGGTACTATCCTTACCGATGTTTTAACAAAAGGGTGTCTTAACACTACTATTAGCTTTACAACTGAGGTAGTAGTGTAACTGTTGCCGTACATGAAAAAATGAATGTATTTATATCTTTTTCATGGTTTTAAGATTTTGTATTGACATTTTGATTAAATTCAAACCATAAAATATATAAAAATTATAACATTTGTTTTGGAAATTTCCCTGATTTATGAATAATTTGTTCACATATGTGACGATATAAATGTTGAATTGTTTATGTGAATGACTCCTCAAGGAATATTTTGTAATTGTTATTGATGATACCCAGTCCCTTGGGGAAAATTGGGTTGCCCTATTCTTGAATTAGACTGTAAGCGCAGACGCTGTCTGCAAGGGCCCTTGTGATACAAGTGGTTTTTGTGTTTTGTGTTGTTTTGTATCTGTCTGCATAGTAATAATCACTTCTGTCACCAATTTGCTTGTTCAAAATTACCAATGTCAGAACAGGAAACACATATACGGATGAGTATATTGCAAAAATAGCTAGTGGACCATCATTATTAGGACCTCAACCTAGTAATACAAATAACAACACACAACAAGATTCGATACGTAACAACTTAGAAAGGCTATATAAGAAACTAATAAGGACCGAATTGCATGCCAAATTTCTTACTGATTGTTTGAATAATAATATCATTCCGGTAGGGTTACAAGTGCGTAATATCCCTATTATTTTTGTTGACGATGAGGACTTTAAAACAGGATTGAGCTTTGTTTCGAACAAATGTTCACGTAGCTGGATGGTCCTTAGTATTGAAACTGCTCTAAGACATATCGAGAAACTCAAAATTGAGATCGCGGAACTCGAAAAACAATTATCGGAGGACCCCGCAGTTACAGATGCTAAGGAGTTTCTAAAGAAATTAGAAACCACAATAGCTGAGTTTCAAAGGACAAATATTCTTAAAAAAACTGAAAAATTTCAGAAGGATATCAAAAATTACAGTAGGGAACGCACTTACCCCTATCTGAAGAAAGATTTCTTTCAGCAAAATTCCAATCAAACTACAGGGATTCCTAAACACACTACCTTTTCAGATACGGCATCTTCGAGCTCTGATGAGAATAACAGTCGAGGAAGTACTTCAAACTATGGATTTGGCCGAGGACATAATCCTTCTTTTTTACAGAGAGGCCAACCACCACAGAGGGGTCGAGCTCGGAACACGAGGAGAGGCTGATTCAGAAACCAGTACACTCCGGGATTTCGTCAAACCAGAAACAACTTTTACGAATGGTAAACCCGTCCATGATTGTAAATAATCTAACAATGATCAACCAAAATAGGACAGAAAATAATCAGACTATGGAAATAGTGCCTATTTTCAATTTGTCATCGCATGAATTGAGTTCAAAAGAAATTGAGCTTTTAAGTAATGGGTTATCATTTGTTCAAACTAGCAGAAATTATTCATTTACAACCCAAATAGAATTGTATAAGTTCTTCAGAACGTTACGGTTAAAATATTTTTTCAGTAAGGCTCCTCTGACAGGACAGAATGATATTACCGGTTTACACTGTCCTTCTACATTTTTTCCTGCAACAAATCTTATGCCCAAGGAATTTATTACTTTTGAAAATGTTATCTTGACCGAGGTTGAACAAATGTTCCAAGAAAGAAAATATATGAAATACAATTTTTCTATGGAACAATACCATACTCTGAGAGCCCTTGCCAGCCGGGATGATATTATTATCAAACCGGCTGACAAGGGAGGAAGTATCATCATACAGGATAAGACAAATTATGATGCTGAAGTATTGAGACAACTACATAATCCACTGCACTATGTCAGATTACCTAGGGATCCTACTGATAAAATCAGGAAAGAAATTTCCAACCTCACTACTCAAGGTGGTGAAGGCCTTTGGCTGAGCCAGAAGGAATTTGAGTATTTAAATAAAAAAGATTTCTCTATTCCAGCGTTTTATACGCTGCCAAAAATACATAAGGATAGTTCACATCCTCCAGGCAGGCCTATAGTTGCAGGCTGTCAATCTGTCCTACAGCCTTTGGCAGAGTACACTGACTTTTTTATAAAACCTTTTGCTCCCCTAACACGATCATACACTAGGGACAGTTCTGATGTTATAACACAGCTGAAAGGTCTACCATACGATACACAAACGGATATCCTTGTGTCTATGGATATAGAAAGCTTGTATACGAGTATTCCGCAGGGAGAAGCTCTCACAGTCATCAGAGATATCCTAGATATGAGAACTCGTCCACATTTAGTTCCTACTGATTTTATTGTAGATTGTGCAAAGATTGCCCTGGAACAGAATTATTTTATGTTCAATGGGGAGTTTTATGGCCAAGTAAAAGGCGTAGCTATGGGTGCAATTTTTGCACCAGATATAGCTAATCTGTTTGTTGCTGCCTTTGAGGACAAAGTAATCTATAACAACAATCCTTTCCATTCACATATAAAGAAATATCTGAGATACATCGATGATGTATGTTTAATATGGGAAGGCACTCTAACAAGATTACAGGAGTTCCATTCTTGGTTAAATGAACAAGATGTTAATCTTCAATTTACTATTGAACACAACAAACATTCCATCAGCTTTCTTGATTTAAAAATCTGTAATGATTGTGGTCAATTATCAGTGAGCCTCTATACAAAATCCACAGCGAGGAACACACTTTTGAAATATACAAGTCATCATCCACGCAATTTGCGTGATAATCTTCCTTTTGGGCAGTTTTTGAGGTTGAAGCGCAATTGCACCAGAAAGGAAAATTATTTCAGAGAAGCGAAAGTTTTACAATTTAAGCTGGTTATGAGAAATTACCCCTATCGGTTGGTGAAGCGCTGAATGAAACGTGCCTGGTATTATGATCGCCAGGCCTTATTACAAGTAAAAGATCGTAAAGATAAGGAATGTAACTCCATTACTTCTGTTACAGCCTTTGGAACAGAATCAAATAAAATCAGAAAGATCGTGTTAAAAAACTGGCACCTTATACAAAAAGTGGAACCACAATTGCAACAACCTCGTTTTGCATTTAAAAGGGCCAGAAATCTAAGAGATCATTTGGTAAGAGCGTATAATAAACCTGCCACCCCTACTTTACAGAATATGTGGGGCTTAACACCTATAGTGGGTCATTACCCGTGTGGTCATTGTTCAGCTTGTGCAACTACGTCAGTGGTTAAATCATGTACCCTGAATGAGAAGGAATGGATTTTGCGACATCATTCAAACTGTTTGTCTAAAAATATCATTTATTGCATACAATGTCCATGTTCCTTGTTCTACATTGGGAAAACCAAACAAGAAGTGAAAAAATGAATCATGCAGCATCAATCACGAATACGTTGCAAAATTACATCTGCACCACTGGTTGAGCATTATGTAAACAAATCACATACCCCTTCAGATATGAAATGGTTTGTCCTTGAGATTGTGAAGAGTTCAAAAGACAGCGTAATGTTGATCGTCTGCTCACACTCAAGGAGAACAGATGGATTTGGTCAGCCAGGACAGTGGAAAAGGGACTGAACTCTTTTGTAGAATGGCATGTTCTGGCAACTCTGTAGATAAGGTTTGGTGATTTGCAGTTGATATGTCCCCCTTTTTTGAGTTTCTTGTTTTGTTCTTGTTTTGAGCTTATTTCCTTATGTGAACATGTTTTGTCATCTTTACATATTGGAATATGCCATGCCCAGTCATTCTACAGACATATGATATATCATACGTGGTTTTATAACTACACTCGACTCCAAGATAGCCGCTGCGTGACCTTACAATCAGTCTCGTTTCAGTTATGATTACTCTTGTGGCTACTACTTCTATTCATTTTTATCATTTTTTTGGGTGAGTTGTCGACTCAGTAAGGCGGCTACCTAGTGGGAGATGTAAAATTATACACTCAATATGGCCGACGCGTTACTTGACGCTACGTGAGCTTAAGGTTATAGGTCAACTTTTACGGAGCTTCCGCACTCGGACTGTTTGTCGAGCCACGAGCGGATTGACTCCTGCTGAATACGAGTAAGTACCGGTTGTTGCAATACGGTTTTTTGGTTTCTCTAGTTTCTTTAGACTTTGAAATCCTGGAAGTTGGTTGGTGCATTATTCGAGTGGTTCTTATGATTTCTCGTTCGCAGGCCATAACTATGTGAAGACTTATCACATCTCTTGAGTAAGTACGAACTACATTCTTTTGCAATCAGTAATGATTGAGTTAGATACAAATAGGGGTAGACACATGTTACAATTGGGTGTTTCTGTTTATGTATTTTTAGATAAGAGTTATCTGATTTAACAATATAAGGTAAGAGAAGGTCCTTCTTTATCAATATATGGCGACATTTGATATATTTCAGTCCTAGAGCCTTACAGGGTGTTTTGTTTGTAGATTCAGAAACAGGCTCAGTTTCCTGGCTATATACATATATACCTGTGAAATCTTTCATTGAGTAAGATATCTTCTTTCTTTTTGGTATTTAGTGTTATAATATGGGTGTTCACTAGTAAATAAATGATTTGGTGATATGGTAAGTCTGGCACTAATGGTGTGCATGATTATTAGACCAACATATTAGTTATTTTGGAGTTTTGGTGTGTTATCAGCGTTTAACACTGGTTGCATGTTTTGCAGGGGGTTGCACACAGGGTGGATTTAACACCACAGTTCAATTGAGATATGAGCAGACGATACTATTGAACTCAGGGTTTTTTCTATTTTTCTATTTGTTTGTTTTGATGGTTTTTATTTAATTAGATTCATGGTGCAACATATCGTCCTGAAGATGGTCTCGTTGACCTTGGTGGCCGTTTAGAGACCGAAACGTCGACGTAATAACACCCTTCTTTGTTGTAAATTGTGATTGTTGATGAACAATGAAATCAATGCAAACGATTAATTGATCGCAATGTATGGTTCATTCAAGGTACTATCCATACCGATGTTTTAACAAAAGGGTGTCTTAACACTACTATTAGCTTTACAACTGAGGTAGTAGTGTAACTGTTGCCGTACATGAAAAAATGAATGTATTTATATCTTTTTCATGGTTTTAAGATTTTGTATTGACATTTTGATTAAATTCAAACCATAAAATATTTAAAAATGATAACATTTGTTTTGGAAATTTCCCTGATTTATGAATAATTTGTTCACATATGTGACGATATAAATGTTGAATTGTTTATGTGAATGACTCCTCAAGGAATATTTTGTAATTGTTATTGATGATACCAAGTCCCTTGGGGAAAATTGGGTTGCCCTATTCTTGAATTAGACTGTAAGCGCAGACGCTGTCTGCAAGGGCCCTTGTGATACAAGTGGTTTTTGTGTTTTGTGTTGTTTTGTATCTGTCTGCATAGTAATAATCACTTCTGTCACCAATTTGCTTGTTCAAAATTACCAATGTCAGAACAGGAAACACTTACATATACGGATGAATATATTGCAAAAATAACTAGTGGACCATCATTATTAGGACCTCAACCTAGTAATACAAATAACAACACACAACAAGATTCGATACGTAACAACTTAGAAAGGCTATATAAGAAACTAATAAGGACCGAATTGCATGCCAAATTTCTTACTGATTGTTTGAATAATAATATCATTCCGGTAGGGTTACAAGTGCGTAATATCCCTATTTTTTTTGTTGACGATGAGGACTTTAAAACAGGATTGAGCTTTGTTTCGAACAAATGTTCACGTAGCTGGATGGTCCTTAGTATTGAAACTGCTCTAAGACATATCTAGAAACTCAAAATTGAGATCGCGGAACTCGAAAAACAATTATCGGAGGACCCCGCAGTTACAGATGCTAAGGAGTTTCTAAAGAAATTAGAAACCACAATAGCTGAGTTTCAAAGGACAAATATTCTTAAAAAAACTGAAAAATTGCAGAAGGATATCAAAAACTACCTTAGGGAACGCACTTACCCCTATCTGAAGAAAGATTTTTTTCAGCAAAATTCCAATCAAACTACAGGGATTCCTAAACACACTACCTTTTCAGATACGGCATCTTCGAGCTCTGACGAGAATAACAGTCGAGGAAGTACTTCAAACTATAGATTTGGCCGAGGACATAATCCTTCTTTTTTACAGAGAGGCCAACCACCACAGAGGGGTCGAGCTCGGAACACGAGGAGAGGCTGATTCAGAAACCAGTACTCTCTGGGATTTCGTCAAACCAGAAACAACTTTTACGAATGGTAAACCCGTCCATGATTGTAAATAATCTAACAATGATCAACCAAAATAGGACAGAAAATAATCAGACTATGGAAATAGTGCCTATTTTCAATTTGTCATCGCATGAATTGAGTTCAAAAGAAATTGAGCTTTTAAGTAATGGGTTATCATTTGTTCAAACTAGCAGAAATTATTCATTTACAACCCAAATAGAATTGTATAAGTTCTTCAGAACGTTACAGTTAAAATATTTTTTCAGTAAGGCTCCTCTGACAGGACAGAACGATATTATCGGTTTACACTGTCCTTCTACATTTTTTCCTGCAACAAATCTTATGCCCAAGGAACTTATTACTTTTGAAAATGTTATCTTGACCGAGGTTGAACAAATGTTCCAAGAAAGAAAATATATGAAATACAATTTTTCTAAGGAACAATACCATACTCTGAGAGCCCTTGCCAGCCGGGATGATATTATTATCAAACCGGCTGACTCGACACAACTACAGTTTGTAACTTGTTGTACTAGGCTATTATTATTGTTGTTTGGCAGTCTTCTTGTGTACTGTACTGTACTTCGTTCTACTACTCCTCCCACAGTCTCTCTCAGACCACTGACTGTCTCATTTTCTTTTTTTGCAAATGCTACTGCCAGTGTCTACTACTACCACCACAACCATGGCATGTTGGGAAACCAAACCATCATCACCATGCAGCCATCGCTGTGCCTAAGTTAAACATCAAGCACAGGTAAGAGAAGAAGTTTGGGGGAGGCATAATTAATAATGGAAATTAATTCATTAATTCGCACACCCCTTGAGTCCAGTTACAGAATGCATAGACTAGGAGGAGAGACTGACAGTACTAGTAGGACAAGTCACTCAGTGAGGGGTACCGCATCTATCTGTTTGTGTCTTACAAAATCAGCCGATTATTTAAATCAAACACTGGCTGTGGCCCTGCAGACGCAAGGAAACAGTGTGATGTAAAACAGTAACCCCCCACAAAACATTAAAAACATCGTATGTAAAGTATAAATATAATTTAATCCCCTAACAAAAATAAACTATGTAAAAAATCCCTCAACAGCACCTGACCCACCCCTCTCCCTAACCCCAACCAATGTCCAAAACGAAAAAGTCCAACCAATTGTCCATGTCCATAAACCCCAACGCCCAATTCCCACCCACCAAAAGAAGCAATAAAAAGGGGCAATCCAACAGGGTCTCAAGTTCAACTCTCATCGGCGGGCTCGCTTCTCCAGGACATTTATACGCTCCTCTAGGCGGGCCACGCAGCACTTCAATGCCCGACAATTGCATCTAAAGGGGGGGCAGCAGTGCTGGATGAAGTGCGGTGGCGGGCGGCTGCCAGATGGCGGCGCCGTAACACTGGAGGGGCCTGGGCCTGGCTGGGGCCCGGGGCATTGGAGGAGGCTGCAGCTGCTGCCGGCTCCTCCTCCTCCTCCACCAGAACCACCAGCCGCCGGTATTCAATTTGTATGGCCTCCAGCTTCCGGCGCCGGGCCCTGGCTGCCAACTCCTTCCTGTCTGGTTTAGAAGATTTCCCTGTGGAAGGAGTAGCTATATCAAGAAGAAAAAAGACTATTGTAACAATATACTCTTAGCAAAACAGTAAGACAAATTAATTCTACACATAGTGGCACAGTAGCACTAGCAAGCACAGTACATAACATTTGTGGTATGTATCTATCCTCCCACTTCCTCGGCCTCTAACATTTGTGGGAGTTTCAGGCATTCAACCACCCATGCATCTGATTCCTATCAGCCACCTATGCATGCATCCCACGTATCCTTCTCTGCCAGTCATAAATATTACATCTCGCCCGTCCTTCCTCCTTCCACCCTTCTTTCCCTTTTCGTTCAACCCAAACATCAAGGTCATCTGATCTGACTTTTAGTCTTCTCCATAAAACTTTCACAGCTGAGTTGAAGTCAGATAGAAGAGGCCATTGGTTACTCAACAGCACTCCCGCCGCTAATGCTATTGCTAATGCTAAGTAAAGGGTGTCTTCTTCAACCGTTGTTCACAACAATTTCTTACTTACTAAGTCTCAACAGTACAGTGTACACCCTTGCAGCGAGTGTAATGTCAATAAGTAAGGAATATAACTTACCACCGCCCGCCACTGCTGCTGGCTCACCCCCTGCAGCTCCTGCAGCTGCTGCATCTCCTGCTCCCTGAGGATCCGAAGTGGCCGCGTCGCCAATGCCGCTGGCCCTGGCACTGGTGGTCGGTAGTACGCCTAGAAAAAACATTACACATTTTTTAGATGCCATATACACCTCCCCCTATTTATTCTTTTTCACTAGCAAGATTGAAAAAAAAGTTATTACATACATATGCAACATACATCACTAGTACAAATCGGGTACTAGAGTAGAGTAGACACTAGTAGTGTTGTATGGTCCCTAGGGTCATTCTAGTCTTTGCTAAGTTAGCCTGATCCATGCAACCATTTTAGCTTCGTGTCTTTTATTTTTGCGCACGTTACTGCGCAGCTTGTTGTGTAAGACGCCTTTGAGCCCACATGAGATCATACTGCTACTGTCTGAGCGCTGCGTACAAGGTCGAAAAACAAGCCACTTTGTTATGGAGTTCTGGTCAGTCCGTATTGCTTAGCCATAACATGCTACACTTTTTGGCATGACTGAGAAGTGCTTGCATTCTACTAACGTGCACCATTTTTCTCATAACAGACGGAAGATTCCCTTCTACGAACCAGAGCTTTGCACAGCTTATGATGTAACCAGTACTTCTAGGTTCTAACAAGGTGAGGGGTCCCCCAGAATTTGCTCAAAGATCTTCATTTATATAAACTATATTCCTTCCAAGGGGAGGGTGGTTCTTCCATCACTGTTCAGTTATCATGATTTCCCCTTTTGTCTTCTATGGACTTGTAGTTGTAACAATGTCTATTGTTTTAATCCTATGCATTTTGCTGTTGGTGCTGGCTCGTATACTGCATTATAGAACAACGTACAGAGCGTGTTAGTTGAAAATAAACCTTTTGAACTTACATAGAATCTGTGGTATTTGGTGTGGACTTACACGAGTGAGTGAGCGAGCGAAAGGGTGTGCATTGCTTCCGTGACTCGGAGAGGTCGGGAGTGTTATGTTCTGGGTTGTCTAATCATTGGGTATCTTCGGGGGGTTCGGGGAGCTAATGAGACACTATAGCTAGTCGGTCAGGGGATTGTGGGTTCTGAGGTGTGAGGAAGGTCCAACCTCCAAACAACAACGTCCTATTTTCTTGTGCATAGTTCTGTATGTGCAGAATCCCTACAACAGTAGTAGTATGTCCTATCCTATCAAAAATAGTAAAATATCTGGTTGGGCATTTTGTTGGTTTGAATTGTCGAAAAGCTTCAAGATTAAGAAGACTAGAAGAGGACAACCCAAAGGACTGGACTCAGTGGCTAGAGCTATTGGTGAATCTGAGTTTTATTTAAAACCTTGCAATAAAGAGAGGCCAACTGGGCAAGCTTAGCTACAGACAGACTAATAGTAGTAGTACAGAGAGTCATAGCAGAGGCAGTTAGAGGCAGGGATAACAAGAATTTAGAAACAGATAGTCTAGATCGAAGAAGATTTTGTAAAAAATAGAATTAGGAAACCAAAATAATAGTTCGGAAAAAATTAGGTGCAGTAAAAGTTAGGGAAGTATAATTATTAATATTAACAACAGGAGGATTTACTGGGGCCATCAGCAGAGCCCTTGGTAGAGGAGCGGTCCTGGCCATCAGCTGCTCCCGCCGTCTGCGCCGACCCCGTCTTCTTGCCCCTGTGTGCTCATCATGAAAGATGTAAGAAAGAAAGAGACAAACATGGATGATTGGTGTGAAACAAATAAAATATTTTTTTAAACGCTCAAAAAAACATTTATGGAAACAACAATTGCAATAAAATTGACCTATCTAATCTGGTCGACTAGTATTGCGGGATTCACGGACCATCTAGTTTTTATTTATGAACACTAATCCAGTGTTCCATTCTGATTCCAGAATGCTAACTAAGCCTAAGTACCACCTGACCTAGCCCACCTATTCCAGACGGGCCAATTGTTCACTAAGTCTGCATTTCCATTTATTTTAGTCCTCAAAAATGCATAGATGGAGGACACATTCATAAATTTTTGCATACACCAAATTGTTGGTTGGTTGCTGCTGATGTTCTGCTAGTGATAAGCCTATTACCACTCACTAAACAAACTACAAAAGGTTCTACTAAGGACTGGGGTAAGCAGCACTCAGCAGCACGTGACGTGACAGAGGATGCGTCACGCAGACCACTAAAAATTACCAACTAATACTAATAAGTAACTAAACCTATCAATCCACCACTATCTCTTCTTAGTGGCAGGAGGACAAAGGAAGGACTAGAGTCTCTCTAGCATTACCTAACTTAAGCTCTCTAAAGTAAACTCTTACATAATCAGGCCAAACGAGCGCAATGTTGCAAACAAGTGAGATTAGTAGCGCCGAGCACCTGTGTCATAACAATCACAGAAGATTTTTAAACGTAATTTACCTGCAATGTAAGCAGCAGCATTCTTGCTGTTCGGAAAAAAAATATATTCGCAATATATAACACAGAGCAGAAGAACACAAAGTGGTAATAGTAAATAGCTACTCACCAAGCCCCGGGACCTCCACTCCTAGCAGGTCCAGCAGGTCCTGCTCCCGGTCCAGGGGATCGGACCACCGGTGCGTCAGCTGGGTATCGGTGCACCGGACACCAGAGCAGCGAAACACTGCCCGGCGCACCTTTCCCCACCGCTGGCGACGCTCCCGGAGCCCGTACCCGGACCCAGGCCTGCCGTCTGCTGCTAGGGTTAAGGGGAGGTGGCGCTGCACAAAAAAAACAAGTGCGGCCATCTCCGCCTCGCTAAAGATGTCCCTAGCCTGCACCCCTTGTGGGCGCCGCCTTCCGCAGGGAAGGCGGTCGCGGCTGCGGCTACGGGTAGCCTTGCCCTTTCCCTTGCCCTCTCCCTTAGCCATGGTTCTGGGACTCGGGAGGGGGGGGCAGAAAAGAAAAGGGAGGAATTAGAAAAGTAAGTAAAAGAAATGAAAAAAGCAAGTTATAGAAAAAGTAGTAGAAAAAGTCACAAAAAGTAGAAAAAAACTCAAAATATAGAATCAGGAAAATAGAGAGATAGATAATAAATAAAAGAAATTTTAAAAAAGTGTACAGAAACAAAGGATTGCAAATATAGAGGGAGGATAGAAAAGCAGGCCCAGAACCATAGTAATAGAGTGAAAAACAAGATGGCCGCGCCCATTGCGACCGCATGGGCAAGTTTGCGCGATATTTCCCCCCCGAGCACGCATTAAGCATCGCGAATACGTAATACGCGTTCCCGAACAGGAAATACTCATCGTGAACAGGGGGAGCACGCAATATGCGACCCGGAACAGGAAATAAGCATCGCGAACGGCGGGACAAGTGAAAAACAAGATGGCCGCGCCCATTAGCGACCACATGGGCAAGTTCGCGAGATATTTACCTGTGAGCACGCAAACAGCGTCCCCCGAACAGGAAAAACACATCGCGAACGGGCGGAACAAGCAATTCCGCGTGCTCACGGAATTTCACGTGCTCGCGGAGATTTTTTACCGTTTCGCGCAACTTTGCGTAACGCAACTACGCAAATTCCACCCACCTAAACAATACAAGTGATGGAATTGAAAGCAGTGTTGATATGAGATAAAGGTTTTTAATGGGGACTCTCAGAAAGGGGGGTCTCTATTTTACAGTTCATTACCCTGTCCAAGTAGAGACCCTTCTTCCTAGTCAGGATAAGGGGGATACACTTCTAAAATAACCCCTGCTCACCCCCTTGGTGGCTTGGCATAAGCAGTCAGGCTTATCTCAGAGGCAGTATGTAAAGCATTTGCACATAACCAGCAGTAATACAGTGAAAACACTACAAAAGGACACCACAATTATCCAATATTTTATCTGTGCAAACAAGACCAAAAATGATAAAAAATCCACCATACAGTTGTTAGAATTATTAATAAGCAAAAATACACTTTAAATACAGTTCCTTGAAGTCAATAGCTCTGTCTGGCGCTATCACGGCGCCATGAAGAACAAATCCTAACAGTTCTGACTGATCGCGGCATCGCGGGCCAGCTACAGTGTCGGAAAGACCTGCAAAACAGTACCTATTGAAATGCAGGGCATCGGGGCATCGCGGTGAGCTCTGAAGAGCCTGCGTCGGCGGGCGGCGGTTCCGGAGGTCAGTGCAGGAGTCATTGGGCCCTTGAAGTCCCACGTGTTGCAGATCAAACTGAGTTATGTTGAGGTCAGGAGCGCTGGCGTTGGTGGGCGTCGGGGTTGAGGTGCGAAGTGCAGCAGTGCGCCATGCTGTGCCGTCAGGAGGCGGTGCAGGGAGCAGCTCGGTGATGGTCGTCCAGCAGGGTCAGTGAGACTAGGGCTGCGGGGCGAAGTGGTGCGGTGCTTGTCGCGGTGCTGGCAGGTCACCGTGCAAGCAGAGGCGCCGTTGTTGCTAAAACGCTGTCAACAGCTGACGAACTGGAGTCAATGGTGCCAGAGTTGGTAGGCCAAGGCTGCAGTGTGGGATGGGGTGGTACGTCATGTAACTTACGAGCAGTGCCCTCAAACCACGGTGCAAGCAGCAGGGTTGATGTCGGCGTGGAGTGGCGGCGGTGGCGGGGATAGCAGGGTGGCAGCATGAAGCGAGGCTGTGCAAAGTGCGGTGTCCACAGGTCATGGTGAATGCAGCGGCTCAGTGGCTCATCGGGCATCATCGTCGGAGAGACCAGGGTTGCGGTGAAAAGTGTGGCGGTGCCCTCTGCAGAACCTTAAGGACACAGAGCCGGCAATGGCGTCGTTGACGGAGTCGAGTTGCTTTTTCTTCTTTTGTAGCACAAAACACACAGTTCCCCGTGCTGGTAGCAGATGAACTTGAAGTATGTGCTGTTCCTAAGACTTCTTGAACAGGGGAAAAGCTCTACATCAAGCCCTTGGAGAAACTCAAACAAAGAAGTTGCAGAAAGTTCAGTCCAGTCCTTTCTCTACCCAAGACAGAAGCAGTCACTGCAGGCCAACACATCAAAGCACACAACAAAGTGGTAGCTCCTCCTCACAGCTTCCCCATCTCTTCTTCTTGGCAGATTCCTTGGTCCAAAAGAGTTCTAAAGTCCTGGGGTCTGGGCCCCAATACTTATACTACATTTTTGTTTGTTCTCTTGTTGCAAAAGTCTCTTAGCTTAGTCCAAACCAGTTCTGTCCTCTCTGGTCCAGCTTCTTGGCAGGATGTGGAGACAGCATTGTGCACAGGAGACAGGGTCTATTCAACCCAGGTCTAGTCAGCTCAGCTCTGAGTCACCCAGGACACACCTCAACCCCCCCCCACCATTGGCAGTGAATGCACATCTCCAACCCTATCAATCCAAAACCAGACAGTCAATACACAACCCAGCAGAAGCACATAGGATGGCTAAGCAGGAAAATATCCACTTTCTAAAAGTGGCATTTTCAAACACACAATTTAAAAACAATCTTTACTAAAAGATGTGTTATTATATTCTGAGTTTAAAGAGCCTAAACTCCATCTTTCTATCTTGTCCCAATGGGACGTTATACTTGTAAGATGTTACAAAGTATCTCCTATGCTATTCTATGAGACAGATAGCATTGCAATAGTGAAAAACAAAATACACAGTATTTCACTATCAGGACATGTCACAAACACCAGGATTTGTCCTACCATTCACATACACTGCACCCTGCCCAGAGGGGTAATTTGGGCCTACCTGACGGGTGCCTTCCTTGTGAGAAAAGGGAAAGTTTGGGCCTGGCAAGTGAGTGCACTTGCCAGGTCGACATGGCAGTGAATACTGTGTGCAGACATTGCAGTGGCAGGTCTGAGACACCTTTGAAAGGCTGCTTGTGTGGGTGGCACAATCAGTGCTGCAGGCTCACTAGCAACATTTGATTTACAGGCCCTGGGCCCACACAGTGCACTATACTAGGGACTTAGTATTAAATCAAATAAGTCAAACACGGAAACAGCAATCCATAAACACAATTTACAGTAGGAGCACTTGCACTTTAACACTGAACAGCAGTGAGAAAGTGCGAAAAGGCACTAAACCAGCAAAATGAAGTCCACACACAATTAAAACCAGGAGGCCAGAAAGCAAAAAGACAGGGGAAACACGCTAAAATATGCCAGGTCTAACAGGGGCATAGTGTACTCAGGCATACCCTAAATGGTCAGTAAAATTACAACTGTAGCTCTTCCTAGAGAAGAATGGCGGAGGGAGAAGAGAAAATGTGGGAAGGAAATGTCCTACTTTTCATCAGGATGCCATCATAATTTCTGTACTAATTAGAGAAATAAAGGTGTATGGGTTAATTGTGCGCTTGTGTGTCCTGTCAATTGTGAACCCCTCAGTTTTGGATAGCACATAAAATATGTATCAAAACTGTTATATGTGGAGCAGTGAGGGATTAACACGAGAAATGTGTGCTAATAAGGATAACAATTGTTCAGACAAACCAATTGAATCATCGATATATTAATTATTCATTTTTGTTCAGTCCTCATTCTACATAGTTGGTTATGAGAATTCATTCATATTCTCACTGTTGCAGACACAGTTCTTTGACTCCATTCTATGGTTGGATTTGATTGTTTTAATAATATGGAAGTGGAATGTTCTGTTGTTTTTAAAGAAACCTGCACAGAAAACTGTGTCAGTTCCATTACAATTGGGCAGTCTTTTATGTCCTAAGGTTTGAGAATTATTTTTTTCTTTGGACCTATTTGGCGAGCACATAATCCTCCCAGTTGGGTAATCTGTGAATTCGGATTGGCATACATGGTTTGTAAAATCTGTAGATTTCCAACATGTAATTCCCAATGTAGTCTTCAAAATCGATTGTAGTATAGGGTCACATTTTATAAGGTATGCATTGGAATTCATGGTTCTATGACTGACAAGATGTACTGCATTGAACTTGGTTATGAATCAAGTTTAATTTTTTTCCAGTGGTTATGTTCTTGGAGCCAAAAACTAACTTCTGTTGACGATTTTTTGGGCATTTCAGTGGTTTTGTATTTGGCCCCTCAATCACTAAATCGTAATCCTTTTTTTTCCAAGTTATGATTTGCGAAGTAATTCTGTAGTTATTTGTCTCACTCTTAGTGGTGTTCCATATTTCCCATGAAAAGGTTTGCATTCATTAGGGCAAACTAAGCACCTAAGGCAGCCTCCTTGAGCTGCAAGTAGATGGAGAGTGCACTCTGCCTTTTTATAATCTACTTGATCTCTTTTGAATTTCTAGTTTCCTAAATGCGATTTCTTCTTCATAGTCACATATGATTTTATTAAGTTCCTCAAAGTATGGGTGGTCTCTGCTCAGTTAATGTCCTTAATTTGTTTCTTGAGAAAGTTAACTACCTATTTGTATGGTTGTAACTCTTGTTCTGATTTTTCATATGTATTGTTAGACGAGTCTTTGAGGTTGTCTTCTCAAGACTTGGTAGCTGGACGTCTATAGTTTCATGCTGTCCTTTTTACCATCACTACCGTGGAGGATTTTGGAGTGAACAGACATTTCTGTCATGCTCTTTATGCCCAAGAACTACTGATAAAAAACTAAAAGGAGCCTGGACAGCCAATGTGAACAGTAGGGCCTTGCATGCTTAAATATACACATCTAGTCAATGTCCCTTTAATTCGAGCTGACCCTAGGCATGCCATGACAAATAAAGCAAAAGGCATACAGAATAGGTGGCTTCCACAACCACACTGTCATCACAATATGGCACCATACACATTTGTGTCTGGACAGTCAGCTTCTGACACCTCCAAAGCTGCTGCCAGTTCTTGGATGCACTGATTGGCGCAGGACATTTCTACAAAAGGATTTATAGCAACAATTTAAACCGAATAAGAACTAGCACCATATAATAAACTGTCATTTATTTATCAATATGGATTAATTAAAATAATTTTACTCTGAAAACACTTACACAAGTTCATTGCACAAGTAAAAATTAATTAAAAAAACCTATTCGTATTGACTGTCCCACCTTTCAATATATATATATGGACACATAACCGTGCTGCCCTTCACAGGGGCGTATCCAATCATCATACCAATGGATGTTGTCCCTAAACCATCATGCCCACTTTTGGGATGCATGTATTCAGCATTGTAGAGGCGCGCACCCTTTTCCCTCATCGCCGGTTTGAATATAAATAGAACTGGAATCGTTTGCAGCTGCTTTTACACCTTGATTGAGACAGGAATGTTATTTTCAAAGACTACTTGGATAAAAATAGTCATAAGGCTTTTTGCAATCACCTCCATTTTCTTCTTTTTTTGTCCCTAAAATGATGGTGAATTAAGGTCATGGATTAAATGCAGCTGTGCGAGAGCCTTCCTCTGATACGAATTTTACTTAATCAACATAAAAAGGCACGGATGTAAACAATATTGTGCCGTTGTGTGTGAACGCGATGATGGGAAGACAACATTAGGATAAAAGATTACGTTAAAGCCATTTCGCCTCTGTGAGGAGCCGCAAACTTACAATATATCATTAAAAACTGCAAATTGATCTAGTGATCTTCAATAAATTATATGCGCACAATTTGTACACCAATGAAGAAAAATACCAGATTTCTTTCTCTGAATGTACCTTTCGTGGGGGCATATTATCAAGAACGGCGTTAAAAATTATCGCCGGTTTAGCGGTTAAGTTCATGTTCTGGTGTGAACATGGGCTTCTATTGGAATTCTCCAGGGCATATTATCAAGCCCATTATCGCCGCTTTAGCGGCAGTTTTCTGCCGCTAAACCAGCGATAATTTTAACGCCGTTCTTGATAATATGCCCCTTAGTTATTTTGTCTCCTCTCAGGAGCTTGCAATTGGTCCTAAAAAGGTTTAAACGATCATTAAGTGACTCTCAGCAAATTCTGTGAAGATGTTACAAGCTTTTTAGGCTTTGTAAAATCCTGTTGCTGGTGTACAGGGATTTTACAAAGGCACTAACATAGGGGCATATCAACAACGATTAGAGATAAACATCGCTAAGCGCGTTTAGCGATGTTTATCCTATTGCTGGATTTCATCGCCGTGATAGCGCTGTATCAACAACGCTTGTCACAACGGCGATAAGAAATCCAGCGATAGCGGCTGAAATCGCCGTTTTGCAGGGAACATCGCTGGTTTTCCAGCGATGTTCCCTGCAAAACGGCGATAACCTTGCTGATACGACCCACAGGGTCGTATCAGCATAATCCACCCCCTATGTCAAACATAGGTAAGTCAGGATTTTAGCAGACGTTAGATTTTGGCGAAAACGGCTGTTTTCGCCAAAATCTAACGTCTGCTAAAATCCTGTGGGCTGCCTTGTAAATATTGCGATGTGAACATCAGCGATATTTGCAAGGTAGACCATCCGGGGTACGCCCAGTGACGCCCACTTTGCATCTCAATAGAGATGCAAAGGGAGGCGTTGGGAAAAAGGGTGCTAACATGCGATTATGCATGTTTGCACCCTCTTGTTAATAGGGCGATAGTTTTATCTCCGCTTTTTGGCTTTAAAAGCCAAAAAGCGGAGATAAAGCCCTTGTAGATATGCCCCATACTCTTTCCCTTGGTAACGAAAACGGCATTTATCTGGCCGTAAGATTCTCATGAGCGCACAGTCTAGAAAAAATACCTTACAGCACTGATCTTGTTGCATTCAGGTCCACCTAAAAGATTTATCAATAAGAGGAGCAGTGCTATCCAAACTGCAAACAGGCACTTGCAATGTCAGTAGACATACGGCTTATAATTGAAAGTGCCTCTTCAGTCACTGGTGAGTGTAGGCAGTCATTAACAAATCATACATGCACTGTCGCTCATCCTTCCACTCATGCATCCACTCATCTACCCACTGACTCATTCTTCCATCTACCCACTCAAGTATCCATAATAAAACACAGTCTTAATAAGCATTTGCAAGATACCTCAAAAGAATAAAAGTAGAGGAAATTAAAAAAGCTACAGCCTAAATGTAGTGGGTTACATAGCAGGCATGGCCAGATTTCTATGGAATTGCCCCTAGTGTATCATTCTTTTATACTTTCCAAAATGCTCACATTGTTTAGAAGCTACATGTCACAAACCTAGAAAGGTTAACCAATGTCACACTATGCACACTGACTTTTAGAAGATGGCTGCCCAGAACATTGCACTGGTCTGCCATCTTGAAATGGTATTTTGCCTAGAGTGTAATTGTTGTACCAAATACCAATCCATTTAGGAACAGTAAACAATGGTACACTATGAACAATATGATTCTAAGATGGCTTGACGGTTTAGGAGCAGTAGTTGAGTTGAATATAACAGACTGTATATCAGCATGGGCTTAGCACCTCCGACTTTCTGGGGAGTTGCCGGGCTCCCTAAAACAACAAACAAAATAAAATAATGTGACGGAAAGAAAGAAACAAACAAACAAATAGAAGTGAATGTATAAAAGTAGAAAATGTGAAACAAAAGAATTCATCCACCAGCTCTGGCAGTAAATCGAACTAATTTTCAGATGGATGTGCACATGTGGACAACCAAAATACTATCACTCACATGGCAATATAGCCAGTGACTAAAGTGGGCTGACACATTTCCTCCTGCTATATACTGTAATTAGCAAAAGCAGAGTATAAATGACTTTCAAAACAGGTCAATGGCTGAAATGGGTTTTCACAAAACCCCTCTTTATATGAGTATGTACGCATGTATTCTTTTTTTTTAAGTTTAATAAGCTTTATTAACACAAAAAATTCAGTATACAACATAGGGCGATACCATAACAATACTTAAGAGAAAATCAACAAGTGTACAGAGAATGCCGTAAAACACAGCAGAAAGCCGTTTACAATTTTAGGATTATAAGGAGAAAAAGGGGGGGAAGAAAGAGGGAAGATAAGGTAAACTCTGCAGCTGAGGATCAAATGGCAATATCTATACATCAAAAACAGGAGGGAATATTATTGAAACATTTCATATAAAAAATCTTTAAAATATTAAATATCTAAAAAGAAGAAAAAAGGCAAAGAAGTGAAATAGAGAAATTATGGAGGTAGGAAGTTCTCAGAACGATCACGGGATACTTGAGTACTAGAGATCTTATTTAAATAAACAGTTAGTGGTAACCAAAATATATCTCTATTTAGTTGCGGATTACAATAAGAAGCAAAAGCAGTATCCAATCTTTTTGTTTGGTTTTCTCACTCTCTTTGGTCGCAGCACTGATTCGTCATTCGACTCTCCTTGCTCTATTTCACCTGAAACTTCCTTTCTCTGTTCTAGCTTGCTCTCGGGTCTTCCTTTTACCACTCTGTATTTCAGTCTTTTAACTCCACTTGGCCAATGATCATCTGTCTTTGCCCTTTTTGGTTGTACTTCTTCTTCTTCCTTGTTCAATTCGTACCTTCGTTTCTTTGCACCTACTTTAAGTTTGCTTTCTCCTTCTTTTTCTTCTTCTGTATTTCTTTCACTTATTTCTTCTCCAACCTTTTCCTCTTTATCGAGAAGTTGTCTTTCTTCTTGTTCAACAGCAGTTTCTTCAGTCCCAGTAGCTGGTACCCACTTTACTTGACTTGTGCTAAGCAATTCTTCCTCAAGCTGCTCTTCAGAGTCCTTTGGTTTAGGTTCACCAGTTTCAGAGTCTATTGCTCTAACCTAAGCTTGTACTTGAGATCTCCAGATGCCGCTCTACTCGTGGTTCAAGTGGATTTGGGACTCGCTGAGTGTGACTGGCATGGATCCAATTTGGTAGACCAGCGCACTTTACTGCTGTGGTTGTCACCAATATGACCTGGTAGAGTCCTTCCCAGCAGGGCTCTAGGCAAGTTTTTCTTCTATGCCTTTTCACGTGAACCCACTCACCAGGGCTCAGATCATGCGCTTGAGTCTGTTGTGTTGTGGTCGCGTCAGCTTCAACCTGATGAAACACAGAACGTACTACATCAGCCAATCCTTTGCAATAGTCAAGGACGAGATCATCAGATATATTTATTAATTTGTTCGCAGGTACAAATGCTTGTCTCATTGCTCTTCCTATCAAGATCTCGTGTGGACTCAGTCCTGTCTTTTTATCAGGAATGCTTCTGAGACTCATCAAAACTAGGGGTAAAGCGTCAGGCCATTTCAGTGCTGTGGATCTACAGTTTCCCTAACCTGCTCTTGATTGTGCCATTTATCTGCTCTACTATTCCAGAAGCCTCTGGACGATAAGCACAATGAAGTTTTGGTTGAATACTCAATGCCTCACAAATCAGTTTGATTGTTTCACTAGTGAAGTGTGTTCCTCTATCTGTTTCCATCGTGACCGGAAAACCATATCTAGGAATGTATTCCCTCAACAAAAGTTTTGCCACTGTCAGGTTGTCATTCCTCCTTGTGGGATAAGCTTCTACCCATTGGGAAAACAAACACACAATTACTAACACATATTTGAGCTTATTACATGGAGGCAACTCAATAAAATCAAGTTGTAATCTGGTAAAAGGACCTCCTGCCCTCCCTATTGTTCCCAGACTAACTATTGTCTTTCTTCCTCGGTTTTGCTGTTGGCACGTTAAGCATCTCTGACAAAGGCTTTCTGCAATAGTCCTGAACTTAGTATTAAACCACGTTTGTTTGAATGATCTGACCATGGCGTCTCGGCCTAAATGTGTCATTCCATGGTACATCCTTGCCATATGAGAAAGTAAACTATCTGGCATGACTGGTCTTCCATCAATGCATACCCATACATCATCATCTTCTCGTCTCCTACATCCTGCTTTTTCCCATTCCTGTCTCTCTTCATCACCTGCCTCTTCCTGCAATTGTCTCACTTCATCCCATGTTTCAATGGTGTTAGTAAACATAAGTTGACAAACCGTATGTTCTTTTGCTGTTCCCCCGATTTATGGAAGTCTCATTCTTTGCACAATATTGTGCTACCTGTAGGGGTGGGCAATGAACTCCGCTCCGAGTTTGCGGAGAATTGTTAACTACGCATTCCATTTAAAACACTTGACTCCGCGTAGTGGAATAAGCTACTAAACTGCACCCACAATTGCTTTGATAAAGCAACTTTACATGCTAAAAAGCATATAACTAATTCACAAAAGTGAACTTTGAAAAAATAACAGCCAATGAGAGAGGTGATGATTTTGGGATCCCCCCTAACCTAGGGGGAGGACCAAGCAGATGCCTTGAACACAACGAGCACATCATGCTGAACGATTCAGTGGTGGTCCCATCCTGTTAGGACCACCCCAAGCACAGTTATAGGCAAAAATACAATCCCAACCAAAGGCTCTGCATAGCATTATGGGATGAGATTATCAGTGGGCAGTGAATATTATAGTATCCAATATCAAAATAATTCTACAAAGAGCTGCAGTTCAACTCCTCGTTACTAGGTGTCCCTCACGAGTCAAATGCAAAAGCATTGAAATTATTACATCAAGCTGCAGTTCCACTAGTCGTTACTAGATGTCCCTCACGAGTCAAATGCAAAAGCATTGAAACCCTTTCATGAAGCTGCAGTTCCACTAGTCGTTACTAGGTGTCGCTCACGAGTCAAATGCAAAAGCATTGAAACCCTGAGCTGAGAGCTAATACTATAAATTCTACAAAGAGCTTAACTGCAGCTTCATGAAAGGGTTTCAATGCTTTTGCATTTGACTCGTGAGGGACATCTAGTAACAACTAGTGGAACTGCAGCTTGATGTAATAATTTCAATGCTTTTGCATTTGACTCGTGAGGGACACCTAGTAACGACCAGTTGAACTGCAGCTCTTTGTAGAATTATTTTGATATTGGATACTATAATATTCACTGCCCACTGCTAATCTCGTCCCATAATGCTTTGCAGGGCCTTTGGTCGGGATTGTATTTTTGCCCATAACTGTGCTTGGGGTGGTCCTAAGAGGATGGGACCACCACCGAATCGTTCAGCAAGATGTGCTCTTTGTTTTCAAGGCATCTGCTTGGTTTTCTCCCTAGGTTAGGGAGGATCTCAAAATCATCACCTCTCTCACCGCTTGCTAAATTTTCATTTTCACTTTTGTGAAATGACTATATGCATTTTAGCATGTAAAAACAGACATACTTGTTATTTTACCAAAAATTTATGAGGTCTCCGTTTAATAAGTGGGAAGCGGAGCAAATGCGGAATTCACTTCATCAACTACGCCCACCCTTAGCTACTTGGTCAGCAAATCTGTTGCCTTGAGTCACATAATCATCTCCTGACTTATGTGCGGCACATTTGACCACTGCAATTCGTTTTGGCAATTGTAATGCTTCCAGCAATTCTTTTACAAATTGACTATTCCTAATGGGGGACCCCGAAGAGGTCAGGAATCCCCTCTGCATCCATAGTTCTCCAAAATCATGCACAATCCCAAAGCCATATTGACTATCAGTAATTATGGTCACTTTCTGACTTTTTCCCAATTTAGAGGCATGAATTAGAGCTATCAATTCAGCAACTTGTGCAGATTTTACCCCTTTTAGACAGGATGCTTCCAGGATTTCCGCTACAGTACAGACAGCATAAGCAGAACTCAACACACCTGTTCCAGTTCGCAAACAAGAACCATCCACAAACATCACATGATCAGATTCCTCAAGAGGAACGTCCTTAATATCAGGACGGGGCTTGGTGCAAAATTCAGTCACATCCAAACAATCATGTTCAGCTTCATCCTTTACTTCTTCCTCCCAAACATCTGGCAATAGAGTAGAAGGATTCACATTTGTACATCTTACTATTGTCACATTTTCTGCTCCCAGAATCACTCTCTCATACCTAGTCAGACGACTATAGGTGAGGTGCTGAGTCCGTGTTCTTGTTAAAAGGATCTCAAATGAATGTGGCACATACACTCTCACAGAATGACCCATTATGATCCCTTCACTCTGTTCCAGACTCACACAAGTAGCAGCTACTGCTTTCAAACATCCAGGTAATGCAGCAGCCACTGAATCCAGAGTAGCTGAAAAGTATGCCACAGGTCGTCTTGACATTCCATGCCTTTGAGTTAGAACTGCAAGTGCACATCCATCTCCTTCACTGCAATACAATGCAAATTCCTTTGAGTAATCAGGCATTCCCAATGCCGGAGCCTTACACAGACTATCTTTCAGTTTAACAAAAGCATCCATACTTTCTACATATAATTTAACTGGGTCTTTCACATCATTCCTCGTCAACCTCTGTAGAGGTTTTGCCATCAGTGAAAATCCACGGATCCACTGTCTGCAATATCCAATCACTCCCAAAAACATTCGCACTTCCCTTTGTGTCGTGGGCGGTTTCATGTCCTTAATCACTCGAATACGCTCTGATGTTACCTTTCTGACTCCCTTCTCAATCTTGTGACCTAGGTATTGAACTTCTCGTTCGCAGAATTGTAATTTCGCAGGGGACACTTTATGCCCACCTTCTGCCAAATGGTTCAGTAAAGCAACCGTGTCTGCAACACAGGCTTCTCGAGTTTTTGATGCCACCAGTAGGTCATCAATGTACTGAACCAGAACAGACTCTTCAGACATTCTCAAATCTTCCAGACACTTTTTCAATATCTGATTAAAAATTGAAGGACTTTCAGTATAGCCTTGAGGAACTCGGCACCATGCCAGAACACGATCTCCAAACCGGAAAGCAAATAAATACTGGCTATCTGGATGCAGGGGAATCGAAAAAAATGCATGACACAAATCTATCACAGTATACCACGCCGCATCATGTGGGATTTGGTATAGAATCACTGCTGGGTTTGGCACAACTGGACAACAAGGCACAACAATTTTGTTTACCTTTCTCAAATCTTGTACTATTCTATAGGTTCCATTTGGCTTTTTCAATCCCATAATAGGTGAATTACAAGGACTACTCATTATTTCTTTTAAAATTCCTTGTTCAATCATTTGATCAATTACAGGAGTTATTCCTGCTATAACTTCTGGCTTCATTGTATACTGTGGTGTATTTGGATAGTCAATACCATCTTTCACTGTGATTCTAATCGGATCCACTTTCTTCATCAACCCAATCTCCTGTCCTGTGAAATCCCATACCTCTGAATTCACTACCTTCATCAATTCTTCAGGCACACTTTTGTCTGTAAGAAGTGAAAATAATTCATTCACTTCTGTTCCTTGCTTTGCTAGCACCATTTTAAACGCGACATCCTCATCAGGTGTCTGAAATGCAATACCATCCGGTGTGCAGTAAATTGTGCAATTCATCTTGCACAGCAAATCTCTCCCTAACAAATTCACTGGACTCGAGTCACACACTACAAACTGATGCAGGTCTTTAAAGGGGCCAATATGTACTTCAATTGGTTTAGTAACTGGAGTATTTATCTGTTTATTTGAGACTCCTACTACCTGGATAGTTTCTCCCGAGAGGGGTAGGTTTGGAATTTCTGCTGCTCTCACAGTAGAACGGGTAGCACCAGTGTCCACAAGAAAGGTGATATCATTACCTTCCACTTTTCCATCAACAAATGGACCTGACTGATCTACCTCTAGAGTAGCACCAAGCACGCACTCTTCCTCCCCCCTCAGGCACCGTCATTGATTCGACTCAACATCACTTCCATCACATTGCATCCAAAATTGGGGAATCACATTTGTGTTAGTATTTTTACCAAACTGGTCTCCTCCGTGGAACCCTGTATCCGCACTGTATCTTTGAGCATTTACACTATGTGGTAACGGTGGTTGCGGGACCTCATATTGGGTAGTAACTACCTGTTGCTGCGGTGTCTGTTGCACAACTATCTCACTCTGCACCTGTGGGGTTAAAATTGTATTTCCTCTATTAGTCCTCTGCACTAATCTACACTCATTCTTCCAATGTCCATACTTTCTGCACCCATGACAAGGAAATTTCTTTTTCGCCTCTTCTCTGCTCATTTGTCCTCTACCTCTACCTCCACTGGGTTTTTGAGCATTCTGACTAACTCCTCCCATCTGGTTTATAGCCTGAGAATTCAACTGAGTTTCTTGCTGCTCTGCTACTTTCACTTGTGCCCACATCATCTTTTCCTTTAATTTGCGATGGCGAGACTCAATGTCATCGCTACAATATTTCGCATACCTCAAAATCTCATCGATCGGTTTGGCCTGCCAACACAACATATGCTGCTGTATCATCTGACTAATCTCAGGTCTTAATCCATACACAAACCTATACACAAAATGACCCATATATTTATCTCCAATATTCTCAAAACCACTATACTGCTTAAAAACTTGTAACAACCTTTCATAATAGGCATGCACAGATTCTTTCGGCTCTTGGGTTGTTCTATCAATTTTTACCCAATCAGTTTCCTTAGGGGAAATTTTGCTTTTCAAGAAAGTAATCACTTGATGATACTTTTTCATCACCTCATCAGAAGGTGCTCCTGTTTTGGCATCCCTAGGATATTCATCCTTTGGCCAATCCACAGTAATTTTACATTAAATCCATAAATCTGCAGGGACAACAATTTCAAATAATCCATCTAAATCTTTTAACAATACTTTCGATACTTTAACGAACCTCTTTCAACTTGTTTATACCATTCCACGGGCTTTTCTCTCAACCTGGGAAACTCATTGGTGAAAGACAATATATCCTGTCTAGTCCACGGAACATGCACATAACCTCCTCCTGGAACTTCTCTCATGGGACATTCCAGAGCTACATTTTCTACTTCTCTTACTGGACGCAAATGTATTTCTTTAGCAGCCAATTCTTCTTTCTTCCTCATCCATCTACCCTTCCATCTTTCCACGTCTCCCCATTTTCTCAAAACAACCATTAACTCTTTTATCTGCAATCGTCTACCAGACGTATTCATATTTTCTATATCCTTTTCAGTAAAATCCACTCTATACGTCTTCTGCAACACCTTTGATCTTCCTATGTCCATTCCTAACTCCTCTGCAGCTTCCACTAACCTTTCATGTAGATTTTTCGCTTTCCAAGTAATACTCTTACACAGATACATCAATTCATCATCCTGATAAGTCTTTAGCCTGTCTGGACTTATGGTCCAAATGATCATTTCTTCCAGATCTACTCTCAACTTACATACATCTATAGGCTGTGGCTGTGTTTTTTTTCCTTTGTAACCCTTTCACCCAATCATCTAATTCTTCAGTGGTTGGACCTATTGGAACTTCACTTCTAGGAATCTCATCCAACTCTATCCTTTTGGGCTTTAACTGCATTATTTCCCTAGGTGTTTCAATTATTATTAAATTAGTCGGAGGTGTTGACCTAGTAACTGTATTGGGCTGTTCACTTTGGACACTTACAGCATTAATTCTACTATTAGCGGATGTTATAGCGGAATTTAATGGGACAGTTAAAGAAGGTTCATGGATAAGTCTATTTTCAAATACAGTTATTGCTGGACCTATAGTCACTGGCACAGTTATTGCATCTATTTTCATGTTCATTTGATTCAATTTTTCAACTAATTCTTTGGTTTGTATGGCAAATTCTACTTTTCCTTCCTGCTCTACTTCACTTACACTTGGAACTGGTGTCGTTTGAGGTACCATTGGAGTTTCCATTGACGGTGCATTTGGTGCCACCATCGCTGAATTCTCCTGATAAGGTGGTGGTCGTTTAATTAATATATCATCCAGCAGCTCATCATCAGATTCATTCGGGTTGTACCCATAACCAAATTGCTCTAAATGTCTCTTTTTCTCCTTACATTTGTTTCCTGCCGTCTCTCCTACCATTAAAACGCATACAATACTTCAGTTATCTCTCCATTTCTCCATCTCTTCATTCTATCTTCATGTCTTTCATCATGAAATCTTCCAAACATGAATCTATGAACTCTACCACCTCTGTGTCTTTCTCTTTCATACATTTCATCTTCCCATTCTACTAGTGCTTCAAACTGTGTAGGTCTAGGTCTTTGGTCTAATCCCATCATTTTTTCTCTCAAATTACGCAATACTGCCAAATTAAAAGAACCATGCTCTGGAAAAGCTAGCATACCATCATTCTTCGTATATCTTACCCAATTTTCTAGCCAAATACATGTGTGATAACCATATTTTATCATCATATAAGACGCTGGTGTCTTTGGTGGAGGGATAGGAACTCCTTCTCTCGTTATTACTGGTTTGTCCTTTTTAAAGAATCTTTTAATTTTTCCAAACAAAGTCAATTTCTCCTGTTTCGGCTGTTCAAAATACATTTTTATTGCTTGTCAACGACTTTACTCGATGCAAATCTTTGTCAACACGATCCACTATAATTCACCAATTGAACTCCTTTGCTTCCCTAAACACCTGACCAATGTCAGTGCGGCACACTCTAACTCTTCCAATCGGAGCTTTCTACGTCTCCGCTATCCTGTCCAATACCAGCGCGGCTCACACCAACCAACCAATCTGAGCTCACTCTGTCTTTACAGTCTGACCAATGCCAGCGCGGCTTTCTATGACGTCAGCCTCTCCTCCTGCTGCTGACCCTCCCTTTACAAAATTATCGGCACTTTTCTAATTCCTTTTTCTTTACAATAACTTATTAGTCACAACATAAAACAATACCACACTGTCTGTTTACTAAATAAAGAGATAGTTTTTCACTCTCAAGAACATTCCTACCAATACGGGCAAGTATAACAATTCCGCTATCCTTCCCTTCACCCAAGCTAGGAGAGGACCTGTTACCTCTTTAGGGATAAGGCCAAAATTTCACAAGAGGACCTTTTATTGAAAGGAGGTCTCGCTACTCTTCCGGGGATAAGGCCAAAGTTTCACAGGTGGACCCTTCGCTATCTCACTCTTCTCTTACTTACACGCTAAATAGTATCACTAATTTAAACAGACAATGCACCTATTCCTGTGTGATTTCACTTCTCACACTTTTCTTCTGCCTTATTTCAGGCTAACCTTTACTTTGCCGGCTTCCCAGATACCCTTCTGTACCTGTGTTCCAAAGACTACATAAAAACACAATACTAATTCACTTTACATAGAATGTTAAACATTTAATTCAATAATCAATAAATCACCAAACTAATCAATAATAACCATCCTCTGCTACCAGAAAAACTGATCCAGCGCAACCCCTAAATTCATGAGCCAGGGACCAAAGAAAATCTCGTCATACATAAATTGCTTTACCAAAACAACGGGGCCCATCACACATTACCCATAAATGATGCCTGAGGACTGGCGCTGGATTTGCAGGGTTTAATTTGCCAGTTTTATTAAGTACTATGTTTCACATTAATAACATTTGTATATAATTCTAACTATTCGTAATTTCAACTTCTTCTTCCTTTGGTCGATGGACCATTAGTTGAAGAGTTGATGGTGACTATGATTAACTAAACAGTTTAATATTTAACTAAATAACCACAGAGCCATTTCTTCAGTTAATGATTTTATCTTATTAAATGCTCTTAAATTTGATAGTCAGTGCACACACAAGATTACATATAAGAGAACAAATTATCAAGCAATGTAATCAAAATGAATCATTTGCATCGATATCAAAGCGTGCATAGGAATGGGGAAGAGAAGGTACAGCATAAATACTTGCAGAAATATATTTCCAAACTTAAGCAATCAAGGAGGGTGATACCCACCAAAGAATCAGGAAAACCACTTCCTTGGCCGAGGTTGTGGCAAGAGGTCCCCAGAGATAGGCTCAAAGGACAAAGTTAACAGGACAGATGCAGCGAAGTTTCCTATAAACTAACTACTGAAACTAATCACCCAATTAATCTACCTTGATCTAGTTCTCCTCGGTCGCAGTCTCCTCCCAAGCACTCCCGCAATGTTCTCGTACCTAAAGTGTTCTCTGGCTTTGTGCTGGTCTGCTCTCTCTGTCTTGGATCTGCCACTCCGGCCTGCACTCTATACCGGACCGCACTGCCTCAGGTTCGACTGATCTCTCTCCGACCCTTCTCTCTCATCTGATCTGCGTCTCGTCTCTTCTCGAATCTGTTCTGACACACCCCTAATTGGGATATCAATTATACTCTTCTGTCTAGCTTACTATTTTACAATGTTGCAGTATCAGTAGAAACTCGGTCTGTGATTGGTTGTCATAAATCATACTAGGGTCGCCTCATCCGGTTCTCCCCACAAATCCATCCTATACCGGTTCTAACAAAGGAAGGATTTAGGACCAATACATTCGTATACCACTAGCATTCATAATTATACATTTTGTCACATTGTTTATTATGATATCCGCTTTCACATTCGCATTGCACGTAGTGATGGCTGTTCCCACAGTCGCTGTCACATCTTGGCACATAAACAATAGGACACAGGTCAACATGGCCTTCACACGGATTGCATCATCTGGTACACTCTGCAGTCTGCGAGCAGGCAGCCCATCCTGGCGCATGCGCACTTCATATCGACCAGGCCAACCACATGCTGGTTTAAACAAGAGGCCATTTTCATGCAGACCCAATCCCGTACTAAAGTAAACAAACACAAAAGATTATTAATTCATGAAATAAAACCCATTATGTCTACCTCCCACCATACTAATGCCCTGTGTTAAATAAATCCTATCGAAAGCTATTAATTTAAAGCAACCTTTTCGTTATTTGTGCACAACATGCAAAATGTGCAATGTACAACACAGCATAAACATGGATTAGTACAGGTTTTCAAAGCGCAAACAGTTAATACGTATTCATGCCAACATGGTTTAGTATATTATGTAAAATGTGTTTGGCCCTTGAGTAAATGTGTGCATTCAGAGTTGATTAGTTCATGCAGTCAATTCTTTATTATGGGGTTACTTAATTTCATGAGGATGTATTTTATAAACCTCACTCCATCACATACATTGTTCCACCAAGATTTGATTGAAAGTTTGTTTGCACATTTCCAATTAAGGGTAATCCGTTGAAAGGCTAAGGCTAGCATGAGGTCAAACAGCCCTCGTTCGTGAGACAATAGCCCCAGTGAATCGGATAGACTTCCCGTAAAGAGAAGGATATTTGATATGGGAATGTGTAAATCACAAATAGTCGAAAGCTTAGACCAAATTTGTGACCAAAAAGAAGTTACGGGGGGACATGAAAAAAGGAGGTGACATAGATCAGCCGATGGGTGATCACAAGACCAACAGGTCTTATTATCAGAGTGAGTAAAATTGGCAATGGGAGTAAAAAATAATCTGTGATATAGAAAAAACATAGATTGAGTAGTAGATGCAGATCTAGAAATTTTTAACGATCTAACCCAGATCTTGCTCCAGAAGTCAGTGCTCCATACACAGTCCAAATCAGATTCCCATGCGAATTCCACCCTAGTCTTAGCGTGCTCCGGATTAGCGGAGTTAAAAAATTTATAAATGAGAGAAGCCTTTGGAGACAATGATAAAATTCTAGTAAGCGGATCCGGTATAGACAAGGAGTCGTCGAAAGGTAGAGAATAAAAAACTTCCAGAATTGTTTCCATTAGTAACAAGAATTTGTGCAAAAACGAACGAGGAGACTGAAATGTGGCTTGGAATTGGGGAAAGGAATAAGGAGAGAGACCATCGAACATATCCTGAACCCAAGTGATACCTTTAGATCTCCAAGAACTCCAAAACAAGGGTCTATTGTTGATAGTGAGAAGACGGTTGTGCCAAAGAGGAGGACGCAAAAATGTATCTCTAGAGATTATCTTTGGTTGACAATGGGGTCTTAACAAAGAGCAAGTGTGTTTAAAAAGAGGAAGAGATGTGAGACTGGTTATGGCCGTAAAAGCTAAGATCTCTGGGAAAGAGAAAGGGGAAAGCAAGCAGCGTTCAATATTGAGCCATAAAGGTGTGAGAGAGGAGATGCCGGTATGGAGCCAATAGGAGGCCTGTTTAAGACAAAAGGCTTTATGATATAATCTAAAATTTGGGAAATTCACACCTCCAATAGATTTTAATTGTCTGAGGTGAGATAAAGAGATTCTGGATTTTTTACCATTCCATAAAAATTTGGAAAGAGGAGAGTCCAATTTTTTTAAATAAAGAGAGGGAATATGAACTGGGATCATGGAAAGAACATATAGTAAAATAGGAGTGACCATCATCTTAATAGAATCCAAGCGTCCCCACCAGGAGAGAAAAAGAGGGTTCCAAGAAGAAAGTAGTTTGGAGATCCGATCAAGAATTTCTTTCATATTTATTGTAATCGAATCCGGAATGGAATTGGTAAACCATAAGCCTAGGTATTTAATTTTAGAGCTATTCCAACGGAATCCAGTCAGGTCGAAATGATGTTTAAAACAAAATTCTGTTTTGTCAGAATTGATTTTATAACCAGATACTGCCGAAAAATCTGAAATTTCCTGTAATAACAGGGGGATAGAAGATTCTGGGTTGGATATAAAAAGTAAGATATCGTCTGCATAAGCAGAAAGCTTCAAGTGATGATCTCCATACAGAAACCCAGAAATAGAAGCGTTATGACGAATGTGAGATAGAAAGGCTTCAAGGGATAAGATGAAAAGAAGAGAAGCTAGAGGGCAACCTTGTCTGACCCCACGGTGAAGTGAAAAACAATTAGAAACAAGACCATTAACTATAGTAGAGGCAGTAGGTGTGGTATAAAGTAATGAAAACAGAGAGATAAATTTAGGTCCAAATCCATGCCAACGGAGTGTTTTAAATAAGAAGGACCAATCGACTCTATCGAAGGCCTTTTCCGCATCAATAGATATCGCAACTAAGGAATAAGATAGAGTGGACGCTTTGTTCAGAACATTGAAGAATAATCGGGAGTTATCAGATGTTAATCTACCTTTGACAAAACCACACTGCTCTGGGCCAATTAAATGAGGTAAAAGTGATTCCAAACGAAGAGCCAATAATTTGGCAACGATTTTATAATCCACGTTTATCAAGGAAATAGGGCAATAGTTTTTGCAAAATTTAGGATCTTTACCTTCTTTATGAATGAGACAGATAGAGGCATCTAGGAAGGTACCACTTGCTTTCCCAGTAGTACAAAAATACTGAAAAGGATTGAAAAGTTTTGGAAGTAAGAGATTAGAAAAATGTAAATAAAATTCCGCAGAAAAACCACCTGGACCGGGAGATTTATTTTTCTTTAATGAGCCTAGAGAGCTAGCGATCTCCTGAAACGATATATTCGAATCTAAAGATTTGAAATCAAGATTTGAGGAGGAAGAAGGAGGGATACTACTGAAGTAAGATTCGATAAGTGGGTCTGATGGAGGTGATTCCGGAGTATATAGATTTTCATAAAAAGAAGTAAATTCATCCAAAATGTCACGATCCTTAAAAAGATGTTTCCTATCTGCTGATTAAATAGAATCAGAGTCCTTTCTTTTCTGGACTTAAGATAATTAGCTAGGAGTGAACCAACTTTATTTCGGCCTCCATAGTATCTGGCGCTGCTACGAAGCAAGATAGAAGAAGCGTTATCTGTAGAGATTTTATTAAAATCCAGCTTTGCACGAATAAGCTTCTGCAAAGTTACGTCCGATGAGGAGGTATAAAATTGATGTTCTAAGCGTTTAATATTAACCAACAAGGCTTTATGTTGAGTAAGGACATGTTTCTTTTTTTTAGAAACAAAATCAATGATAAAACCCCGGGCAGCAGGTTTAAAGGTGTCCCATACCAAAGCAGGAGAGATAGATGGGCCTTCATTAAGAGAGAAAAATTCTTCCGCAAAAGAAGTAAAGGAGGAGTAAAAACCAGGATCCTGTAGAAGAAAATTATTAAATCTCCATCTAGAAGACCTGGGCTGTGGATGGAGCAAATCAAAATCAGCAATCACCGGAGCATGATCAGAAATCAAAATAGGTTCAATCGAAGATGAAATAAGAGTTTGAGCTAATGGTTTGGATAGGAATAGATAATCTAATCGAGTTAAGGAGCCATGTGGAGGGGAGAAAAAGGAAAATTCTGTTTGATCTGGGTTGCATAGTCAAGTCAAGTCAATAGAAAACTTTATTCGGTCTTTTACAACCATAAAAGTACAAAAAGGCAACATAGCAATCAATAAAATAAGTATATAAGAATTTTAAAATAATCTGTTCACATTCTTAAAGCCAGTAACCCTCAGGTCTTTTTAAAATTATATTAAAATTTCTAAAACACATTTTCATTTTCGCCTCATATAACATCGTATATTTCTTACCACATATCTTTTACCCTTTCATGGCTCATTCTCCTCATAAGCTTAACACCTAATCACTCAATACTCATTACATTTAAGGAACTCTTTAACTTTTTTCATATATTTTCCCATGGCGCAAGCTATGTCTAAATTAATCATTTCCACTAAAAGGTTTACTGCTTGCGTCCTATTTTTAATATCATACTTTTTAAAAATCGGGCATAAAAACTCTTCGAATTTCTAAAACCTTCTGGCAATACAATAAAATATGTATGATATCACATGTAGTTCTTAAGGTGCAGGTGCATTTTCCTTGCATAGTCTCCAAGCATCTACTAGATGCGCTTGTGTGATTGTACTGTGGAATTGTTTGTGGGTTTTGTGGAGGACAAAACGTACTTGGGATCTACGGTCGGTAAAGGGGTCCATGATCTGGTTGCAGTCGCCTCCAAGGAGAAAGAATTCATCCTTGTGTTGCAAAGATTTATTTGTAATAGTGGGCCAAAAGGTGTAATCTGGTTGAGTTGGATCATATACATTGAGGACAGTTAAAGGAATATTGTTATTAATGAGCAGTTTAACTAAAATCCATCTACCATCAGCATCTATCTCCTGTGAAACAACAGAACATTTCAACTTTTTATGACATAAGATAATAACACCGTTTTTCTTTGTAGTAGTAGGAGAAACCAGAACGGAACCAACACAATTACATTTGAGTTTAAGAGCCTCGGCTTCTGACAAGTGAGTCTCTTGTAGTAAAACTAAATCAGGATTATAGGAGGCTAAATGTGAGATAATTCTCTGCCTCTTTATAGGATTAATAAATCCTTTTACATTCCAAGTAACAACTCTGAATGAAAGAAAATAACAGTAAATATAGAACAATAAAGCCAACAACAATGAAGAAGTGTAGGAAAAAGGAGCAGAGTAAGAAATAGAGAAAAGAAAAAATATGATAGATGTACCAAGAAGAAAATAATGATATCCGTGTTAGAGGAGAAGAAAGAAGAAGGATAGAGAGGGAGAGGAAAAGGAGAGACAAAAGATACAACCATAGGGGACAGTACATGTCAAAAAGATGACTGTGGTACATACCGTTTACGGGGAAGAAGAAGACAACAAGGAGGAGTGGCGACAACAATGAAGATGACACAGCCGACAAGGGAGAAGGCACCACACCAGGGCGCCAACATAATAGTTATGAAACCGACAAGCCGAATATCAAATCACCTGCAAGTAAGGAGGAAAGATGAAGAAACAAAAAAGTCAACATACTTCAAATGAGAAACACATATATCAAGAAACAACCTGTAAAGTAAGCAATCATTAGTATATCTGAGAAAAATAATTATATAGGGCTATAAAAGTCAAATAACAGAGGATGGGCCAGGAAGTTCCATCGATGTTGTAGAGTGTGAATGAATACATTTCTTTAAGTCCGCAGGATCTTCAAATGTGGACGTATTGTTCTGAAATGTCACCTTGAAAAGACATGGATGGAAGAGGCCATATCGAGCTCCAAGGGTGCGTAAAGCAGGTCGAAGATCAAGGAAGTCCTTTCGCCGTTTGGCCGTTGCTGTAGAGACATCTTGGGAGATAAACGAGTTGACACCAGATCAGACAAGACGTTTCTTAGCCTTGGCTGCGTTTAAAACTTGAAGAAGATCTGTGAATTGTAAGAAGAGAAGAATCACTCCCCGAGGTTTTGATGGGGCAGACGTAGAGGACAGACGAGGACCCAGTCTGTGGGCACGCTGGATGTTTAAATTGGTCGAAGGAGGAAGGTCCAGGAGCTTTGGAAAGAAGGAGGTGAAAAAAGCAACAGGGTCATTCCCTTCAAGGCCCTCCGGAAGACCATAAAAACGTAGATTGTTACGTCTGTTCCTGTTTTCGAGGTTCTCAGCAGATTTTTTTAGGAGTGAAATATCTTTCTCCAGGGTTGCTATCTTCACAGCAGTATCCTGGATATCACCAACACGTTGTTCCATTAAGGAAAGTCGGGAATCCATAGAGGACCACTTATTATCCAACACTTGTAGGCGAGTATTGGTCTCTTCAATAAAAGGGCGCAAAGCGCGTATCTCGTCTAGAATAGTGTCTAGAGATACTGGAGCAGGAAGTTTAGGAGGGGAAGGAGGATCTTGCTTAAGGCGCTTGTTAGCCGTGGGAATTGCCTACATCTTAGAATTTGGCAAAAGCGGCGGTGCAGAGCGAGAAGTAGATGACTGAGCCATATCTACTGTAGAGACCGAACAATTTGTGGAAGACTCAGTATACAAAGAATCTGCTCTGGATGACTTGGAAGTACCACCCTTGTTTGAATGTAAGAGGTTTTTGCTTCTGCCCATATGTATCCTTAAGATACGCAGTCAAGAAAAGTGCAGACTAGAAAAGAATGCAGGCAGCAATAGGCAAGTATTTCCCTCCAGTAGTCTCCCAAAACTAGAAAAACAGACAGTCTGTTGCGCAAATCTCCGCAGACTAAAAGGCACAGATTAGGTTAAATTGAGGCAGAGCCAATATAGGGCCAATAAAATACTAAATATTGTGAGGGAACAAGCTTTAAAAACAGTCAGTCAGCCCAGTGCAGAGGGGAAACAAGCGTCTATGAGACAAAATGGCTGCCACAATGCTGAGGTAAAATTTAGAAGCCCAAAAAAGGTGTGAAAAAAGCCAGCAAAAAGAACAACAAGACCTTCCCTCATGCTGTTAGGATCGCGGGAACCGCATATTTAATTACGGCACTCCCGCCGTGGTACGGAGCTCCGTTATCCGGTGGCCATCTTGGGCGTCGCCGCGCGCGCCTCCATGTACGCATGCATTCTTCTGATATGAACTATTTTGATTACAAGAAGTTACTTTTGTAGCTTGAAACATTAGAAAGTACTTTAATACACATATGGCAAAATACTATAATCGAGCTACAAATATGCCCAAATTAAAGCAGGCAAAAAAACATATAACTAGGGTTGGGATTAACTTGTGTAATTCTGTTTAGAATAATAATGCAGAATTACCCAAAAATTCTGAGATTATGTGGAATTACATGAGAAATTAGTGCAAAAATGCCATCTTGGTGCGAAAATGGATGCAAGGATACATTTTATCCTAAGAAATAGTGCTAAATCCAACAAAACATGAACAGTGAAGGTAAGCAGCCACTCGGACGCGCTAAATGTGCACTCGGGGTAGGATTTTCCCCCAAATTACTCACACAAAATGCACCCTTACATCCAAAATGGACGGGAGGATGAATTTTGTGCTAAGAAAATAGCACTAAATGCAACTGAATATGAATAGCAGCATGAGCAGCCTCTTATTAAATGTGCTCTCACTGTAGGATTTTCCCCCCTGTTGGACCTGACATCCTTGGTGTGGTTTTCCCCCAACTTTTTGCCTTCCAGCCTCCTGTTTTTGCTGACTTTGTTGATGCTGGCTTTAGGACTCTGCATGCTTTACCACTGCTTACCAGTGTTATAGTGCTTGTGCTCTCTCCTGTTAACATGGTAAAATTGGCTTACACCAAATTGGCACATATCATTTACTTTTAAGACCCTAGTAAAGTGGTGCTAAATGTACCCAGGTCCTGTAAATTAAATGCTACTAGTAGGCCTGCAGCACAGATTGTGTCACCCATTTAAGTAGCCCTTGAAATTGCAGCCTGCATGGGCAGTTTTAGACTGCCATTTTGACCCAGCAAAATAAAGCTTTTACCAGGCCTAAACCTTCCTTTTAAATACATATAAATCCCCCCTAGGGTAGGCCCTTAACAGCCCAGAGGGCAGGATTCAGTGTATTTAAAAAAGTTGGGTATGCACTTTTAATCTTTACATGTCCTGGTAGTTATTACATTTAATAAGTGCTAGCTTTCAATTGAGAGCAAGTAGGAATGTCGAGTTTGGTGTCTAAAGAACTGTAATTTAAAGCCCTGTTTAATGATAAAGTTGGATTTTAAGTCATAATTCTGCAAATGCCACTTTTAGAAAGTTGCCATTTTCCTAACCTAACCAGTTGGTGCCTGCAGCCTGTATACTGGGTCACATGTCTATGCGTAGGTGGCATTTGGTCTTTGTGCATTACTCCCAGACAGTGAGACAAAAAGGAATTGGTTTTGGCAGAATGCGCAATTTCTGACTTGATTAGGGGAGGGAGGAGCTGTCATCTACCACACTTGCACATCACAAAGGCTCTGCCTAAGTACATTCTCAAACGGTTTGACACTAGACATTTGTGACCACAGACACGTTGGGGCAAGGGCAGGTAGAAAGGAAATTCCAAACACTTCTGGATGGTGGGAAGGAACCTCGAGAACCTTCTGCTACTTCAAAGTAGTTACTAGGTATAAATAATGGACCCTCAGTTTCAACTCTTCACTACACCTCTGGACCTGTGGAAGACTCAAAAGGACTGCTGTGCTGCTCTGCAAGAAGGACTGCTACTCTGTTGCCCTTCTGCCCTGCTGCCTGAGTGAGAAGGAGCAGACCTGCATCTTGAACCCAGGACCACCACAGTGACTCTAAAGGCTAGTTGGTTGGCCTCCTGATCAGGTCTCAGGGGCAGAATAGTCTCCAACCGCTTCAGACCCAGCACCTGGACTCTGTCGACTGTGAGTACTGAACCAATTAAATAAGTACCCAAACTAGAATGTTAGTGGCGCCATGTCATATGGTTCCTACTTTCTCAGTAAGACTGTGCATTTAGAAGCATAAGTGATGTAATCCAAAAGAAGTCCAGAGGTAGACATGAGGTAGGTGGTAAGTAAGAGGTTTATTAAGCTTAGTTACAGGTCAGGTTTGGATGGTAAGTAGAAGATATAAAGTTGAGCCCCACCAGGAGCAGCATCCTTGCTGCCCAGCCCACACACTCCAACTGTCTCTCTCTCTCCACTCCACCAGGCACTCCAGCATTCCACTACCTCATCAAGCATTCTAACATTCCACATACACATCACATTCATACTGGCTGAGCAGCAGGGAATGGGTAACCAGGGAAAGGATGCATTATAAGAACTCAAGTTATAACACATCTTCCTTTGGGAAAACAATAAATGATTTCTACAACAATGCACAATAAAAGTACAGTACGAAAAAGAAATATACAATATACAAATAATAATTGCAAATTTGAGTTCTTTACAATAGAAGTACAATACGAAAGAGAAATATACAATATACAAATAATAACTGCAAATTTGAAAGAACTCCGGATAGAAGGATTATCCACTTTCCAACAATACTAAATAAAAATAGAAATTATGCAATGGTAATATTATGCAGGACGGGGAGAATGGAGGACACCAATGAGGTGTAATTCCCTCACCACTCACCCCCTTCTGCACACATACCGGAGCCAAACAGTCCTAGGTAAAAACACACCACAGGGTACCCGACCCCTCAACGCACCCCTAGGTAAACAAATGTACAGGGCACACGACCCCTCAACTCACCCCTAGGTAAACAAATGTACAGGGTACACGACCCCTCAACGCACCCCTAGGTAAACAAATGTACAGGGTACACGGCCCCTCAACGCACCCCTAGGTAAACAAATGTACAGGGTACACGACCCCTCAACGCACCCCTAGGTAAACAAATGTACAGGGTACACAACCCCTCAACTCACCCCTAGGTAAAACAAAAGTACAGGGTACATGACCCGTCAACATACCCCTAGGTGAACAAATGTACAGGGTACACGACCCCTCAACGCACCCCAAGGTAAACAAATGTACAGGGTACACAACCCCTCAATGCACACCTAGGTAAACAAATGTACAGGGTACATGACCCCTCAACGCACCCCTAGGTAAACAAATGTACAGGGTACACGACCCTTGAATGCGCACCCCCAGGTAAAAACAACAGTACAGAGTACATGACCCCTAACGCGCCTCTAGGTAAAACAAAGCAACCAAATTTCGCAAAAGCACAACCACACACCATGCAAGCACAGGTACGTAAGCGATCACAGCCAAAACCATACAGCAAGTAGAAAAACTACCACAAAGCATACACACATGCAGGTTTTACATTCAGGTTGGCAGAAAGGTACTGGATACATATGAAATCTAATACTTTCTACACATTCTTAATTGCAAATGCAGAAAATATCAAGAACGCAATTAATCAGTAATGCAGACTAAATAGGGAGGAAATATCACCGGTACCCAAAACTAGTACCCAAGACCTGCTGGGAAGGAAAAAAAATGATCAAAGTACATAGTAGGTGCACTATCTTGAAGTACAAGTGAGAACTGAACTCAATGGAACTGGGGTTCCTGCTGCCCTGCGTACAGTGTGCGCTTGAATTTAAAGTCAGAACATGAGGGCTGAAACACTAAAACATGTATGTTAATGCGCTATCACAGTCCGCATCAGATAGAGGAGAGCTGTTGTATGCTCTTTACATGTAATGGAGTAAGGAGGAGTGTGTCTGAGGAGTGTGATGATCTGCTGTCGATGATTGTTGAAGGACTCCGACACCCCCTCACTGTTGAGCAGATTCAAATAGCCACAGTGCTTCACTCCTCCCATTATGAGTAGGGTTGTGCATAAAACCGGAGTAACTCACCGATGTTATTCTAATGCAGCGTAGTGCACAATGATGAACGTCGCACCCCATACTACACCCGTCTATAACGCTGTTAATGAACAACCAGTGCGGCATATTAAATTTGAGTGAAATTGACCAGGAAAGCGGAAACACAGTTAATGAATAGGCCTTTGAGTAGACACTTCAGGTACGTGCTGCACCTCCAGTTGAAGAGCAACCTGAGGCAGCAAAGATGGCAGCACGCTGGATAGAGCTGCGTCAGGTGGCTCACGGCAAGGATGTGCTCCCCTGACGTCACAGGACAGCGCAACGTAGTGGAACGGTTCATACTCCATAATTCACACGAGCTTCAAGCCGTTCTCTCCGAGCGTGGTTCCACAGCAACAGGCTGGATACGTTATGGATGCATCTTTTGAAAGTCAAGGCGTGCATCGCTGCGACAGGTACCATTTTGAATAATAATTACCGGTCTGTAAGAGCTTGTTGGTCTGTAAGAGCTCGTGCTGTCCCAACGTGCTGGCTTCACAGTTCACGCGCTGGCTTAAAAAAGAAACGTTTCTACAAGCACACTCACCATTTCTGAATATTCATGCCACAGTAATCCTCAGTTTAGACCTTAGTGCACAGCAACAGTGGCTCCACAAGAAGCTTGGTAGAAGGTTAAACAAAGTGTACACTGTGGGTCCCCAGCTGCTTCAGCAGATTCTCACAACACAAAAGTAGCAGGACATAAGGCACCAATCCCATGCACGCGTGGTTTTGGATCCCATCCTCGTCGCCATTGATGTAATCCAAAAGAAGTCCAGAGGTAGACATGAGGTAGGTAGTAAGTAAGAGGTTTATTAAGCTTAGTTACAAGTCAGGTTTGGATGGTAAGTAGAAGATATAAAGTTAAGCCCCACCAGGAGCAGCATCCTTGCTGCTCAGCCCACACACTCCAACTGTCTCTCTCTACACTCCACCAGGCACTCCAGCATTCCACTACCTCATCAAGCATTTTAACATTCCACATACACATCACATTCATACTGGCTGGGCAGCAGAGAATGGGTAACCAGGGAAAGGATGCATTATAAGAAATCAAGTTATAACAATAAGCTTCAAAACTATGGGGACTGAGTCCACTCACACCATCAGAATATGTTGGCTAAATTCCTAGCTAGCTCACAATATGCCATCTGGGCCCCTTAACTGACAGGGCACTGGATGGTGTCTGCAACCTCAGAACATGACAACCCTAATTCCCCCAAGGAAATCGTGTTAAAAGATCTACCCTTTCATTAGTAACTCAGCATGACCAAATAGGTACATAAGAAGTCGATGGGATGGTGCTTCAAATATTTATTGAGGCAACTGGGCTCCTGGGTGAAAAATACATGCGCTGCAATGATTAATAGAATGAAGCAGCACAATGTCACCAGTGTTACAAGGATGGTGAACAAAATGACCAATTTAACCACTGTGCATTTGCAGTGGATTATATGAATACATGTAATTGTACTCCTACCTAGCGCTGCTTGTCTTAGAAAGCATAGGGTGTTCTCAGCTGCCAAAATAACTTGAATGGTTTAACTCCCCATTTACCTGCATGCGTGCATCATCTGACAGCCAGTCCTTGGTGTAGAACAAGATGCGGTCCCTCTCAGGATAATGATGAGATTCAGCTTGGCTAGAATTCAGGCATGTGGTGATGTTGACAGTGTCTGAGCTCTGGCCTCACCGCGATTGTTTATTCTACCCACCCAGAGTTATCGCCTAATGGGCTACAACCTAAAAGGACAGTTTGCGCAGTTGAATGGAGACCTTGTACAAAATGTTCTAGGAGATGATAATGTGCCTACTAAGAAATGTACATGTAAGCAATCCGTTTCTGAGTACATTAGCATATGCTGGTGCCCAAGCAAAATGTATGCTAAGATTCACTGTTTCAAAGTTGTCAACTTTAAACGTGAGCACGTGAAAATAGAAGTGTTTGTGCATATGGTCTCACAACCGCACGACAAACCAATGCAGCACGATGCTTCTCCTTGCAGCTCCACTTCGGAATCGCTGCAGTGTGATGCATCCCTAATGTCAGACCTCGCATCGCAGCCCACAGTCTCCTTGGAACCACCACTGCATGATGTAGTGCTTCGCATCAAAGCCCCCTCGTCAATGGTATCCTCAATGTCAATTCAGGACTCCACATCGCTGCCCTGCAGCTTCCTGGAAACCACCGCTGCATGATACGTCTGTCTTCAATGCAGGATCTCACAACACTCCGCAGACCAGGATTTAAGATACTCTTGTTCAGTGAGCCTAATGTGGTCCCTGTATCTGGCCCGCGCTGTATAGTGGTATGCCTGAACTTGTGACTTTGTCCTGATCCGGCGCAACCAGATAGCACATTTGTCAATTTGTGCTTCTAGGCACTATTTTTACTGAAAACTTAAAAAATGCATGTCTCTAGGTCTATTGATTGGATTTATGTTGTTTTGGTGTCAAATAATTTATTACATTTCACTCTGTTCATCTAGACTGGATTTTTCTTGTGTCATATTATCACTTTATTACTGTTGGAAGTACTGCATAAATACTTAACACATTGCCTCTAAATTATGCCTGACTGCTTTTGTGCCAAGCTAACAGAGGGTTGACAACAGGTTAATTTGGGGTTTGCTTGTGTTTCACCCTGACAAAGATTGTGGTTGCTGCTTCAGTAGGGTTTTATCCCCTAAACCAATAACCCAGTTTCCTACACCCCTAAACTACTCCTAATATTGCAAACAGGCACAATCAGGTTATTGTATTTACCCACAATTACCCCAGGAGAATCCAGGGGGGGGAACAGAGGCGCGGGGCACTAGGAGCGAGCTAGCCTCCAACACAAAATGTTAAACACAAGTGAAGCTGCTCCTAAAAACCAGTGACCAAAGGTGCTCTAGACCTAAGCTGTGAGTGTTGGCATCTCACAAAAAGTGAAGGACTGTCCTCACACACCACCTGGTGTCATGCTTCATCATCGGCAGTCCTCGCCCTCTAGAAACTTGGTTTGGTAGAGGGCGGGCCTTCACCTGAAGACAGGGAGGCACTTCTAAAACTAAGTGGGGGCGCGTGATAAGTGACTGAAGTTTAAAAACCATTACAGTTACCAATTAAATTTTTAATAGGGGAGGTAGCTATATGGTATTAAAAAATGTGAACGGTGTACTTGGGGAAATTATTATCCCCTCACCGTAGTAAAGATGGTCAACATGTTTCTGTCATATGGCCCAGGAGGGTCCGTGGCATTCATCAGGACCTAATTTGAGGGCTCCGTTCTTACCAACTCTATTAGTTAGAAGGTACCACTTGGTGGGATGACCTTTCTCACACTCCACCGGAGGACAGGACTCTCATCAAGCCTGTAAAACATAAACATACATAAGAGTATCATCAGAAAAACAATATGGTAGGTCACATCAGGAATGATTGAAACCACATGCACATAACTATACGTGAGTGGTTATAAGTGTGTCACACGTGTCACTCAACTGTGCGAGCACATGAATATCTCAATAAATAAAACATATCTTACCCTTTGTAAAAACCCTATGTGCCTCATGGGAGGCGTATGGAGGAGAGACCCCTGTTGTCAGACTCTGGAGAAAACAAAGCAATGGTAGCCAAAGTAAAAGAATGTTGCGCATTTGAAGTAAATTCAGCGCAATCACACAAAATAAACAAAGGAGCCAACTGGTGCCCGTATACAAGCAATTCTGCAATCACACATCATCACATTTATGTGCCCTTACTGCCTCAAGGTGCGTCTCTTTCTGGTGCACCTAGTGGTGTCCGTCTTTCCTCCCTGATGATGGAGGAATGAGGAGGAAAGCGTGATTTTTATATGGTGCTCCAAATTGGACAATTGTCGTTAGATTGCGAAGTAATTAGCAGAAGTGTTCGCACGCCCGCTATTTCCGGTGTCTCAAAATGCGTCAAATAAACTAAGTTTAGTGAATAGCCTGACCTGCTCCTCATGCCACTGATTGCGAATCATGGCTGCGCCCGAGTTCCGGTGTCCAGAAATTGGGTGTTATCAAAGGACAGGCACACGCCTGGTCATAGGAATCGCCCAGCCATGAGGCAGTAAGTACTCCATTCGTATGCGATCGTAGGTAATATCGCAAGCGCGAGGGTCAGGAATGCCTGATCCTCGCGTCTTCCATAGTAGGTTGGGTCATGCGTTGGAGTGACGGCGTGCGGGCAATGCCTGACCCCCGCGTCTGTCAAGTGAAGCAGCCAATGGCGTTCCGAATTGGGAGTCACATGGTTCGTTGTTCGGTAATGTTACGAGGGGATCTAAATACATAAATGCATATGCCGTGTTGAGATTAGTGATGCCAAAGTAAGAAAAGTAAGAAAAGCATGGTTTTTTCTAAGTGCAGTTTATGCACGATAGGTATATTCGGCATCTGGGTAAATTGGCAGGAAGGTGTTGCTAAATGTGCCGTTATGAGATTAGCATTGTCACAATTCGATTGATTTTAAGAAAATCATGGTATTCCTGGTTGTGCAAAAAGGTATAAACGGCAAATGTGAAGTTTGGCAGGGAGGTTAATTATGAAACATTCCTGTATTAATCAGTAGCAGCCGATTACGCAGTGGATAAAAACACCATCTGAGTAACAGTCGTATCTGTGTGTGATAGTGGGAAATAATTATGAGGTGAGAAAAGGGGCGTGTTGGTCACGGTTGCCCTATATTTCATGTTAGGGGGTAGTTGATTGTGTTTGTTTCCTGTATTGACTCATAGCTCAGAAAGGTTATGGCCTGGAGGAGCAATCATAAGACCTCTCATACATAGAAACCTGCTTTCTGGCATACGAGACTATTTGACTGATTAACCATATTTTTGCCTTATGTAATGATCTGATCCTTTAAATAAACCTCTATGGTTCCTAACTTATATATGCCTCAACAAGGTTTATTTAATTGATTATACTACTTGATTTATTGTGAATCCTAATCTATTGAGGGGCACATTTCCTCATATAGTCTTAAGAACAACACGGTCTCGACTCTTTGAAGGTGCATTATCTTTGATTGTCTGATATTGTAGTTCAACACAAACTAATTAAGTTATTGTGAACTTCAAGGACAACAGCAATTCTTAACCACAGAATTAAAGCCATGACTTCTGCAAATAATCTAAGGTATTCTCTTGCAATAAACGAGCAAGCGTTGAGTCCAAGAAATTACTGCTGGGCAGGATCAAGATGCAATGAAAGACCTCAAGAATCCTACATTTAAAGTGCTTGAAGGTTTTACTAAACATTATTTTGAACATTGCACAAAAGAAAGAAATGTTTATATGTAGAGAGACAGAAATTGTAATTTCAGTACAATAATCTTCTGCAAAAAGGCAAGACTCGACCAAATCCTTTGAGAAATGTCAAGTCTCTAATTGAAACAGGCATTGGTGATCTAAGTGAAAAAGCAAACTCTGAGAATAATTAATTCTAGTATTTTTATCTTATCCCTTATTCTATAGCCCAAATGAACAATTCTAGAGTGGCCTGCTGTATTATCACTCCCTTTGACCCTGTATATGTTTGGCATTTTCAAATCCAGGTTCAGGGATTGAGTGGACCAGCATCAGCCTTGCTCCATGGTGGCTTTGGTATGTCAATAATGCTTAGCCAATATTGGGTGGTATTACAAAAGCTCTAGAGCCTAGAAAGTAAAGTTGTGGCAACATTAAGGGCTTTATTATGGTTGGGCGGTCCGGACCGCAGCATTACAATGTGACTGCAGATGGTGCGGTCGCATACTTCCATTTGTCTATGGGAGCTTGTGCTGCGCCCGTAAACCGGTCGTAGCAATAGCTCCCATAGAGAAATGGGACAATCTGTTAATCCCTGCAACGCGTGGCAGGCACCTCAAGGTGCCTTCCACATGGTGCATGGATGAACAGCGGGGCACCATAGGTGAACCCTCGACCCCCAATCGGAGGCCGCCGGGAGAAGGGGGCCCTGCTAGGGGCCCCCAAAGTCACTTTTCGACAGGCTTTCCCAACGGCGGAAACGCCATCCATTGGTATTACTGTCAGGCCTCCGACTGGTTGACGGGGTCCTTGAATCCACGTGGAATGACCGGCCAGTTTGACTTTAAATCGATTGCATTGTAATGCCGTGGTCGAAAGTGAAACCCACGATGGGACTCAGAAAGCCTCCAAACTGCAGTCGGAGGCTTTCCAGTCTCATTGTTATGAGGCCTATAATGTGGGTATGTGGCCTAAGTAGAAAATGTAGAGGTAATACAACAGTCTAAAAGAGGCAGGGTCAACTCTGCGCTGAGTCAGTGCAATGTAGCACAATCAAAATTCGAACATTTGCTCCAAGGATAAGTGGATCGGCCCCCCAACGTTCCAAAGTTTGGAGATGGAATTCCCCAAACACAATACAAACAAAATCTTATCCTGCTCAATTGTCCATTCCAAAGTAAATCCAGCAGTCCGTAGTTATGGTAATTTCTTTGTTTTATTCCAAACGCCAGATTTCCAAATAGGTAATATCACAGCCAGTCTGAACAGAATGCAGCCAACACGTGTTTCGTCTTGTGGATAATTTCCACCGACTTCAACAGGGCTACAAAAAATATGTAATATATATAAGCAACAACTACCATTATTTCATTCGCCTACTCCTACTAAAGTTAGTGAAGTTGTGAAAAAGTGAAGAAAAGCTACAAAAGATCGTGATTTGTGGTTAATCACACGTGAAGAGAGTGTAGGGTGTAGGGTTTCTTTTGTAAAGAATAAAAAGGTATAAATAATGTATAAAAAGAAGGTCCAAATTTATCTTCGGGTTTTAAGCTCCTAATACACCTTAAGGTTGTTGTGTCAAGTCCGATTCACCAAAAAAGAGTGTGCAGGTAGGAACTGAACACGTTCCAATAAACGACCACAGCCACCAACTCATCCAGTTATGACTTACCTAATAAGTCATAATCAAGATCAGTCCTCAGTAGTAAAGCATAGATTTTCGCAAGCACCTAAATAAAAATCATCATTATCAATACAACCATTTACAACTATAGTAGACAAAGCACACATAGGTATTATTATAAAGTAATCCATACCCATATCTCAGTACTTAATCCCTTAATTCCTTATTATCTTTCAATCCAACATTCGGCAATTCACGTATATGTAAAACATAATCCGCACCATATATTTAAGGAGGACAAGAGGAGGGTCCACTGGTTAGGAAAATCAGGCTATCGAGTATGATATGCGTTTAACGTTTGCTAAAATTAAATGGCGTAAGGGCCATCCAACAATCTATAGCCTTTCATGACAGAGCATTGGACTTTCTATCACCGGAACTGCGTTCCAAGTTTCATGATTGAATATCAATAACTGCCATAAGCACATGCAGCGGTCAACTACGCTGTCCATAGACTAATATCAAGTAGGCAATGTAATTACACTAAACAATGCAGTGTTGCATCTTCTAAATCCGCTAGGAGGGTATTCCACATGACTTGTAACTTTTCACCCTCGGAACACCTGAGTACTGAGTACTCCAATAACATATTACAAATAAGTACGCTCACACACGGTAAACACACATAATTCAACAACTTTTTCAAGTAATTAGTAATAAAAACACTCTGCAGTACATGGTCATACCTGCAAACAATGGGGAGAGTGCTCCTCTTGGTATCTCGGCATCTATCATGGGTGCCATTTTGAGTTGCCAATTTATACACTGGTATGGTGTCATCAAAATCAAAAACAGACTATAACGGTCAAAGTGTAAAAATGTAAACACGGGTGCCGTTTTGGAATGGTAACTAGAGGTCTCAAACGGTGCCATTATCCCTCAAAGCAAACTTCAATAGTCAATTAAGTTTCACAAGGAGAACACTGTATTCACTGCAATCAAATTGTTATACTGCTATTCCTCATTGTATCTCTTATGCGGGCGCCACATTGAATTACTGATCATAACTAAACGGGCATTGTGTAATTCATTTATATATTTTTGTGTTCGGTGTGTATTGTTGTTTTTGTATGGGTAAAGGGGTGTAGGAATTTAATTCTAATAATTAATATATAATGTTAACTTACAATAATTATTTTAATGATTATGTAGTATCCCTGTTTACTGTCCATGCTTGTGTATGCCATTTTCCACCACATGCCCTGCCAGTAGAATGTTACAGTATGATGATGTATTACGGAATGTTGGGTGTCTGTCAAGAAAAGCCACAGTTGTGATGGGGCTGAGCAGCATGCTGGCTGCTCCTGGTGGGGCTCATCTACATATCTACAATAAATCATCTTAACTACATCAATCTGTCTGGACTTCATCACTACATTTTTATGGCGACGATCTGGAAACTTACCCTCGTTCTACGTGCTCAACAAAAGAATTCCATGTCAAAGAAGTCAAGATTTTTCAAGAGGCATCAAGAAACTACAATCTATAATTTTAACAAGGACTCTGGCACCTTGAGCCCCACCAGTGACCACCAGTGACCTCCTCACCGGTCGCCCCCAACGTGCGTGTGCCAGATCCCACTTCACACAAGCCTGTCACAGTGAATGGACTGCCCAAGCTCCACTCAAGAACAGTTCTACTCTATGGATGGTCTGTCTTCAAGCGTCTTTCAAGATCAAAGCAATCCTTGCGCGTTTTATTCAACCTCATGTGGCCACATCTTTACAATTTTAGACTTTTTACTTGTCATTCCTATTTTTAATGCTGCGCAGTTTGTGATTTTTAAGGACATTTGGAGCGTCTGGCATTGTGCAACCTTAAAAGATGCCCATGTTGTGTGGGGGATCTATTTTTCAGTCATCATTGTGTGGAGTTTCACAGAGGAGCGACTAGTGAACCGCTGTTACTAACCTACCTATGTGCACTCTAGCACACGCCAAGTGTTACCGTGTCCGAGGCCACACAAGAGCGGTGTGGTCTTACATGTGACTCTGTTCCAGTTTATTCTTAAGATGCTTAACTTTCAACTCGCTAGGAACTGCTAACCACTTTACTTTCAAGACCGGCAGACCTTCAGACATCTGTCTACCACGGTATGAACTCGACATCAACAGAGTCTGGTATGTGAGCCAGCTCTTTATAGAAAGACTGGCAATGTTTATAATGCTTCATTGTCCGTGTATGACAGCGTACTTAAGCGACTGCTATCACCTGCAACATGCTCCGGCACATACCTAAAGGACAACCCCTACTGCTGGTGAGTCAGTTTACTTGGAATGAACTGTTTTGCTGCTGGCTATTCTCTGTTCGTGCGCTACTTGTACCAACCTCTGGTTCAAAAGTCTTAAGCGACTGCCATCTATTGAAGCTGCTCGTGTACTCTAACTGGCTCTACTGAAGAGGTTTGTCTTCTCTTTGTTGCGAACCATGATGTGTGATGTGAGGCAGTTTTCGTCTCTTATTGTTTGGGGTCCTTTGAGCCTTTTTGCCAGCAGTGCCAGTTCATCCGTTTTGTTACTTTCAAAAAACGGAGGCACGAGTCATTGTCAGCACGCGCACCCCTACCTGCCTCCTGCTGCCTTCCATTGTTTCTCTGTGACGTTATTCTTCTTCGCGCCGCAGCCTGTTACTGTACAACGTTGGGGAGCACGCCTTTACCGCAAGCCATCCGGCGCGGCCGTGACAACGTGCCGCCATCTTGTTCTTGGAAGTAGCACCGGAGCACACAAATCTCGAAGTGTTCAGTGTATACTGCATCCTGCAGTGCTGCTCGTTATTGCCAGCCAAATTGCTTTTACTCGCAACACGTTTTCAATAAAGTTTACAGCTTCCAAGATGTGACCGGTGACGCCGTTGGATCAAAGTGAGGTCTTCAATTTTCATGTGGATTATAGAGGTACTGTTTCGAGTTTCTACTAACTTGTCCTTAGTGCAGGCACCCGAGGTGCTTCACATGCTGGCTTCTTCAGTCAACTCGAGTGAGACTTCGCTCACTGGTGGTATTACAAGACATTCTTGGTTGTTCATGATGAAGCGAAATGTTAATGTATTTTGCAATTTTAGCCTGTTTTACCATATGCTTCTATGTTTGGGCTTATTGTACATTTTATGATGTTACTGTTTCAGGTATGTTTGGGCTTATTGTACATTTACGATTTACATGCATGACTGCAGTTTTCCCTAGTAGGGATTGCAAATGGTTTTAGTCCCATTTGCTCTATGTACATTTGCCCATTTGTACTACTTACTGTTTCAAATCTATTTTGAAGTATATTACATGGGTTCTTACCCTTATACGTTAGCTTACCTTGGCTATCCCCACTTTTGGGGTATGTCTTAGGTTCCTGTTCAATTTTCTATCATACTATTACTTCACACAGTGTGTGTAGTATGGGATTTATTTCCAGTACGGTGCACATCAAGTGACCTCTACATGAGGTTGTCCAGGTTGTCCTTACATGGGCGTCAAGTGACCTCTACACGAGGTTGTCCAGGTTGTCCTTATACGGGCGTCAAGTGACCTCTACACGAGGTTTTCCAGGTTGTCCTACACGGACATCAAGTGACCTCTACACGAGGTTGTTCTTACACATTCTATTATATTTTTAACTCACACAGTGTGTGTCATATGGGTATTAGTCCCATTATTACAGTGCACAACACGTTACCTCTTTATGAGGTTGTCCCTACAAAGGTAATCCCACTTTCAATTGTTCTTTACCTTTTTTTTACATTAAGCCTTATTGCTTTACATTTTTGATTTTCCATTACTATGTTGTTTACAGGGAAGTAGGAGTGATGTTATAGTATTCATTCATTCTTTCTCCACCCTGTTTACATTAAACCTTATTGCTTTACATTTTCGATTTTCCATTACTATGTTGTTTACAGTGAAGTAGGAGTGATGTTATTTTATTCATTCATTCTCTTCTCTGTTTTCTTTATTTCTCATGCTGTGCTTTGCCTCCTGTTATACCTATCTGGCCAGTGGGTGTGTCTGGATGTAAGGATCGGTGTTTTCTTGATCTTCTTTTCGTTTCTATCTTATTTGTTGTGTTATGGAAGAAAAGGAGATATGTAGTATCGCTGTTTACTGTCCATGCTTGTGTATGCCATTTTCCACCACATGCCCTGTCAGTAGAATGTTACAGTATGATGATGTATTACGGAATGTTGGGTGTCTGTCAAGAAAAGCCACAGTTGTGATGGGGCTTGTAGGAGAGTAGGATCTGCCTCTTATGTTACCCCCACTTTTTTTGCTGATGTACACTGTTTTTCGACCTTAGTCTGGCTGGGGCCCTGCTATTCAGGACCCCAGCCTAGCTGCTTCCTCTCTAAATTGATTCCATGTATCTTAGGTACACCACAGATTGGATTCTGGGGTGCCCTTATAAGTCCCTAGTATATGGTATACTATGTACCCAGGGCATAGGTTCCCCAGAGGCCTACCAGGGGCTGAAGCATGTATTGTGCCACCCCTGGAAAGCCATCCAAAATGACACCACAGGACTGCTACTGCAGCCTGGGTAAGGTGGTGCATGCACCCCTTACAGAGATATAGGTTCACTATATCTCACCTATCACTGCACATAGAAACCTACCAGTCATCCCTATGGCAGGCCTTATCAATCCTGAAGGCAGGGTGCTTGGTTATATGTGAGAGGGTGCCCATGCATGAGCAGGGCACCCCTGCAGCCTTCGGAATCTCCTCTCCGGGGTTGTCAGTGGTGCAGCCTGACCATATACTCTTAAGTGCATTATATCCTTGCGGTAAATGCTAACTTTGGGATGGCTGCACGGAAACATGTCGTGTTTGGTGTCAAACACCTTGGAATCATACCCCCACACCAGTAACTGGTGTGGGAGTATGATCCCACCCTTCTAGAGGGAGAGACATGGCAGTACCAGTATACCCGGTACCAACTAAACAGAGCCCTGGCATCACAAAATGGATGCTGCAGCCACAGACACGAGTCTGGCCTCCTGCTGCTGACCGAAACAGGGGAGGCCGGGACAATAGGTTTCCTGTCACAGGGAGGTGTGACCACCTCCCAGACAGGCCTTAGTGGATCGGGGCTGGGTGGGAGCACTCCATGAGTACTTTGAAGTCCTGCACTGGGGGCACATTTGGTGTCCTCGTGCATACCCCAGTTCAAACCGGTTGCAGGGGCTGCCAGTCCCTGCTCTGGTGCAAAACTGGACAAAGGAAATGGGTGTAGCCACCCCTCTTTCCAAACCCTCCCATAGGTGGGTCCCCAGAGTTAGTCCAACCCCTTTCTTTAGTATAAGTAAGGAACCCCTGGCAACAGGACTTTAGATATCCCTGGACGAAACTCTGTAGCTGAATCCTGGACCTTCGACGCTCTACATCAAGATTAGAGGACTGAAGAATCTCCCTTGGGGTCAAGGAGTGACTCCCCTGCTTGGCAGGCACCAACAAAGCATCTGTCCGGCCTGCATCACTGAAGCTCCCGCCGGACGCCGAAGTCTTTGCATCACCAGAGGTGGATTTCCAGACTTCACCGAGGCTGCCCTGAGTCTCCAGCAAAGCTGAGGCACGTAGCTGTCGTGGGTAATGTGGAACCGTGACCCCTGGACACCGAGCACATTTGCAAGTGCACCAACTTCCTGACATCTCTCGAAGCCGTGCTTTGGGTTCCAAGTAGCCCTAGCCCGAGCACAAACTGCAGCGAAGATCACTGGCCTACACTCCACGAGTGTCCCGTGGGCCAGCTCCAAGTGCGACCGCTTGAGGCTCCTTTGCGATCTCTAGTCCGGTGGCTAGTGGGTCCCCACGAAGGCAACTCTTCATTTGCTTGGGCTTTCCTGGTTGCTCCAGAAGTGCCCTGACTTACCCTTGCTGGGTGAGTCCCTCAGACCTTGCTGGTCTGCACCGCAGCCTTTTCTTTGTTTCCCCGTGACTTGCCGTTGCCAAGGCTTGTTGGGTCCAATCTGGTCGCCGACACCGCAGCACTCGACAGACTTTGTGGGACAGCTCGATTCCAGCTCCTGCTTGTCATCGACGCCTCCTGGACCTCGTGGCTGAAGAGTCAAGGCACCCGTCAACTCACCTGAAGCACCCAACATCTGAGGGCATTCGACTATCGTGCCCCTGGTCATTGCCTAGTGACCCAGACTCTGTCCCCTCTGCTTTCAGGTCTTCCTCTTCCTCTTCCTCGATCCAGGCTTGGATTGCACCGGACACTCTTCCTCTTCACGGCAGCAGCACTTTCCAGGAGGTCGCCATTGAAAACGACGACAATTCCCGACACCTTTTAACATGTATGCACCCGGCTTCCCTGGGTGAGGTAACTCGAGTATTTCGGTACTCACGTGGGTTTGGGCCCTATAAACTCCTAAGTTTTAAGGGGTTAACTGGAAGTCCTCTCCGAAGTGTCCTTTTTCTTTTAAAATCCAACCGCGACTTTCCCCATAGAAGTTAACGGCGATTCGCAGCTGTGGTCTCACACTGCACGCGTCCCCCGTGGGTCCCCTGTGTCACTACCTTGGGTGGTTCCTTGGGGTCCAAGCACTTCTACAGGCTCTAGGCCTTGTGTCTAGCTCAGTCGTGGTTCTTATACCACTATTTTAGTGTATGGTTTGGTACGCCCCTAGGGCTCAATCGTGTATTGTGCTAATAACTGCTGATATTTGCCTTGTAACTTATGTACTTCGAACTCTAGCCTCATAAAGAGACTAGAGTGGTGTGTTTAAGACTAAATACATATATTTTATATATATACCTGGTGTGGTCCTCTTTCATTTGGTCACTCAAGAGATTATAGACTGGTAAAACAAGCTGCTTTACATTCCTCCAAGACTTAGCCTGAAGGCTGCTCTCCATAGCTACCACTAGGATAGCTTTCAATAAAGGTTGTCTTTAACCTATCATCAATAAGGGGTTGTTTGGACTGGTACAGGGTGCCCACTATAACTAGTGGACAGCATATACCAGGCCAACTTCTCACATTGGTGTGCAGCGTGTGGGATTCCAGCTTGCTATTGTTTTACCAGATAATCTCAAGTGTGTGACTAACTGAAAACCACTAAAGGTACCTGAGGCACATATAAATTCAAGCTTAGAAATACAGTAAGTTCTACTGAACTTAGAGTTGTGTGTCAAGGGCTTAACACACCCTTTCTACAACTCAAGAGAGTTTAGTAGGCCACACTAGAGTAGGTAGTGCATACACCACACCTCACTAGTAATGTCTTCAAGGCCAGGAACCAGTGGGTCCCTGCCAGAAGCCAATGGGCTTCTTCCCTCCAAGTATGATAATCTCCCATTCTTAGAATTGAGAGCATTATGCACTGCTAGGAAGCTGAAGACAGGCAAAAGTGCCCACACCCAACGCCTCATAGAGGTACTTCTGCTGGATGATCTCAGAAGACCCTTAGGGTCTGAAGGGGTAGGCAGAGAGGGTGGGGCAGAAGATGAGGAAGGGGCCAGCGGTGAACACACCCAGGACCTAACCTCTGAAACTGGCCAGGAAGGCGACAATGACCTTGACCTGGAAAATCCAGCTCCTCCTGCAGGTGAGGAGGAGGATCAGAATGACCTCCCCTTTGTCCAACCAGGAAGAGTTGTGAGTGTGCCTAGAACGTCCAGATCTCCTTCTCAGGAGTCTAACCATTCTGACACCTCAGTAGGGACCTCTGTTTCCTCTCATAGGAGGGAATCCTCTCATGAGAGAAAAGAGAGACAGCTCAAGTATGAGGAAGCTCAATTGAGAATCAGAAAAGAGCAGCTGGCTATAGACAGGGAGTCCCTAGAGCTTCATAGAGAAAGAAGAAAGTTGGGACTAGAGTCCCATGGTGGCAGCAACTTCCCCAAAGATAGGGAAAGGTCTTATGACCATAGAAACCTGAGTAAGATTGTCCCTCCCTACCAGAGTGGGGATGACATCCACAAATGGATAACTGCACTGGAAAGGGCCTGTAAAGTTCAAAGGGTCCCCCAGGAGCAGTGGGCAGCAATCTTATGGCTCTCCTTTGCAGACAAAGGTAGAGACAAGCTCCTCACTGTAAGAGAAGAGGATGCTGATGATTACCATGTCCTGAAGAGTGCACTGATAGATGGGTTTGGCCTAACCACTGAGCAATACAGGTTAAAGTTCAGAGATACCCAAAAGGCACAGACACAGGACTGGGTGGACTTTGTAGATTGTGCTACTAAGGCTTTGGAAGGTTGGTTACTGGGCAGTAAGGTATGTGACTTCAAAGGATTGTATAATTTAATCATGAGGGAGCAGATTCTTAATAACTGTCAAAATCAGCTGTTGCATCAGTACCTGGTGGACTCTGATCTGACCTCTCCCCAAGAATTGGGAAAGAAGGCAGACAAATGGGTCAGAACCAGGGTGAGGCAGAAGGTACAGAACCAAGGTGGTGACCAGAAGAAGCAAGATACTAAAAACTCTGATAAGGGTGGGGAGAAGGGTAAAGATCAGAAGTCTTCACAAGGTCCCCAAAAATCTGCATCTGGTGGGGAATCCCAATCTAACAAAGGAAAAGGCCAAAAGAAACCATGGTGCAAAATCTGTAAACAGAAAACTCACTGGACAAGTGACTGCACCAAGTCCAAAGACGCCAATCCATCCACCATTGCCCCTAAGGCAACTGTTCCCCCTAGTCCAGCTACAAATGGTGGTGGAAATACTCAGAATAAGGGTTTAGTAGGGTTGACCCTGGGTACTGAGGTGGGCTCTGACCTAGTCAGAGTGCCAACTCAGGCTGTCCTAGTCTGTGATGGGGGCATGGATATGTCTCCCTTTGTGAGTCCCAATAATTTGGGCAAATACAGACAGCAGCCTTTAATTAATGGAAGAGAGGCTTTGGCATTCAGGGACACAGGAGCAAGTGTCACCATGGTGACAAAAGATCTTGTGGATCCTGGGCAGATTATACTTGGGGAAATGTACCAAGTGACCAATGCTAGCAATGTCAGAACAGACCATTCTCTGGCAGTTGTTAACTTCTCCTGGGGAGGGGTAACTGGCCTTAAGAAGGTTGTGGTGAGTGCAGACCTACCAGTCGAATGCTTGCTTGGCAATGATCTTGAAACCTCAGCTTGGGCAGAGGTGGAGCTCAGGAAACATGCAGAAATGCTAGGGATCCCTGCACATGTCTTTGCTGTGACTAGGTCACGGGCCAAAATGTCAAAAGCTGAAAAGGCCCTGGATTCTGGAACAATGGACCAGGTGCCTCCCAAGAGAAGGAGTAGTAGGGTTAAGGCAGTGCCTTCCCCCTTGGCTCAGGAAGCAGATCAGTCTCTTGAGCGAGATGATCTCAGCCCTGAAGAAGGAACTGTCCCAGAGGAGCTTGAGCTTGATCAGGTTGAGTTCTTGGGGACAGGGGGCCCTTCCAGGGCAGATCTGAGCCAGGAGCAGCTGAGCTGCCCCTCTCTTGAACCCCTCAGACAGCAAGCTGCTGCTGAGGCTGCTGGGAATGCTAGTGGCACTCATAAGATATATTGGGATGATGGACTCCTGTACTCGGAGAGTAGAGACCACAAGCCTGGAGCAGCCAGGAGGTTGGTTATACCTCTGAAGTTCAGGGGCTTACTATTGGCACTAGCCCATGATATTCCCCTAGCAGGACACCTGGGCCAGAACAAGACTTGGGACAGAATTGTCCCTCACTTTCACTGGCCCCACATGTCTGAAGACACCAAGGAGTTTTGTCGCTCCTGTGTAACCTGTCAAGCCAGTGGGAAGGCAGGTGGCACCACAAAGGCCCCCCTGATACCACTACCTGTGGTGGGGGTGCCCTTTGAAAGGGTAGGGATTGACATAGTTGGACCTATGGATCCCCAAACAGCATCTGGGCACAGATTTATGCTGGTGGTGGTGGACCATACCACCAGGTACCCAGAAGCCATTCCCCTTAGGACCACTACAGCACCTGTGGTGGCAAGGGCCCTCCTGGGAATTTTCTCAAGAGTGGACTTTCCTAAGGAGGTAGTATCTGACAGAGGTGCAAACTTTATGTCCAGTTACTTGACTGCAATGTGGAAGGAGTGTGGAGTGACTTATAAGTTCACCACACCCTATCACCCACAATGCAATGGTTTAGTTGAAAGGTTCAACAAAACCTTGAAGGGCATGATTAAAGGGCTCCCAGAAAAACTTAGGCGAAGATGGGACATACTCTTGCCCTGCCTTTTATTTGCATACAGGGAGGTGCCTCAAAAGGGGGTTGGCTACAGCCCTTTTGAACTTTTGTTTGGCCATCCTGTCAGGGGTCCATTGTGTCTGGTGAAGGAAGGTTGGGAGTTACCTCTCAAACCCCCTAAACAGGACATAGTGGACTATGTACTTGGTCTCCGCTCCCGGATGGCTGAGTACATGAAAAAGGCAACCAAAAACCTTGAGTCCAGCCAGGAATTACAGAAAGCCTGGCATGACCAAAAGGCTGTGCTGACTGTTTACCAGCCAGGGCAGAAGGTGTGGGTGTTGGAGCCAGTGGCCCCAGCCGCCCTCCAAAATAAGTGGAGTGGCCCCCATATATTTGTTGAGCAGAAGGGAGAGGTTACCTATCTGGTAGACCTAGGAACTCCCAGGAGCCCCCATAGGGTGCTCCATGTCAACAGGCTGAAGCCATATGTGGACAGGGCTGACATGGGCTTGCTCATGGCAACTGATGAGGGACAGGAGGAAGAGAGTGACCCACTCCCTGACCTGCTCTCACAGAACCCTGATGATGGGCCAGTAGATGGTGTAGCCTTGGCAGGCAGCCTCCCTGCCCAGCAGCAAACTGATTGCAGACAGGTGCTCAATCAGTTCAGACACATGTTCTCTCTGACTCCAAGTCAGACCACCTGGTGCACTCATGAAGTGGACACTGGGGACAGTCTGCCTGTTAAAAGTAAGATTTACAGGCAACCTGACCATGTCAGGGACTCTATCAGGACAGAAGTCCAGAAAATGTTGGAACTGGGTGTCATTGAGCCCTCAGATAGCCCTTGGGCTAGTCCTGTGGTCCTGGTGCCTAAACCTTACACCAAAGATGGAAAGAGAGAGATGAGGTTTTGTGTGGACTACAGGGGCCTCAATGCAGTCACTAGGACTGATGCCCATCCAATCCCCAGGGCAGATGAGCTAATAGACACTCTGGCATCAGCCAAGTATCTAAGCACATTTGACCTGACAGCTGGCTACTGGCAGATCAGACTAGCTGAGGATGCAAAGCCAAAAACTGCATTTTCTACCTCTGGTGGGCTTTACCAATTTGTGGTGATGCCCTTTGGTTTGAAAAATGCACCTGCCACTTTTCAGAGGTTGGTGAACACAGACCTTACAGGTCTGGAAGCCTATAGTGCAGCATATCTAGATGATATTGCTGTCTTTAGCTCCACCTGGGAGGATCACCTGGTCCACCTCAGAAATGTTTTGGAGGCCCTGCAGAGGGCAGGCCTCACTATCAAGGCCACCAAGTGCCAGATAGGGCAGAGTCAGGTTGTGTACCTGGGTCACCTTGTGGGTGGAGGCCAGGTTCAACCATTGCAGAGCAAAATCCAGACCATCATGGACTGGGTTGCTCCAACTACCCAGACTCAGGTGAGAGCCTTCTTAGGCCTGACTGGGTACTACAGAAGATTTGTCAAGGGGTATGGATCAATAGTGACACCCCTGAATGACTTAACCTCTAAGAAAATGCCCAAAAAGGTTCAGTGGACAGTTAGCTGTCAAAAGGCATTTGATGACCTGAAGCAGGCCATGTGCACTGCTCCCATTCTGCAGAGTCCTGACTACTCCAAAAAGTTCATTGTGCAAACAGATGCATCTGAGTTGGGGGTAGGGGCTGTACTGTCACAGTTGAATGATGAAGGTCAGGATCAGCCAGTAGCTTTCATAAGCAGAAGGCTGACCCCCAGATAGAAACGTTGGTCAGCCATAGAGAGGGAGGCCTTTGCTGTGGTTTGGGCTCTGAAGAAGCTGAGGCCATACTTGTTTGGCACTCACTTCATAGTTCAGACAGACCATAAGCCCCTCTTATGGCTAAAACAGATGAAGGGTAAAAACCCCAAACTTTTGAGGTGGTCAATTTCCCTACAGGGGATGGACTATACAGTGGAACATAGACCTGGGATTAACCATGCCAATACAGATGGACTCTCCAGATATTTCCACTTAGAACATGAAGACTCAACTGGTCAAGGTTAGTTTAATGTCCCTGCGTTTGGGGGGGGGGTTGTGAAGGAGAGTAGGATCTGCCTCTTATGGTTACCCCCACTTTGTTTGCTGATGTACACTGTTTTTCGACCTTAGTCTGGCTGGGGCCCTGCTATTCAGGACCCCAGCCTAGCTGCTTCCTCTATAAATTGATTCCATGTACCTTAGGTACACCACAGAATGGATTCTGGGGTGCCCTTATAAGTCCCTAGTATATGGTATACTATGTACCCAGGGCATAGGTACCCCAGAGGCCTACCAGGGGCTGAAGCATATATTGTGCCACCCCTGGAAGGCCATCCAAAATGACACCACAGGACTGCTACTGCAGCCTGGGTAAGGTGGTGCATGCACCCCTTACAGAGATATAGGTTCACTATATCTCACCTATCACTGCACATAGAAACCTATCAGTCACCCCTATGGCAGGCCTTATCAATCCTGAAGGCAGGGTGCTTGGTTATATGTGAGAGGGTGCCCATGCATGAGCAGAGCACCCCTGCAGCCTTTGGAATCTCCTCTCCGGGGTTGTCAGTGGTGCAGCCTGACCATATACTCTTAAGTGCATTATATCCTTGCGGTAAATGCTAACTTTGGGATGGCTGCACGGAAACATGTCGTGTTTGGTGTCAAACACCTTGGAATCATACCCCCACACCAGTAACTGGTGTGGGAGTATGATCCCACCCTTCTAGAGGGAAAGACATGGCAGTACCAGTATACCCGGTACCAACTAAACAGAGCCCTGGCATCACAAAATGGATGCTGCAGCCACAGACACGAGTCTGGCCTCCTGCTGCTGACCGAAACAGGGAGGCCGGGACAATAGGTTTCCTGTCACAGGGAGGTGTGACCACCTCCCAGACAGGCCTTAGTGGATCGGGGCTGGGTGGGAGCACTCCATGAGTACTTTGAAGTCCTGCACTGGGGGCACATTTGGTGTCCTCGTGCATACCCCAGTTCAAACCGGTTGCAGGGGCTGCCAGTCCCTGCTCTGGTGCGAAACTGGACAAAGGAAATGAGTGTAGCCACCCCTCTTTCCAAACCGTCCCATAGGTGGGTCCCCAGTGTTAGTCCAACCCCTTTCTTTAGTATAAGTAAGGAACCCCTGGCAACAGGACTTTAGATATCCCTGGACGAAACTCTGTAGCTGAATCCTGGACCTTCGACGCTCTACATCAAGATTAGAGGACTGAAGAATCTCCCTTGGGGTCAAGGAGTGACTCCCCTGCTTGGCAGGCACCAACAAAGCATCTGTCCGGCCTGCATCACTGAAGCTCCCGCCGGACGCCGAAGTCTTTGCATCACCAGAGGTGGATTTCCAGACTTCACCAAGGCTGCCCTGAGTCTCCAGCAAAGCTGAGGCACGTAGCTGTCGTGGGTAATGTGGAACCGTGACCCCTGGACACCGAGCACATTTGCAAGTGCACCAACTTCCTGACATCTCTCGAAGCCGTGCTTTGGGTTCCAAGTAGCCCTAGCCCCGAGCACAAACTGCAGCGAAGATCACTGGCCTACACTCCACGAGTGTCCCGTGGGCCAGCTCCAAGTGCGACCGCTTGAGGCTCCTTTGCGATCTCTAGTCCGGTGGCTAGTGAGTCCCCACGAAGGCAACTCTTCATTTGCTTGGGCTTTCCTGGTTGCTCCAGAAGTGCCCTGACTTACCCTTGCTGGGTGAGTCCCTCAGACCTTGCTGGTCTGCACCGCAGCCTTTTCTTTGTTTCCCCGTGACTTGCCGTTGCCAAGGCTTGTTGGGTCCAATCTGGTCGCCGACACCGCAGCACTCGACAGACTTTGTGGGACAGCTCGATTCCAGCTCCTGCTTGTCATCGACGCCTCCTGGACCTCGTGGCTGAAGAGTCAAGGCACCCGTCAACTCACCTGAAGCACCCAACATCTGAGGGCATTCGACTATCGTGCCCCTGGTCATTGCCTAGTGACCCAGACTCTGTCCCCTCTGCTTTCAGGTCTTCCTCTTCCTCTTCCTCGATCCAGGCTTGGATTGCACCGGACACTCTTCCTCTTCACGGCAGCAGCACTTTCCAGGAGGTCGCCATTGAAAATGACGACAATTCCCGACACCTTTTAACACGTATGCACCCGGCTTCCCTGGGTGAGGTAACTCGAGTATTTCGGTACTCACGTGGGTTTGGGCCCTATAAACTCCTAAGATTTAAGGGGTTAACTGGAAGTCCTCTCCGAAGTGTCCTTTTTCTTTTAAAATCCAACCGCGACTTTCCCCATAGAAGTTAACGGCGATTCGCAGCTGTGTTCTCACACTGCACGCGTCCCCCGTGGGTCCCCTGTGTCACTACCTTGGGTGGTTCCTTGGGGTCCAAGCACTTCTACAGGCTCTAGGCCTTGTGTCTAGCTCAGTCATGGTTCTTATACCACTATTTTAGTGTATGGTTTGGTACGCCCCTAGGGCTCAAACGTGTATTGTGCTAATAACTGCTGATATTTGCCTTGTAACTTATGTACTTCGAACTCTAGCCTCATAAAGAGACTAGAGGGGTGTGTTTAAGACTAAATACATATATTTTATATATATACCTGGTGTGGTCCTCTTTCATTTGGTCACTCAAGAGATTATAGACTGGTAAAACAAGCTGCTTTACATTCCTCCAAGACTTAGCCTGAAGGCTGCTCTCCATAGCTACCACTAGGATAGCTTTCAATAAAGGTTGTCTTTAACCTATCATCAATAAGGGGTTGTTTGGACTGGTACAGGGTGCCCACTATAACTAGTGGACAGCATATACCAGGCCAACTTCTCACATTGGTGTGCATCGTGTGGGATTCCAGCTTGCTATTGTTTTACCAGATAATCTCAAGTGTGTGACTAACTGAAAACCACTAAAGGTACCTGAGGTACATATAAATTCAAGCTTAGAAATACAGTAAGTTCTACTGAACTTAGAGTTGTGTGTCAAGGGCTTAGCACACCCTTTCTACAACTCGAGAGTTTAGTAGGCCACACTAGAGTAGGTAGTGCATACACCACACCTCACTAGTAATGTCTTCAAGGCCAGGAACCAGTGGGTCCCTGCCAGAAGCCAATGGGCTTCTTCCCTCCAAGTATGATAATCTCCCATTCTTAGAATTGAGAGCATTATGCACTGCTAGGAAGCTGAAGACAGGCAAAAGTGCCCACACCCAACGCCTCATAGAGGTACTTCTGTTGGATGATCTCAGAAGACCCTTAGGGTCTGAAGGGGTAGGCAGAGAGGGTGGGGCAGAAGATGAGGAAGGGGCCAGCGGTGAACACCCCCAGGACCTAACCTCTGAAACTGGCCAGGAAGGCGACAATGACCTTGACCTGGAAAATCCAGCTCCTCCTGCAGGTGAGGAGGAGGATCAGAATGACCACCCCTTTGTCCCACCAGGAAGAGTTGTGAGTGTGCCTAGAAGGTCCAGATCTCCTTCTCAGGAGTCTAACCATTCTGACACCTCAGTAGGGACCTCTGTTTCCTCTCATAGGAGGGAATCCTCTCATGAGAGAAAAGAGAGACAGCTCAAGTATGAGGAAGCTCAATTGAGAATCAGAAAAGAGCAGCTGGCTATAGACAGGGAGTCCCTAGAGCTTCATAGAGAAAGAAGAAAGTTGGGACTAGAGTCCCATGGTGGCAGCAACTTCCCCAAAGATAGGGAAAGGTCTTATGACCATAGAAACCTGAGTAAGATTGTCCCTCCCTACCAGAGTGGGGATGACAGCCACAAATGGATAACTGCACTGGAAAGGGCCTGTAAAGTTCAAAGGGTCCCCCAGGAGCAGTGGGCAGCAATCTTATGGCTCTCCTTTGCAGACAAAGGTAGAGACAAGCTCCTCACTGTAAGAGAAGAGGATACTGATGATTACCATGTCCTGAAGAGTGCACTGATAGATGGGTTTGGCCTAACCACTGAGCAATACAGGTTAAAGTTCAGAGATACCCAAAAGGCACAGACACAGGACTGGGTGGACTTTGTAGATTGTGCTACTAAGGCTTTGGAAGGTTGGTTACTGGGCAGTAAGGTATGTGACTTCAAAAGATTGTATAATTTAATCATGAGGGAGCAGATTCTTAATAACTGTCAAAATCAGCTGTTGCATCAGTACCTGGTGGACTCTGATCTGACCTCTCCCCAAGAATTGGGAAAGAAGGCAGACAAATGGGTCAGAACCAGGGTGAGGCAGAAGGTACAGAACCAAGGTGGTGACCAGAAGAAGCAAGATTCTAAAAACTCTGATAAGGGTGGGGAGAAGGGTAAAGACCAGAAGTCTTCACAAGGTCCCCAAAAATCTGCATCTGGTGGGGAATCCCAATCTAACAAAGGAAAAGGCCAAAAGAAACCATGGTGCAAAATCTGTAAACAGAAAACTCACTGGACAAGTGACTGCACCAAGACCAAAGACTCCAATCCATCCACCATTGCCCCTAAGGCAACTGTTCCCCCTAGTCCAGCTACAAATGGTGGTGGAAATACTCAGAATAAGGGTTTAGTAGGGTTGACCCTGGGTACTGAGATGGGCTCTGACCTAGTCAGAGTGCCAACTCAGGCTGTCCTAGTCTGTGATGGGGGCATGGATATGTCCCCCTTTGTGAGTCCCAATAATTTGGGCAAATACAGACAGCAGCCTTTAATTAATGGAAGAGAGGCTTTGGCATTCAGGGACACAGGAGCAAGTGTCACCATGGTGACAAAAGATCTTGCGGATCCTGGGCAGATTATACTTGGGGAAATGTACCAAGTGACCAATGCTAGCAATGTCAGAACAGACCATTCTCTGGCAGTTGTTAACTTCTCCTGGGGAGGGGTAACTGGCCTTAAGAAGGTTGTGGTGAGTGCAGACCTACCAGTCGAATGCTTGCTTGGCAATGATCTTGAAACCTCAGCTTGGGCAGAGGTGGAGCTCAGGAAACATGCAGAAATGCTAGGGATCCCTGCACATGTCTTTGCTGTGACTAGGTCACAGGCCAAAATGTCAAAAGCTGAAAAGGCCCTGGATTCTGGAACAATGGACCAGGTGCCTCCCAAGAGAAGGAGTAGTAGGGTTAAGGCAGTGCCTTCCCCCTTGGCTCAGGAAGCAGATCAGTCTCTTGAGGGAGATGATCTCAGGCCTGAAGAAGGAACTGTCCCAGAGGCGCTTGAGCTTGATCAGGTTGAGTTCTTGGGGACAGGGGGCCCTTCCAGGGCAGATCTGAGCCAGGAGCAGCTGAGCTGCCCCTCTCTTGAACCCCTCAGACAGCAAGCGCCTGCTGAGGCTGCTGGGAATGCTAGTGGCACCCATAAGATATATTGGGATGATGGACTCCTGTACTCAGAGAGTAGAGACCCCAAGCCTGGAGCAGCCAGGAGGTTGGTTATACCTCTGAAGTTCAGGGGCTTACTATTGGCACTAGCCCATGATATTCCCCTAGCAGGACACCTGGGCCAGAACAAGACTTGGGACAGAATTGTCCCTCACTTTCACTGGCCCCACATGTCTGAAGACACCAAGGAGTTTTGTCGCTCCTGTGTAACCTGTCAAGCCAGGGGGAAGGCAGGTGGCATCACAAAGGCCCCCCTGATACCACTACCTGTGGTGGGGGTGCCCTTTGAAAGGGTAGGGATTGACATAGTTGGACCTATGGATCCCCAAACAGCATCTGGGCACAGATTTATGCTGGTGGTGGTGGACCATGCCACCAGGTACCCAGAAGCCATTCCCCTTAGGACCACTACAGCACCTGTGGTGGCAAGTGCCCTCCTGGGAATTTTCTCAAGAGTGGGCTTTCCTAAGGAGGTAGTATCTGACAGAGGTTCAAACTTTATGTCCAGTTACTTGACTGCAATGTGGAAGGAGTGTGGAGTGACTTATAAGTTCACCACACCCTATCACCCACAATGCAATGGTTTAGTTGAAAGGTTCAACAAAACCTTGAAGGGCATGATTAAAGGGCTCCCAGAAAAGCTTAGGCGAAGATGGGACATACTCTTGCCCTGCCTTTTATTTGCATACAGGGAGGTGCCTCAAAAGGGGGTTGGCTACAGCCCTTTTGAACTTTTGTTTGGCCATCCTGTCAGGGGTCCATTGTGTCTGGTGAAGGAAGGTTGGGAGTTACCTCTCAAACCCCTAAACAGGACATAGTGGACTATGTACTTGGTCTCCGCTCCCGGATGGCTGAGTACATGAAAAAGGCAACCAAAAACCTTGAGGCCAGCCAGGAATTACAGAAAGCCTGGCATGACCAAAAGGCTGTGCTGACTGTTTACCAGCCAGGGCAGAAGGTGTGGGTGTTGGAGCCAGTGGCCCCAGCCGCCCTCCAAAACAAGTGGAGTGGCCCCCATATATTTGTTGAGCAGAAGGGAGAGGTTACCTATCTGGTAGACCTAGGAACTCCCAGGAGCCCCCATAGGGTGCTCCATGTCAACAGGCTGAAGCCATATGTGGACAGGGCTGACATGGGCTTGCTCATGGCAACTGATGAGGGACAGGAGGAAGAGAGTGACCCACTCCCTGACCTGCTCTCACAGAACCCTGATGATGGGTCAGTAGATGGTGTAGCCTTGGCAGGCAGCCTCACTACCCAGCAGCAAACTGATTGCAGACAGGTGCTCAATCAGTTCAGACACATGTTCTCTCTGACTCCAAGTCAGACCACCTGGTGCACTCATGAAGTGGACACTGGGGACAGTCTGCCTGTTAAAAGTAAGATTTACAGGCAACCTGACCATGTCAGGGACTCTATCAGGACAGAAGTCCAGAAAATGTTGGAACTGGGTGTCATTGAGCCCTCAGATAGCCCTTGGGCTAGTCCTGTGGTCCTGGTGCCTAAACCTTACACCAAAGATGGAAAGAGAGAGATGAGGTTTTGTGTGGACTACAGGGGCCTCAATGCAGTCACTAGGACTGATGCCCATCCAATCCCCAGGGCAGATGAGCTAATAGACACTCTGGCCTCAGCCAAGTATCTAAGCACATTTGACCTGACAGCTGGCTACTGGCAGATCAGACTAGCTGAGGATGCAAAGCCAAAAACTGCATTTTCTACCCCTGGTGGGCTTTACCAATTTGTGGTGATGCCCTTTGGTTTGAAAAATGCACCTGCCACTTTTCAGAGGTTGGTGAACACAGTCCTTACAGGTCTGGAAGCCTATAGTGCAGCATATCTAGATGATATTGCTGTCTTTAGCTCCACCTGGGAGGATCACCTGGTCCACCTCAGAAATGTTTTGGAGGCCCTGCAGAGGGCAGGCCTCACTATCAAGGCCACCAAGTGCCAGATAGGGCAGAGTCAGGTTGTGTACCTGGGCCACCTTGTGGGTGGAGGCCAGGTTCAACCATTGCAGAGCAAAATCCAGACCATCATGGACTGGGTTGCTCCAACTACCCAGACTCAGGTGAGAGCCTTCTTAGGCCTGACTGGGTACTACAGAAGATTTGTCAAGGGGTATGGATCAATAGTGACACCCCTGAATGACTTAACCTCTAAGAAAATGCCCAAAAGGTTCAGTGGACAGTTAGCTGTCAAAAGGCATTTGATGACCTGAAGCAGGCCATGTGCACTGCTCCCATTCTGCAGAGTCCTGACTACTCCAAAAAGTTCATTGTGCAAACAGATGCATCTGAGTTGGGGGTAGGGGCTGTACTGTCACAGTTGAATGATGAAGGTCAGGATTAGCCAGTAGCTTTCATAAGCAGAAGGCTGACCCCCAGAGAGAAACGTTGGTCAGCCATAGAGAGGGAGGCCTTTGCTGTGGTTTGGGCTCTGAAGAAGCTGAGGCCATACTTGTTTGGCACTCACTTCATAGTTCAGACAGACCATAAGCCCCTCTTATGGCTAAAACAGATGAAGGGTAAAAACCCCAAACTTTTGAGGTGGTCAATTTCCCTACAGGGGATGGACTATACAGTGGAACATAGACCTGGGATTAACCATGCCAATGCAGATGGACTCTCCAGATATTTCCACTTAGAACATGAAGACTCAACTGGTCAAGGTTAGTTTAATGTCCCTGCGTTTGGGGGGGGGGGGTTGTGTAGGAGAGTAGGTTCTGCCTCTTATGGTTACCCCCACTTTGTTTGCTGATGTACACTGTTTTTCGACCTTAGTCTGGCTGGGGCCCTGCTATTCAGGACCCCAGCCTAGCTGCTTCCTCTATAAATTGATTCCATGTACCTTAGGTACACCACAGATTGGATTCTGGGGTGCCCTTATAAGTCCCTAGTATATGGTATACTATGTACCCAGGGCATAGGTACCCCAGAGGCCTACCATGGGCTGAAGCATGTATTGTGCCACCCCTGGAAGGCCATCCAAAATGACACCACAGGACTGCTACTGCAGCCTGGGTAAGGTGGTGCATGCACCCCTTACAGAGATATAGGTTCACTATATCTCACCTATCACTGCACATAGAAACCTATCAGTCACCCCTATGGCAGACCTTATCAATCCTGAAGGCAGGGTGCTTGGTTATATGTGAGAGGGTGCCCATGCATGAGCAGAGCACCCCTGCAGCCTTCGGAATCTCCTCTCCGGGGTTGTCAGTGGTGCAGCCTGACCATATACTCTTAAGTGCATTATATCCTTGCGGTAAATGCTAACTTTGGGATGGCTGCACGGAAACAAGTCGTGTTTGGTGTCAAACACCTTGAAATCATACCCCCACACCAGTAACTGGTGTGGGAGTATGATCCCACCCTTCTAGAGGGAGAGACATGGCAGTACCAGTATACCCGGCACCAACTAAACAGAGCCCTGGCATCACAAAATGGATGCTGCAGCCACAGACACGAGTCTGGCCTCCTGCTGCTGACCGAAACTCCGGCAGGGGAGGCCGGGACAATAGGTTTCCTGTCACAGGGAGGTGTGACCACCTCCCAGACAGGCCTTAGTGGATTGGGCTGGGTGGGAGCACTCCATGAGTGCTCTGAAGTCCTGCACTGGGGGCACATTTGGTGTCCTCGTGCATACCTCAGTTCAAACCGGTTGCAGGGGCTGCCAGCCCCTGCTCTGGTGCGAAAATGGACAAAGGAAATGGGTGTAGCCACCCCTCTTTCCAAACCCTCCCATAGGTGGGTCCCCAGAGTTAGTCCAACCCCTTTCTTTAGTATAAGTAAGGAACCCCTGGCAACAGGACTTTAGATATCCCTGGACGAAACTCTGTAGCTGAATCCTGGACCTTCGACGCTCTACATCAAGATTAGAGGACTGAAGTATCTCCCTTGGGGTCAAGGAGTGACTCCCCTGCTTGGCAGGCACCAACAAAGCATCTGTCCGACCTGCATCACTGAAGCTCCCGCCGGACGCCGAAGTCTTTGCATCAACGGAGGTAGATTTCCAGACTTCCCCGAGGCTGCCCTGAGACCCCAGCAAAGCTGAGGCACGTAGCTGTCGTGGGTAACGTGGAACTGTGACCCCTGGACACCAAGCACATTTGCAAGTGCACCAATTTGCTGACATCTCTCGAAGCTGTGCTTTGGGTTCCAAGTAGCCCTAGCCCCGACCACCAACTGCAGCGAAGATCACTGGCCTACACTCCACGAGTGCCCTGTGGGCCAGCTCCAAGTGTGACCACTCGAGGCTCCTTCGCGATCTCTAGTCCGGTGGCTAGTGGGTCCCCACAAAGGCAACTTTTCATTTGCTTGGGCTTTCCTAATTGCTCCAGAAGTGCCCTGACTTACCCTTGCTGGGTGAGTCCCTCAGACCTTGCTGGTCTGCACCGCAGCCTTTTCTTTGTTTCCCCGTGACTTGCCGTTGCCAAGGCTTGTTGGGTCCAATCTGGTCGCCGACACTGCAGCACTCGACAAACATTGTGGGACAGCTCGATTCCAGCTCCTGGTTGTCGTCGACGCCTCCTGGACCTCGTGGCTGAAGAGTCAAGGCACCCGTCAACTCACCTGAAGCACCCGACATCTGAGGGCATTCGACTATCGTGCCCCTGGTCATTGGCTAGTGACTAAGACTCTGTCCCCTCTGCTTTCAGGTCTTCCTCTTCCTCGATCCAGGCTTGGATCGCACCGGACACTCTTCCTCTTCACGGCAGCAGCACTTTCCAGGAGGTCGCCATTGAAAACGACGACAATTCCCGACACCTTTTAACAGGTATGCACCCGGCTTCCCTTGGTGAGGTAACTCGAGTATTTCGGTACTCACGTGGGTGTGGGCCCTAGAAACTCTTAAGTTTTAAGGGGTTATCTGGAAGTCCTCTCCGAAGTGTCCTTTTTCTTTTAAAATCCAACCGCGACTTTCCCCATTGAAGTTAACGGCGATTCGCGGCTGTGTTCTCACACTGCACGCGTCCCCCGTGGGTCCCCTGTGTCACTACCTTGGGTGGTTCCTTGGGGTCCAAGCACTTCTACAGGCTTTAGGCCTTGTGTCTAGCTCAGTCGTGGTTCTTATACCACTATTTTAGTATATGGTTTGGTACGCCCCTAGGGCTCAAACGTGTATTGTGCTAATAACTGCTGATATTTGCCTTGTAACTTATGTACTTCGAACTCTAGCCTCATAAAGAGACTAGAGGGGTGTGTTTAAGACTAAATACATATATTTTATATATATACCTGGTGTGGTCCTCTTTCATTTGGTCACTCAAGAGATTATAGACTGGTAAAACAAGCTGCTGTACATTCCTCCAAGACTTAGCCTGAAGGCTGCTCTCCATAGCTACCACTAGGATAGCTTTCAATAAAGGTTGTCTTTAACCTATCATCAATAAGGGGTTGTTTGGACTGGTACAGGGTGCCCACTATAACTAGTGGACAGCATATACCAGGCCAACTTCTCACAGGGCTGAGCAGCATGCTGGCTGCTCCGGGTGGGGCTCATCTACATATCTACAATAAATCATCTTAACTACATCAAACTGTCTGGACTTCATCACTACAGATTATTAATTATGTAAAATGTGGAAATAAGATATTGTTTAAGGTATATATTAGGTGTGAGTTGTTGCATTTGTAGAGGTAAAGGGTGGGAAGTTCATTAAATACAATTAATTTATTATTAATAAATTATTAATATTGATTGTTTAGTTAATAATTTATTATGTAAATTAGGCAATAAGATTTTGTAATTTATATAGTAAGGGCCGAATTACGAGTTCGGTGGTCCATGACACCGCTGAACCCGTGGTGGCGGTCCGTGGACTGCCAGACTGGCAGTCCACTCACCATATTACATGTACGGTGGTTGGACTGCCACTAGAATGCTGCTACCACTGGGGTCCTTGATCCCGCAGTGGTGGCGCAGTCGTCTGAGGCAGAAATACGCTGGCAGTGCCTCTGTAGCACCTCTGATCATATTGCGAGTTACCTTGCTATGACCCATTCCATGGTGGCGAGCCCTGCCATGGAAAGGATGGCAGTGAGGCAACTCAGGGGGCACATACAGGGCCTCAGGATGGCTCTGTGTATGGAGATGCATGAGGGGGGCTCATGGTGTGCCCCCCTGTATTTTTGCACTCTCTGTTCCTGTTCACAACATTGTGCATTTCTGTCTGTGCTGGAACAGGCTGCGGCGCTCCTACGGCGGTACCTTTCTAAGATTCTTCTATGAGACTTAGAAAGGCACCGCCGCTGCAGGACTGCCCGCCAAGATTATACTCATAATCCGGCTGGCGGTCAAACTACGGATTTGGTGGCCTTGCACCGGGCACTGGCATGGCTTGTGCGTTTTGTACGGATAAAATGTGGGAAGGAACTTAAATATATATTTTTTATTATTAGTTGATTATTATTAATATTTTAATAGGTATTTAGTTCTGTAAAATGTGTAAATATTACAAATGTAATCATACATTTTAGATGTGTGTTTTGTAGTTTCTAAAGGTATAGGGTAGAAAGTTATTTAAGTAATTCATTTGAATTTTTTTATTTTTTTATTATGTAATTTTTCATTATATGTGTTATTTGTGTTTTGCTTTTTAATTGTAAATAACATTGTATGTATTGGTTGTTAATATTTTGAGAATATAGTTTGATATTTTAATTAGAATAATATTTGTATTAATTTATGATATGTATTAAACATTATAATAAATATGCAATTTGTTTATTTAAAACAAATACAGATATTTGATATTTAAATATTTATATTTCTTGATATCTAGTATTGTTTCAACATTATTTTATTTTCTAGAAGTGAATGAGTCTGTTTCTACTGTTGCACTGACTGGAGGGGGAATAGTAAATTTTGCCCCTCTGCTATCCAACATTTTCCCTACTGTTGCATTGACTAGCATGGGAATAGTAAATGTTACCACTCCACAATCCAACACTTTCCCTGCTTTAGCACTGACTTGATAGGTAATGGTAAATTTTACCCCTGCGCAATCCAACACTTTCCTTACTGTTACACTGACTGGAGTGCAAATAGTAAATTTTACCCCTCCGCTATCCAACACTTTCCTTACTGTTGCACTGACTGGAGTGGGAATAGTAAATTTTACCCCTCCGCAATCCAACACTTTCCCTACTGTTGTGTATGTATATGTATTATTTGTAGAATTTTATAGTTTTGTTTCTATTGTTTAGATTTATATTATTATGTTTTTGTGTATTCAAAATTATAATAATTATAATTATTATTGTTTTTAAGATGTAATATATTTTTAGTAAATTTTAATTTTCTATGTTGTTTACTTTCTCATTTGTAATTAAATTGGTAAGTTTTTTAATTTTTTATGTTATTGTCCATATATATATATATATATATATATATATATATATATATATATATATATATATTATCTACTAGCGGTCGCCAGTAGATAGTTATAGTTAGGACCTATTTTCCATAGGAAATCCGCGACATTCTATTTGAAATAACTCTTGCGTCGGTTGACGAATCTTCGCGAAATTTTCAAACTTTATGGCCCGCTCCGGTCCGCTCCTACCCTGAAAGTCTCAGGGTGATTTGTCAAGCTGGGGCCGAGAAAAAGGGGGTCCCAAAACGTGTTTTCCCCATTCATTTTCCCATAGGAAACTTTAGACACGGCTACAGCCCGAACTGCTGAACGGAATTACACCAAATTTGGCAATGAGGTAGTTCTTGGTTCAGAAAGAACCCTTTTGTTAAATGGTGTAAATCCGTTCAGTAGTTGCGGAGAAATTAAAAAATAAGAGTCAAAAATCAATTTCCCATAGGAAACTTTAGACACGGCTACAGCTTCGAACTGTTGAACGGAATTACACCAAATTTGGCAAAGAGGTAGTTCTTGGTTCAGAAAGAACCCTTTTGTTAAATGGTGTAAATCCGTTCAGTAGTTGCTGAGAAAATCAAAAGTAAAAGTACATATATATCTATGGCCGCGTCGGATTCGCGCACCCTCCCGATCACGAGCTGTCTGCTAATTGGCTGTCAACACTCCAAACCAGGAAGTGTTGGCAGTCATCTTGTTCCTCGGTAGAACCGAGGAACAAGAAAGCAGTAAAAAAGTGTGCAAAACGCACAAAGGGGCAGGGTAGAAACACCCTGACCCCTAGGTCTGCTCAGGGGTCCCACAAGGACCCCTGGGCAGAAAAAGCATTTTTTTTTTTTAAATCGGCAGGATGCGCTCAGGGGCGGTCTTTCGCGCTCGATTGTATTTTGCCCCCGGGTGGCCCAAGTCCCGGGGGCATGGTGGGGGGGGTTAAATTTATGTATGGGGGCCTCAAGGGCTCCCCAAGCCCCAGGGACCACCACCTCCCCGGGGATTCTTTTTTGTTTTTAGTTTTTCCTGTGTGGGGGCTCGAGCCTCCCACACGCCCCGGGACCGCCACCTCCCCGGGCACTAACAAATTAAAATGGGGGTCCGTTTTGGACCTCAAGCCCCGGGACCACCACCTCCCCGGGCTTTGCTGATGTGGGGAGGGGGCCGCGCGGCCCCCTCCTGGAGCCTGTGGTGGCCCTGGGGACCGCCACCCCCAGGGCCGGCTCCTGCAGTGTCCCGGGGTGCCTACCCCGGGACACTGCTGTTTGCAATGACAGGACGGGAGCCTCGCGGCTCCCGTCCTGTCATTGCAAACTGCTTTGGATATTGGAGAGAGAGCAGGGAAACCTGCTCTCGCCTCAATATCCAAAGATAATTGCTTTTCCACACGGGGAGCAGCATGTTAGCTGCTCCCCATGTGTAAGCAATGCCGGCTCCCGTAGGACACGGGGAGCCGGCGGGACTGTGGGGGTTTGGGGACCCCCACAGTCCCCAACCAGAGGCCAGGCCCCGGGGGATGGGGTCCCCGGGGCAAGTAGGGCCCGGGAGGGGGGCCACGCGGCCCCCTCCCCAGAAATAATTTAAAAAAAAAAAGGGGGTAAGGCCCTGGGGGATGGGGTCCCCAGGGCCCAAAAATAAGAAAAGGAAGGGGGCCACACAGCCCCCCTTCAGGGAAAAAAAAAAAAACGATCGGCCCGCAGGCCTCGCCCCTTCCTTCACCACTCTGCAAACGCGCCCCTGGCGCGTTTGCAGATGGGGAAGTCATTCCCTGAATACTGGGGTCTCTGGGGCCAACTAGCCAACCAGGAACCTCCAGTATGTGCTAGGGCTGCGTTGCAGAGAGGTGTACAGAGGCCACGCCCCTTTATACACCTCTCTGCAACGCAGCTCTGTGGCGCTTTTTGAGGTACATGGTGGGCTAGTTGGCCCCCAGGAACCCTCAGGATTCAAGGGACTTAATCCCTCAACTTAAAACGCGCCACGGGGCGCGTTTGCACAGTGGTGAAGGGAGGGCGGGGCTTCAGGTGACATGTGTGCAAACAGGCCCCGTGGCGTGTTTTAAGATGGGAATTAAATCCCCTTCAATCCTGAGGGTCCTTGGGGCCAACTAGCCCAACAGGTACATCCAGAAAGCGCCACAGAGCTGCGTTGCAGAGAGGTGTAAAAGGGGTGTGGCCTCTCTACACGTCTCTGCAACGCAGCCCCTGGCGCATACTGGAGGTTCCTGGTGGGCTAGTTGGCCCCTAGGGACCCTCATGATTCAAGGGGACTTAATCCCCCAACTTAAAACGCGCCACGGGGCGCGTTTGCACAGATGTCACCTCAGGCCCCGCCCCTACCTTCACCATTGTGCAAATATTCCTCTAAAATCTGCCGAACTACGACTTCGGATTTACTCACCTGTTATCAGGAGAGACCTCAGTGCTGCATCTTTCAGCCCAGTACTAATCCTGAAAAGTAATTTTAACCGTACTTACCAGTAACTTGAATTTCCTTCCATAGGATATCATTGCCTGCTTTTTGCTGAAAAAGTTTCTAAGTGTTGATTTTTGAAACATACAAATATTCCTCTAAAATCAGCCGAAATACGAATTCCGATTTACTCACCTGTTATCAGGAGAGACCTCAGTGCTGTATCTTTCAGCCCAGTACTGGTCCTGAAAAGTAATTTTAACCGTACTTACCAGTAACTTGAATTTCCTTCCATAGGCTAACATTGACGGGTTTCACTTGGAAATTCTTCTAAGTGTGGAGTTTTGGAACTTTAAAATATTTCTCTAAAATCAGCCGAAATACGAATTCCGATTTACTCACCTGTTATCAGGAGAGACCTCAGTGCTGCATCTTTCAGCCCAGTACTGATCCTCAAAAGTAATTTTAACCGTACTTACCAGTAACTTGAATTTCCTTCCATAGGATATCATTGTCTGCTTTTTGCTGAAAAAGTTTCTAAGTGTTGATTTTTGAAACATACAAATATTCCTCTAAAATCAGCCGAAATACAAATTCCGATTTACTCACCTGTTATCAGGAGAGACCTCAGTGCTGTATCTTTCAGCCCAGTACTGGTCCTGAAAAGTAATTTTAACCGTACTTACCAGTAACTTGAATTTCCTTCCATAGGCTAACATTGACTGGTTTCACTTGGAAATTCTTCTAAGTGTGGAGTTTTGGAACTTTAAAATATTCCTCTAAAATCAGCCGAAATACGAATTCCGATTTACTCACCTGTTATCAGGAGAGACCTCAGTGCTGCATCTTTTAGCCCAGCACTGACCCTGAAAAGTAATTTTAACCGTACTTACCAGTAACTTATATTTTCTTCCATAGGAATCCATTGTCTGGTTTTCAGCTGAAAAGTTTGTGTCGATTTTCACAAACTACAAATATTCCTTAAAAATCGCCTGTATGACTTAAACGCATTCTTTCAACTGTTTACAGGAGATGCACCAGTGCTGGATCCAGGATCCAACACTGAGTAAGAAAAAGTAACGATAACAGTTTTTACCTGCTAAGTGAATTTCCTTCCATAGGATAACATTGGTGATTCTATGAGAAAAAGTTTCAAAGTGTCAACTTTTAAAATACAATAATATTCCTTAAAAATCACTACTGTAACCAAAACGCTTTTACTCAACTGTTTACAGGAGATGTCCCAGGACTGAATCTAGGATCCAGTCCTGTGGTTAGAAAAGTAATCCATAAAGTAACTAATTGCATTTAACTAGAAATTCACATTGAGCTGAATGTTGCATTGTGTTTGAAAATGTGTTGCCCATTGCAACAACTGTAACTACTGTACTTAAAAGTCTATTGCCTATGTGCAAAGTATTTAAACTAAAGTAATTCATTCTGAGAAAGTATTTTTTGTAATGTATAATGTAATTACAATGTAATTTAAAAAATAAAATATGTAAAAAAAAAATGTTTCTAAAAATGTAGTAAATCAGTATGAAAAAAATAAATATAACAATTAATACATTTAAAAATTGTCATTTACAAAACCTTTGAAATTCACTGAAAAACCGTAGGTTTCAGACATGTTATAGTTAGGAATTAGCATTTAAAAAACCTTTGAAATTCACTGAAAAAACCATAGGTTTCAGACACGTTATAGTTAGAAATTAGCATTTAAAAAACCTTTGAAATTCACTGAAAAAACCATAGGTTTCAGGCACGTTATAGTTAGAAATTTGCATTTAAAAAACCTTAGAAATTCACTGAAAAAACCATAAGGTTTTAGGGACAGTTATAGTTAGTTGGACATTGCACTCGTACAAAACCCGTGAAATTCCCCGTTAGAGTTAGTTCAGGTAACTATAACTCGCGCCCCCGCAATGCACTGCTGATGACGTCACATATTACATCACTCATGACATGTTCAGTGACATCACTGATGACATCACTGATGACATCTCAAATGACATCACTGATGACATCACTGATGACATCATCCATGTGAGAATTTAATGCATCTTCTCACACTCCTAATATAAGTTTTGAAACACCCACTCTAAATTACAGACTGCCATTCTCAAAACCATACACACTCCAATACCAATAAGTACATACCCACTCACTGATTCTTAGGTCTACACACACACATCTACTCACTCACCCGTACAGTCACTCATACTTACAGTCACTCAGTACAGGACTATCATATGCACTCATACACCTATATAAACACTCACACAACGCAACTCATCCATAGAGGTACTCACACACCTAGTCAGTCATGCAAATAATTAATCACACTCCAATTTACTCACCTATACAGTTATACACACCAGCTCACTTACTCATAAAAATACTAGCACATTCTTACGCTCCTATGCAATCACTGATGCAAGCACACACTCATCCATATAGCCACTCTCACAATCACACACTCTCACTTATAGCCATTTATATACTCCAACACACATATATACTGCCTTTCACATATGTAGTTACTCACACATGTACCACTGAGATATACATTCAATCACTAACAGACCCATACACACACTCACCCACCCATACAGTCCATCACAGACGCACTCTTGAAACCATGCACCCAGTGAATCACCCACTCACACATCTATGCACAGAGTCACACTCACCCCACCCACACAAACACTGAGGCACCCATACAGATACTCAGAGAACAAATCCAAAACCCATATAGACACTCATTTAGCTAGTCAGAAACCCATGCAGCTGCTTACACAACAACAGACAGACGGATACAGACATTCACACAGTTTAGTCACTCACCCATGCATCCAGTAAGATATGTTTAATCACTCACTTATAGACTCAGTCACGCACCTACTAAATCATCCATTCAGACACTTATACACCCACTCATTCTTCAATACGCCTTTCCCTATATATATTAAACATATTTAAACTTTACACAAACACACAGTCACTGGATGATGTCATCAGTGATGTCATCAGTGATGTCATTTGAGATGTCATCAGTGATGTCACTGACCATGTCATGAGTGATGTAATATGTGACGTGCATTGCGGGGGCGCGAGTTATAGTTACCTGAACTAACTATAACGGGGGAATTTCACAGGTTTTGTACGAGTGCAATGTCCAACTAACTATAACTGTCCCTAAAACCTTATGGTTTTTTCAGTGAATTTCTAAGGTTTTTTAAATGCAAATTTCTAACTATAACGTGCCTGAAACCTATGGTTTTTTCAGTGAATATATATATATACATACATATATACATATATACACAAATATACATATATGGTGGGACCGCCATGAAAGGCTGTCGGAAACTTACATCCTAATCCCTAAGGTGGTGCCTCAGCGGGCACCGCCTCCACTGTAGGGATTAGGCTCCGACTGCCACCCCGATGGACTCCTTGAGCCAGTCGCAGGAACCAGTCTTTCCCCCCGCCCAAATTGCTCCGACCGCCGGTATTGAAATCCAAGAGTCAGACCGATGCCCTGGATGTCGGGCAGACTGCCACCAATGGCCTGTAGGTGGTGGTCCGCACAGCATTGTAATCGGGCCCTAAGTATTGGGGCAAGTGTGCTCCCACATGGAAATAAACCCCCCAAACTATTTTAATGTATAGGCTTTTTCCTTAACAAGCCTAGATGGGATTAAAATATTTGGGCCACATGTACAAAGCTTTTCGGGAGTCACAGACACTCTGATTCAGAGTTTAAAGCCACAAAAATACTTTTTAGAATGTAGTGATCCAATTTTAGGAGTCAGTAAATTTGTACTGACTTCTAAAATGACATTCCGGTCCTGTACCGAATCACTATTTGTAAAGGGTGTGGTTGTAGGCATCCCTTCCAAATACTAAATCAGGATGCAATATAAAATATTCTGTGAATGAAATACAGTTGAAACATTAATAACTTCTGAATGGGAGTGGAAACTAGATCCAAAAGAGGAAGGGGTTCCCTTGGCTCGCCTTCCCTTTGTGAATAGTTTATTGGGGAGTAAGCAGTGGTTCAGGGACCACTGCAATCTCCTAAACATACTTGAAAAAAAGTTTTTAATGCAGCCTGTTTATTTTGGAGACTGTGGTTATAAAATGTTTATTTAAAGACAGTCACAGACATGGTGGTTTGCTGACACTAGCTGACCACCATCCATGTGATGGCCTCCAATCGGAATGGATCCCAATTTGCAATCTACCTTATTAATACTCATGAGGTAGGTCACAACCCACTCTGAAATGCAATAATACATAGGTCGGCTCATAAAATTCTTTAATGGTCACAAAAATAATGGTTGCAAATTGCAACCAGTTTTTTCCAACCAGTAAATAGTATGTTTGGCCCTATGTTTCCTATCAAAACTTGGGTAAATACTTAAGTGGAAAAGTAAGTTTGTAAAATGTACTTTAGGCTGCCTGATCCAGACATGGCATAAAACCAGTTCTGCACTCATCACACCTCCAGAGCTTCAAAGCACAATCTTGGCAGAGAGAGGTTCCCACTCTGGTTGAGAGGACAATAGCCTTCTACTGAGAGCAGAAATAGGAAACAGTTTTTATATGGTGACCACATAGCAGGAATTAGCAACCTCAGAGTGGACAGTAACAGTTGGTGGAACAAAGGGTAGCTTTAGCACATCCTCTTTTGACTTGAAAATGCCAATAAAAGCTTCTACTATTCATTCCCATGGCCCTCCCAGCCACAGTTGAGGATAGAAACAGTTTTGTACTGACAGATGGGAGAAGAGCTCACCTAAATTCTTTACTGGTCACCAAAATAATTGGTTGCACATTGCAACCAGTTTTTGCGACCAGTAAATAGTACATCTGGTCCTATATTTTCTATCAAAACTTGGGCAAATAGTAGAAACATACTGCAAAGTTATTTCTTACCGAATTTTAAATATCTGATTTAATAGTGAAATCAGATTTTTCACAGCTTTTGTGGAAAAGTAACTTTGTAAAATGTAGTTTAGATTGCCTGATCAAGACATGGCATAAAACCAATTCTGCAACTCATCACACCTCCAGAGCTTCAAAGCACATTCTTGGCAGAGAGAGGTAGCCGCACTGACTGAGAGGACAATAGCCTTCCACTGAGAGTAGGAAGAGCAAATGGGTGTTAAATGGTGACCTCCTAGCAGGTATTAGCAACCTCAGAGTGGACAGTAACAGTTGGTAGAACAAAGGGCAGCTTTAGTACAACTTCTTTTGACTTGAAAACGCCAATAAAATATTATACTATTCATTCACAGGTTCCTCCCAGCCACAGTTGAGGATAGCAACAGTTTTTTTCTGTCAGATGGGAGGAGATGGGAGGAGAGCTCACCTAAATGGGGCCTCACTAAAAAGAGAGCACTGGCCTCCTGTTTACCTTCTTCAGAGACAAAAATGCATAACTTCAAGAAGGCCCAGCTGATCATAAAGGACTGGCCTGCAGGAGACCTCGCTGAAAAGAGACCTGGGCCCATATTTACTAAGCCCTTGTGTTTCTGGTGCATCGATAAAGGTCTCAAGTTATATTTATCAAGCAATGTAATGGAAATCTTGCTTTGGTTTAGGCAGCCTGCATGGTGCAAGTTCTGCCCTGCATCGGCCTGCGTGAAGCAAATTTTTTTGTATGCAAGGTTAATGTTGCCGCGTAAATCCTAACACAATTCTAATGCAGTGGTATTTATAAAGCACACACTGTGTGACGTAGCATGATGCAGGGTAACGCAATGATGAGAAAGTGTCAGAAAGCTACGCATTGTCTCTGCAGATGCAGGAAATGTTGCAATACAAATAGATGTTACACCTAGTAGACTAAGCAAACTCTTTGTTGCCATGGATGGTAGTCATACTTCAAATGGGTAGTGGTCTGCATCAATGACAGCTGGAGCAAAAGAGGAAGGAGAGGATATTTTACCAAAGGATTACCCTCATAGATCTCAGGGAGGAGCTGATTCAGTTATATAGACTTTGGAGTCATTGGAGAAGATTGGACCAAGTCTGTTGCCATCAACAGGATGTTCCAATGCCATACCACCACATGTGAAACTGATGGCGGTACTGCATATGTTGGCTTCTGGTTCTTTTCAGACCACATCTGCACATGTGGCAGGTATATCTCAGGGTACCTTCTCATCTATTCTGCCAACTGTCCTGGCACTTGCAATATTTCCACTTATGTTGGGAGCTATTGACTGTATACATGTACAATTGGTGCCACCTACATCTAGAGTACATGATTACCACAATTGCAAGCACAACTGCTAATGTGCAGGCTCTTGTCGAGCATAAAGGACTATTTATAAATGTCTTCACTAAGTACCCAGGGAATGCACATGATGCATACATATTTAGACACAGCACCATTAATAAAGCAGTTTCAGAATGATGTTTACATAAGCTTACTATTGATGGGTAACTCTAATGTATCATTTATCACATGTTCTTTGTATGTCAAGTATGAAAGAATTGTTTATTCTATTCACATAAGACTCTTAAGTCATTACATCGTGTGGTTTTAACAAATGTCATAATTGTGTCTGATTTTACTTATTTCTTTTGCTGAGTAAATTCATTGCTAACATAATTATTTCAAATCATCCAATGTTGATTGTTAATATGCTGTTGTGCTGTGTGACAGGTACAGAGATGAATCTTGTTCTGTTTTTCAATACATGTTCATTATAAATGTTTCACAATGGATAGATGTTTCTGTTTGTCTAACAGAAACTCCTGCATCCTTGAAACCCAAGATACGATTTTCTGTGTAATGTTGAAGGTTGTCACTATGGCACTATGGTTCAATCTAACAACAACCATCAAAATATCATTGCATATTTGTCTTTAATTGTGTGCAGACAAATAATATACTTATGTTAGGGGGACTTACCTAATTTAATATGGTATACAATGTCTTCACTGCAGGTGGTATGAGTTGCTATAATGACTGAATAATGTCAACTTAATACCTTTTTAATTGGTCAATTTTATGCAGCCACAAATATGCTGTCCTCAAAATTATAAGATTCTCATACTGTTTGTAACACATTTATTCCTCTCCTTCTAATAACATCTTACATAAACTCATAATATGTTTCTCATCTTCCATTTTTAGATGATCTAAATATGGCCTGCAAACAAGGATTGTGACTCCGTTTGGACGACCATAGACTGAAGGTCAAAAGAAGTTCAATGGTTGAGTGTGTCTTTGGGGTACTCAAATGTCGATTTGGTTGTTTGGATCAGACCGCAGGTAGAAGGCTGTAACACCCATATGTCACGTTATCCACAATCACTCACATTTCACACCTGGCCAAACTCTCTGAGCCCGGATTCATTGTCCTCTGTTCCAGCCTGATTCCACAACATGGTGTCAGATTGCCAAAGGCCCCCGCTGTACCATGGAACCAATATTCTTGACAAAATGTATGCTTTTTACCCCGCATGCCCCAGCCAGAAACAGGTGATCACCTCTGTAATATCTTCACACCCCTTGGTAACCAGCTGAGATATCCTGATGGTCTTGTAGCCTTTGCGATGGGTTTGGTTCCCTGTGTCATGTAATCATGGAAGTCTTGCAGGAGTTCCCAGGATCACGTGGCAATGCGGACAAGTTGCCTGTAAACTATTTAAACCCCACCCTCGAACGTTACCTGCTTGGCTTTCCTCTACGTTGGACTGAGTTGTTTACAGTGTGCATTAGCAGTGACTGCTACCTTGAAGCAGCACTGCGGGCGGTGGGGGTAAGGAGAGGTGGGAGGGGATCGGGTTAAAAGAAAATCACTTACCTCCCTGCCAGCTGGCTGGCCGGCTGCCACCTCTCCTGCGTCCTCTTCCTGGCTTCTTCTGGGAAGCAGGAAGCACCAGGGCTCCCACGCTCCCCACAGCCAATCACAACGCTGCATTGCAGCGTTGTGATTGGTCTGGGTGACACAGCGCTCAGCCAGGGGCTGGAGGGTTGGGCATGTTCTTCATGCAGGCTGTAATGCAGCCTGCATGGAGAACATCCTACGGGCGCATGACTGTTTTGGGCGGCCCGAGAGGGCCGGTTAATCACTCATGCTCACAAGAGCAGTGCAAACCACTCCTCCCCCTGCTCTAAGAGCAGCCCCGCCCCACAAAGACGTGCAACGGGAGGAAAAAATAAAATGATAAAAACCTCCAGTTATTATAATTTTATTTTTCCTTTTTTTACACTGCATAAAGCAGTGGGGCGACGCTCCTTCACCTTAGTGGAGGAGCCGCCACTGGTGTAAATGTTGCTTCTCTTACCTGGCTCCTGACAAACACCAAATCTTCTGTTTTTCTTGCAGCAGACCACAGTTCCTGTTGTAGTGAACCTAGAAACAAATAAAGGCTAACATTTTGAACTTGGTAAAAGACAAGACAAACTAACTATAGGACAAAACGAGAAAAAAACAATACTCTAAGTTGTCACTAATGATGTTTAGATGTTGGACAAATCCCAATGCACTTCGAAGGATAAAAATTAACTCTGGATTTACTAATGGTTGTAGAGCTCCAACATATTGTTTGCAAGTCGTATTGAACTCAGAGAGTACTACTCAAGGAAAGCAGTCTATTTTTTCTTAACACAGATTCCGAAGGGAATAAATAACAGACTTAGGGCCAGATGTAGGTAAATTCAATTTTGCGAGTCCTTAATAGCGATTTTTACCGAATCGCTATTAAGGACTCGCAAAATTGAATGTAGGTAGGAATCGCAAAAATATTAGCGATTCCTTATTATTCCTTAATTTGGAATCGCAAATTGAGATTCGCAATCAAGGAATCCCATCCCATTAATTCCTATCGGCCAAGAGGCCCATAGGAATGAATAGGATTTGCGCCCGCAATTTGCGAGTCACCAAGAGGCACTCGCAAATTGCGGGCGCAATTTCAAGGTGCAAGGGTTCCAAAAGGACACCCTGTTGCACCCCTGAAATGTGCATGTGTGCACATGTGGCGCACATACATGCCCTAAGGGCATGTATGTGTGCCACATGGCACTTTGTAGAAAGCCAAAAAGTGCTTTTTGAAATGAATTCGCAAAATACCACCAACTTGAAGTTGGTGGTATTTTGCGATTCCTTAAGGCAAAATCGCAATTTGCGATGCCTACCAGCATAGCTTTAGGGAATCGCAAATTGCGATTCTATAAATGCTTCCGCAAAATAAGGAATCGCAATTTTGCGATTCCTTATTTTGCGAGTAGGTTTAAACTTACCTACATTGCTCGCAGCCAAATAGCGATCGCAAACGCTGATTGCGCTCGCTATTTGGCTTCCTACATCTGGCCCTTATTCAATTGTTGTTGAAACCCATCAGGCAGAACTCTACCAAACTTAAAGGAACAAGTCTTAGACTCTTACGTAGTGATATAAAAGAATATAATGTGATAAATGGTAAAAATGTAATAAAATGTTAAACCCCTAGTGGTTGTTTATTGTCTCCAGAATTCAATCTGCTTAAAACCAAAGAGGGATTTGGTGATAAGCAAAGAGGGTGAATCCCACCTGATAGAATCCAGATCAGGCTCAGAAAACTTCCCGGATCAGAAAGCCTGAACCAGTAGATCACCTCCACAACCCCAACCCCCATTGCCCTAAGGGCTTGCATTTAATCACTTGTAAATAATCAGTCAGTGGTTGGGTATAACTCATCAGCAGATTGGTTGGATCTGCGTCACTCAAGCAACCCAAGCAAGACTCACAGTTTAGTGGCCTTGCCAGAAAGCGAATCCCACAAACATTTGTATTGTCTGAGAGACATGGATCAGGGTTTGGTTCTAGAACCCTTGGGGGTTGGTCATGCTTTAGGTAATCCACAGGAGTCAGCTCCCTCAATGGGCAGGATAGCTCGAGTCTTGTCCATGGTACAAACTGAGTTGCAGTCTTTGCAACAAGGAAACTAAGGGTTGAAGACTGAATTAGGGAGGAATAAACCAAGGGGCATATTTATGAGAGCCTTGCATCATGTTTGCACCACGCAAAGTGGCACATGCATGATGCAAGGCTCTGAGTCTGATTTATGAAGCCACGTAAGCCACATTGCATGAATTCGAGTGTCCTCATAAATCTTGAGTAAGGCAACGCTGCGCAAATCACTGCGTTGCCTTACTCTGCGCTAGGGCAGTGTTGCATGGGGGTTGCGGGGAGTGTTTCCACACAACTCCCATGGGTTTTGACGCATTCCTAGATTTACAAAGACTTGTAAATCTGTGAATGAGAAAATCTTACACCTTCTTAGGGCAGGTGTAGCGAGTAGAAATATCTTCATTTCTCCTCGTTTTTCTTCTTTCTATGTGTGCTGCATTCTGCAGCACACATAGAAGGAGGAAAATGCCTCTATGGATTGCTTTCATGTAGGAAGGTGCCCCTTCATTCACAAAATTATTTCTGCCTACAACACAGGCACCCTTGCACTATGGTGCAAGGGTGCCTGCGTTGGTGCTATGCTGCCGAAATGGCACCATGCAGTGGGAAAGGACAAGAATGGACCATATTGGATAAATACGGTGCATTTCTGCCTTTTCCCTTTGACGTAGGGCAGTGCAGCAAGATGGCTTGCAGCGCTGCCCTACGCCAAAACCTCATAAATGAGGCCCAATGAGACAGTGATCATCGTTTTCTCTTCCCCAGAACCTCCAAGGTTTGTCAAAAACCTATTTTGCACCCAGCCACATTCGCAGTTCCTGATGCAAATATTTCACAAGTAGGTCAAGCGGCAGTACCCTCACCGAATGTAGGTACTGGTCCACCAGTATGCATTTCCATGTCCACCCCAACACAGGTACCTTTAGCGACACCTGAACGGTTTAATGGGGATAGTGCCAAATTCTCTATTTTTATGAACAACTTAGGTAAAACAACAAGGTGTGTATTATGATTTTCCTACATAATCCTATAAATGAATATTGGGGATGTATCATTTAATTGTAGGAGTACTGACTTTTTTCTAATGTATTTATTAATCGGGCACAATGGCACTTTGTGTATTGTTGTGTGAAGCAGCACATACATAGGGATACAAGGTACCACATTGCAGTAATGTATGGTCACTTGTCTTTATAAACACATTCATGTGTGTACCATGGAAATTTACATTTATGTACCGATGAATGTTGACAACATACCATATGGAATAAAGTGGCAATACTTGAATAATTTACTGATGTGGATGTTGTAGGAAGCTGGTTCTGTATATACTATACCAAAGTGAGGTATAGTGTGCACAGAGTTCAGTGGAACCCTAGAGGTAGGCAGAGGTAAAGTTAGATAGCACCTCACTCTCTATTTGTGGTAGTGTGGTCGAGCAGTAAGGCAGTATCAGAGGACAGTGTTAAGCATTTGTTGTACACACTCAGTCAGCAAATGAATTCACACACTCAAAGACTGAACTTCAGACCAATTGTTTTTGTATGAAAATATTCTTTTAGTTATTTTATTTCCTAGAACCAAGCAAGCCTGGCACAGGTAAGTGATAAGTACTTTGCAGTACATATACATATTGTAACACAGTTTGGATTGCAATTGTAAATGTACTTTGATTTGTTATGTTGTTGTTATATATATTTTTATTTGGCAAATATAGCCATAAAAAAGATGCCACACTACATACAATTAAAATGCGAGTTACACAAACACTACAACCATAAAAACTATATAAAACATGATAAAAAATCCTAGTAAAATACAGTGGGAACTCTGCCAAACTATAAAAAGCTCTTAATTCATCACCAGAGTAGGAAAAGGGTCACTTATACCGTAAGTATACATTTATACATCCATACAGGCTTCCGAGGTTCAAAAATATTCCCAGGTCATGTCAAGTCGTGTTTCTACCCCACACCCATTTCAATTTATATTACCAGTTCCTTCAGCGACTCCTGTATTGCAGTTAGAAATCTTCCTATTGCACATGTCACGTTTAAAAATCTCATGATTATCAATAGGCTAAGTGCTTGATCCCTACTAATAGTTTTATAAGCAATAAAAAGGGGTTTTAGAAATTTTTTCTGTTCTTCTAAGAACCACAGACAATCCATCAAAATATGTGGGCCACTACATTTTACTTGAAGTCCACATGTGCACACACCCTGTTCGTTCGTCATTGCGGATTTTATCTTCCAATCAGTGTTGCATGGATTCAAGCCAACTCTAAATTTCAATATTATATTTCTAAGCTTTGGGTTAGGCATGGCCTCTATATAGGGGAATGTACTTTGATTTGATTACAGTAGTGTTACTGATAATGCAATGCTTTTCAGAATACAGTACATATACTTTGAAAGGGCTTTTCTGTAAGATTACAGGTAAGTTACTTTCGAGATTACTTTTCTTACTCAGAGTAGTATACCTGGATACTACTCTGGGACATTTCTTGTAAACAGGTAAGTAAAATCGTTTTTGGTAAACAGTACAATTTTAAAGAATATCTTTAGGTTTTCAAACTCCACACTTAGAAACTTTTCCAAGAAAAACAGTCAATGTTATCCTATGGAAGAAAATAGTGTTATCGGTTTTAAGGTAAGTATTTGGTAATGAGAGTTGAGGTTCTGGGGGTAGACTCAGGGGGTCCCCCAGGGTCAAGGATGCACTCTAGTTACACCTTCAGCGGCACTAGGGCGGCCGGGTGCAGAGTGCTGAGGCCCAATGTTATCCAATGGGGGATAGGGGGCCTCCGGTTGGTGGATGCTGACGAGCAGGCCACTTGGTTGTGGGAGCAAAGCTCCTAGACTTTAGCTAAGGGCAAATGGGAAAACAAAGTAGCACCAAAGGTGCACCCTAAGCGGCACTAGGGCGGCCGGGTGCAGGGTGCTTTTTCGACATTGGGCACCCTGTTGTTTGCAATGGGGAACCTCCGGTTTGCAAAGGCACTGCAGGCTTGGGGACGAAGGTCTTCTGGGTGCGACCACCACTTCGAGAGGTAAGTTGGGAAGTTGGGGGTTGGTTAGGCACTGTCGGTTGGGGCGTCGGGTGCAGGGGTGCCTTTTAGAGTCGGATCTTCTTACCAGCTCCTGGTCACGGTTGGGGGGACCTTCCGGATTTAGGCTGCAGGCGTCGGCTGGAGGCTTGAGGCAGGTCAGGGGTCACCGGATCTCGGGTTAGGATCACCGGGGGACCTCTTTGTGGTGTTTGCCCACTCAAGCTCGGGCCGTGGACGGCGGGTGCAGAGTGGGGCGGATCCGCGGTGTCCGGACGGAACCAGAGGTTGCAGATGAACAAATCCTGTGTTCACAGGAGACACAGTCTTTGAGGTTGAAGGCAGGCAGGTGCTCTGGGGTTTCAAGGTTGCTGGCTGCAGGACACACCGGGATTTCGCAGGAGGAAGGTTCGAGGTGGAGACAGGCCGGTAGGGCTGGGCCAAGTCAGTGGGCGTCTTCCTCTTGTTAGCTTCTGCACGGCTGTTCGGTCCTTCTTCTTCTTGTAGTTTCTTCTTGTCTGAGGAAGCAAGGTTCAGGGGTGTCCCTAAATACTAGATTTAGGGGCGTTACAGGTAGGTAAAAAGGTTGGGACCAATGGGTCCCTTCCCTGGGGTGGCTACACCCCCTATTATGCCACCCTCCAGTGGGAGGGGGGCATAAGCCTTTCCCTGGTTGGATGAGTCCCCCATCTGCAAGATGGCTGGGACTGAGAGTTGTGCTTCACCTCGCCTCCCCCACCTGAGGGGTGGAGTTGGCAGAGGTGGGCACACCTCTCTTCCTCACTTGTTTTTCCCGCCGGTTCTCCCACCCAAAGTGGGGGTCAGAACCAGTGGGGACCAGTTGCTGAAAGCAGCAAGTGGCCTGGGGAAGCTCACAAAGGCAGCAAGCCTCTGAAGCTTCCCCTTCGTGAACCCTGCCCGTCCTGGGGGAGGAGGCTTGGCACCTGGTCCAAGGATGTACATTGTTTCAGGCCCCAGAGAGCAGCAGGCTCTCGACCAAGGGGTCCAGAAACATGTCTGGTGGTGGCAGCTGAAAGCAGCTACTCATCCTGGACACTAGTAGTAGGTTAGTTTTCAGGAGGCATCTCTAAGATGCCCTCTGTGTGCATTTTTCATTAAATCCCACACTGGCATCAGTGTGGGTTTAATATGCTGAGAAGTTTGATACCAAACTTCTCAGTTTTCAGTGCAGCCATTATGGTGCTGTGGAGTTCGTAATAACAAACTCTCAGCACCATATACTCTTAATGGCAGCACTGCACTTACAATGTCTAAGAATGGACTTAGACACTGTAGGAGTACAGGGCTCATGCACCTGTACCCTCACCACTGGTATAGTGCACCCAGCTAGAGGAGTGACTGATCGATGCCAATGCAGTGGGTTGTAGGCATGGCACACAGGGATGTGTGCCATGTCGACTCTTCACTTTGTTCTGCACCAAAACGAGCAGCCTGCAAAGGCAGTGTGTGAGTGTAATGGTACAGGTCCTCTAAGGGTGGCACAATAAGTGCTGCAGCCCTTAGAGGCCTTCTCTGGTCACAGTGCCCCGGGTACCTGTGGTACCATTTACCAGGGGCTGACCTGTGGCCAGAGATGCCAATTGGGTTTAGGCTTCAATGCAGTTTTAGGGAAAGAACATAGGCCCTGGGTACCTGATTAGCAGGAGCCCAGGGCACACTCAGTCAAAGCACATCAGCAATTCAGCAAAAAGTTGGGGCAACCATGCAGAAAGAGAGCACTTTCTCACACAATCCCCCCCCCCAAACGAAAGAGGATGAGACTAACCTTTCCCTAGAGAGTCTTCATTTTCTAAGTGGAAGAACCTGGAAAGTCCATCTGCATTGGCATGGGCAGTCCCAGCTCTTCGTTCCACTACAAAGTCCATTCCCTGTAGGGAGATGGAGCACCTCAACAGTTTAGGATTTTCACCTTTAATCTGCATTAGCCATCTGAGAGGTCTGTGATCAGTTTGAACTAGGAAGTGAGTACCAAACAAGAATGGTCTCAGCTTCTTCAGGGACCAAACCACAGCAAAGGCCTCCCTCTCAATGGCACTCCAACGCTGCTCCCTGTGGAGAAGCCTTCTGCTTATAAAAGCAACAGGTTGGTCTTGGCCTTCATTGGTCTGGGATAGGACCGCTCCTATCCCTAGCTCAGAGGCATCAGTCTGCACAATGAACTGCTTGGCATAGTCTGGAGCTTTGAGAATTGGTGCTGAGCACATAGCCTCTTTCAGGGTGTCAAAAGCCTTTTGACAACTACCTGTCCAGTTTTCCTTTTTGGGCATCATCTTGGAGGTGAGTTCTGTGAGGGGAGCCACAGTGGACCCATATCCCTTCACAAACCTCCTGTAGTACCCAGTCAAGCCAAGGAATGCCCTGACTTGGGTCTGGGTTGTTGTAGCTGCCCAGTCCAGGATGGCCTGGATCTTGGGCTGTAAGGGTTGTACTTGGCCTCCGCCAACAAGGTGGCCCAAGTACACCACAGTTCCCTGCCCTATCTAGCATTTGGATGCCTTGATAGTAAGGCCTGCAGTTTGCAGAGCATTTAAAACCTTCCCAAGGTGGATCAGGTGATCCTGCCAGGTGGAGCTAAAGACAGCAATATCATTTAGATATGCTGCACTAAAGGACTCCAATCCAGCAGGGACTTGGTTCACCAACCTCTGGAAGGTGGCAGGGGCATGCTTTAAACCAAAGGGCATAACAGTAAACTGACAATGCCCATCAGGTGTGGAGAATGCTGTCTTTTCTTTTGCTCCTAGGGCCATGCCAATTTGCCAGTACCCTGCAGTTAAGTCAAAGGTACTTCAAAATGTGGCTGCACCCAATTTGTCTATCAACTCATCTGCTCTTGGGATAGGGTGAGCATCTGTCTTGGTGACAGAGTTGAGCCCTCTATAGTCCACACAGAACCTCATTTCTCTCTTTCCACCCTGTGGATGAGGTTTGGGGACTAGAGCCACTGGGCTGGCCCAGGGGCTCTCAGAGGGTTCAATAACCCCTAACTCCAGCATCTTGCTGACTTCAGCTCTGATGCTTTCCTTGACTTGATCAGACTGTTGATAGATTTTGTTTTTGACAGGTGAACTGTCACCAGTGTTCACATCATGGGTACACCAGTTTGTCTGAACAGGGGTCAAGGAAAAGAGCTTAGCATACTGCTGCAAGACTTGCTTGCAATCAGTCTGCTGTTGGGCAGAGAGCGTGTCTGAAAAGACCACTCCATCCACTGACCCATCTTTTGGGCTGTATGAGAGGAGGCCAGGGAGAGGTTCACTCTCTGTCTCCTGATCCTCATCAGTCACCATCAGCATGGTGATGTCAGCCCTGTCATGAAAGAGCTTCAGGCGGTTCACATGCATAACCCTTTTGGGTGTCCTGCTTGTGCCCAGGTCAACCAAGTAGGTGACCTCACTCTTCTTTTCTAGGATAGGGTAAGGGCCACTCCATCTGTCCTGGAGCGCCCTTGGTGCCACTGGCTCCAAAACCCACACCTTTTGCCCAGGTTGAAATTCAACCAGTGCAGCTTTTTGGTCATACCAGTGCTTCTGAAGCTCCTGGCTGGCCTCAAGATTTTTGGATGCCTTTTCCATGTACTCAGCCATTCTGGACCCTAGGCCAAGAACATAGTCCACAATATCTTGTTTGGGTTCTTGGAAAGGCTTCTCCCAACCCTCTTTTACAAGACAGAGTGGTCCCCTCACAGGATGGCCAAACAGAAGTTCAAAGGGGGAAAACCCTACTCCCTTCTGTGGCACCTCTCTGTAAGCGAAAAATAAGCAAGGTAAGAGGACATCCCATCTCCTTTTGAGTTTTTCAGGGAGCCCCATAATCATGTCTTTCAATGTCTTGTTGAATGTCTCAACAAGGCCATTGGTTTGTGGGTGATAGGGTGTAGTAAACTTGTACTGCACGCCACACTCTTTCCACATGTGTTTTAGGTAAGCAGACATGAAGTTGGAACCTCTGTCTGAAACCACCTCCTTAGGAAACGCTACCTTGGTGAAGACACCAATGAGGGCCTTGGCTACTGCAGGAGCTGTAGTAGTCCTAAGGGGAATTGCCTCAGGATACCTAGTAGCATGATCCACTACCACTAGAATGGATTTGTTTTGTGATGCTGTGGGAGGTTCAAGTGGACCCACTATGTCCACACCTACCCTTTCAAAGGGAAGCCCAACCACTGGTAGTGGAATTAAAGGGGCCTTTGGGTGGTTACCTGTCTTGCCACTGGCTTGACAGGTTACACAGGAGCTGACTGTCAGGGTTCTCAGGAGGCTTCCTCCTCGCGAGCCCATTATTGCCTGCATCTTACCCTCGAAGCATTTTAGGCAGAGTCCTAAGTCTCGCAATGGTCCCAGCTGGAAGACGAGTTAGCAGCGCTGGAATTCTAAGATGGCCGCCAACTTGCTCATCGATCAGCATTCTAGTGTTTAATGGAATTCTACCGGTTTGTGAAGCGCGCGATAACGTTCTACTGCTCACTTCACCGGAGAATCTCCAGAGGCAAGAGCTTACCTGTTTCTTCTGTCGCGTTTAGACAGATTAAGGTAGTGGCGGCGGGCGATGTTTAGTTTTGCCGGTTCCAGCTTTCTTAGACCCCTTCCTGTTTCCCAGGTTAGTGGTTTCTGTGCATGCTCGCGCATAAATCCCTCAGTTGTGCTCGACGCATGCTCGGTTTTGGTATAGTGTTTCAGACACTGAGCAAGCGTTTTCAGACGGGATGAGTATGCGGACGTGAAGTTTCCTCATGTCGTGTTTTCTTCACCGTTCAGCTATTAGTGGAATTCCTGTTATTCTAAATGGCAACTTCTCTCTCTCTCTCTAAAATAATTTAGAAATTAAACTACAAGACTCAATAACTTAAGACAACAAAAAATTAAGAAACACATTAGAGATTGGAGGTTATACTAGTTATATACTAAAAATGTACTAGTGCTACCATAGGTAAAATTTCTAGAGAAAGCTTAGTTCTTACCTAATAGTCCCTGACTAGAATTACCGCGTCCTCTACAGAAATCTATTAGAAAGTCATTCTTGTTAACTTACCTGAGTTCTCTTGGGTGAAGAGAATCTTGCTGAAGGGCTTCCTGCTTCTTGCTCTTCCTGTAAGAGAAAAGAAGTCGCTTCAATAACATTAACTTCTCGTTACTGCAAGGCATCTCAAGACTATAGTAAATCAATGAGAATAGGCTACAGAAGAGAGGCAAAGGCCAATAGTAATTCTGGTAAGACTGAGTAAAATATATGTTAAATGTATTAAATCTAACAAGAACGTATTTGTGAGATTGTAATCTGTTACAGCTACCTAAAAAGAAGAAAGAAGAAGACGAAAAAGGAAAAAGCAGAATACGAGTGTTTTGGCAGTCTCTTCTTATCTCCATCCCCTTTCCCCCCTTGGTACTTACCTGTGAAGGAATCTAAAAACCTAGCAGGGGTGTTCCGAAGGGGGTATTGGGAATTAGGCGTCGTTCTGCTCCTGCGCAAGTTGGGAACTGAAAAGAGGTCACAGTCCTGACACTGACAAACTCCTTCACCTTCTGAGTCATCTGGGGCCAGTAAAAGTGGCTAACTGGCATTTCCCAGGTTTTGGTTTGGCCCAGATGCCCAGCTAGAGGGATGTCATGAGCTAAAGTTAGGAGGAACTCTCTGTACTTCTGAGGCACTACCACTCTCCTAGTGGCTCCAGGTTTGGGGTCTCTGGCCGCAGTGTACAGTAGTCCCTCTTCCCAATAAACTCTGTGGGTACCACTGACATTTCCCTTTTCTTTTGCAGCAGCTTGCTGCCTCAGGCTTTCAAGAGTTGGACAGACCTGCTGTCCAAGGCATAGCCCTTCCCTAGAGGGTCCCCCTGGGCCCAAGAGTTCAACCTTGTAAGGGTCAAGCTCCATGGGTTCAGTTCCCTCTGGGGTGTCCAAGTCCTCTCCCTGAGGATAGGGGTCCTGATCCTTTTGCTGTAGAGAAGCTGGTTCCCCAGTCTTCTTACCTTTTCTCATGGAAGGTTGGGCCATACTTTCAGGCTCCAACACTTCTTTTTCACCCTGTTTTCTGCTCTGTGCTCTTGTTTTTACACACACCAATTCAGGGATATCCAGCATTGCTGCATGGGTTTTTAGTTCAACCTCAGCCCATGCTGAGGTTTCCAGGTCATTGCCAAGCAGACATGCAGCTGGTAGCTTTGGAGAGACCACTACCTGTTTCAGGCCAGTAACCCCCCAACCCCCCAGTCTAATGTCACCATAGCCATTGCATGGTTAGTGGTAACACTGTCAGCATTGGTGACTGGGTAAGTTCTCCCAATCAAGTATTGCTCAGGGGAAACCAGTGTGTCTCTCACCAAAGTGACCCTGGCACCTGTATCCCTCAGAGCTTCTATCCTAGTTCCATTAATCCAAGGGTATTGTAAATACTTCTTTAAGTTGGGTGGCCACACAGCTACAGTTGCAAACTCAACTTCCCCTTCTGAAACTAGAACTGCTTCAGTGTGTAACCCGATTTGCTCTTGCACACTTTTGATCCCATCTGGAGACTTGCTACACCAGGAGTAGCTGTAGTAGGACTAGGGGCCTTCTTGTTTGGGCAAGCAGCATCTCCAGTTAAGTGTCCCAACTTCATACAGTTGTTACACCAGCCCTTTAAGGGATCAAAGTTCTTTCCCCTGTACCTATTATTGGACTGGGAAGAGTTTTGGGACCCACCCCCCTGTGCAGGTTTTTGGGGCCCTTTTGAAGACTCAGGCTTTTTATCTTGGGGATTCTCACCACCTTTCCCCTGGGGAGGTTTTGTAACCCCTTTCTTTTGGTCACCCCCAGTGGTTGTTTTTGTCACCCTTGTCTTCACCCAATAGTCTGCCTTCTTTCCCAATTCTTGGGGAGAAATTAGACCTAAGTCTACCAAATGCTGATGTAACTTTTCATTAGTGCAATTACTAAAAATATGTTCTTTCATAAACAGATTGTAAAGTCCATTGAAATCATGCACATTGTGTCCCGTTAACTAACCATCCAGTGCTTTAACTGAGTAGTCTACAAAGTCAATCCAGGATTAGTTTTGGGTTTTGTGAGCCCCCCTGAATCTAATTCTATATTCCTCAGTTGTGAGTCCAAATCCCTCAATCAGAGTTCTCTTCATGAGGTCATAAGACCCAGCATCTGCCCCAGAAAGGGTCAGGAGTCTGTCTCTGCAGTCACCAGATAACAGTTCCCAAAGGAGTGTCCCCCAGTGTGACTTCTTCACTTTTCTCATTTCACAAGCCCTCTCAAAGGATGTGAACCATTTTGTGATATCATCACTCTCTTCATATTTAGGGACAATCACTTTGGGGATTTTAGGTTCATAAGATTTCTCTCTATCCTTATTGAGTAAATGCTGCCACCATTGATGGGTGCTAGGCCAATCTCTGCTCTCTCTCTCTCTAGAGCTAGCAACCTGGTCTCTAGATCCAGTCTTTTGTTCAGCCTTGCTAAAAGGCTGTCCTCCTCATTGAGGCTGTCCTCAATGTCCTCAGTAGTGCCTGACCCACCTGTGTGGGATCTAGGTACTGAGAGGTTGATTCTTGGACTCAGGGCCACTGGGGCCCTTTTCTCTCTATGAAGTGAGGTAGGTTGATCTACCTGGTCATCCTCACCCTCTTCTTCCTCATCTGTCTGGTCTACACCAGTTTCAGATGGGTGGTCCTTAGCATACCCAGCCATCAGCTCCTGGAGCTTTTGTTTGGTGGGATGGGACCCCATGGCTATGTTTTTGATTTTGCATAGGGACCTTACCTCCTTGAAAGACAAGTGAAGGTAAGGGGTGAGGTCAAGCACCTCACCCATGTCCTCTATGACATTGTGGTTATTTTCACTAACAGCTGGGCTCTTGTTTTGAGACATTGTTAAAAAAAACTTATAACCCCTCTAACCCTAGCTACAGTGACTTTGTTTCTAAAATTCTACAGGGACCAAGGCCCTAGCAAGACTTTTAGTAATTTTGCAAAAATGCCAATTTGAAAAAATCAGAATTCTATAGACAATTTAAGAGTTCTGTCGTGTGATCAGGTGGTAACCAAGTAGTCCAACAAATGCAAAGTTGTATATCCCACCACTGATCCACCAATGTAGGAAGCTGGCTCTGTATATACTATACCAAAGTGAGGTATAGTGTGCACAGAGTCCAGTGGAACCCCAAAGGTAGGCACAGGTAAAGTTAGATGGCACCTCACTCTCTATTTGTGGTAGCGTGGTCGAGCAGTAAGGCAGTATCAGAGGACAGTGTTAAGTATTTGTTGTACACACTCAGTCAGCAAATGAATTCACACACTCAAAGACTGAACTTCAGACCAATTGTTTTTGAATAAAAATATTCTTTTAGTTATTTTATTTCCTAGAACCAAGCAAGCCTGGCACAGGTAAGTGATAAGTACTTTGCAGTAAATATACAGATTGTAACACAGTTTGGATTGCAATTGTAAATGTACTTTGATTTGATTACAATAGTGTTACTGATAATGCAATGCTTTTCAGAATACAGTATATATACTTTGAATGGGCTTTTCTGTAAGATTACAGGTAAGTTACTTTCGAGATTACTTTTCTTACTCAGAGTAGTATACCTGGATACTACTCTGGGTCATTTCTTGTAAACAGGTAAGTAAAATCGTTTTTGTTAAACAGTACAATTTTAAAGAATATCTTTAGGTTTTCAAACTCTACACTTAGAAACTTTTCCAAGAAAAACAGTCAATGTTATCCTATGGAATAAAATAGTGTTATCGGTTTTAAGGTAAGTATTTGGTAATGAGAGTTGAGGTTCTGGGGGTAGACTCAGGGATCCCCCAGGGTCAAGGATTCACTCTAGTTACACCCTCAGCGGCACTAGGGCGGCCGTGTGCAGAGTGCTGAGGCCCAATGTTATCCAATGGGGGATAGGGGGCCTCCGGTTGGTGGCTGCTGACGAGCAGGCCACTTGGTTGTAGGAGCAAAGCTCCTAGTCTTTAGCTCAGGGCAAATGGGGAAACAAAGTAGCACCAAAGGTGCACCCTCAGTGGCACTAGGGCGGCCGGGTGCAGGGTGCTGTTTTGACGTCGGGCGCCCTGTTGTTTGCAATGGGAAATCTCCAGTTTGTAAAGGCACTGCAGGCTTGGGGACGAAGGTCTTCTGGGTGCCACCACCACCACTAGAGGTAAGTTGTGAAGTTGGGGGTTGGTTAGGCACCGCTGGTTGGGCCACCCAAGGCCTTGGGGCATTGGGTGCAGGGGTGCCCTTAAGGGTCGGATCTTCTTACCAGCTCCTGGTCGCGGCTGGTGGGACCTTCCGGATTTAGGCTGCAGGCATCGGCTGGAGGCTTGAGGCAGGTCAGGGGTCACCGGATCTCGGGTTAGGATCGCCGAGGGGACCTCCTCGTGGTGTTTGCCTACTTGAGCTCGGGCCGTGTACGGCGGGTGCAGAGTGGGGCGGATCCGCAGTGTCTGGCCGGAACCAGAGGTTGCAGATGAACAAATCCGGTGTTCGCGGGAGACACAGTCTTTGAGGTTGAAGGCAGGCAGGTCCTCTGGGGTTTTCGAGGTTGCTGGCTGCAGGACGAGGTGGAGACAGGCCAGTAGGGCTGGGGCCAAGTCAGTGAGCGTCTTCCTCTTGTTAGCTTCTGCACGGCTGTTCGGTCCTTCTTCTTCTTCTTGTAGTTCCTTCTTGTCTGAGGAAGCAAGGTTCAGGGGTGCCCCTAAATACTAGTTTAGGGGCGTTACAGGTAGGTAAAAAGGTTGGGATAAATGGGTCCCTTCCCTGGGGTGGGTACACCCCTTACTATGCCTCCCTCCAGTGGGAGGGGGGTATAAGCCAGGATGTGCATTGTTTCAGGCCCCAGAGAGCAGCAGGCTCTCGACCGAGGGGTCCAGAAACATGTCTGGTGGTGGCAGCTGAAAGCAACCACCCAGCCTTGACACTAGTGGTAGATTAGTTTTCAGGGGGCATCTCTAAGATGGGCTCTGTGTGCATTTTTCATTAAATCCCACACTGGCATCAGTGTGGGTTTAATGTGCTGAGAGGTTTGATACTAAGCTTCTCAGTTTTCAGTGCAGCCATTATGGTGCTTTGGAGTTCGTAATGACAAACTCCCAGCACCATATACTCTTAATGGCAGCACTGCACTTACAATGTCTAAGAACGGACTTAGACACTGTAGGAGTACAGGGCTCATGCACCTGTACCCTCACCACTGGTATAGTGCACCCAGCTAGAGGGGTGACTGATCTATGCCAGGGCAGTGTGCTGTAGGCATGGCACACAGGGATGTGTGCCATGTCGACTCTTCACTTTGTTCTGCACCGAAACACGCAGCCTGCAAAGGCAGTGTGTGAGTGTAATGGTACAGGACCTCTAAGGGTGGCACAATAAGTGCTATAGCCCTCAGAGGCCTTCTCTGGTCACAGAGCCCTGGGTGCCTGTGGTACCATTTACCAGGGGCTGACCTGTGGCCAGAGATGCCAATTGGGTTTAGGATTCAATGCAGTTTTAGAGAAAGAACATAGGCCCTGGGTACCTGATTAGCAGGATCCCAGGGCACACTAAGTCAAAGCACATCAGCAATTCAGCAAAAAGTGGGGGCAACCATGCAGAAAGAGGGCACTTGCTCACAGATGTCACACACATGCAAGTGCTATAAGCAATTCAGGAATCAGAATATATGATAATAGATTTCTTCTATGGCTTATGTGCAATTGTTTACTCATATCTCTATATTAAGAATGTCATAATATTTGGGAGTGCATTTTGAAGTAATGCACAACAAGTAAGTAGCCTTGAAATCAGCTAAACTTTAAACATGTTCTCAATTTTCTTGTGGCAATGCAGTCCCATTCATATTCTACAATTATATTTTCTAAAAGTAGCTATAATGTTGCATAAAATTATACATTTGCAATATATATATATATGGTCTAGTTGAAGGCATTCGCCGAAACGCGTTGACCGTTCTTTGCACGTTTGCACAAATGGTGTGGTTAAGAAAAACAAATATATATATCTTTAAGAACCTGGTTGTGGATTTCCTCTGTGCCGTGGAGACTCTGGTTCGCGTACCTGGGACCGTGTTGGGTTTTTGTTGTCGATATATATATATATTTATATATATATCCCAAAAAACAGCACTCCTTCTGGAACCAGCGGACCCGTAGGGAAGTGGTGCGAACTCTGGCGGAGCACACCGGTACACAATGAATAAAGTTTTTGTAACCGTACAAATACACTTTCAGGGCCATAAACTGATTGAAGCATTCCTTGCCTGGCCCTGAGAGTGCGTTCGTACGGTTATGAAAAACTTTATATATATATACATATATATATAAATCGTCTGTGGTCATAAGTACTGAACCAACAAATCAGCTATATACACATATTTGATAAATGAATGAAGTGTTGAATAGGCGATATCTCATGTAAGAAGATTCAATACATGGGAATTGAGAAATGGGCAGCCAGGCTGTATTATACAGATATTATGATGTCCAAATTAAGACCTCCAGCCAAAAACTGTATTTTATCATCAATTTGAATTTTAACAATTTATGTATTTTTACGTAAAAGTGATTATATTATTTATTCTCGTTGTATTACCATGGGTTTTATCTATTTATTGCTGATTTGCACGAAGACAGACGCATACGGAATGTACTTTTTTCTCTGTCTACACAACAGTTGCAATCACGTGTGCAGGCACTTAGCACTTTAAAAATAGTAATGTGACTCCGAAAGCGCGTCATGTGATCAAGGCCATTGCAGGCCGAAACGCGTCATGGCAGTCGTGGTGGTTTGAAGGCAATGAAATAAAAATACTCACTGAGCACTGAATCTGGGTTCGCATTCCATTCTTTCCCGCAGAAGGGAAGTACAAGGACACAGTCGAAAAGGCAATATTTGTACTGAGAAGGCTTCCTCGGTAACGGTGAACCCCCATCCCTGTTCTGGGCCGAGTAGCAGGAAGCTGTGTCCGGCATCCGCCGGAAATCTTCACAGAACTTGCATAGAGGAAGCTACAGAACCCCTCGGAATATCCAAGAAGGACTTCCACCTTTGGTGCAATGACGGGAAACGGGTCGGAGGACACGGGGAACGTCTATTACACAGGAGGTAGGATCATTGGGAAATTTCCGGAGGGGAGGTGTGCATATACAAGAGCATCGGCATTATACCAAACGCTCGGTACATTGGACTGCCGAAACTAAGATTTCCACCATGACTGCTGACGCGCTGCGGAGTAGGGAGGCAGCAGCAGATTTAATGTTTGATGATTCCATAAGTACATCACAACAAGCGATGGCCCTGGCAGGTCCATCAACTGGGGAGAACACAAACACGAGGGATATGTTCAAGAAATTGGAAAAGTTAATGAAAATGGAACAATTCAAATGGTGGGAGCATAGATCCCTGCAGAGATATTTGCAAGTCGGACGGATTCCTAGGGGCTTGCGGATCATGATTGTCCTGAGTTATGAGAACCCGGACCCCCAAATGTTGCCTGAGTGGGCAGAATGTAATCTCGAGTCATCAAAAAAACTGGTCAAGATTTTAGTCAAATATGCCGAAAGTGATAGATCCGAACTACAAAAGCAATTCGACGATTTGAATGAGGAAATTGCCAAGCTGGAAATCACGGATGCCATTACTAAGTATCGTGATGAGATGTTGGCTAGGCTCCAGAAGGAGGAAGAAATTATCAAAAAACGAAAAACCTACAAGTGCCAATGTGATAAGCAAGATTATGAGAACGGGCAAGTGTTCACATTCGCGAAGAAATATGACTCCCTGAAGGCGGGAGGAAAAGCAACCCCCGCGGTGATCAACAAAGTGGTAGCAGATCTGTAGTTATGTCAGCAACCTCTGCCTCAGATATGAGCTCGGCAGTGGAAAGCGAATCAGAAACCGAACAAACAAGAGCAACAACTCAGTTGGGGTTTCAGAAGCTTTCCCTGGCAGAAGAGGTAAACTGTCTGAGACAAGACAGAAGACAAACACTGCGCCCACGCAATCTAACGTCACAACAAAGCAAAGACGCAATCAAAAGTGGAGGGAGAGGCGTAAATGTTTCCGGAGGCGACAACACCAACAAGTCGCAGACCAACAAAAGATGGAAACGCAAATAAAGAGCTTAGATTGCAACACAAACACGATAGTGAACCTTTCTCCTGTGGACCTTAATCAAGCTGAAATTCAACTCCTGTCACTGGGACTATTGTACTGCCCCGAAAGTAACTTCCATTACGCACAGACGAGGATCGATGTCTACAAATTTATTCGAAAATTAAAACTTAATAAATATCATCTAGTAAATCAAATAGACAAAACAAACACCAACTGCGCGGATCTAAATGTAACCAGCTCGGGGAATCCTAATGAACTGACGGCAGCAGATGCTGAATTATTCATGGATCTACAGCACTTGAAACATGAAGGAACTGAGGTGGGAAGTCCAACAAGATTCACCTTTGGTACGACACGGACAAACTTTAAGCCAAAATCGACATTTCAACCACTTACACTTAGAGACTCACTTGACATCTTTAATGAACTGGTGACCACTGAAATAAAAAAACTGAAGTACCAAACAACGAGGGTACGTCAAAAATTCAACTACCAACAATTTGAATACAAGCGGTTGATCAAAAAACTACAAAAAAATTATCAAATCATCATCAGGAAATCCGATAAGGGAGGGAACATTGTTATATGGCCACGACAAGACTACATGCAGGAGGCAAGTCAACAATTAAATGACTGCAATTGCTACAAAAGAAGCAGTGTCCAAATAGCTCGAGCTTCGTGGAACGAATATTGCTCCAAATTGAATGCTTGGCGCAGTGCAGGCCTATTGAGCATGGATGAGCTTAAATTTCTTAAGAATGAACATCCTATTATGCCAACCATATATTTTATCCCGAAAGTCCATAAGAATGCGACGAAACCATCTGGCAGGCCGATGATTTCGGCAAGGGGAAGTCTATTGGAAAACACGTCAAAATACATAGACTTTTTCCTGCAAGAATTCGTCAGTAGACTAACGTCTTTTATTCAGGACACCGGAGATTTCCTAAGACATTTGAGCAAATATAAGTGGGAACCAGATTATTTGTTAATATCTCTAGACGTAACATCCCTTTATACGAGTATTCATCATAAGGACGGTATAAAGGCAGTTGAGCACTACTCAGGATCCAGGCCATTGTATCTCCTTCACCATAATAGAATGCTGGTTACTATGATAATGTACTGTCTTGAACACAACTACTTTTTATTTCAGAACCAAACTTTCCAACAAATAAGAGGGGTGGCAATGGGGGCATGTTTCTCTCCTAGCTACTCTTGCCTCCATATGGGATGGTGGGAGGAGATGGTTCTAAACAAAGAGCATAAAGAAGTAGTGGATAATCATGTCAAAGCCTGGCTACGGTACATAGATGATTTATTTGTGATCTGGCATGGAACAGAGGCAACGGCTCGTAATTTTGTTAATGAAATCAATAACAACAATTTAAATCTACATTTTACAGCCACTATTAGCAGCCAGGCAGTATGTTTTCTGGATGTAGAAGTCTTCATTAAGAATCAGAAAATTGAGACCAGACTTCATCGCAAGCCCACAGCAGGCAATAGCGTACTACACGCCATGAGTCATCACCCTCAGCACCTTATACACAGTATCCCCTACGGGGAAATGCTGAGGATTAGGCGTATCTGCAGCACTGATGTAGACTTGGCGGTTGCTCAGGAACAAAGCAAAGCCAGATTTATTGTCAGGGCCTACAAAGAGAGTACTGTCAATTTTGCCATAAAGAAAGCCAATCAACTAGACAGAACAGCGTTGCTATCAAAAACAGCTGTTAAATCAGCTAAGAGTGAAGATAAATTAGATCCGCAAACTAGATTGATACTTACGTACAGTAAACAACAAAACACATTACGTAAAATCATCAATAAGAATTGGCCAGTGGTACGAAGTGATCCTATAATTGGCAAGAAATTACCCAAAAATCCCAGCATCACTTTTAGAAAATCAAAGTCAATGAAGGATGCTTTGGTTAGCAGTAGCCCTGAGGTAAAACCTATTACGAATTGGCTGACTGCTCGCAAGGGATTTGTGAAGTGCAATAATTGTCGGGCCTGTAGATATGGGATCAGTAAAACAACTTACTATACCCCATTCAGGGAGGATCCCATAAAAATTACCAAGTTTCTTACTTGCCGCACAGATTTTGAGGTCTATGTATTGGAATGCTCCTGTGGGGGGTTGCAGTACGTGGGCAGTACCAAGCTTCAGGCCCACAAGAGGATACTGCAACACATGAGAGCAATTACCAATTCGGACCCAACATATCCAGTTGCACGCCACTTTAGGGAGGTCCATAATAACAATTTGGAACACCTAAAATACTTCTTGATCGATACCATCCCAGTATCAAGAAGAGGTGGCAACCGTGAGGCAAAACTCTGACAATTATAAACAAAATACATTATTGAACTAGATACCAAGACACCTAATGGACATAATTCCAGTGAGGACTTTTACACACGTCTGTAAATAGGTTTTATTATCAGCAGGCATGTAGAGACCTGAAGATGAAAGAATTGGTCAGATCTTTAATATCCCTGTAAATATCTGCAAGACACTGCTTGAAGCATTATGCTGTAATTCAATGATTATTTTAATCAACAAGGTTGTTTACATGCACACTCGGCACTTTATGAACAATTAGTTCAAAGGGTAGCACTTTAGCACTTTATACACTTAGCGCTTTTTGGACAGAGACTGGATAGTGTGAACGTTAGCGCACAGGGGCCAAATCGTCTGTGGTCATAAGTACTGAACCAACAAATCAGCTATATACACATATTTGATAAATGAATGAAGTGTTGAATAGGCGATATCTCATGTAAGAAGATTCAATACATGGGAATTGAGAAATGGGCAGCCAGGCTGTATTATACAGATATTATGATGTCCAAATTAAGACCCCCAGCCCAAAACGGTATTTTATCATCAACTTGAATTTTAACATTTTATGTATTTTTACGTAAAAGTGATTATATTATTTATTCTCGTTGTATTACCATGGGTTTTATCTATTTATTGCTGATTTGCACGAAGGCAGACGCATACGGAATGAACTTTTTTCTCTGTCTACACAACAGTTGCAATCACGTGTGCAGGCACTTAGCACTTAAAAATAGTAATGTGACTCCGAAAGCGCGTCATGTGATCAAGGCCGTTGCAGGCCGAAACGTGCCATGGCAGTCGTGGTGGTTTGAAGGCAATGAAATAAAAATACTCACTGAGCACTGAATCTGGGTTTGCATTCCGTTCTTTCCCGCGGAAGGGAAGTACAAGGACACGGTCGAAAAGGCGATATATATATATATGTCTCCAAACTCCCAGGTGAGTAACTTCCAAATGCATGCTGGTACTTGCAGTCTGTGTCAACCCAATTTTTTCCTCTGGTGGATTCTGTGTGTTTCCAGTTATTTATTTTCATTTTCAATGCCCTCCAGTGGGCCTCATAGTGCAAGCTGTTTTTTCAATTATAAATCTCCTGTGCCGATTGGGGGCTCAGCAGGATTCCAAGCCCCAACGGCCCCAGAAACATTTTCATGGTGGTGCAGTCCTCCACGGCAGGAACCGCCGTGAATAATGTCTCAAAACTTCGCCCTGCTGCAAGGACGCACTCAACAGGTAGATGATTTACTGAATCCTTTATTTAAAAATCGGCATTAGATTTCCAATTGATTATTTCTCCTCACGCATTTCAGAGCACCCAGGCTTCTTACTCATAGGCAATGCTTGAAAACCACAGTACTGTTGACACACTTTTATTTCATCTGCAAATCATCACTTGATTGCCCTCCGGTGGGCCTCGCAGGTGAGTAAATTCCAAATGCATGATGGTACTTGCAGTCTGTGTCAACCCGATTTTTTCCTCTGGTGGATTCTGTGTGTTTCCAGTTATTTATTTTCATTTTCAATGCCCTCCAGTGGGCCTCATAGTGCAAGCTGCTTTTCAATTATAAATCTCCTGTGCCGATTGAGGGCTCAGCAGGATTCCAAGCCCCTAAGGCCCCTTTTGGACTTGTCCCTTTTTGCAGGGTCATCCAGAACGTTTTGGTTGCTCCTGGTATTTTTTCTGACCTGGTGTTGGTGGTTTTAGGACTCTGGGCACTTTATCACTGCTGTTCAGTGTTAAAGTGCATGTGCTCTCTATGGTAAACTTGGTAAGATTGGTCTACACCTGTTTCGCGTATTTAATTTACCAATCAGTCCCTTGTAAAGTGGTATCTCATATACCCAGAGCCAGTAAATTAAATGCTACTGGTGGGCTTGCAGCGCTGCTTGCGCCACTCACTAAGTAGCCTTTCAAACCTGTCTCAGGCCTCTGCCATTGCAGGGCCTGCGCGTGTAGTTTACTGCCTCTGTGACGTGGCACATAAAGTGGTTGCCACATCTGTGACTACCCTTTTACTACATATCAGTCACCCCTAAGGTAGGCCCTAGTTAGCCCTATGGGCAGGGTGCAGTGTAGGACATGTGCCTTAACTGTGTGGCATGTCCTGGTAGTGACAAATAGCCTATTTGGTTTCTCACTACTGTGAGACTGCCCTCTCATAGGAATGCATTGGGGATTCCCTGATATGTGTTTCAGTGGTAATTCCTGATATGAGAGGGATGGCGTGATCAAGTTTGGTATGTTTGGAATAGTGGTAATAATGCTGCTTAATGGTGTTCGCAGATTTATTATCACTATTTTAGAAATGCCACTTTTAGAAGTGGGCATTTCTTTGTGCTATGTGTCTTTGTGCATGCCTGTTGTGTATTGCATATCTGGCTCTGGATGACAGGGGCTGGGGAGGTGCAGTGGCTCCAGAGGGCCTGGGTGAGTCAGTGCTAGGCTGAATAGGCCTGAACTGCATTTGGAGTAGTGTGAGGAGTAGCACCTGGACCTGAATAGGACTGTGCCTGCCTTCCACAATGCCCCCTCTGCCCCCCTGTGGTGTGTCTGGGGCCAGAGCCTACACTAACAATGGGGACTGTTGTGCACTTGATAAGTGCCCCCCAGAACTGGTTTGGACTAGGTCCAAGGCCCTGTGCCAGGACAGAACAAAGGCTGTATGTGTTATAAATATTGGGGCTGTGACTCCATGAAAAGGGTGCTTACTTGAAGACAGGACGAAGAGGACTGCTGGGTGCCAGGAGGAACCGCCAAGAAGGACTTCCCCTCTGCTAGAGGGCCCTGTGAGCTGGCCTGCCTGGGCCCAGCTCTGCCCCTTGTGACCTTGGACTCAGCACATGGTGAGCGCTGGACTTTTACCCTGCCTTCAGAAGACTGAGGACCCTTACTCTGGAAAGCACGCCCGGCACGAGAAGAGCGCTGTCGGGTCTCTGTGTGGTGCCTCCACGGTGGAGACAGGCTGAGCGCAGTATTTCTCCACCCCCGTGAGAAAGTGTCTGTCAGCATGGCGTGGGGAGTGCTCCTATTCTTTATGTGCTGTGAAATACGGGGCTCACTCACCAGAAGCGCTTGGTGGCCATTTTTCAACTTTAACTCCCGAGCCCGATAAGCGGGCTCAATCTCCCCCATATGGCGGATGCAGAGTGTGTTCGTGCTGTAAGAGGAGACCGTGTGGCAGGAAGCTACTACAGCTGCCAGAAGCCAGGCAGAGGCTAAGCCTGGTTGTGGGCGGGCCACGACCTACAACTCAAGAGGGGCAGACGGCGTCCGACCGCATCACCCGGCTGTTGGGAGGAGTGATGCGGGCTGCCATGGAAGGACCTCCAACAGCACTGCAGCCCTTGCCAGCAGCACCCTCGATGAAAAGGAAAACCCCAGGCAGGAAAGAGCGAAGCTGACGGAGATTTCGCTCCGTGTTCTGCACCTAAAGGAGTCCTCGTCTGGCACTGCAGCACTGATGGAGTTGGTGCAGCTCAAGGCTGGTGGGTGAGTGTGGAGCCCCTCACCTCCATCGCCCTTGTTGCGCAGTGGCCTTGGGCAGTTGGGTTTTCCTGCGGAGGGGGGACCGAGGTAGTCCCTCCCCTCCCCTACCTTAAGGGAGCATTTCCGAATTTGCAGACCGGGCGGGAAGGAAACCTCCACGAAGGTCCCGGTCCGGCGGAGCCGGTCGGAGCACCAAACGGATCGTTGGGCATTTCTTGGCTCACAGAGCGGGGTGGAACCTCAACGGAGGCCCACGAGCCTGGGTGGGGGAAGGAACCATTGCCATGGAATTGGTCTGCAACGGAACCTATGATGGCTGTGGTTTTAACAAAACAACAATGAGGAAAATGGCATAAGAATATGCCTACTAGAGGATTGTAAAGAAACTCTCTGGGGACCACCAGTTCCAGCATGCATTTGATTTACAAACCCATCAGGGTGTCCACTAAAGGGCAACAACTATATAAACATGCTATTTAACTAAGGGTCCCCACCAGAGATAATGGACCACCAAGGCCTCACCTGTGAACAAGGTCATTAAGAACGAAACACATCAGAATTGACGATGCTGTTGAATAATAAAAGGAATATACCGCCAGTTCCGGAGTGCGTCTCAATCTATCCTGTGGAGAGAGATTGTTTGCATATCTAACGGTGTGGTTCTGCCGCAGAGGACACATTACCAGCGAGGGTGTCTTACTTGGCCACCCAGGACCATCAAGTAACTATGTAAGAAACTGTTTTTTTGGCAATGGTTGTCGCCACGGATTGCCATGGAATGGGCTGTGCGGCCTCGAAAATAGGATTGAAATGGAAAGAATTATGGCTGTTGTTTTTACAAAATAACAATGAGGAAAATGGTTAAACAAAATTCCCACTGGAGGACTGTAAGGAAACTGTCTGGGGGCCACCAGATCCAGCATGCATTTGATTCACAAACCCATCCGGGTGCCTACTATAGGGCAAAAAGGTGGCATGATAGAGGCACGCATGGCTAAACCATGTGTGCCTCTACAACGCAGCTCGAACAACAAAAGCGTCTGAACAACGCATTCCTTTACCAAGCATGCCTTTATCACACAATTTCATGGTATTGGTAATGGCATGATTGGTAAAGGGATGTGTGGTAAAGAACACACCCCAGCCCCTCCATCTTAAAACGCTGGCCCTCTGTCTTATAAACAAACCGACCCCCGAGCCCTAAAAATGACCACCCACCCCTAAAGCCTAAAGCTACCCCGACCCCCCTGCCCTGAGCACTAAAACCGGTCCCCTGCTCTATAAACAACCCTGACGCCCTCCTGAGCCCTAAACACTATCCCCACTCTCAAAACCCGGCCCCAGTCCCTCTTACCTGCCCGTATCAAAGCATTTATACAGTGCCTGAACTACGAGGCAGTGCTTTGCTCATGTACCAGCCCCTGAAGAAATCTTCTCTTAGCTGTTTCCGTTCCCATTGACCTGGAAGATTCCGCCTGCAACTTCCAGCTCTCCAGACATCCTGAGACACCCCGAGAAACAGCAAGAGCCTTGTCCTCATTGTCTTCCTCGAGTCCGGCAACAGGTATCACCCGGGCTCTCAGGCTCCCCACAGCCAATCACAATACTGCAATGCAGCGTTGTGATTGGTCTGAGTGCCGTGGTTCGGCGCTCAGATAGGGGCTGGGGGTCTGGGCATGTTCTCCACCCAGGCTGTAATGCAGCCTGGGTGGATACCATGCAAAGTGTGCATGAGAAGGCCGGCCAAAGCATCATGCGCACTTACAGAGCGCACTTACCACTCCTCCCCCTGCAGTGCTCTGGCATCACGGAGCCTTGCTCCGCCCCAACTGAGCCACTGCAGTAGGAAAAATGATAATAATGCTACATTATTATCATTTTATTTTTCCTCTTTCAACTGCTCGGAGAATAGTGGGTAGACACCCCTCCGCCTTAAGTGGAGGAGCCGCCGCTGATGTCACGGCCGTCAGAGACAATGTTATCCAGCATGGCAGCTTTTGTTGCGATCCTTGATGCTGGATACCTGTAAACACAAGAATATGGTTAAGTACCGTATGAAAGGTTAGTGAACTAAAAGAAACTAACAAAAAAACAAAGTCAAAAATCTACCACAGCATTGTTTTAAAGCATCAAGAACTTGTGCATTACCAACATTGTTTTTGGCTCATTTCGACTTTCTGAGCGCATTCTAGCATAAGATGGACAGCGCCTTATGAACAACGCATTATGCTGTATGGACAAATTATGTGCGCTTATGGACACATTGAGTGCGGATTGTTGTGCATGGTTTTCTCTTCAAAAGACATTGAATGTGGCACATGAAAAGTGAGTATCAAAGATATTGCATTATAGTACCGCCAATGTGCCAGTAACCAACTGTTACTCCTGTATTTGATAATATATTGCATAAGATGATACCACAGATATTTCTTGGAAGTGCAGTAACTCCAGAAGACAGACTTTGAGATGTTTGATGACTTCTATGAAGCAAAAATTAATTATCATGTGAAATGCAATAGAAAATGATGTCAAACACCATGGGAATTGAGGAGCCCAAAGGAGGTCGTTCTCCCTCTGACTAGTTTCTTTTGGTGAGATGGACAGATCACGTAGAACACTACCAAGGTGAGCTATAAAATGGAATGGAGAAACAGAACAGTTTTACTTGGCCCGAATAGATTGGCTCAATTGTCTGGTTTGTTTAATGTGGCTGGATGTGTGTATGATGTGAATTGTGGGGGTGCTCAGAATATTGTTAGGGAAATATGTTGCTCTTTGAGGATCCTTTTAAGTTTGAGCTGTTGTTTGTGATTTTCAAACAATTTGTTAAAGAATCATGATTGATCCATTTTTGGGGTAATTGTGAACTGAGGGCCCGATTTACAAAGGTAAAGTTAGACCAAAAGTCTAACTTTACTACTTTTTGGTATTCACAAAGGTAAGTTACTACTACTAACTTTACTAAAGTTACTAGTAGTAAAGTTACTAGTAGGAAAGTTCGTAAACTTACTACTAGCAAAACTACCACTAGTAAAGTTACTAGTAGTAACTTACCTTTGTGAATACCAAAAAGTAGTAAACTTAGACTTAAGTCTAAGTGTACTACTGAAGTCTAAGTTTACTACTTTTTGGTATACACAAAGGTAAGTTACTACTAGTAACTTTACTACTAGTATACTTACAACTAGTAAAATTACTACTAGTATATTTACTGGTAGGAAAGTTACTAGTACTGATCCAGCGTTTTATTAGCAAACAGCATTCATACACCATATACTCACTTGGGCCCATACATTCATACTACACTAATACTTACGCTGGGTGTCAGATATACTCTTTTATCAAAATCCCTGCTACCAATTACCTTCTGATTGAAGAGTAATAACTTACCAATGGATCCTTTGCTAATTGGGAAGTTTAAAATGAGTGACATTCACTATAATACATAACCCTGAAATAACCACAGAGTCAAGAAGTTTTAAAAATGTTTATCTAAAGTTTTTAGCAGAGTAAATACAGAAAAAGACACGGTATTTGATCAGAATACTCGTGGAAAGCATAGAATGATTATTTCTAATAAATGACGGTGTTTAAGGAAAAGAGGAGATAGGAACAGCAGCGCAACTAAAGGTTGCATATATTTACCTAAATGCGAGAACCAAACCCTTAGCCAAGGAGTTTGAAAGGATTAGACCCTGGAAGGATGAAGAGCAAGGACCTTCTTCGGGATCAGGACCGGACTGGTGACCTCTCTAAAACGACGCCTGAGCCGTTCCCTCTCTGGTACTTGACTTCTCCTCGATTCTTCCCTCTAATGGACTCCGCCGCCCCTCCTCAGGACCTCTTCTGAATAGGGATTCAGTCAGCAATCGATCAGCTGGGCAGCCTGGAGCTCTTCTGTATGTTCTAAAAAGTCTGAGCTAACTAACTACTAATGCTATATTCTATTATACCCTTCTACGCCCATGTACCTCCCCTTAATGTTGCTAAAATATGGGACCACTACTTCTGATTGGGCAGGGACAGGAAGTGGATTCTCCCACCATGACAAATTTGGCTTAATTTGTGAAGCCTATTGTATTAACGTTCCCTCCCCTTCAATTTAATACATTCACTTTATTTCCCACCCGTCTCACAACAAATTATATACAATTTCTACAGCAATTGTATCTTTTGTTACAAATTTGTACATTTAGAACATCCTCTTCGGCCGATAGGTCATGGCCTTGTGAGACGTCCAAGTTGGCTTCATTTTGGCAGTCTTTCAGGGGACATGCGCAGAACCTTCTGCTTCTCTAGTTTCAAGTCACCAACCCAGGCCCAAGATTACGAATTACTAAAAGTGCAAGAAGGAAATATTAATATCAAAAATAAAACGTTTCACTGTATACCACTTATCTTATTTCTAATCCCTTTCAATTATATAAAACCTATCCCGCATTAATTGTTTTAAGAAATGACAATTTAGTAATGACACAGGAGCAAGCTTAAGCATGTGAGAACATTTAGCGGCCATTTTATTGCACACTGCGCAGAAGCAGAAATTCCCACCAAGCAAAGAAAGACGTCACACCATGTGATCAGGTTGTGACATGCGCAGTTAAATTCCCGCGCTTAAGCGGCCATTTTAGACTAGGAACAAGCGTTATTTGTTAGAAAAACAACATAGGCAAGCTTCCTAACTATTCATGTAGTGTGTGCAAATATTAATACAGACAATACAAGTTTTAATATTAATACAATGAGGAAGATTGCATACGAGCAAGTTTCATTTGCGAAACCTTGCTCCATCAATCCCCTCTCTGATGGCGTTTCTGAGCCATCAAAAAGTACCCTCAATCAGATGCCAACTTCTAGCAAATCACTTCGTTCTCATTTTCATTTTTAGCTTTTCTATTTTTACAATCTCCCTTCATCTTTTTGTATAATTCACTTTTCCATTCTTCCAGTTCAATTTCGTCTCTCTTTCTCTTCTTTCCTTTTTCAGTCACTTTACAAGTTCCACTCTTTCTACAACATTTACACCAAAATATTATTGTCAGAACTATTATTGCTATCCCTGCTAAGGGAACTAATATTTGACCTATAAGTCCTTTACCTATATTAGAAAACCAGGTTCCGATTGACGATATACTATTTGTCAATCTTTCCCATACATTATCAACTTCCAGTGGTTTAAGTTCCTGCTCAAGTTTAGTTATATTCTGAATATATGTCCCAATTTCTGCACTCTTATCAGGAATATACGTACAACAGTGTTTAGTTTTCAATACTTTACAGACTCCGCCCTCTTTTGCCAATATTATGTCAAGAGCAAGTCGATTTTGCATTACCATGGATCTAATCGCAACCATTTCCGTATTAATCATTAGAAACCCTCCAGCAGTATTCGTTGATAAACGATCAACTACTGTAGACAATTTACATATCTTCCTTGAGTTCAGAATTACTCCCACTGAAGGTATCAATGCACCAAATATATCACCTATTATTTCTGAAAAACTAGCTCTTTTATTACGTGTTAATTCGCCATTGTTTTCATTGCTTCCAGTGTTTCTTTTTACGTGGTATATCTTTGGAAAGACTATTCCAAAGTAACAACTTCCATACCACCGTGCAGGAAGCCTAAAATAAGCCTTATTCCCGCAGACATAATAGATTCCAGGAAAAACTGAATCTGTTCCTCCTTTGAGTCCCCAACCTCCCAATATTAAAAAATTGTGTTCACAATCACTGGTACCAATAAAAACATTGTTATAGTCAGTCTTTAACCTATGAAGACAATTTTTCCCTTCTTTTCGAAATCCAGAGCCATAGCAGCTTGAGCCTTGCCAGGGGTGTAACTTCCCTCTTTCTCTGCCCAAGGTGGTAAATGAGCCTTATGCTCTGTAGCTTTCTTTTGAAAATCCTGTCTTCTATCTTCTACTAAATTCAAAAATATTTTCTCTTCTTCTAATAAAGAACATGTTAGATTGTGTCTACGTGCATGTGTTAAGTCTATTGATTTCATTGTTAAGAAAAACTCTCCCATAAATTGTGCATCTAAGGCGCTAAGCACTGGGTTCATACTCTTGCGAATAGGAACTTCAGAAAATACAACATCTATATTGGAATAGTAATATTGTAGTCTACCTGTACTATAAAATAAACTTGTTAATACGCTACATGAAATACCATATGTCAGTGGTAAATGATGGTATGTTAATCCTTCTGCTACTGATTCAGGTAACTTCATACAAACATAACAATTACTAACTTCCATGGTGTCTACATACTGAAACAATAACTTCGTGAAAACATTTAAACTAGTGTCATTATCAGCTATCACATGATGAATTCCTTCATCTTCTTCTGCCATTAGTTCTACCCTATTTCCTTTCATGTTTGCTTTCCTCCCTATAGTTTCATTATTGTTCTTTTTATCTATTATCATCAGGTAAGGAATAGCTACAATCAGGACTAACCATGCTATAAGCACCAATACTAGACTACATATGCAAATTGCACAGCATCTCCTACAGCATTTTCTCTTTGGTCTCCCAGTATCCCTATCATCAGGCATTTTTCGACAAGGAAGATTGCTCTTCTTATCTCTGTTCCTTTTCTTCAATGGATTCTTTTGTTTAGTCAGGGTGGTCTTGTTTCTTCTTCGTAAGTTAGTTCTGCACTTGTTCCTTCACCACCACTGTCACTTGATTCTGAACTTTCAAAGTCTTCAAGAACAATATACGTCCAATCAGGACCCCTGAATTTGTTGTTCACAAGTCTTAATCTTTTACTTTTTCTTTTCCCAGACTTTTTCTCTTGGTCTGTTTGACTTGTTATTTCAGGTACTTGATCTGGATCTTCACTTCTTGTTTTTATGTGGCACTTTACTCTTTTGATGAAACTTGGCCACTGGTCTCCTTTTCTTGGCTTTTCTGTTTGTACTGTTTCTTTATTTTCGTCTTTAAGTGCCTTTTTAATTTCACTGGTCTGTACTGTTCTGTTCTTTGTTTTCTTTAACTTATCTAATTGTTCTTTCTCTGGTCTTATTGGTTTCTCATTTGCAGCTCCACTGTGAGTTTCCAACAATTCACTTTGTTCTGGGTTTACTTCTTTATGTTCACTTTTCTCAGTCTCTATTTCTTCTGTTTTTCCCTCTTGTCCTAACTGCTTCTGATCAGGGCTTATTGCACTGTGTACTTCTGCAGCCTGACCTGCTTCTTCTAAACCTGTCTCTCCCTGTTCAAATTCTATTAATTCTTCACTGCTTTCAGTCCAATTTTCTTTCCCTATCTGATTTGGTTCAGGGTCGTTTACTAGCTTGTCTTCTTGAGCCTGAACCCCTTCTTCTTCACCTATCTGATCTTCTACAATTGCTTTTAATTTTCTTTGGCTTCTTGTTCGGTGGAAAACCTCAGGAATTTCGACCACTGGTATCCAATCCTGACTTGTGCTCGGTTGTTCTCCGTCAGCCTCTCTTGAACCTCGAGCTTGAGATTCTTCAGCTTGGCAACCTTCAGCTTCTTCAGTGATTGGTGTCGTCTGAGTGTTTTCTTCTTCTGGGTCTGGTACTCTCTTGGTGTGACTTACGTGAATCCAATTCGGAAATCTGGCACACTTCACTGCTGTGTTTGTGGTCAATATGATTTGACAAGGTCTGCTCCACCTGGGTGATAGACACGTTTCTCTGGTGTGATTCTTCACCACCACCCAGTCACCAGGATTCAGATCATGTTCTAGTTCAGGCTGTCTGGAAACTGCGTCTTCTCCAACCTGGTGAGAGACAGAACGCACTAGGTCAGCCAATCCTTTACAGTAGTCCAACACCATATCATCAGAAATATTCACCAGTCTATTTGTGGGAACGTGTGTTTGTCTCATCGCTCTTCCCATCATAATTTCATGGGGGCTCAAACCTGTTGTTCGATCAGGTATACTTCTGAGTCCCATCAGAACAAGTGGCAATGCATCAGGCCACTCCAATGATGTTGATGCACACATTTTTCCCAATCTTGACTTTATGGTGCCATTCAATTGTTCCACCACTCCAGAAGCCTCTGGACGATATGCACAATGCAGTTTCTGTTTGATTTGAAATGCTTCACAAATTATCAGGATCACTTCGTTGTTAAAATGTTTTCCTCTATCTGATTCCAAAGATACTGGGAAACCAAACCTAGGTATGAGCTCTCTTAATAACAGCTTGGCAACTGTAATGCTGTCATTTCTCCTAGTTGGGTATGCCTCCACCCACTTTGAAAACAGACACACTATGACTAATACGTATTTCAGCCCTCTGCATGGTGGTAACTGTATGAAGTCAAACTGTAGTCTTATGAATGGACCTTCTGCTTTTCCGATCTTCCCAAACCCAATTATCGTTTTCCTGCCTGTGTTGTGCATTTGGCAAATTAGACATCTCTGGCAAAGACTCTCTGTAACAGCTCTGAATTTGGGATTGTACCAATTTTGTCTGAATAGTCTAATCATTGCATCTCTCCCTATGTGTGTGTCTCCATGATACATTCTAGCCATTTGTGAGAGTAAACAATCTGGCATGACTGGTCTGCCATCTGTACTGACCCATACTTCATCCTCTCTTCTTTGAGAACAACCCGTTTTGATCCACATTTTTCTTTCAACCTCATCCACTTCATCTTGTAATCTTTTCACTTCGTTCCAAGTTTCAGGTGGCATAAATAGCATAAGTTGGCAGCTGATTCCCATTCTTTCCACCCTCTTATTCACTGATGTTCTGGTTTTGGCACAATATTGAGCCACCAGATCTGCATATCTGTTGCCAACTACCACCCAGTCATTTCCTGACTGATGTGCGGCACATTTCACCACAGCCAATTCTTTTGGTGATTGTATTGCTTCTAGCAATTCTTTTACAAATTGTCCATTTTTAATGGGGGATCCTGAAGAAGTCATGAAATCCCTCTGCATCCACAGTTGGCCAAAATCGTGCACAACCCCATAACCATATTGACTATCAGTGAATATGGTTATTTTCTGATTCCTCCCAATTTTGCACGCTTTTATCAGTGCAATCAATTCAGCTACTTGTGCAGATTTTACCCCTGGTAAATAGGATGCTTCGACTATTCCAGTTAATTCACATACTGCATAAGCAGCTGTTAGCTTGCCATCTTCATGTCTCTGGCAAGAGCCATCAACAAACAGTTCTTTATCTGGGTTTTTAAGAGGCTGTTCCTCTATATCTGGGCGAGGTTTTGTGCATAGTTCTGTAATCTGTATACAATCATGTTCATCTTCTTCGTCATCTTTATTTGTTTCATGATATGGATCTGGTAATAAGCTTGCTGGATTTATTATCGTACACCTCACCATGGTTACATTTTCTGCACCCATTATTATCCTCTCATACTTAGTCAGCCGACTAGGAGTGAGATGTTGAGTTCGTGTTCTGGTCAACAGAATCACCACTGCATGTGGAACATATACTTTTACAGGATGTCCCATCACAATTGATTCACTTTGTTCGATGCTTAAACATGTTGCTGCTACTGCTTTCAAACATCCTGGCAACGCAGATGCTACAGGGTCTAGTGTAGCGGAAAAGTATGCTATAGGACGTCTGTCCAGACCATGTCTTTGAGTTAAAACTGAAAGTGCACAATTTTCTCTTTCATGACAGAATAATGCGAATTCTCTTTTATAATCCGGCATGCCTAAGGCAGGTGCTGAACAAAGGGAGTTTCTCAATTTTACAAAGGCTTCTACACTTTCATCTTCCCACTCAACAGGATCTTTTGCTTTCTTTTTGGTCATGTTAATCAAGGGTTTAGCCAACATGGAAAATCCTGGTATCCATTGTCGACAGTAACCTACTATTCCTAAGAACATTCTTACTTGTCTTTGCGTTACTGGCATTTGCATTCTTTTTATTAATGCTACTCTTTCAGAGGTTACTCTTCTTTTTCCCCTCTCAATTTGATGTCCCAGATATTTAACCGCTGTCCTGCAAAATTGTAACTTCTCAGGTGAGACTTTATGCCCTTCCTCAGCCAAAAGATTTAATAAGGCTATGGAATCAACAACACAGTCTTCTCTGGTGGTCGACGCCACCAATAAGTCGTCGATATATTGAACTAAAACTGAGCTTCCTGGCATCACTAGTTTTTCAAGGCACTTTTTCAGTATCTGGTTGAAGATGGAAGGACTTTCTGTGTACCCCTGAGGAACACGATTCCATACATAGACTTTGTTTTCAAATTTAAATGAGAAAAGATACTGACTGTCTGGGTGTAACGGAATTGAAAAGAAGGCTTGACACAGATCTATGACTGTAAACCATCCAGCATTCCAAGGAATCTGGTACAGAATTACTGCAGGGTTTGGCACTATAGGACAACATGGCTCTACAATTTTGTTGATTTTCCTCAGATCTTGAACGATTCTATATTTACCACTAGGTTTCTTTAGTCCCATGATTGGTGAATTACATGGACTACTCATTACTTCTCTCAGTATATTTTGTTTGACCATCCGATTGATTTCTTCAATGACACCTGTTTTTACTTCTGCACTCATTTTATACTGTTTTGTATTTGGGAAAATTGCACCTTCTTTTACAGTTACTTGAACTGGGTCTATTTTAGCCATGAATCCTACTTCCTTTCCCGTGAGATCCCATACTATGGGATTTACTGTATCTTTTAATTCTTCTGGCAATTCATCTTTTGTTATTAATGAAAACATTTCATCTACTTCTGTTCCTTGTTTTGCGACCATAATTTTATATACATGATCTTCATCTGGTGTTTGTACTGCCACACCATCCGGTGTGCAGAAAATAGTGCAATTCATTTTGCACAACAAATCCCTACCTAGCAAGTTTACTGGACTAGAATCGCATACTACAAATTGATGCATTTCTTTGAAATTTCCAATTTTAACCTCCATTGGTTCGGTAAGTGGTGTTCTAATTCTTTGGTTAGCAACCCCTACAACTTGAATATCTTCACCAGAGAGAGGAAGGTTTGGGACGTCTACTGTTCTCACAGTAGACCTGGTAGCACCAGTATCCAAAAGAAAAGTAATATCATTACCTCTCACTTTTCCTTCAACATATGGACCTGATTGATCTACCTGCAGGGATGCGCCAAGTACGCATTCCTTCTCCCCCTCTCCTAGGCACCGTCATGCGTTGAACCCGCAAAAATCATCCTGCAAAAGAAATTGTGAGGTCATATAATCATTCTTACCACTTCCCCCGAGTAACTGATGTCTGTACCGTGTTTTGCTCTGCTTACATTACCCTGAACAGGTGGAGGTGGCAACTGACTCTGAGGATTTACCCCTTGCTGTGAGTCATTCTGTGTCTGTGAATTTAAATTTTGATTTGGGCCATTATTGTTTCTAATCTTTTTACACTCGTCCTTCCAATGCCCCAATTTTCCGCATCCATGACAAGGAAATTTCTTTTTGGCTTCTTCTCTACTCATTCGTCCTTTCATTCTCCCACCATTTCCCGAATCACCATTCGTTCCAGAGTCTTTTCCTTGCGTTTCATTGGGATTGTCTAAATTAATTCCCTGTTTCTCAGCCATTTTCACCTGTGCCCACATTACTTTCTCCTGCAATTTCTTGTGTCTATCCTCAATGTCATCCCCACAGTACTTTGCATATTTCAAAATTTCGTCAATTGGTTTTCCTTGCCAACAGAGCATATGTTGCTTAATCATCTGGCAAATCTCGGGCTTCAAACCATACACAAATCGGTATACAAACTGACTCATATTTTTGTCTCCAATGTCCTCAAATCCACTGTACTGTTTGAACACCTGTAAGAGGCGCTCATAATACGAATGCACTGTTTCACTGGCTTCTTGGGTAGTTCGATCTATTTTTACCCAGTCTGTTTCTTTCGGTGGTATTTTCCCTTTCAGGTATGTTATCACCTGCTGGTACTTTTTCATCACATCATTTGACGGGGCACCTGTTTTTGGATCTCTGGGATATTCATCATTCGGCCAATCGATTGTGATCTTACAATCTGTCCATAAATCTGCAGGTACCACTATGTCAAACAGACCATCCAAGTCCTTCAACAATACTTTTGATACTTTCACAAACCTTTCAACCTGCTTGTACCATTCAATTGGCTTTTCTCTCAGCTTTGGGAAATCATTCGTAAATGATAAAATATCCTGTCTACTCCATGGGACATGTACATAACCTCCTCCTGCAACTTCTCGCATCGGGTACATTTTGTCAACCTTTTCTGTTTCCTTCATTACATATTCAGAAGCTGTTCGACTTGAGCGAGCTTCTTCCTTTTTCTTTGCCCACCTAGTTCTCCATTTATCTAGGTCTCCCCATTTTTGTAAAACTAACATTAATTCTCTTATTTGCAGTCTTCTTCCAGAAGCATTCATATTTTCTAAATCTTTGTCTGAAAATTCTGCTCTATAGGGTTTCTGTAGTACTTTTGATTTCCCTATTTCAATTCCCATTTGTAGGGCTAGATTGGACAATTTTTCATGAAATAACCTTACATTTCTAGTGATACTCCTGCATAAGAACAGCAATTCTTCTTCATCATAAGTGTTTAAGCGTTCTACTCCTATATTTCCTGCTATCATTTCTTCTAACTCGGCTTTTAATTTTTGAATGTCTAGTAATTTTGGAGGAGTGCACAATTTATCTGATCCTTGTACCCACCTTTCTAAGTCTTCCGGTGTTACTATGGTAGCACTCTTTGCCCCTGATGAAGTTATTAAACTTACATCTTTTGAACGCTCCGGTATTTCTTTTCTGGGAGTACCTTTTACTGGACCTCTGACAGGTAAATCCATGAGAGATATTGTGGAATCACAATCACTAAAGTGATCTTCAATTATAACTGGAGCTTCAAGTTTTTGAAAATTTTCGGGAGTATTCATAGGAGAAGATACGGGTATCAGAGGAGGACAATTTCCTTGTATACCATATAATGGCACTACTGGACCAATCGTTACAGGAATAGTCAATGAATCAGGATGTGTTTTTATCTGGGATATTTTCCGTACTAATTCTGCTCTGGTCTTTTCTAATGCTTCTTTTTCTTTTTCATGAAGTATTCTATTCGGGGTGAATTCATGTAGTACCTGAGGTACCATTGGTGTTTGTGGTGGGGCACTAGGAGGAATTCCACTTGACCCTTCCTGATACGGTGGAGGATTCCTCAATATTTCTTCCATAAACTCATCTTCTGAGTCTTCATGTCTCATTAAGTGTTTTGTCTTTTCTGTACACTTGCCTCCTGATTTCTCTCCTTCTGTGAGTAGTGGATATAATCCCTCAACAAGCATTGTCCTTCTCCATTGCTTCATCTGACCTTCCCTATTCTCACGTAAATATCTGGGGAAAAATCCTGGATACCTCCCATTACTTCGAGATCGATCACGCTCAAATGCTTCAGTTTCCCACTCCTCTAAAGCTTCGTATTGAGTTAATCTGGGTCTAGGTTCTAAATCATTCATCCTTTGTCTTAAATTTTGAAGAATTCGCCCATTAAATGTGCCATTCTCGGGAAATTCTAGTATCCCGTCATTTTTAGTATATTCTCTCCAATTCTCTATCCATACACAAGTATGATAACCTCTCTCCATCATCATATATGATGCGGGCGTTTTGGCTGGGGGAATAATAATTCCCTCTCTAGTTTTGATTGGTTTATCCTTTTTGAAAAAATTCTTAATCTTTTGTAAAACTGACATCTTCTTCTTTTCTCCGTACATCTTAGGCAAATACCGATGTATAAAATTATATTCTGCAAACCCTAGAAATCTCCTATCTGGACGATTCCCTGTTAAAGTCGGATTGCGTTTTAACATGCAACCCTTATCCACTTAAAATTTTGCTTCCAAATTCTCAACCAATCAAACCTTTGCTAACTTTTAATTCTAAGCCAATCCTTGCGCGGCTTTTTTGGTGACGTTTTCTCTGTCAACCCCTCCTTTATAATCTGCTCTTTTCTGTTCTCATGCTGATGCAGCCAATCCCAGCGCGGCACCTGTGATGTCAGTACTACTCCTGACTACTGACCCCTCCTTTACAAGGGTTTTCCCACGCCCGCGGATCCAACCAATCCCAGCGCGGCATTTTGTGACGTCAGCTCCCTCTCCGGCAACTGACCCTCCCTTTACAAAATTTTACGCAAACTTTATTTTCTCTATAGTTCTTAATTAAAAATTCAGTGACAACATAAAACATTCGCTATCGTGCCAGTTTCTCTAATTCAGAAAGATAGGTTCTCTTACATACTTAGTAAAACTTTTCCGTTTACTAAAAACATACACTACGAGTAAAACCCTTCCTTTTACTCTTCACGCAAGCTTCTGAAATACCTGTTACTTCTTCAATATTACCCTTTCTAGGTGATATAACATCAAATTTTCACTAGCGTACTCCTTTGGCTATACTTACACGCATAGAATCCCTAACAAGTGCTGATAGTTCTGCTTAACTATTCAGTACTATTTCTGCCTGACAGATAACCTCACTGCAGTATGGCTTCTACTTGCCACCCACTATTCTTTTTCCCTGGGGTATTCTGGACAACATAAAACAATACTCAAAAATAACGGGTATTAGTTCATAAAAATGCAAAATAAAATTCTCATTACCCAATTAACAAAGAGTAACACAAACCGTCCTCTGCTTACCAGAAAACTGATCCAGCGTTTTATTAGCAAACAACATTCATACACCATATACTCACTTGGGCCCATACATTCATACTACACTAATACTTACGCTGGGTGTCAGATATACTCTTTTATCAAAATCCCTGCTACCAATTACCTTCTGATTGAAGAGTAATAACTTACCAATGGATCCTTTGCTAATTGGGAAGTTTAAAATGAGTGAAATTCACTATAATACATAACCCTGAAATAACCACAGAGTCAAGAAGTTTTAAAAATGTTTATCTAAAGTTTTTAGCAGAGTAAATACAGAAAAAGACACGGTATTTGATCAGAATACTCATGGAAAGCATAGAATGATTATTTCTAATAAATGACGATGTTTAAGGAAAAGAGGAGATAGGAACAGCAGCGCAACTAAAGGTTGCATATATTTACCTAAATGCGAGAACCAAACCCTTAGCCAAGGAGTTTGAAAGGATTAGACCCTGGAAGGATGAAGAGCAAGGACCTTCTTTGGGATCAGGACCGGACTGGTGACCTCTCTAAAACGACGCCTGCGCCGTTCCCCTCTCTGGTACTTGACTTCTCCTCGATTCTTCCCTCTAATGGACTCCGCCGCCCCCTCCTCAGGACCTCTTCTGGATAGGGATTCAGTCAGCAATCGATCAGCTGGGCAGCCTGGAGCTCTTCTGTATGTTCTAAAAAGTCTGAGCTAACTAACTACTAATGCTATATTCTATTATACCCTTCTACGCCCATGTACCTCCCCTTAATGTTGCTAAAATATGGGACCACTACTTCTGATTGGGCAGGGACAGGAAGTGGATTCTCGCACCATGACAAATTTGGCTTAATTTGTGAAGCCTATTGTATTAACGTTCCCTCCCCTTCAATTTAATACATTCACTTTATTTCCCACCCGTCTCACAACAAATTATATGCAATTTCTACAGCAATTGTATCTTTTGTTACAAATTTGTACATTTAGAACATCCTCTTCGGCCGATAGGTCATGGCCTTGTGAGACGTTCAAGTTGACTTCATTTTGGCAGTCTTTCAGGGGACATGCGCAGAACCTTCTGCTTCTCTAGTTTCAAGTCACCAACCCAGGCCCAAGATTACGAATTACTAAAAGTGCAAGAAGGAAATATTAATATAAAAAATAAAACGTTTCACTGTATACCACTTATCTTATTTCTAATCCCTTTCAATTATATAAAACCTATCCCGCATTAATTGTTTTAAGAAATGACAATTTAGTAATGACACAGGAGCAAGCTTAAGCATGTGAGAACATTTAGCGGCCATTTTATTGCACACTGCGCAGAAGCAGAAATTCCCACCAAGCAAAGAAAGACGTCACACCATGTGATCAGGTTGTGACATGCGCAGTTGAATTCCCGCGCTTAAGCGGCCATTTTAGACTAGGAACAAGCGTTATTTGTTAGAAAAACAACATAGGCAAGCTTCCTAACTATTCATGTAGTGTGTGCAAATATTAATACAGACAATACAAGTTTTAATATTAATACAATGAGGAAGATTGCATACGAGCAAGTTTCATTTGCGAAACCTTGCTCCATCAGTACTAACTTACCTTTGAAAAGTAGTAAAGTTAGACTTTTGGTCTAAGGGCCATATTATGAGTTTGGCAGTGCGGGAGCGGGGCCGCCCTGCTACCACACAGACAAACCCTTGTAGGAGCCGCCCACCAGATCAGGGGTTTTCTCCTGTCTGGCGGGCGGTTCTTTGGCGGTCCCAGGGCAGTGCCTATGAAATAGGCACCATAATGAGAATGTCAAAGGCAGTACCTGCACGGCATGGACTGCTGCAGTAAATGCCGTGCAGGTATTGGTGTGCATGCGCACAGGGGGCACATGTTGTGCCCCCCTGTGTGCATCCACATGATGTTAGGCAATAGTGGACCCAGGGCCCTGTAAGGCCCCCTTTGTTTCCTCACTGCCACGGTCACACCGCCATGAAAAGTGTCACAGTGCTCAGCTGAGCATTTTGAGGCCTCAAGACTGCTGCGCCACTGCCAGGGATCTCTGATTCCTGGCGTTTGCAGTGGTTCCAGCGCGGCTCGACCATACTGGTCCTAATTGGGTGGTCGGAAGACCAGCACCACTGCACCTTCGCAAGTCGGTCAGGCCGCCAGGCTTGTAAGAAGCCCCTTCATTAGACTTTTGGTCTAACTTTACCTTTGTGAATCAGGCCCAGAGTTCATTTATGAGCGAGTCTAGAGAAACAGTGATACTTTTTATATTCATTTAAATGAGGTAACTCAATAATTAAGGTTTGTTCTTGAATTATTCAAAGTTTACGTATATGTGACTATTGTTTTTGGAAGAAGGTGATGTTGGAAAAAACTTGCTCAGTCTGAGTTAAAGAGAGGTCATTGTAAGCTATCAGTATATGAGTCTATGTTACACTGGGATGGTTATGTCACGTTATACATTTATAAAGCGCGTAGCTGCCCCAGCAACAGGGCTTCCCAGCTAGTACCGAAATATAAACCAACTGCAGCAATGGCCAGGGTGGCAGAATGCCCAAAAAGAAAATCCTAAGAGGAAAAAAAACAGTTCTTCAGAAATTTCCTGAAGGACATTCCTGATAGAAGGAAGAAGCGCATTCCAGAGCTCTGGGGCTTTTGCACAAAACGAGCGGCCTCCCACTCTTAATCTCTTAACACGAGGAACAATGGCCAGCTTAAGGTTGGCTGAGCGCAGGGGCCATGAAGGATAGCAAACTAGACAGAATGGGGGGCCCCTGGGGGAGAGTAAGATCTTATGGGCACTACCCAAGGTCTTGAAGTGCACACGCTTATGCAGTGTAGTTTGCAAAGGAGGCCGGAAGCAGGGCAGAATTTCGGAAGAAAGAACAACAGCCTAACTGCAGTATTTTGAGCCCACAGGAATATTCTGATCACTGGCTTGTTGACTCCTAGGGATGGAATACTGCAATAGTCTAGTCGGCATAGGATTGCTGTCTAAATGATAGTCGGTGAGGGCAAGAATTGAAAAATCCAAGAATGAGTTTGAGACCTCACAAAAGCCTGAAGCACATGCTTGCTACCGCTTTCACCTGTCCTTCAAAGTTTAAGGTTCTGTCCACTCAGATGCCTAGATTTTTTACAGTGGTCTTGAGTCGGGGGGCCCAATGGAGGAGGACCACCAATGCTCACCCCGGGAGTGGATGTCTCTTCCTAATAGGCACATTTTTTTTTTCCTTGTGATCAGTCATAAACATTTGGCATCCATCCACTCTGTGACAGCAAAGATTCCCCTTTGAAAATTGGCCAGATCTGACATGGGATTGTCAGAAACGGAGAGCACAAGCTGGGCGTCGTCCGGATAAAACACCAGCGCAAGCCCCAAAGATTTCAGAACTTGGGCCAAAGGCCGACTGAGCACAACCTCCCTGGTGCGGCGCACATCCATTGGCCGACACCAGGGAGGGCCTCCTTTAATCCTGAGGTTTCTTTTTTTTTTTTTTCCTGGGGGAGACGCGGAAGGCTATCTGCATCTCCCCCCGCCACCTCCCACCCATCTGTGATGTCAGCGCGCCACGAGGCGCTCTGACATCACAGTTTTCCCCAGCAGCAGGACAGCTGCAGGTAAGGCCGCTCTTGACCCCGGTGGGGAAAACAGGCCGAAAATGGCCTCCCCAGCTTTCAGGGAGGCCTCGTTTGAAAGAGGAGAGTCTCCCCTTTCAAACGAGGCCTTCTTGAAAGCGTTTCCTGGCCGTGGATCGCGGCAGCGCTTCGATCCACGGCCAGGAAACCCCACTAGACACCAGGGATGTCTTGGGGGGGGTCGGCCTTCGTGGGAATGGGCCATATATATTTTTTTGAAAAATTAAGTTTGGTTTTTCTAGGGGGGGGGGGGGACGATCTTCGCCTCCCCTGAAGTTTAAAAAAAACATTTAAAGAAAAAAAGAAATTGACAGGGGTTCGGCCCTTCTGATCACTGGCTGACCCCCTGTGGGGGCTATTTTTTTTTTAAATAGATGTGTGCTTTCCCTGGGGGCCGCGATCGGCCTCCAGGGAAGCCATACGTATAAAAGAAATAGAGAGAAAGAGAGATCTCTCTCTATATATATATATTGATATATATATAACTGTATAAAGAGGGAGAGTCTCTCTTTTTCTCTGTGTAGATTATATATATATATATATATATTCACTGAAAAAACCATAGGTTTCAGACACGTTATAGTTAGAAATTAGCATTTAAAAACCTTTGAAATTCACTGAAAAAACCATAGGTTTTAGGGACAGTTATAGTTAGTTGGACATTTCACTCGTACAAAACCATAGAAATTCCCCGTTATAGTTAGTTCAGCTAACTATAACTCGCGCCCGCAATGCACTGCTGATGACATCACATATTACATCACTCATGACATGGTCAGTGACATCACTGATGACATCACTGATGACATCTCAAATGAAATCACTGATGACATCACTGATGACATCATCCAGTGACTGTGTGTTTCTGTAAAGTTTAAATATGTTTAATATATATAGGGAAAGGCGTATTGAAGAATGAGTGGGTGTATAAGTGTCTGAATGGATGATTTAGTACGTGAGTGACTGACTCTACAAGTGAGTGATTAAATGAATCTTACTGAATGCATGGGTTAGTGACTAAACTGTGTGAATGTCTGTATCCGTCTGTCTGTTGGTTTGTAAGCGGCTGCATGGCTTTCTGAATAGCTACATGAGTGTCTACATGGGTTATTGATTGATTGTCTGAGTATCTGTATGGGTGCCTGAGTGTTTGTGTGGGTGGGGTGTGTGTGACTCTGTGCATAGATGTGTGAGTTGGTGATTCACTGGGTGCATGGTTTCAAGAGTGCATCTGTGATGGACTGTATGGGTGGGTGAGTGTGTGTATGGGTGTGTTAGTGATTGAATGTATATCTCAGTGGTACATGTGTGAGTAACTACATATGTGAAAGGCAGTATATATGTGTGTTGGAGTATATAAATGGCTATAAGTGAGAGTGTGTGATTGTGAGAGTGGCTGTATGGATGAGTGTGTACTTGTATCAGTGATTGTATAAGAGCGTAAGAATGTGCTAGTATTTGTATGAGTAAGTGAGCTGGTGTGTGTATAACTGTATAGGTGAGTAAATGGCAGTGTGTTTAATTATTTGCATGACTGACTAGGTGTGTGAGTACCTCTATGGATGAGTGGTGGTGTTTGAGTGTCTATATAGGAATATGAGTGCATATGATAGTCCTGTACTGAGTGACCGTAAGTATGAGTGACTGTACGGGTGAGTGAGTGGATGTGTGTGTAGACCTAAGAATCAGTGAGTGGGTATGTAGTTTTTGGTGTTGGAGTGTCTATGGTTTTGAGAATGGCAGTCTGTAATTTAGAGTGGGTGTATCAAAAGTTATATTAGGGTGTGAGAAGATGCATGAAATTATCACATGGATGATGTCATCAGTGATGTCATTTGAGATGTCATCAGTGATGTCATCAGTGATGTCACTGACCATGTCATGAGTGATGTAATATGTGATGTCATCAGCAGTGCATTATGGGGCGCGAGTTATAGTTAGCTGAACTAACTATAACGGGGAATTTCTATGGTTTTGTACGAGTGAAATGTCCAACTAACTATAACTGTCCCTAAAACCTATGGTTTTTTCTGTTAATTTCAAAGGTTTTTAAATGCTAATTTCTAACTATAATGTGTCTGAAACCTATGGTTTTTTCAGTGAATTTCAAAGGTTTTTTAAATGCTAATTTCTAACTATAACGTGCCTGAAACCTATGATTTTTTAAGTGAATTTCAAAGGTTTTTTTAAATGCTAGTTTCTAACTATGCCTACAGAGGTAGGACATGTGAAGAAAGAAGAAAAAACGCACAGAAAGAAGCAAAAGATGTGCAGAAAGAACCAACAGAGGAGCAGAAAGAGGCCTTGTTGCAAAATCATCCTGTGCCCACAACTTTTTCAGACGGGTACTGGTGGTAACTGACTCTGACTAACCAGAGCCAGTGCTATGCTAAAAGACACTTAGAATACAGTGAAAACACCTACGTACACTAGGGAACACTATGCGTTGGGGTACCCCTGTGATTAGCATGACCTCCTCTGCAAGTCCCTAGTACATAATAGGGCAGGGGATTAAAACTACCTCTTAAAACGCGCTACAGGGCGCGTTTGCACAGTGGTGAAGGGAGGGGGGCCTGAGGTGACGTGTGCAAACGCACCCCGTGGCGCGTTTTATGTTGTGGGATTAAGTCCCCTTGAATACTGAGGGTCCCTGGGGCCCAACTAGCCCCCCAGGTACCTACAGTTAGGACCACAGAGCTGAGTTGCAGAGAGGCGTTCCGAGGCCACGCACCTTTTTTCACCTCTCTGCAATGCAACTCTGTTGTGCTTACTGAAGGTACCTGGTGGGCTAGTTGGCCCCCAGGGTCCCTTAGGATTCAAAGGGAATTAATTCCCCAACTTAAAACGCACCACAGGGCGTGTTTGCGCACATGTTACCTGAGGCCCCGCCCCCTCCCTTCACCACTGTGCAAACGCGCCCCGTGGTGCGTTTTAAGTTGGGGGATTAGGTCACCTTGAATCCTGAGGGTCCCTGGGGCCCAACTAGCCCACTAGGTACTTCCAGTAAGCACCACAGGCCTACGTTGCAACGCCTGTAACAAATTGTGCAGTTGTGTTTAGGTAGTGAAGAGGGTCGTGCTGGGGGTAGTGTTTTAGGGTTTAGGGTAGTGCAGTGGTGTTTGTGTAGTGTAGGGGGTCATGCTGGGGGTAGATTTAGGGTTTAGGGTAGTGCAGTGGTGTTTGGGTAGTGTAGGGAGTCGTGCTGGGGGGAGTGTTTTAGGGTTTAGGGTAGTGCAGTGGTGTTTGGGTAGTGTAGGGGGTAGTGCTGGGGGTAGTGTTTTAGGGTTTAGGGTAGTGCAGTGGTGTTTGGGTAGTGTAGGGGTCGTGCTGGCGGTAGTGATTTAGGGTAGTGCAGTGGTGTTTGGGTAGTGTAGGGGGTACTGCTGGGGGTAGTGTTTTAGGGTTTAGGGTAGTGCAGTGGTGTTTGGGTAGTGTAGGGGTACTGCTGGGGGTAGTTTTTTAGGGTTTAGGGTAGTGCAGTGGTGTTTGGGTAGTGTAGTGGTTCGTGCTGGGGTAGTTTTTTAGGGTTTAGGGTAGTGCAGTGGTGTTTGTGTAGTGTAGGGGGTAGTGTTTTAGGGTTTAGGGTAATGCAGTGGTGTTTGTGTAGTGTAGGAGGTCGTGTTTTAGGGTTTAGGGTAGTGCAGTGGTCTTTGGGTAGTGTAGGGAGTCGTGCGGGGGTAGTGTTTTAGGGTTTAGGGTAGTGCAGTGGTGTTTGTGTAGTGTAGGGGTAGTGTTTTAGGGTTTAGGGTAGTGCAGTGGTGTTTGTGTAGTGTAGGAGGCTGTGTTTTAGGGTTTAGGGTAATGCAGTGGTCTTTGGGTAGTGTAGGGAGTCGTGCGGGGGTAGTGTTTTAGGGTTTAGGGTAGTGTAGGGGGTCATGCGGGGGTAGTGTTTTAGGGATTAGGGTAGTGCATTGGTGTTTGGGTAGTGTAGGGGGTCATCTATCTGACTATCTGGACTGTACTCTGATTTATGAATGACGAATTTAGCGCCTTGACGCCTTCGGGTGAAAGTTTTTGCGCTCTATAAATGTCTTTTTCATTTCATTTCATTTCATGCGGGGGGTAGTGTTTTAGGGTTTAGGGCAGGGCAGTGGTGTTTGGGTAGTGTAGGGGGTCGTGCTGGGGGGAGTGTATTAGGGCTTTGGGCAGTGCAGTGGTGTTCGGGTAGTGTAGGGGGTCGTGCTGGGGGAGTGTTTTAGGGTTTAGGGCAGTGCAGTGGTGTTCGGGTAGTGTAGGGGGTCGTGCTGGGGGAGTGTTTGAGGGTTTAGGGCAGTGCAGTCGTGTTCGGGTAGTGTAGGGGGTCGTGCTGGGGGTAGTATTTTAGGGTTTAGGGTAGTGCAGTGGTGTTCGGGTAGTGTAGGGGGTCATGCTGGGGGTAGTGTTCTAGGGTTTAGGGCAGTGCAGTGGTGTTTGGGCAGTGTAGGGGATAATGCTGGGGGTGGTGTTTTAGGGTTTAGGGCAGTGCAGTGGTGTTCGGGCAGTGTAGGGGGTCGTGCTGGGGGTGGTGTTTCAGGGTTTAGGGCAGTGCAGTGGTGTTCGGGCAGTGTAGGGGGTGGTGTTTCAGGGTTTAGTGCAGTGGTGTTCGGGCAGTGTAGGGGGTCGTGCAGGGGGTGGTGTTTCAGGGTTTAGGGCAGTGGTGTTCGGGCAGTGTAGGGGGTCATGCTGGGGGTGGTGTTTCAGGGTTTGGGGCAGTGCAGTGGTGTTCGAGCAGTAAAGGGGTCGTGCTGGGGGTGGTGTTTCAGGGTTTAGGGCAGTGCAGTGGTGTTCGGGCAGTGTAGGGGGCGGTGCAGGGGGTGGTGTTTCAGGGTTTAGGGCAGTGCAGTGGTGTTTGGGCAGTGTAGGGGGTGGTGCAGGGGGTGGTGTTTCAGGGTTTAGGGCAGTGCAGTGGTGTCGGGCAGTGTAGGGGGTCATGCAGGGGGTGGTGTTTCAGGGTTTAGGGCAGTGCAGTGGTGTTCGGGCAGTGTAGGGGGTCATGCTGGGGCTGGTGTTTCAGGGTTTAGGGCAGTACAGTGGTGTTCGGGCAGTGTAGGGGGTCGAGCTGGGGCTGGTGTTTCAGGGTTTAGGGCAGTGCAGTGGTGTTTGGGCAGTGTATGGGGTTGTGCTGGGGCTGGTGTTTCAGGGTTTAGGGCAGTGCAGTGGTGTTCGGGCAGTGTAGGTGGTCGTGCTGGGGCTGGTGTTTCAGGGTTTAGGGCAGTGCAGTGGTGTTCGGGCAGTGTAGGGGGTCATGCTGGGGCTGGTGTTTCAGGGTTTAGGGCAGTGCAGTGGTGTTTGGGCAGTGTAGGGGGTCGTGCTGGGGGTGGTGTTTCAGGGTTTAGGGCAGTGCAGTGGTGTTCGGGCAGTGTAGGGGGTCGTGCTGGGGCTGGTGTTTCAGGATTTAGGGCAGAGCAATGGTGTTCAGGCAGTGTAGGGGGTTTTGCTGGAGGTGGTGTTTCAGGGTTTAGGGCAGTGCAGTGGTGTTCGTGCCGTGTAGGGGGTGGTGTTTCAGGGTTTAGGGCAGTGGTGTTCAGGCAGTGTAGGGGGTCTTGCTGGGGTTGATGTTTCAGGGTTTTGGCAGTGCAGTGGTGTTTGGGCAGTGTAGGGGGTCGTGCTCGGGGTGGTGTTTCAGGGTTTAGGGCAGTGCAGTGGTGTTCCGGCAGTGTAGGAGGTCGTGCTGGGGGTGGTGTTTCAGGGTTTAGGGCAGTGCAGTGGTGTTCGAGCAGTGTAGGGTGTCGTGCTGAGGGGTGGTGTTTCAGGGTTTAGGGCAGTGCAGTGGTGTTCGGGCAGTGTAGGGGGTCGTGCAGGGGGTGGTGTTTCAGGGTTTAGGACAGTGCAGTGGTGTTTGGGCAGTGTAGGGGGTCGTGCATTGGTGGTGTTTCAGGGTTTAGGGCAGTGCAGTGGTGTTCGGCCAGTGTAGGTGGTCTTGCTGGGGGTGGTGTTTCAGGCTTTAGTGCTGTGGTGTTCGGGCAGTGTAGGGGGTCTTGCTGGGGGTGGTGTTTCAGGGTTTAGGGCAGTGCAGTGGTGTTCGGGCAGTGTAGGGGTCTTGCTGGGGCTGGTGTTTCAGGGTTTAGGGCAGTGCAGTGGTGTTCGGGCAGTGTAGGGGGTCGTGCTGGGGCTGGTGTTTGAGGGTTTAGGGTAGTGCAGTGGTGTTCGGGCAGTGTAGGGGGTCGTGCTGGGGCTGGTGTTTCAGGGTTTAGGGCAGTGCAGTGGTTTTCGGGCAGTGTAGGCGGTCGTGCTGGGGCTGGTGTTTCAGGGTTTAGGGCAGTGCAGTTGTGTTCGGGCAGTGTACGGGGTCGTGCTGGAGCTGGTGTTTCAGGGTTTAGGGCAGTGCAGTGGTGTTCGGGCAGTGTAGGGGTTCATGCTGGGGGTGGTGTTTCATGGTTTAGGGCAGTGCAGTGGTGTTCGGGCAGTGTAGGGGGTCGTGCTGGGGGTGGTGTTTCAGGGTTTAGGGCAGTGCAGTGGTGTTTGGGCAGTGTAGGGGGTCGTGCTGGGGGTGGTGTTTCAGGGTTTAGGGCAGTGGTGTTCGGGTAGTGTAGGGGGTCTTGCTGGGGGTGATGTTTCAGGGTTTAGGGCAGTGCAGTGGTGTTCGGGCAGTGTAGGAGGTCTTGCTGGGGGTAGTGTTTCAGGGTTTAGGGCAGTGCAGTGGTGTTCGGGCAGTGTAGGGGGCGTGCTGGGGGTGGTGTTTCAGGGTTTAGGGCAGTGCAGTGGTATTCGGGCAGTGTAGGGGGTCGTGAAGGGGTGGTGTTTCAGGGTTTAGGGCAGTGCAGTGGTGTTTGGGCAGTGTAGGGGGTCGTGCTAGGGTTGGTGTTTCAGGGTTTAGGGCAGTGCAGTGGTGTTCGGGCAGTGTAGGGGTCATGCAGGGGCTGGTGTTTCAGGGTTTAGGGCAGTGCAGTGGTGTTTGGGCAGTGTAGGGGGTCATGCTGGGGGTAGTGTTTTAGGGTTTAGGGTAGTGCAGTGGTGCTTGTGTAGTGTAGGGGGTCGTGCTGGGGGTAGTGTTTTAGGGTTTAGGGTAGTGCAGTGGTGCTTGTGTAGTGTAGGGGGTCATGTTTTAGGGTAGTGCAGCGGTGTTTGGGTAGTGTAGGGGGTCGTGCTGGGGTAGTGTTTTAGGATTTAGGTTAGTGCAGTGGTGTTTGGGTAGTGTAGGGGGTCATGCTGGGGGTAGTGTTTTAGGGTTTAAGGTAGTGCAGTGGTATTTGTGTAGTGTAGGGGGTCGTGCTGGGGGTAGTGTTTTAGGGTTTAGGGTAGTGCAGTGGTGCATGTGTAGTGTAGGGGGTCGTCCTGGGGGTAGTGTTTTAGGGTTTAGGGTAGTGCAGTGGTGTTTGTGTAGTGTAGGGCACATGTTTTAGGGTAGTGCAGTGGTGTTTGTGTAGTGTAGGGGGTCGTGCTGGGGGTAGTGTTTTAGGATTTAGGTTAGTGCAGTGGTGTTGGGGTAGTGTTTTAGGGTTTAGGGTAGTGCAGTGGCGTTTGTGTAGTGTAGGGGGTCATGCTGGGGGTAGTGTTTTAGGGTTTAGGATAGTGCAGTGGTGCTTGTGTAGTGTAGGGGGTCGTGCTGGGGGTAGTGTTTTAGGGTTTAGGCTAGTGCAGTGGTGTTTTTGTAGTGTAGGGGGGTCATGTTTTAAGATGCAACGCTCCAATACCTGACCAGTCTGCACTACATAAAACTGCAAAAAAACTAAAAATAAAAAGTGTTTTGCACACTTTTGTCATTGGGCTATATGTGGGCTACATCTGGGTAATATTTGTGCTACATTTGGGCTCTTTTTTCACTGGTGGCCATCTTGGAAGACTTCTTTGTTATGAAGTTTCCTAATTTCCTCATTTACTGCAGTCTCCTCAGTAGGAAATGCTTTCAGTTTTTTACTTTGATTCCATCAAGAAGCCATTCAGATGTGTCACACATTTGCCATAAATTCAGAATGTTAGCACTCTAGTTGTTCATTAGATCACTGTAGTAAAGCTACTGCTCACCAAGGAGTTAACTGGAAGTCTACTGCTGGTATTGAAAGTGATTGTTTCAGTCTGCACTTTGTCATTGGGCTATATGTGGGCTACATCTGGGTAATATTTGTGCTACATTTGGGCTCTTTTTTCACTGGTGGCCATCTTGGAAGACTTCTTTGTTATGAAGTTTCCTAATTTCCTCATTTACTGCAGTCTCCTCAGTAGGAAATGCTTTCAGTTTTTTACTTTGATTCCATCAAGAAGGCATTCAGATGTGTCACACATTTGCCATAAATTCAGAATGTTAGCACTCTAATTGTTCATTAGATCACTGTAGTAAAGCTACTGCTCACCAAGGAGTTAACTGGAAGTCTACTGCTGGTATTGAAAGTGATTGTTTCAGTCTGCATGTCAGAATTTTCTAATGAAATAGAAGAGGATTTGAGATCTCACTTAAAACATGCACTAAATTTTCTTTTTGCAGCACTAACCATAATTTCTATGGCAAAATGAACCCCCTCATTTTGTTCCTTTTTAAATTAAATGTTTTAAGTGTTACCAGTTTATTCCAATCAAGATGGCTTCAGCTGTGCCATACTTTTGTCATAAGTATGGCTGTTAGCACTCTAGTTGTTCTTTAGAACACTGTGGGAAGCTGCAGTAGAACACAAAGGCATCAACTGACAGGCTGCTCCTGTTGAAATATAACAGGAAGATATTTGAGATCTCACTTAAAACATGTCCTAATTGTTCTTTCTACAGCACTAACCATAATTTCTATGGCAAAATTAACACCCTCATGTTGTTCCTTTTTAAATTAAATGTTTTAAGTGTTACCAGTTTATTCCAATCAAGATGGCTTCAGGTGTGCCATACTTTTGTCATAAGTAAGACTGTTAGCGCTCTAGTTGTTCTTTAGAACACTCTGGGAAGCTGCAGTAGAACACAAAGGCATCAACTGACAGGCTGCTCCTGTTGAAATATAACAGGAAGATATTTGAGATCACACTTGAAACATGTCCTAATTTTTCTTTCTACAGCACTAACCATAATTTCTATGGCAAAATGAACCCCATCATTTTGTTCCTTTTTAAATTAAATGTTTTAAGTGTTACCAGTTTATTCCAATCAAGATGGCTTCAGCTGTGCCATACTTTTGTCATAAGTATGGCTGTTAGCACTCTAGTTGTTCTTTAGAACACTGTGGGAAGCTGCAGTAGAACACAAAGGCATCAACTGACAGGCTGCTCCTGTTGAAATATAACAGGAAGATATTTGAGATCTCACTTAAAACATGTCCTAATTGTTCTTTCTACAGCACTAACCATAATTTCTATGGCAAAATTAACCCCTCATGTTGTTCCTTTTTAAATTAAATGTTTTAAGTGTTACCAGTTTATTCCAATCAAGATGGCTTCAGGTGTGCCATACTTTTGTCATAAGTAAGACTGTTAGCGCTCTAGTTGTTCTTTAGAACACTCTGGGAAGCTGCAGTAGAACACAAAGGAATCAACTGACAGTCTCTGCCATTGTTGGATGTACATGTTTTACTGAGAATGTCAGACTTCATTCTCACATGACTGAGAAAGATAATGTGAATTTACAGAAAATATGCTCTCATTTTAGCTTCTGGAGCACCTTCCAAAACTGTATGGGACAAGCATGTGAAAATAGTTTTCTCTCAAACATGATTCATGATGTCCCAGCAGAAGGTTTTTCACAGGGTAAAATCACCTTAGAACACACCACAATTCCTGAAATTAGTATGGTACCATCAACAAATGAATTCTAATGTAACTAAAGTCTGTTATCACCCTTTATAGTTCTCCTTTTGGTAACCCTCAAAATCTTCGATTCACTACAATGCATTTCAATGGGGTACTATCATTTATATTGGTCCCAAGATGGCTGCCAGCAATTCCAGGATGAAGTGATGACAGCCAATCAGATCTCACGATGACATGTGTGGTTAGGCTCGCCCAGATATATATGTGTTTTTACTTTTGATTTTCTCAGCAACTACTGAACGGATTTACACCATTTAACAAAAGGGTTCTTTCTGAACCAAGAACTACCTCTTTGCCAAATTTGGTGTAATTCCGTTCAGCAGTTCGGGCTGTAGCCTTGCATAAAGTTTCCTATGGGAAATTGATTTTTGACTCTTATTTTTTAATTTCTCTGCAACTACTGAACGGATTTACACCATTTAACAAAAGGGTTCTTTCTGAACCAAGAACTACCTCTTTGCCAAATTTTGTGTAATTCCGTTCAGCAGTTCGGGCTGTAGCCGTGGCTAAAGTTTCCTACGGGAAAATGAATGGGAAAACACGCTTTGGGACCCCCTTTTTCTTGGCCCCGCTTGACGAATCACCCCAAAACTTTCAGGGTAGGAGCGGACCGGAGCGGGCCATAAATTTTGAAAATTTCGCGAAGATTCGTCAACCGACGCAAGAGTTATTTCAAATAGAATGTCGCGGATTTCCTATGGAAAATAGGTCCTAACTATAACTATCTAATATACATATATATATATTATCTACTGGCGGTCGCCAGTAGATAGTTATAGTTAGGACCTATTTTCCATAGGAAATCCGCGACATTCTATTTGAAATAACTCTTGCGTCGGTTGACGAATCTTCGCGAAATTTTCAAAATGTATGGCCCGCTCCGGTCCGCTCCTACCCTGAAAGTTTCGGGGTGATTCGCTCAAGCGGGGCCGAGAAAAAAGGGGGTCCCAAAACGTGTTTTCCCCATTCATTTTCCCGTAGGAAACTTTAGCCACGGCTACAGCCCGAACTGCTGAACGGAATTACACAAAATTTGGCAAAGAGGTAGTTCTTGGTTCAGAAAGAACCCTTTTGTTAAATGGTGTAAATCCGTTCAGTAGTTGTGGAGAAATTAAAAAATAAGAGTCAAAAATCAATTTCCCATAGGAAACTTTATGCAAGGCTACAGCCCGAACTGCTGAAGGGAATTACACCAAATTTGGCAAAGAGGTAGTTCTTGGTTCAGAAAGAACCCTTTTTGTTAAATGGTGTAAATCCGTTCAGTAGTTGCTGAGAAAATCAAAAGTAAAATTACATATATATCTGGGCGGAGCCTAACCACACATGTCATCGTGAGATCTGATTGGCTGTCAGCACTTCATCCTGGAATTGCTGGCAGCCATCTTGGGACCAATATAAATGATAGTACCCCATTGAAATGCATTGTAGTGAATCGAAGATTTTGAGGGTTACCAAAAGGAGAACTATAAAGGGTGATAACAGACTTTAGTTACATTAGAATTCATTTGTTGATGGTACCATACTAATTTCAGGAATTGTGGTGTGTTCTAAGGTGATTTTACCCTGTGAAAAACCTTCTGCTGGGACATCATGAATCATGTTTGAGAGAAAACTATTTTCACATGCTTGTCCCATACAGTTTTGGAAGGTGCTCCAGAAGCTAAAATGAGAGCATATTTTCTGTAAATTCACATTATCTTTCTCAGTCATGTGAGAATGAAGTCTGACATTCTCAGTAAAACATGTACATCCAACAATGGCAGAGACTGTCAGTTGATTCCTTTGTGTTCTACTGCAGCTTCCCAGAGTGTTCTAAAGAACAACTAGAGCGCTAACAGTCTTACTTATGACAAAAGTATGGCACACCTGAAGCCATCTTAATTGGAATAAACTGGTAACACTTAAACATTTAATTTAAAAAGGAACAAAATGAGGGGTTCATTTTGCCATAGAAATTATGGTTAGTGCTGCAAAAGAAAATTTAGGGCATGTTTTAAGTGAGATCTCAAATCCTCTTCTATTTCATTAGAAAATTCTGACATGCAGACTGAAACAATCACTTTCAATACCAGCAGTAGACTTCCAGTTAACTCCTTGGTGAGCAGTAGCTTTACTACAGTGATCTAATGAACAACTAGAGTGCTAACATTCTGAATTTATGGCAAATGTGTGACACATCTGAATGCCTTCTTGATGGAATCAAAGTAAAAAACTGAAAGCATTTCCTACTGAGGAGACTGTAGTAAATGAGGAAATTAGGAAACTTCATAACAAATAAGTCTCCCAAGATGGCCACCAGAGAAAAAAAGAGCCCAAATGTAGCACAAATATCACCCAGAGGTAGCCCACGTATAGCCCAATGACAGAAGTGTGCAAAACACTTTTTATTTTTTGTTTTTTTGCAGTTTTATATAGTGCAGACTGGTCAGGTATTGGAGTGCTTTACATGAGCATTGGTTACATCACACAAGGACAAATTCATGTTGGTTGACCCCTACACTACCCAAACACCACTGCACTACCCTAAACCCTAAAACACTACCCCCAGCACGACCCCCTTCACTACCCAAACACCACTGCACTACCCTAAACTCAAAAACACTACCCCCAGCACGACCCCCTACACTACCCAAACACCACTGCACTACCCTAAACCCTAAATCTACCCCCTACACTACACAAATAAACTGCACTACCCTAAACCCTAAAACACTAGAACCCAGCACGACCCCCTACAGTACACAAACACCACTGCACTACCCTAAACCCTAAAACACTACCCCCTACACTACACAAACACCATTGCACTACCCTAAACCCTAAAACACTACCCACAGCATGACCCCTACACTACACAAACACCACTGCACTACCCTAAACCCTAAAACACTACCCCAACACGACCCCCTACACTACCCAAACACCACTGCACTACCCTAAACCCTAAAACACTACCCCCAGCACGACTCCCTACACTACACAAACACCACTGGACTACCCTAAACCCTAAAACACTACCCCCAGCACAACTCCCTACACTACCTAAACACCACTGCACTACACTAAACCCTAAATCTACCCCCAGCATAACCTCCCACACTACACAAACACCACTGCACTACCCTAAACCCTAAAACACTACCCCCAGCACGACCCCCTACACTACCCAAACACCACTGCACTACCCTAAACCCTAAAACACTAACCTCAGCATGACCCCTACACTACCCAAACACCACTGCACTACCCTATACCCTAAAACACGACCCCGTACACTACACAAACACAACTGCACTACCCTAAACCCTAAAACACTACCCACAGCATGACCCCCTACACTACACAAACACCACTGCACTACCCTAAACCCCCCTACACTATACAAACACCACTGCATTACTCTAAACCCTAAAACACTATCCCCAGCACAACCCCTTCACAACACAAACACCACTGCACTACCCTAAACCCTAAATCGACCCCCAGCACGACCCCCTACACTACCCAAACACCACTGCCATACCCTAAACCCTAAAACACTACCCCCAGCATGAACCCGTACACTACCCAAACACCACTGCACTACCCTAAACCTTAAAACACTACCCCCAGCACTACCCCCTGCACTACCCAAACACCACTGCACTAACATAAACCCTAAAACACTACCCCCAGCACAACCCCCTACACTACACAAACACCACTGCACTACCTAAACCCTAAAACACTACCCCCAGCACGACTCCCTACACTACCCAAACACCACTGCACTACCCTAAACCCTAAATCTACCCCCAGCATGACCCCCTACACTACCCAAACACCACTGCACTACCCTACACCATAAAACACTACCCCCAGCATGACCCCCTACACTACACAAACACCACTGCACTACCCTAAACCCTAAAACACTACCACCAGCATGACCCCCTACACTACTGAAACACCACTGCACTACCCTAAACCCTAAAACACTAACCCAGCACGACCCCCTACACTACCCATACACCACTGCACTACCCTAAAGCCTAAAACACTACCCCCAGCACGACCCCTACACTACTGCACTACCCTAAACCCTAAAACACTACCCCCAGCACGACCCCCTACACTACCCAAACACCACTGCACTACCCTAAACCCTAAAACACTAACCCCAGCACGACCCCCTACACCACCCAAACATCACTGCACTACCCTAAACCCTAGAAAAGAAACCCCCACCCCATGCCCAATCCCCTTACCTCTCACTCCTCGTGGTTCCTCTCTCCTCGTGGTTCCTGCTTCACGTTGTCTCTGAGGGGCGGTGCACGTCGTTGTGAGGAAACGGAACAGCCTCTGTTTCCTTACAACGACATGGATGGTCTACATGTTTTTTAGAACGCATGGTCATTTACCATACATACCTTTACAACAAAATTCGTTGTAAATGCATGCGTGGTAAATGACCATGCGTTCTAAAAAAATGCGTAGTAATGACTTCGTGATGTACAACGCATGCGTGGTAATGCATGCGTTGTAATGGTATCGCAAAGTAAAAAAGTCGTTGTAACGGCTGTTTACCAATCAAAGCTGGCCCCTGTTCTTCAGTGAGACGTTTATTTGATTAATTAGGAGGAAGAAATGTGTTTTTTTACCGAAAAGTGCATTCCCGGCTGTTGTATTGTGAAAGTGTCCGCGTGGCCTGGTTTCACTTCCGGTGAGAGAGTGGAAGAGTCTGTTTGGATCTAAAGGAGTTCTGTTGTTGGACGGGGCCGGCGCGACATGTCATCAGAAAACATAGCTAATGGAAAGCGTCCTCCCTGAAGTGTGGAGCAGTGCCATGAGAGGTCAACGAGTGTGCGTCCCACCGCAGTATGACCGTACCGCGTGACCCATGTGCCACCTCCAGGGTACGGGAGGCAGAAGCGGCATCGCAGGTCCTCTTGAAGACCGTTGTAGCACTAATTCTACATTTTGGTACTAGGGCATTTTAACTTCGTTGTTCCTGCCAGATACAAAGAGAAGATCCTGTGTTATTCAGTGCCCTCGTTACCTTTTTTGTGGGTTGTGGTGCTTGTCACTTCGCTGCCCCGCCGGTGCACACGACTGGGCACCCCACCTCGTGTGCCATCTGCAGGGCATCTGCCCTCGGATCACTGGTTTCGGTTTCTGGAGTGGCAACATAAACAGTTGCTCCCAAAGGACTAGCCTGAACACTTAGGTGAATATCCCCTGCACCAGCATTCCACGGAAATTCTTTCCTAGCTCTCCCACGTCAACGAGGACGTCATAATAGCATGGCTCCGCTCGCGACACCGTATGACGTCATCGGAGCCATAAGAGAACCTCGTCGGCGTGCTGACGTCAGTTCCACCCATTTTTCCGTGCCACCGAGGCAAACAGGGGACCGAGACATTTTCACATGTATACATAGTATAATAAATATATATATATTCACTGAAAAAACCAGAGGTTTCAGGCACGTTATAGTTAGAAATTAGCATTTAAAAAACCTTAGAAATTCACTGAAAAAACCATAGGTTTCAGGGGCGTTATAGTTAGTTGGACATTTCACTCGTACAAAACCATAGAAATTCCCCCGTTATAGTTAGTTCAGCTAACTATAACTCGCGCGCCCGCAATGCACTGCTGATGACGTCACATATTACATCACTCATGACATGGTCAGTGACATCACTCATGACATCTCAAATGACATCACTGATGACATCACTGATGACATCATCCAGTGAATGTGTGTTTTTCTGAAAATTAAATATGTTTTATATATGTATATCTCAAGGTCGATGGAAGAATAAATGGGTATATAAGTGTCTAAATGGATGATTTTGTTTCGTAAAATTGATTGTATAACTGACTAAGTGTATCTTAGTGAATACATGGGTTAGTGAGTAATGTTTAAATATGAAAATATCTGTATCAGTCTCTCACTTTGTGTATAAGTGGCTGCATGGGTTGGTGAGTAGCTACATGAGTGTCTATATGGGTTATTAGTTGGTTTTTGAGTATCAGTATGAGTGTCTGAGTGTCTGTATGGTTCGGTGGGGGTATTACTTAGTGCATAGATGCATGAATGAGTGACTCACTGTTTGTATGTGTTGAAGACAGCATGTGTGCAGGACTGTATAGGTGGATGAGTATGTGTATGGGTGTGTTAGTGAGTGAATGACTGTCTCAATAGTGTCTTTATGAGTAACTACATATGTTTTAAACTAGTATATGTGAGTATTGGTGTATATAAGTGAGTATATGTGAGAGTGAGAGATTGGAAGAGTTCCTGTACAAATAAGTAGGTGTTTCTATAAGTGATTGTTTAAGAGAGTAAGTATGTGTAAGTTTCTGTAGAAGTAAGTGTGGTAGTGTGTGTATAACTGTATATGCAAGTAAATGGATGTTTGATACTTTGTTTGCATGTGTGACTATGTGTGTGAGTAACTCTATGGATGAGTGGCGGTGTATAACAGGATGTATAGGTGTATGAGTACATATGATGAGTGAGTACATGTATGAGTGACTGTATAGGGACTGTTGGTGAATCAGTGGATGTGTGTGTAGATCTTGGAATTACTGAATAGGTGTGTTGTAACTGGTATTGGTATGTCCATTGTTTTGAAAATGTTAGTTTGTATTTTTGAGTGTGTGTATCAAAGGTTATATTAGGGTGAGAGGAGGTCTGCCACTCTATCACAAGGATGATGTCATCAGTGATGTCATCAGTGATGTCATTTGAGATGTCATCAGTGATGTCATGAGTGATGTCACTGACCATGTCATGAGTGATGTAATATGTGACGTCATCAGCAGTGCATTGCGGGAGCGCGAGTTATAGTTAGCTGAACTAACTATAACGGGGGAATTTCTATGGTTTTGTACGAGTGAAATGTCCAACTAACTATAACGCCCCTGAAACCTATGGTTTTTTCAGTGAATATATATATATATAGACATATGTATATATATACATATATATGTAGAGAGAAACTCTCCTATACTATATATATATATACAGAGAGATATCTGTGTCCGGGCTTTGCGTAGAATGAAAAAAGCTGGGGGGGCTCAAAGAGGTGTGGCTGATGTAATTAAGGGTGTGGCTTTAGAACACGTAAACTGAAAATCTGTGCTTAGCTTAGTGTTCTGCTCGACTGGTATTTTGCTACTTCTGTCATAGCATCCAGGTATAATACAACAAGCAACATTACACCTACAAGCCAGTACTATTGGCTTTGTCAGTGCTTGTTAGATGCATAATATAAATAAACAACGACTAGGACTTTGTTGTATAGCATATTGAAAATGCTTCAGTTCTGAAATGATGAGACTGTGAAAGAACTATAATGAGTCTTTTTGAAGATACATGAAAAGCAGTAAATGTGTGGTACTGCTGCAGAGTTAAGATTTTTTTTCTGCTAGAGAGAGAGATATCTGGCTTTTGTCTAGTGGCAGCTTTGACGCCATAAAGTAACGCAGAGGGCATGCTGGAAAGAACAGATCTGTATTATGTGGATAGCTAAGTGGATTAGTAAAGCCAGGCATTAGAAATGCTTTGAAACAAATGAAATGTATGTGAGAGAGATGAAGAGATGAGGGGCACGTTTGCTGGATGGTAGTGAGGGAATACAAGAAGGTCATAGTGTGCATTTGTAAAGCACACGTTTACCCGGAGGCATCTTGGCGCTGAATAACAGATGTTTATTGGAGGTCATGGGAGGGGGGCGCCAAATTGATTGTTGCACTGGCTGCCACCAGCGCCAAAAGGCTGCGATGATGGGTATGTGCAAGTTGAAGTAATACTGTGTCGTCTTCTGACTCTTTTAGTGTTTTTGGAGAGCTGGCTGATTTTGGAAAGGCAAGGTAAGGTGACTTCTTCATTCCTGACTGCTGCACACATTACTCACGCACACACCCACCTACACTTTGAAATCAACAACCTATCTGCCTTCTACGTAGGATAGTGTTTTAAAGGAAGATTTTAGGCAGTAGCAGAGATGGCGTATCGTTGGATGAATGCTTCCCAGGCCCTAAATCTGGTTCTAGAGTCCAGCTCTGAGGCAAAATCAGAGACTGAGACAGCATCTGCGGGAGAGGACAATGGAGCAGAATCTGGGAGTGATTTTTTAGTCGGCACAGTTCCATCCGACGACTCATCTTCCAGCGATTCTGAAGGAGACGATGTAAGTTGTGCTGTCCCTTTGCAAGCACAGTCTGTGCAGCGGGACACCAATAGCAGATTAAAGCAACCCAGAGAGCAGGCAGGTGAGGCAGCACGCACAGACGGAGCACTGTCTTGGCAGCCTCCCAATTTAGTTCAGCCCCAAATTCCGCCTCTCACTGGCGACGCTGGATGTAAAGTCGATACAGCTAATTTTTTGCCAATTGACTACATCCATCTGTTTTTAGATGTTGACTTCCTTGATGAAATTGTGCAGCAAACAAATGTGCGTGCCGAGCAATTTCTGAGGGAGCATGGAGGTACTCTCGGGCCTCATTCTAGGGCACGCAAGTGGACTCCCACTTCATTAGGGGAGTTGAAGATATTTTTGGGCCTCACGCTTAAAATGGGGGTAGTGCATAAACCAACCTTGCTGTCCTACTGGTCTACTTGCACGGTTGGTTAACCCCCATCTTCGCACCATACATGAGCAGAGATCGTTTTTTGCTATTACAGCACATGCTGCATTTCAATTACAATTCTGCTGCATTGCCCCGGGACCATCCAGACCATGACAGGTTGTTCAAAATTCGGCCTGTCGTGGAACATTTGTCTGCCATGTTTCCAGAGGTTCATACTCCCGGAAAGAATATAGCCATTGATGAGTCCTTGATCTTGTATAAAGGGCGGCTGCTGTTCAGAGAGCTCGACTGGCTATGTGTATAGCTTGAGAGTGTATACAGGGAAGGACACAACTCTAAACCCTGTAGATTGCCCTCCCACTCTAGGGCTCACAGGAAAGATTGTATGGGAGCTTGTCCAGCCACTCTTTCACAAAGGATATAACCTTTATGTCAACAATTTCTAGACATAAAGGTTCAGAGCTGTTCAGTGAGCTCTACAAAGCTGGCTCTGTGGCCTGCGGTACAATTTGTTGTTGCCGCAAAGGATTCCCACAGGAGCTTGTTTGTAAGAAGCTCCAGAAATCCCAGAGCACTGCGCTGCGTTTCCACGAACTGCTCGCAGTAAGTTTCCAGATAGGCGTGACGTGAACGTGCTCACTACAATTCATGCTGAGAGCACTTCCCCCGTCACTGTTTGGGGTCAGATGGCTGAAGTCCACAAGCCCACCTGTATACTTGATTACAACAAGTACATGGGCGGAGTGGACAAGAACGACCAGGTTCTTCAGCCATACAATGTAAGTCGTAAAACTCTCACTTGGTATAAGAAACTGTTTACTCACCTGATCCAGATGACAAAATACAGTGCGTATGTTGTTTATCGTCAGACCACCACAGGAAGACTCATGTCTTTCGTTGACTTTCAGTTGACTGTGATTGAAAGTCTCACAGCTACAGAAATAGCAGCCTCCACTTAATTTGTTCTGGAGGACTGGGCAAGGCTGTAGGAGCAACAGTTTGCTGATAAAATTCCTGCAACACCCAAAAAGGAGCGACCATGTCATTGTTGTAAAGTGTGCTCGATGCAGGGAAAGAGGCAAGAGACTCGTGTTTACTGTCCCCAGTGCCCAAGTAAGCCCGCCTTCTGTTTTCCTACTTGCTTTATAATGTATCATACTAAAGCAAAGTACTGGGAAATTGACCGAGGTGGTGCTGGCAATAGGTAAACCTTTCAATTGGTGTGAATGGATACCTACTGTCTGTGGGCCACTCCTTCGCTAGGCAAGCAGCCACAGATTATTTGTTCCTCTACTTCAGGAAATCATGAACTTCTCAACACCTTTATCCGCTTTCAGAATGTGGTAGTTGTTCTGTTCGCCAATTGACAAGTGCATTATAGTCCCCACACTGCACATACTGATGGACAGAACATGCGCCACGTTGTCACGGAGTACCCTGTTTGACAAAAAGTTAAAGGCTTGACTGGATTTTGAAGTGCTTGTTAGGGAACTTATGTATAATACACAAGGACCACTGTGATTGCCATCGAGAACCGTAGTAAGTGTATTAAGTCAAACACATATCCAATGGGACTTATTCACCAACATTTCTCCTTGTTTTGAAAGTATGCAAACTCAATTATTAACTTGTATCATAACCATGTTATTGAAAAGGGATACAGGACACAATATCTTGTATGAAGATTGCTTTCACCTCTTTAATTTAAGATGTGAAAACAATCATCATACAAGATATTGTGTCCTGTACCCTTTCTCAATAACATTGTGTATGATGCAAGTTAGTAATTGAGTTTTCACGCTGTCAAAGTAAAAGTGTTGCTTAATGAGACCCACAGGACATTTGTTTGGCTTATTATTTTAGGGAACTTAGGCAATATACCCAGCATGTTTGCCTTATTTTCAAAGGTAGATATGCTCGCTCAGTTCGAGATATGGCCTACTGGGTTACTTGGACACCCCCCAACTTGCATCCACAAACTGGAAGGAGTTGGATTTATCCCAGTGAGAGCATTGATGGCACGTGACGGAAACTTTTCTCGAGCTTCAAGTAGCTAGAGATGGAAGGCATTAGTATAGGGTCACTTGTAAATTAGACAGGATTAGTCAGGACTCTGATGAGGACAGACATACGATTGGGTTAGAACAGCTTACGGTAGGTGGGCTTTCTCAGGAATATTGCATAGGTAGAAGGCAGATAGTAATGGTAGTACAGATACACGTCATGACTTCATCTTCACCCATGGATTCAAATCCATTGCTGCCACACTCGCACTGAATTTACTATAGAAATTATGGGTCAATGCTGCTTGCCATGTTCATCCTCTGCAGAACTTAGTAGATGTTCAGTTTGCTGTATGATATGTGCATTACAGTCACTGCACATAGCAGTGGATTGGACATATGCTACGTTGTCACGGACCACCCGTGTTTCACATTCTACCGTTCTTCATAGTTTATGATGTTCTCTTTAGAAAGCTTTGGAAAAAGTCCAGCATGTTTGCCTTATTTTCAAAGGTAGATGTGCTCGCTCAGTTCAAGATATGGCTTTGCGGAATACTCGGGCACCCCCCAACTTGCATCCACAAACTGGAAAGAGTTGGATTTAGCACAGTGAGTGCTCTAAAGGCGCATGAAAGACATGTCTTCCTGAGCCTCCCGTGGCTGTCATGGAAGCCATTAGTAAAGGTTCACTCGGCATACATTTGGTAATGTTCAGGAAGAAGGAGGCTTGACAGGTGGCAAAATGTAGTCAAACTCATTACATCTTGTGGCGTATATAAATGTGATGGGCCCATGCATGGCGGCGGTATGTTTATGTGAGTGCAAGTGATCTGTTTGATTGGGCCCATGCCTTGTAAATGGACCATAAAGTGGCTGGTACCGTGAAGTGGCTTTATGGCTCACCTTCAGAAGGCTTGGCTTCAATATTTATAAACTTTGATAAGTATTTGTATTTTGAAGCCAGGATTTCTGGAGGTGCTAAAACCAACCAGTGTAACTGGTGGATTAACTTTATCAAATTAGTGTTAGATTTATATTTGTGGCGGTTTAATGGCATTTTGTAAGACCTTTTTTTTTGTCAATATGGGTAGCTGGGGATTTTGCACCCTAGCTCAGTCGTCACATCGGCAAACCTTCACATTTTTGAGTAGTAGACTGTTAGAATAGAAACGTACATGTTTGCGCATTGCTCTATGTAAAGTTAGCATTCGCTGCACCATTTTCTATTCAGGCGCCATTTTGAATCATGATCGAAACGAATCCTTTTCTGTTACTGCGAAAAAGCCTCTGCCATGTTTCGTTTCTGCAATGTTAGGTTTTGCTTCACTAATGAATAGACTGTTCATATTAGTGCATACCTTTCTCACTAGATAGAGGCCCTCTCCACTTGTCTGGTGGCGGGTGCAGGGTGAAACGACCTTGAGTTGTATTAGGCGATGTGAGAAATGAGAATCAAAAGTTATTTTTTGTATTTCACTGTCCAGCTGCATCTGCCTGGAAAATTCCACTGTAGGCGTGTTTCAGCCCAATTGCGAGATATACATAATATATCGTTTTGCTTGTCGATTTCAGTCCCCTCTGCAGCACTCCTAGCGACTGGGCAGACTGGGCCCTGCTCTGAGTGTATATGAATAAACAGTTATTTGTTTGTATTCTCTACTGTCTGACCGACTCTTCATTTGGTATGGAAGGCTGAGAGGTGGTCATTAGTGACCCAGGTGACCCTAAACGGGCCACTTCCTTCAAGACAACGAGGGTAGTACAGGGATGAATGACTTGCGTGGCTCTCACAGGCTTTTATTTTTATCCAGCATCCCCTAAAAACCTCAAATTTAGCTAAAATTCAACATTTCTTCACATTTAAGTGATGGAAAGTTCAGGAATCTGCAGCGACCTACAACCTTCCATCCACCTAGCGTTCCCCCAGGTCTTCCTCGGCGGCCATATAGGGAAACCTACTAAACCCACATATTTCTGAAAACTAGACACCCAGCGGAGTCCAGGGAGGTATGGCTTGCGTGGCCCCCCAATGTTTTCCTACCCATAATCCCGGCAAACCTCAATTTTGTGCTGAAAAAAATCACATTTTGGGTAGTAAAACGTTGGGGGGCAAGCAAGCCATCCCTCCCTGGACTCCCCCGGGCGTCTAGCTTTCAGAAATGTGTGGGTTTGGTGGGTTTCCCTAGATCACCACCGAGTCCGGGCCCAAAAACCCAGGTGCCCCCCCTTGCAAAACCAGGTTGTTTAGTGATAGGTAATTTTGATGTCTCCTGAATATATTTTGGGCCCTTGCCTGTCACGGGCACTTGGCACACCCACATGAGTGAGGTACTATTTTTATCGGGAGACCTGGGGAAATTGTGGGTGGTAGGAAATTTGTGTCAGCCCGGTGATCCCACAACTTTCCCACACAGAAATTTGAGAAAAATTAGATTTTTTTCAGCTAAACTTGAGGTTTGTCGGGGATTATGGGTAGGAAAACGTTGGGGGGGGGCATGCAAGCCATACCTCCCTGGACTCTGCCTAGTGTCTAGTTTTAAGAAATATGTGGGTTTGGTAGGTTTCCCTATATAGCCGCCGAGCCCGGGGCAAAAAACCCAGGTGACCCATTGAAAAACCAGGTTGTTTTGTGATAGGTAATTTTGATGTCTCCACAATACATTTTGGGCCCTTGCCAGTCGCGGGCACTTGGCCCACCCACACAAGAGAGGTACCATTTTTATTGGGTGACCTCGGGGGATTCTGGGTGGTAGAAAATTTGGGTCCGCCTGGTGATCCCACAGCTTTCCCACAAAGAAATGTGAGAAAATGTGTTTTTATCAGCTAAATTTGAGGTTTGCAGGGGATTCTGGCTAGGAAAACGTTGGGGGGTCCATGCAAGACATAGCTCCCTGGACTCCCCCGGGTGTCTAGCTTTCAGTAATGTGTGGGTTTGGTAGGTTTCCCTAGATGGCCTCCGAGCCCAGGGCCAAAAACCCAGGTGCCCCCCTTGCAAAACCAGGTTTTTTGTGATAGGTAAATTTGATGTCTCCTCAATATGATTTGGGCCCTTCCATGTTGCGGGCACTTGGCCCACCCACATAAGTGAGGTACCATTTTTATTGGGAGGCTTTGGAGAATGCAGGGTGGGTGGAATTTTGTGGATTCACGCAGATTCCAGGACTTTCCGTCACAGAAATATGAGGAAAATTTGATTTTATTTACAAAGTTTGAGGTTTGCAAGGGATTCTGGGTAACAGAACCTGGTGAGAGCCACACAACTCACCCCATCCTGGATTCACCTGAGTGTCTAGTTTTCACAAATGTATAGGTTTGCTAGGTTTCCCTTGGTGCCGGCTGAGCTAGGGTTGAAAATCCACAGCTAGACAATTTGCAAAAAAAAGGTACGTTTTCACTGGAAAAATGTGATGTGTCCACGTTGTTTTGTGGGCTGTTTCCTATCATGGGCACTAGGCCTACCCACACAAGTGAGGTACCATTTTTATCGGGAGACTTTCGGGAATGCGGGGTTGGTGGAAGTTTGTGGATCCACGCAGATTCTAGAACTTTACATCACAGAAATGTGAGGAAAATGGTTTTTTTTTACACAGTTTGAGATTTGCAAGAGCTTCTGGGTAACATAAGCTTGTGAGAGCCACACAAGTCACCCCATCCTGGATTCCCCTGGGTGTCTAGTTTTAAAAAATATATAGGTTTGCTAGGTTTCCCCAGGTGCCGGTTGAGCTATGGTTTAAAATTCACAGCTAGGCACTTTGCAAAAAAAGGATCAGTTTCACTGAAAGAATGTGGTGTGTCCACGTTGCGTTTTGGCCTGTTTCCTCTTGCGGGCTCTAGGCCTACCCACACAAGTGAGGTCCCATTTTTATTGGGAGACTTAGGGAAATAGAGAATAGTAGAACAAGTGTTATTTCCAATTGATTTTCTATGCATTTATCCCTTCCAAATGTAAGATAGTGTGTAAAAAAGAATTCATTTTCAAAAATGCCCTCTAATTCACATGCTGGTAGAGGTACCCACATAAGCGGAGTTGTGCAAATAACCACTGCTTCTAAACGTCATATGTTGTTCCCATTTCATAAATACATAGTTTACCTTGATACCTATTTTTCACTCTTTATATTTTACCAAGTGAATTGCTGTATACCCGGTGCACAATGAAAAACCATAGCAAGGCGCAGCTCAGTTATTGGCTCTGGGCACTTCGGATTCTTGGTGAACCTACAAATCCTATATACCCCTGCAACCATACGGCTCCAGTGGATATAACAGTATATTGCTTGTAAAAATCTGCCATACGTAGAAGAAGTTGCAGGTGAAAATGCAGACACAAATGGCTGTTTTTTTCAACTCGTTTTTAATATGTTTTAATTTGAACTATAACTTTCTATAGGAAAACCTTGAAGGGTCTACACAAATGACCCCTTGCTGAGTTCATAATTCTGTCTAATTTTCAGAAATGTATAGCTTTCTGGGATCCATTTTTGGCTTTACATCAATTTCTAGCACTAACTGAAAGGAGGTTGAAAGCACAAAAAATAGAAAAAATAGGCTATGTCCCACTAAAATGCCAAAACTGTGTAGAAACATTTGCTTTTCTAACAAAAGTCTGCCTGTTCCTGAAAGTGGGGAAGATGGTGATGTTATCACCACAAACGCTTTATTGATACCATTTTCAGGGAAAAAACCAGACGCTTTCTTCTTCAGCACTTTTTTCCAATTTTTCACCAAAACCCCCAAATTTTGCCGTATTTTGGCTAATTTCTAGGTCCCCTCCAGTGGAATCCACAAACCCTGTGTACCTTTTGAATCCTCAGGATGTTGGAAGAAAAGGACAAAAATATGACGTGGATACCTTATGTGAACAAAACGTTACAGGGGCCTAAGTGCAAACTACCCCAAATAGCCAAAAAAGGACTCAGCACTGGAGGGGAGACCAGGGGGGAGGGGGAGGCCCAGCAATTAAGGGGTTAAACTGAGTAGGGTTCAGAGAAGAGCCCTAGGGAACGCCATGGCACAGAGCGTGCGATTGGTAACTGTAGGGAGGTAATGACCTGAAAAGATCACTCTAAAAAGAAAGGAGATGAACCAGGAAAGTGAAGATCCACCTATGCCGATTTTATGGGACACTTTATCGAACACGACGCTTAAGTTGAGCAGGATCAAAGCTGCGGATCTGCCTTCATCTAAAGTGCAGCGGAGTTGCTCTGTAACCGCAAGATTCTCAGCTATGTGCTGGCCTAAAGCCATTCTGAGAGGTGTCTAAAATCTGGTTCACTTCTAGAAACTTAGTTAAGATGGCACTGACATGTCGCTCTGTTCCCTTAGCAAGAAAAGGCAGGAGAGAAATTGGGCGCAAATGTTCAGGACTGGAAGCATCCAAAGAAGGTTTCTTCAGGAGGGGGATGACCTTGGCATGCTTCGAGAGACCCGGTACAGATGCCGATGACAAAGAGAGGACAGAGGCCTGAAGTTTAAGGAACACATCTGGCTTGAAAGGGTCAGCAGGTGAGTCTGATTTAACTTTCCTGCAAAGAGTACGTAACACCGAGAGACACAAAGGAGATAGAGAATTGAGCAAGGGTGGTGCAGAGCTAGTAGAGCCATTTGGCCTCATGTAAGTAGCTTTCAGGGTAAAGTTCACATAAATATAATTTATCTTGCCAATAAAACACTCTGCTAACTTCTCACAGTGAGCATTGGAAGTTTCCGTGTAATCCACTGAAAGTACTAGTTTTGTAAGACTGTTAAAAGGTTAAAAAGTTATGTTGCTGGGTTGTTGCTACTCCTTATTTTATTTGCAAAATAATCTGCCCTGGATTTCCAAATCAGTTTGTGGTAGGAATAAATAGCTGCCCTGTATTGTGTTTTTAGGGAAGGATCATATGATTTCCTCCACGAGTATTCTAGGGCCTTACAATGTTTCCTAACATAGACAAGGGTTTCATTAAACCAGGGAGTAGCATGCTCTTTCCTGCTATCAACCAGACTCGTAGGAATAACATTGTCTAATGCTGAGGTCAGCCAAGATTGTAGAGTGTTGTTGGCTTTTCTGCAGTAGAGATCAACTGAGGGCAGGGAGTTTGAATGAACCCCCATATTTTTGGAAGTCAAGCTTGCGCCATGGAAGTTTGAGGATCGTGTCCAGACCAAGTGTCTGACTTTGGCAGGGCAAGCGAATGGAAGTAGGGATCAAAAATTGATCCGACCAGGGCATGGGGCAAGGTGTCACTAGCCTCATGGAACAGAGATTAGAAAAAACTCTCAAGTTAAATTGTGAATACCTATCAGATTTTTTGACTGATATTTTTATCTTGAGAGTAAGAGAAATATAAAAGAGTTGTTCTCTCATTATTCTTTTTTAAGCCAGTTAATCATAAGGATATGGATTATAGAGTGAGATCTGACTGCCGTTGATGAAATTTGAAGCTGAGGAATGTAAGTATGTATATTGAGAAATGTGTACACATACCTGAAGATATATGTTTCTTGGGTTAGAAAATGTGTGCCTTTGTAACAAATATTGATTATCTAAGGAGAAGATCACTCTCTATAGATTTTTGAATAACTCTACATATAATTGTTCTATTGTTGAATTGCAACAGTTGATCTTGATCGAAAATGTGTAATGATAATGGAGTATCATGTTCTTCTTTATTCTTTTCTATATATTGCTTTATTTGGTTTTTGTGCTTATTAGTGAAAAGATATGAATTATGAGTCATTATTTTATTTAGACTGTGATTATCTAACCTTTTTCTGTCTCTTGCACTGAGTGATCATGATTTTTGTACTGAATGTCAATAGGGATTTGTTGTGCACTTATATTTATACAAATAAATACTCCTTTGGAGAGGCTCACTTGATCTATATAATGTATCTGGTTCCCCCTCGGACCCCTGCCCAGCAAATGTGCTGGCTTCAGTGGCCGAGGTCATTAATCCAGCCGCTAATCATGTCTTCAATTCCTCGCTGAGATCCGGCCATGTGCCCAGCAGATAGAAAAGTGCCAAAATCCTGCCATTTCTAAAAAAGCCCTCAGCTGACCCCTTGGTACTATCCAACTTTAGACCTATCTCACTGCTCCCGTTTTTTTCTAAGACTCTAGAGAAATATGTTAACTCAGTCATTTCGTGGAAATTAATAATCTCCTCCATCAGAGCCAGTCTGGTTTTAGATCTAATTTTAGTACAGAGACGGCTCTGCTCGAAATCTCAGAGTCCATCAAGGAGAAGCTGGACAAGGGGGGTAAAGCTGTGTTGATTTTGCTGGACCTCTCCGCGGCTTTCAACACCGTGCCACATGACTGACTCCTGCATAGATTGCAGGAGTGCGGCCTAGGTGGCACGGTTCTAAAGCGGTTCTCCTCCTTTTTGGAGGATAGATACCAAGAGGTCTGATCTCCCCCTTTTGCCGCTCCCATTCCTTCTATGAAGGTGGGTGTCCCTCAGGGCTCAATCTTGAGCCTCACACTTTTCAACCTTTATATGTCTCCCCTTGCTCCCTTGGCAGAAGCTTGCAGTGCTACAATAATTTCCTATGCTGACGACACGCAGCTTCTGTTCACCTGTGACAAGGGTGAGGACTTTGCTGGGGAGAAGATCAACCAATGCCTGATTGGTGTTTTTGCCTGGCTGAGGGAGAACCAGCTCAAATGCAACCCAGAGAAATCGGAGGTAATTTGTTTCGGCTCTCCACCTTTGGATGAGTGGAAACAATGGTGTCCATCAGACATGTCGCCTCCCCTCTCCTCGGTCAGCAAGGTCAAGAACCTGGGTGTCAAGCTGGACGATACTCTGTCTATGAAAGCCCAAATCCAGTCAGTCGCAGGATCATGTTTTGGCCTCCTGCGGATGCTCAGGAAATTTCCTCTCCTCCTGCCTCTTGCCCACAGTAAGACCGTTGTCCAGGCTCTGATTATCTCGAGACTGGACTATGTTAATGTCCTATACCTAGGCCTCCTGGAGTACCTACTGAATAGATTACAGGTGGTCCAGAATGCGGCCGCCAGGGCGGTCCTCCTGCTCAAACCTAGAACCAAGATCTCTCCTCACCTGAAAGATTTGCACTGGCTTCCCGTGAGGAAAAGAATTTGCTTTAAGGCATTGGTCTTGGCTTTTAAGGCTCTACAGGGTACGGGCGCACATTATCTCAGAAGGAGAGTCACACACTATGCCCCACGCAGAACCCTGAGGTCATCCTCACTGCATGTAGTTGCGGTCCCCAAGATTTCCTGCACCTGTATAGGAGGCCACTCTTTCCAAGTGCAGGTCGCACGCGTCTGGAACCTCCTGCCGGTGACACTCAGACAAGTGACGGACCTACTAACCTTTAAGAAGCTGCTTAAAACCTGGCTCTTCCGACACTTACCTTAAGTCTCCCCCTCCCTCTAGGGTTAGCTGCAGACTAGTTCTGAGGTTCTCTAGCACCGGGACACTCTTTCTGAGTAGCTGTGCGCTTTATAAATACCCCCCATTCATTCATTCATTCATTCATTATAAGAATGTCATGAGTAAGGGGATTCAATCATATATGTCTGGAGATCTCTTAAGGACACTATTTAGGTACGGGGTATTTTTCACGTTTAACAGTAAGGGAATATCTGTTGTATTGAAACATGTCTATTTCTATTAAATGAACATACACAAGTTATGATGTGTCTTTTGTTTGATATTCGTAGCTGAAAATAGGAGATTAATGCAACTGCAAGAGCCCTGAAGAAGCGTCAGGGCACTGCGAAACATGTGTTGGCTCTGGCTCGGCTCATGTTTTAAAATTAAAAAAAGACTCTGACCTGGCTCATGTTATAAATATATTAAAATGTTCTGCACAGAATCTGAGTCTGTACTCCGAAGAATGGGTTTCTGACTGTGGATTGAATTGAGCTGATTTGGCTCATGTTTAAAAACATAATGAGCTACTATATACACAGGAATTGGGTTGAGGTGAAAGATTATTTTTTTATTGTAAGCATTAGTGTTTTTCAGGAATTATTATGTTTATATAGTTGAACAATAAATAGGTATATAGTATTAACAATTGTGATTATTTAGTGGTTATTGCATAATGAAAGTTGGGCCTTTGACTAGCTATGGAGTAACTTATTGCTCCTCTTGTGTTGGATGTATTACTAGTGTGTAGGCCAGGAGGGTTACTTACTTTCAATGGTAAGAACAGTGCAGTGCATTTTCACCCCAATAACCCTTGCTGTTGGTATTTTATAGTTAATGTATCTTGTTCTGTTCAAGCATCTCGGGATGGAATTAGCATACAGGGTGCTGAATATCTTTTCAAGTAGTGGGTTGGTGCTTACTTGTTAAGGTAAAGTGATGTTTATTTTTTTCTGTGCTCTGATTTGCTGAGGAAATTATACATTTGCTCACACCACTATGAATCGGCAGGAATTCTGTTTTAACATGCAAAAATTGTATATAAAAAACATCGCTCTTGGGTGTGAGCTAGAAGACTTTCCTGTTCTACCAGGGATGCTCTCCGATTCATTTCTGATTTTGCTGCCCATTGAGACTCGAATATTGTCTGATTTTCGCATACTCTGTGTAACTCTTCGTTTAAGAGTTTAATGGCATTGACTCTGCACCGCTTATTTTTGATTTCTATAATAAAACCCTTTAATGTTGTATTGCTCTAGAACTCAATTATTGAGTGGGCACAATAAAATAATGAATTGTATTTTTTCGTCCACTTAATGTTTTGGGAAGTGCCTTAACATGGGGGAAACAATGCTTTATGACATTGACATCATCTCTGACCCAGTAAATGAGGAAAAGTCTGATTTAGATACATTTTAGGGTGTCTAAATGTGGGGGTAGTGTTTTGCTCCCCCTTGGCATAGTAGTTTATTCTCTAGCTCAGCTCCGTTAATCAGGGAAGGCTATCAAGCAACATTATTTGCTTCTGTGAGGTTAGAAGAGTCTCTATTGTTTAGAACTGTTTGTTGTAGAATAGTGTTACAATTAGTGTGAAGGTAAAATGTGTGCGATCACACAAGATCTTTGTAGTGTTTTATATGGATGGTTAGGTGTTCCACAGACTTCCCCTTTGTATTATGGGCTGAGTTCTTGGTTGCCATTACTCGACCAGAGTAAAGTCTTATCTATCTATGCAACACAAAACAATATTGGTAATATGATGCCATGTTGTGCACATGAGAGTGTTGTATTTGACTCCACTTTGTATGTCGGACTTTAATATGCATGGTGGCATGGTGTGGGGGGGGGGGAGTTGTATTGAGTTCAAAGCAATTGTTTTCAGTTGTTCTATTTAACAATTTTGTTTCTCAAGACGGATTTTTTTCTCTTCGATTAGGCACCAGGTTTAATGAGTTTCGTTTAAAAATGAGCTGTCAGTTTTATTTGGTCTACAATTTGCACCGGACTGAGTTTGACATCTTGGAATTGGGAATAGTGAGCACATGGTGGCTGTTATTAGATTTCCGAGATGCACTATTTGCTCCCAACATTTACTCCCAAAACTTGTTAGGTTTCACCTTCCAGAAATCCAAACACCGCCAAACACCAGTGACTGTACACACTTTTGACTGAGTGCAAATGCTGAGTTGTCCCTTAAAATGATCTATAAACTCTTTGGTACTGCATTTATCAGTAGAAGTTTTAGTTTATTTTTCCTTTTCCCCTCATAAGATATATAACATTGAAAAAGCAGGCTGATGATGTAAGCAATAGGTTATCATCCCTACTCAAGAAAAATAAGCATTAACTGCATCCAAATTCTCTACTGAAGAACCCTAGTGTAAAAAAGCGCTGTTGTAACTTTCAGTTTTTAGACTATAACCTAATTCAAGTTGTGAAGAAAGTGTGATCTGTCACATTGGAGAAAAGTTGCAATGTTTGGCAAATGCAATAGCGTGTGCGAGTTGTTACAAAAGGGTGTTTGTGTTCACATGGTAAGGTGACAAACCTGGGGGAGGTTGACGTGAGTACATCACAGTTAAGAATGTAAATAGGAAAGTAGAGATAAAGTGTATTAGAAACTTCTGTTACTAGTTACTTGCCAGAAACCATATAGAAACTAAGCGAAGAGAACCATCAGCATTGGAAAATACTGTATGTTAGGACAAACGTGCATTACGGCCAATTGAAACTTAAAATATAGGAGATTTATTTTAGTTTCCGGGATAAAATAAGAAGCAGAGCTCAATACATACAGTGGTACTCAAAATTAATTTTAATCAGCGAGTCCACTGGTCCCTGTACATTGTAGCCACAGCTGAACATTTATATATATATTTATATATATATATATTTGGAGAGAAAGAGAGACAGAGACAGAGACAGAGAGATTGACAGCGACAGAGAGAGAGAGAGAGAGAGAAAGATTACTTAATATAGACCTATATTGCCTTTGATGAGTTCTGGTGACATTTATAAACTGCAAGGCCGAAGGCTCTATTCAACCTGGTGGTTGATTATTTTATATAAATATTTAAAACACACTTTACTTTGGTGCTGCAGTACCTAGGTGCTTGGCACAAACAGTGACCTGTCAGTTACACAGGTTTCTGGTTTGAGATATTCTTGAGCAGAAGAATACGCCAGTTTGCAGTTGTTACATACAATACTTTGAACTAGAGGGAAGTCAATCTGGTTTGCTGCATTTGACAGGTTTTGAGCTGCCAAATAAAGACTCAGAGAATGACAGCATCTGCCGTTTGCCCATTCAGTCATCTTTGGGCTTTAGTTTCAAGTAGTATCCCTATTGGAAACTAATAATGAGAAATATTTCAAATTGAATTACTTAAATAAAATTAGTGGCCTAGCTACTATGATAACTTCACAAAGATGGAAAGGGATAATTAATATTTTGTCAGACTAATGGGCTATTTGATTTAGAAAGAAATAGATGAAAAATATGAAAGATTTCCCTTCTTGTCACTGACAAACCTGAACAAAGCGGTGATACGGTCTCTCACTTAGTAACAGCATTATGTAGCATATGGTGTTTGCAATCAGGAAGTTAGATGAAATACCTGTGCATGTGTATTCTGTGCACTAAATTCCTGTGGAATGAAATAGTGAGATAGTGATTAAATAGTGAATAGTGAGTTTGCATTTCATTGCACCGGTTTACTTGCAAGCATGGAGCATGTTGTACTTTTAGAAGTGAACTCTGGTCTGCAATTAATGTTTACTTTTGGTCCCTTATGCCAGAGTGAAATCAAGAGCAGACCTCAGAGGCTTTGGGCTCCTATTCATGAAAGTTAAATTCAGTCGAAAAATATGTGTATGCTTGAATATACCTTTTTTTCCATCTGCCAGGGATTCACTGAGGAATTACTGACAGGTATAAACCTATTTACAAGGACGGAGATCTTTGTCAAGTAGTTGTAGTTGTAAATCCCTATAAAGAGTGGAAAGTAAGCATTCTGAGGTGTTGCTGGCCTTGGAATTTGGTTAACACCCACAAACATTTACATTTGGGGGCATTCCCTAACTCCAATTCAACCCTTTTCTACCCCGTAAATAGTCAGAGATTTACTCCTGGTCTGGGATTGTACAACTACACTTTTAAAGTCTCAAAGGGAATAGATCTCCCTCATCGTTGGGGGGGCGAGGGAGGTGTAGGCAAAAGGATTTCTCCCTGAGAGATGTTTTTTCCCTGCAGGGAAAAAAATACACATTTCTCCTCTGTGGAGTTTTCTACTATGAAAAAAAGTGCAGAGCAGGAATAGGGGTCAGCTGAAAAGCTTACCAGACCTCCTCAGGAGTACTCCAAGAAACCTGCACCTGGCAGAGCTTGTTCTTTATGTCTAGAGTGTGAATAGAGGACACACTGAGCATCCAAAGCGCAGAGAGGTCTGGAATTATGGTCGTATGAGTCTTGTCTACTGTTTTGCTGAAGTAGGCCTAGTTGGTGTCAAAAATGAGGCTCAGATGGGCCAGTCTACAACATTGTTAAGACTTGAGTATGAAGTTCCTTAGAGAAGAAAAAAGCAGAGGCCTGGTCAATATATCAAGATAACCCAAGATTGGAGATGGGGTGTCTCCCACTTTGGAAATTAGGGCCCTCACACACCCGGGTGGGTATCATGCTTCATCATAGGTCATGCTCCTCATCAGGCCGGCGCTGCAATGCCTGACGGGCACCCTTTGAGGGGCTCTTTGTCAGAGATCTTTTATTCGCAAAGCCGTAAGGTGCGGTGTGAGTATGGGGCCTTGTGGTGTAGATGTGTGTAGAAGGTGTGAGGGAACTGTGAAGGGGATTCTAAAATGAGACGCAGTGGTACTCAAAATTATTTTTAATCAGCGAGTTCACTAGTCCCAATTAAAAATGTAGGGTGGCTCACCACTGAGGTAATGCTCACAAGGGGACGGCGTTCCCCGAAACGCGTAACTGGAATAAAATCTAAGCTATTGGAGTATCCTGAGAGAGCGTGATTACTTAGTCTACAGAGAAAAAAAATATATATATATACATATACATATATATATGTGTACGTATATATATATATATATATATATATATATATATATATATTGTGTATGTGTGTGTTTGCAGGTGGGTGTGTGTCCTCTAATGGCTAGAGCTGCTGACTTTGCAACTGGGCAAATAAATCTTAACTTTGGCTCCACATCCTGTGAGTCTGGGCATATCACTTGATTTCCTGTGCCTAAAAAATGTGGAACGTTTGTACTCGTGTAAAGTGATCTGATGCCATCGGGCTAAATCGGCGGTGTATGCAAAAATGTGCGTGTTTTGGCTTCTATGCTCTTTTAATTTTTTTAGCTACTCCTCTACAACCCCTATCTTAAGATAAAACACAATGAATGAATGAAAGAGCATTTATAAAGCGCACAGCTACTCAGGGAAGAGTGTCCCGGCGCTGAAAAAAACCTCAATCCGGTCTGCTGCTGTCCCGACAAGGCGGAAGAACCAAGGGTTAATTCCGGAAGAGCCAGGTTTTGAGCACCTTCCAAAATGTGGATACATCAGCCAGCTGTCTGAGTGTCAAAGGTAGGAGGTTCCATGCACGTACACCCTGCACCTGGAAGGAGCAGCCTCCTGTGCGGGCGCAGCAGATCTGACCTAGTGCTTAATTTGTAAAATAATAGGTGTGGGCTCCAAAATTTTGCCCAGAAGCCTGCGATTGGCACTACGAATACCAAGAGCACAGAATACCAGGGGCTGTATTATACAAGTGTCTTGGGGGTGCAATGGTCATTTATGCCCGCTTTGCGCTCCCCCAGGGAACTTTGGTATTGCAGAAGGGGCTGCAGATGATTGTACAGCCCCATCTGTAATACTGATAGCGCTGGCGCACATAAAGCACTATCTTCAGAGTGCATTCCCTTATTTGCATGGGGGCGTGCCCCATGCAAATGAGGGAATCCCTTTGCTTCTGCGCCCGTGGCCCATTACAGATGCGAGCGCAGAGGTAGAGAAGCTCTCAGGAGGCACACTGACAGTGCGCCACCTAAAAGGCTGCAGCCCTCTCATGGACCCCCGAGACATCCCCTTGAAGGCGGATGCAGTCACTGACTACACTCCCCTGCAAGGGATCTCTAGTCCCCTTAAAAAGTGAAGGCAGGTTGCCGCCTGAACTGTGAAAACACAGGGGCTTTAAAGCAGCCGCTCGTTTTTCACTTGAATGCGCTGCCCTCAGGGCAGAACGTGTTCACGGCTGCACATTCACCCTAATATGGCGCATTTTCCTTGATATTGCCGGGCGCACGTTTTAAAAGGCACGCCCGGCGCTATCAAGAATGTGTAATATTGCCCCTGGGCTATGTAGTCTTGAATATATATTCACCAACAGACCCTCCCTGCCCCTTTGTCTCACTCTTGCATTTCTTTTGAATAACTGCTTCCCCCTTTATCACCGTTTTTCCATATTTTCTTCCTCTTTCTTTTTGTGTTTTCGCTTTCTTGCTCTAGATGACAATTTGATGAGGAAAAATAAGTGCTGGTCCGCAAAAATGAGTCGGGTGGCCCAATCTGCAACCACCTGCTCAAATTAGGCGCAGATGTGAGCCTTGCAGTCCCTTTAGTTCCGTACTTCCTACTTAGATTTAACAACACCTTTGTTAAGAATTCAAGTCTACACACGTTTATTGAACCCAGATGCATGGAATAGCAAATAAAAAGACAACTGCTGCATGTCCAAAGCACAGTTACCCTTGAAGTGATGTCTCCAGGTTTGGTGAGGTAAAGGAGTTCTCCTTGTATTATGCTGACTGGGGCTGTCTGGGAGTGATGCAGAGGCAGGCCTGCTCCTGCTTTAAGTCCTCTGATGTCCGACTTTTTAATTTTCTCTTGGTCAAAGTTGTGAAGCGGAATGGGCTAGTGGGTTGAAGCTCAAGGCAGCTAAACCAAGGTGTTGGAAAACGAGGCAGTATCTGTGAGGCCTGCACAAATAACATGACTACATTTGTCCTTCACTGGGAACCAAACACCCAATTGTAGCGCCTGACTCTCAGAGGGTAGCGTTGCAGAGCAGTCTGAGGCTTACTCAAGGGAGGTGGTGTGGGCTAGTAATCACCATTACAGGTGCGCAGCAATAACACTCAATAATTGATTGTCCAGTCTGTACTTTGCTTTATAAAAGAAAGAGTACATTTATTAAACACACACACTACTCAATACTATGCACAAATTTACAAATATACATAAGCTGTTGGAATTACTTTGTGACATTGCATAACATCTCCACCCCTCCAGCAGGGGGGTGGGGTCTAGTACCACCACTCCCATGCCTGCACGTCATCTTGCCCCCTAATGCAGTGGGCTGACACAACCTGGAGCGAGGGCCTAGCCAACTGGCACCATCGCAGGGGCACCCCCACCCCATTATCTCAACAAGCATTAAAAATAGGTTCACCTGCCCTATGACACATAACCCTGACTGAGCATCTCATATTGACCATACAGTATGCACCCTTACATCTTCAGAGCTACCAGTCTGGGTTGTTCTTCACTTAAGCGCAGCAGCAAGAATACATGTTTAAGCAGCACGTTAGAATGACAGTACTCATCACCTTTGTGGATCATTATAATGCATTGCAATTAACGCCCCTAAAAGGCATCACTGATGAAATCACAGGATTAAGTATATACAGCCAGACACCCTAGCAGGAATGTCTGGCAACATAACCCCACTTTGCTTATGACATCACCAAACTCAGATACTTCACATTACACATGTGACTTAAAGTCCCTTTAAAAGACATAACGTTGGCAACTGCACCTCCATAGAAATAACATTAGTATGCACTTCTCGTGCAATTGCACCTCTTCGCCTCTAGAGGATGCCCTTCTCCAGACATCCCCAACTCAGCTCTTCACACTTTGAAGCAGTCCCTAGGGCACCCCCAGCTGTAGAACAAAAGTTCCAGCCATGGGGATGCTAATGGCGCCTTGCTGAGCCCTTGAGGGGTTATTCTTTTGTAAGTCCCCAGAGACTTAGGGCGGGACTTGTCTTCTTCGTGCTGGGGGAGACCTCGTTGCTCCTGCAGCTCCCCCTGCACCTTGCACTCGCTTGGTGGTGACCCCGTTCTCCTAGGGCCACCACACGCGGAACACCAGGCGTTTTCATGCAAGCCAGCTTGGTCCTGCACAGCATTATGGGCTGAGGTGCTCTGGCACCGTGAATATTATAGCAGCGGATCTCCCGCTGAGTCGGGGAGAGCCGCGATGTGTGCCTCCGGCCGTGCCTGTCCAGCGATGGAGGGTCCGGTCCCACCCGGACCCCCAGGTGAGCGCTGCAGCTCGGGGAGCCCACCCCCGGCTGCTCATTCCAATTCTCGGGGGCCCGGTCCCCCCCGGACCCCCAGGTGCAGGTTCTCGGCTCTCCGCCCCCCTTCTTTCTCTTCTTCGGGGATTGGGTCCCGGGCCCCTGGGCCATAGTTCACGGGGAGCGCGACGGCGCTCCCCGACTTCTTTTTCTCCTGGGCCCGGGGATGGGGTCCCGGGCCCCTTGGGCAAATTTTTCACGGGGAGCTTGACGGCGCTCCCCGACTTTCACCTTCGCGGGGGGCGCGATGGCGCTCCCCCGCCTCCTCCTCCTTCACCTTCACAGGGAGCGCGCCGGCGCGCCCCGACTTGTGCTTCTTCGCCGGGGGCCAGGGTGGGCTCCTGGCACCCCGTGGGCACAGGTTCACGGGGAGCGCGACGGCGCTCCCCGGCTTTGCTTCGGGCCCGGAGATGGGATCCCGGGCCCCCAAATGGCCACTTTCACGGGGGCGCGACGGCGCTCCCCGTCTTTACCTCGTGTGTGGGGCAGCCCCGGAGACCTGACCCACCCCTGGGGCATATCCAAGACCGGCGGCGGAGCCCCACGTGCTTCGTCGCTGGTCTGCCAGAGTTCAAAGGTTGCCTACCTTCTGGGGGGCTTTTCTCAGCCCCCAGGGGACCGATCTTCGCGATTCTGGCCTCTTCTTGCTCCTGGTGGCGCTCCCCAGCCCCTGGGAGCACTCTCCTTCACCCTCCTGGTCTCAAGGAGGGGGCATTCAGCAGGGAGCTGTCTTCACCGGCTCCCTGCGCCAGCCTTACACCTGGCTCTCCTCCTGGGCCTCTCTTCTCCCTGCGCAGAGGCCCCTGCCTCTGCACACTGGTCCTGGTCTCTTCTCCTGGTGCTGTTCAGGATCCTGGGACAGTCAGGGGGTTCCTCCTTCCAACTGCCCATTGCGCCAGGCTCCAGCACCCTCTGCCTCAGCAGACCACACCCCAGAGAGAGCTTCTCTTCCTGTGCAAACACTTTTAAAAGAATTGGGGAGGGAGCTGGCAGGAAGTCTCTGTTTGCCCTATCACACAGCGACACATCACTTCTCTGCCCCTGCTCCCTCCTTCCTGCCCAGGCCCCTGGGTTGGCTCAAGATGGCGTCGTCTAGGGTCTCCTGCCACATGGTCTCTGAAAGCCCCTTCCCTCCTCGCTGCCTTCCCTCCAGAGCGGCCTGGTGCCTGGCACCAGGTGTCAGCTACTGATGGATGAACCTGTAGCTCCACCCATCTTCTCTCCTTGGAGGGAAGGTCTTTGCTCTGGGAAGAAAGGTCATTAATCCAGGCTGCTGGGGTCAGCCCCCAGCCAGGCCCTGGTTATGAGCTGACTCAGAGAAATATAACATTTCTGGATGACCCAAAAGCAGAACAAAAATGACTTTGGACTCTGCAGAATACTTCTTCTCACACCCGTTACAGTGGACTTTAGTGCGTGTCTGGAATTTGTAGGCCTTAGGAAAGTGACACTAGCCCATGGGCTCCACTTCCCCATAGGGGAATAATGAAGTGAAAAACACAGTAAAACACACTGACTTTCCCTGGCATGTTTCTTCCCAGTGTATAAAGCCTATTCCATGTCACCACCCAATTCTGCATAAGTCCTGCCACACCAATCTATCTGCACCTGCTCCTTGGCTGCGCACGCCAGGAATCTCCCCTGCGCAGCCCCTACACGTGTGCACACGCACGTACACATGTGTCTGCATGTAACCAGCCCCGTGCCCCTTACTCCAGCTGCTGCGCAGCGGCTTAGTCAAGCTAGGGGGACACCAGTAAAATCCACATGCAGTCTCTTTCACCAGGAGTTCACTGCGGGTGAGTCTCAACTTATGAGGCTCTCCCCCAGTAAAAGCTCAACAAATAGGTGCTCAAAAAGCGAAAAATCCGGGCGGCCCAGAGTGTCAGAACCACCTTCTAACACACGCCATGCCCAGCTGATTCCTACAGGGAAGAAATAGCCACTCTACATGGGTATCCTTCCCGTAGTCAGCGATAACTAGTTATAAGGGGTTCTGACCAGACCCCCCTTACTCACCAGTTATTCGCTCAGGCCACCTACTCCTCCCATCCATGAAATCTCCACCATGACAGGGATCCCAGACTACCCTAAGAACCCTCCAGGCTCTAGGTTAGATACCTCTAGGTCACTCATGGTCTACATGGACTCAGCCTAACTAGGCCCACCTTTGCCCTGGGCAGGCAACACTATGCCGACCACTTCTCTGGACAAGGGTACTGTGCCTAAGCACCGATGCGGTCTTCTGGGATAGGTCTACATCCCATCCCCGGGGTCACTAGCTGGTCTCCCTTCCGGAGTTTGTTCCAACCCGTACCCTCTCTCTGTTTGGTCCTTGCACCCCAAAGATGCAACCTCTCTGGACCCTCACCCTCAGCCTGCCGCTGGGGTCATTCAGCTGCCACCACCATTTTGGGATGACTGTCTTCCCTAAAGAAAGGACAGCCACTCGTGCTTTCCCCACGCAGAAAAGCACCTTTGGCCACTGGCCTGGCTCCCTGATAGTACCTCAGACCGGCCTCACTACCACACTGGCAGTGCCAGGGAGGAACACTGAGGGTGCCTCGTCAGACATCCTACAGCTCATTCCCCCCGTCAGTAGCTCCCCACGGAAACTACCCCGGGAACCTAGACCCCTTCCTTGTTCTCCGCTGCGAGAACAGGGCCTATGCACCCTTCCTCCCGAGAGGCGCGCTCTCCTCCCGGAGTACCCTTAGAGAGCCTGTGGGCCCCGAGTTAGCTACACCCAGGCCCACTTCTCATGGCTCTCCCCGGTCTCCCTGCAGCACCTTGGGAGCCCGTCCAGGGACCCACATGATCCCTGGAGGGCCTGCACCACCCCTTCTGAAGAGCAGGGTCCCTTCACTTAAGATAGGCCCCACCTGCCTTCAGGGTAGTACTACCACACTCAGCCAGGGACCCTAAAGATCCCGGCTAGGCATGCACCACCCTCCTCTGAAGCACAGGGTACCTTCACTTAAGATGGGCCCCACCTGTCTTCAGGGCGGTACTACCTCCATCAGCCAGGGACCCTAAAGATCCCGGCTAGGCCTGCACCACCCCGTTGGGAAACACAGGGTCCCTTCACTTAAGATGGGCCCCACCTGCGTTCAGGGTGGTACTACATTGCAGAAGTCCACCTCCTGCTGCGAGCTAGGGGAACACCCCCATGCTCCTGGTCCTGGGGTCCAAGCCCCACAGGACCTACCTGACTGGTCACCGGCTAGGCATCGTTCCGGCCACCACCTCAGGTTCACACACAAGCTTCAGAATGACATCAATCAATCAATCAATTAATCATAGCATTTGTAGAGCGCACTACATACCCGTGAGGGTCTCAAGGCGCTGGGGGGGGAGGAGTGCTGCTACTGCTCGAAGAGCCAGGTCTTGAGGAGTCTTCCGATGGTCAGCAGGTCTTGGGTCAGCCGTAGGTGGATGGGGAGGGTGTTCCAGGTTTTGGCGGCGAGGTGGGAGAAGGATCTGCCGCCGGAGGTCGCTCTTCGGATGCGGGGGATTGTGGCGAGGACGAGGTCGGCGGAGCGAAGCTGGCGGGCAGGGGTGTAGAGGCTGAGTCGTCTGTTGAGGTACGCACGTCCGGTGTTGTGGAGTGCCTTGTGTGCGTGGGTTAGGAGCTTGAAGGTTATCCTCTTGTTGACGGGGAGCCAGTACAGGTCTCTCAGGTGGGGAGTGATGTGGCTGCGGCGAGGGATGTCGAGGATCAGGCGTGCAGAGGCGTTCTGGATGCGTTGCAGCCGCTTCAGGAGTTTGGCAGAGGCTCCAGCGTAGAGGGCATTTCCGTAGTCCAGCCTGCTGCTGGCGAGGGCCTGGGTGACCGTTCTTCTCGTTTCGGTGGGGATCCACTTGTAGATCTTGCGGAGCATGCGGAAGCAGGAGGAAGAGACGGCGTTGACCTGCTTAGTCATGGAGAGGGTGGAGTCGAGTATGACCCCTAGGTTGCGTGCGTGGTCGCTGGGTGTTGGAGCTGTTCCCAGTGCGGTCGGCCACCATGAGTCGTCCCAGGCCGAGGGGGTGGATCCGAGGATGAGGACCTCCGTCTTGTCCGAGTTCAGCTTCAGTCGGCTGTTCCTCATCCATTCGGCGACGGCCTTCATTCCTTCGTGGAGGTTGGTTTTGGCGGTGTGGGGGTCCTTGGTGAGGGAGAGAATCAGCTGGGTGTCATCGGCGTAAGAGATGATGTTGAGGTCGTGCAGTCGGGCGACGTGGGCGAGTGGTGCCATGTAGATGTTAAACAGCGTTGGGCTGAGGGATGAGCCCTGGGGTACGCCGCAGATGATCTCGGTGGCTTTGGAGCAGAAGGGGGAGGCGGACGCTCTGTGTTCTGCCGGAGAGGAAGGAGGTGGTCCAGTCCAGGGCCTTCTCTTGGATCCCGGCGTCGTGGAGGCGTGTGCGTAGTGTGTGGTGGCATACCGTGTCGAAGGCGGCTGACAGGTCCAGGAGGATGAGGGCCGCGGTCTCTCCGTTGTCTAGCAGGGTCCTGATGTCATCGGTGGCGGCGATGAGGGCAGTTTTGGTGCTGTGGTTGCTGCGAAACCCGGACTGGGACGGGTCCAAGATGCTGTTCTCCTCGAGGTAGCGGGTCAGTTGTTTGTTGACAGTCTTCTCGATGACCTTCGCCGGGAACGGGAGCAGGGAGATGGGCCGGAAGTTCTTGAGGTCCTTGGGGTCCGCCTTGGGTTTCTTGAGTAAGGCGTTGATCTCGGCGTGCTTCCAGCTTTCCGGGAAGGTTGCTGTCTCGAAGGAAATGTTGATGGCTTTCCGGAGATGGGGTGCGATGGCGGTGCTGGCTTTGTTGAAGATGTGGTGTGGGCATGGGTCTGACGGAGATCCGGAGTGGATGGTGTTCATGATCTTGATGGTGTCGTCGTCGTTTATGTTGGTCCAGGAGAGCAGGCGGTTGGTGCGGATGTTGGTCGTGGGGGCGGAGGTCTCAGTGGTTGTCGGGGCGATCGTGGTGTTGAAGCTGTCGTGGATGTCAGCGATCTTGCGATGGAAGAAGGTGGCCAGCGAGTTGCACAGGTCTTGCGAAGGTGGGATGTCGTTGGTGTTGGAGCTGGGGTTGGAGAGTTCCTTCACGATGTTGAAGAGCTCTTTGCTGTTATGTGCGTTGTTGTCTAGGCGGTCTTTGAAGGAGGTCCTTTTGGCGGATCTGATGAGGTGATGGTGTCTGCGGGTGGCGTTCTTGTGGGCTGCGTAGCTGTCCGGTGTTTGTTCACGGTGCCAGTTCTTCTCTAGCTTTCGGCAGGTTTGCTTGGAGGCCCGGAGGTCTTCAGTGAACCAGCTGGCTTTCTTGCTGGTGTGGCTGTTGGAGGGTTTCTTGAGCGGGGCGAGGGTGTTAGCGCAGCCGTCGATCCACTGTGTGAGGTTGCGGGCGGCGGTGTCGGGGTCGGTGGGGTCGGCGGGTGGGCTCTGGGCGAGGGTGGTGGTTAGCTGGTCTTCGGTGACTTTGCTCCAGCATCGGCGAGGTATCTGTTGGGTGCGGTGGTGCGTGGTGGCATTCTGGAAGGTGAAGTGGATGCAGCGATGGTCGGTCCAGTGGAGTTCGGTGGTGTGGCTGAAGGTGACGTGGGAGCTTGCGGAGAAGATGGGGTCAAGCGTGTGGCCGGCGGAGTGGGTGGGTGTTGTGACGAGTTGTCTGAGTCCGAGGTTGGCGAGGTTGTCGATCAGGGTGGTAGAGTTGGTGTCGTTGTTGTTCTCGAGGTGGAAGTTCAGGTCCCCGAGGAGGATGTAGTCCGTGGAGGCGAGGGCGTGTGGGCTGACGAAGTCGGCGATGGAGTCGCTGAACTGTGGTCGGGGACCGGGGGGGTCTGTAGACGAGGGTTCATCTGAGGGTGGTGTTGGGGTCGTGTGGATCTGGAAGTGTAGGTGTTCAGCGGTGCTGAGGGTGTCGTCGTTGTTGGTCGAGACTCTGAGAGTGTTCCTGTGGACGATGGCGATTCCTCCTCCTACTCCGTTGGTGCGGTCCCTGCGGGAGATCTTGTAGCCTGTTGCTTCCTTGGGTAACCACCTACCCGACCCTGACATCTCAGGGTCCACCACTAACCCTTCACCTGGAATCCAGGGAGCACATCACCCCCACTCAGATCTCCATGGGGTCAGTTACCTAGCCCACCTAGTGTACCTAGGGGCTACCACTACACACCCTCACTCAAGAACTACCCTCTTTTGGGGCCACCCACTACCATGGGCCACCCCTGGGTTGCTCACCTCCCCCACCAGATAACCTGGGGGGCCTGCCGGACACCCAACTCTACCACACCCTACTCCCACCGTGGGAAAAGTTCCTTGGGGTCCCCCACCATGGGAACCCCTGGGGCGTTACTACCCGGGGTAAAGAAACCTCCTGCCCCACCCTTCCAGTGGTTTTGGCCTGCGCCAGTGGCAAGAAAACTTTCAGCGGGGGAAGGATATCTGGGGCCCCTCCTGTGGAAACCCTCCCTGCCCTTAAAAAAAAAGCGCGGGAACCTCCCAGGACCCCTACTTCTCCTGTCCCCCACAAAGGTCAATCCACCCCCACACCCCCACCTGTGATGTAGGTATCAGTTGCTGTCCCTATCTCTTGAGGAGACACCCTCCTCATGCAGGTGTAGTGCGTGTAGTGTTAGGGTTCAAAGGTGTACAATATGGCTTAGAACATTTGTATGCAATCATTTCCTGGAAAGCACCATCCCGCTAGCACATGATTATTAACATAACCCAGTCATATCAATACAGTTTACATTTAAACCATAATATCTTCACATGACATATATGTGCGCGGGGCTTTCCTTTCCCATACTTTTAGTTCACATAACCAAAACTTTGAACCCTTCTCAGAGCCTTGCGCTCTTCCATTTGCTCATTACTGCATAGGTAATGTGTGGCAAAACTGGACGTATCAAATGCCATAAATGCGCACCAGAATGGGATACTATGTATCCCACCGCTGCCACCAATGTTGGAAAACGAGGCAGTATCTGTGAGGCCTGCACAAATAACACGACTACATTTGTCCTTCACTGGGAACCAAACACCCAATTGTATCGCCTGACTCTAAGAGGGTAAAGTTGCAGAGCAGTCTGTGGCTTACTCAAGGGAGGTGGTGTGGGCTAGTAATCGCCATTACAGGTGCGCAGCAATAACACTCAATAATTGATTGTCCAGTCTGTACTTTGCTTTATAAAAGTAAGAGTACATTTATTAAACACACACACTACTCAATACTATGCACAAATTTACAAATATACATAAGCTGTTGGAATTACTTTGTGACATTGCATAACATCTCCACCCCTCCAGCAGGGGGGTGGGGTCTAGTACCACCACGCCCATGCCTGCACGTCATCTTGCCCCCTAATGCAGTGGGCTGACACAACCTGGAGCGAGGGCCTAGCCAACTGGCACCATCTCAGGGGCACCCCCACCCCATTATCTCAACAAGCATTAAAAATAGGTTCACCTGCCCCGTGACACATAACCCTGACTGAGCATCTCATATTGACCATACAGTATGCACCCTTACATCTTCAGGGCTAACAGTCTGGGTTGTTCTTCACTTAAGCGCAGCAGCAAGAATACATGTTTAAGCAGCACGTTAGAATGACAGTACTCATCACCTTTGTGGATCATTATAATGCATTGCAATTAAAGCCCCTAAAAGGCATCACAGATGAAATCACAGGATTAAGTATATACAGCCAGACACCCTAGCAGGAATGTCTGGCAACATAACCCCACTTTGCTTATGACATCACCTAACTCAGATACTTCACATTACACATGTGACTTAAAGTCCCTTTAAAAGACATAACGTTGGCAACTGCACCTCCATAGAAATAACATTAGTATGCACTTCTCGTGCAATTGCACCTCTTCGCCTCCAGGGGATGCCCTTCTCCAGACATCCCCAACTCAGCTCTTCACACTTTGAAGCAGTCCCTAGGGCACCCCCAGCTGTAGAACAAAAGTTCCAGCCATGGGGATGCTAATGGCACCTTGCTGAGCCCTTGAGGGGTTATTCTTTTGTAAGTCCCCAGAGACTTAGGGCGGGACTTGTCTTCTTCGTGCTCGGGGAGACTGCGTTGCTCCTGCAGCTCCCCCTGCACCTTGCACTCGCTTGGTGGTGACCCTGTTCTCCTGGGGCCACCACACGCGGAACACCAGGCGTTTTCATGCAAGCCAGCTTGGTCCAGCACAGCATTATGGGCCGAGGTGCTCCGGCACCGTGAATATTATAACAGCGGCTCTCCCGCTGAGTCGGGGAGAGCCGCGATGTGTGCCTCCGTCCGTGCCTGTCCAGCAATGGAGGTTCCGGTCCCACCCGGACCCCCAGGTGAGCGCTGCAGCTCGGGGAGCCCACCCCCGGCTGCTCATTCCAATTCTCGGGGGCCCGGTCCCCACCGGACCCCCAGGTGCAGGTTCTCGGCTGGGGGAGCCCACCCCCGGCCGCTTCCTTCTTCAGGGAGGCCCGGTCCCACCCGCATTGTCACCTCGTTAGAGGGCAGCCTGGGGAGCCCACCCCCGGCTGCCCCCGCCGGCTGCCCGATCGGCCAGCACTCTCGCGTGCTGCCACGGGAGCCGGCCTCTCTTGTCTGGTCTGCCCGCTCTGGCAGACAGACACGCCGGTTCCCGCTGTTTGGGCGGGGCCGCGGGGAGTGCGACGGCACTCCCCCCTCCTTCCTCTTCTTCGGGGCCCGGGGATGGGGTCCCGGGCCCCTGGGCCATAGTTCACGGGGAGCGCGATGGCGCTCCCCAACTTCTCTTTCTTCGGGGCCCGGGGGTGGGGTCCCGGGCCCCTTGGGCACATTTTTCACGGGGAGCGAAATGGCGCTCCCTGACTTTCACCTTTGCGGGGGCGCGACGGCGCTCCCCCGCCTCCTCCTCCTTCACCTTCACGGGGAGCGCACCGGCACGCCCCGACTTGCGCTTCTTCACTGGGGGCCAGGGTGGGCTTCTCTTTCTTCGGGGCCCGGGGGTGGGGTCCCGGGCCCCTTGGGCACATTTTTCACGGGGAGCGAAATGGCGCTCCCTGACTTTCACCTTTGCGGGGGCGCGACGGCGCTCCCCCGCCTCCTCCTCCTTCACCTTCACGGGGAGCGCGCCGGCACACCCCGACTTGCGCTTCTTCACCGGGGGCCAGGGTGGGCTTCTCTTTCTTCGGGGCCCGGGGGTGGGGTCCCGGGCCCCTTGGGCACATTTTTCACGGGGAGCGAAATGGCGCTCCCTGACTTTCACCTTCGCGGGGGCGCGACGGCGCTCCCCCACCTCCTCCTCCTTCACCTTCACGGGGAGCGCGCCGGCACGCCCCGACTTGCGCTTCTTCACCGGGGGCCAGGGTGGGCTCCTGGCACCCCGTGGGCACAGGTTCACGGGGAGCGCAACAGCGCTCCCCGGCTTTGCTTCAGGCCCGGAGATGGGATCCCGGGCCCCCAAATGGCCACTTTCACGGGGGCGCGACGGCGCTCCCCGTCTTTACCTCGTGTGTGGGGCAGCCCCCGGGACCTGACCCACCCCAGGGGCATATCCAAGACCGGCGGCGGAGCCCCACGTGCTTCGTCGCTGGTCTGCCAGAGTATAAAGGTCGCCTACCTTCTGGGGGGCTTTTCTCAGCCCCCAGGGGACCGATCTTCACGATTCTGGCCTCTTCTTGCTCCTGGTGGCGCTCCCCAGCCACTGGGAGCACTCTCCTTTGCCCTCCTGGTCTCAAGGAGGGGGCATTCAGCAGGGAGCTGTCTTCACCGGCTCCCTGCTCCAGCCTTTCGCCTGGCTCTCCTCCTGGGCCTCTCTTCTCCCTGCGCAGAGGCCCCTGCCTCAGCGCACTGGTCCTGGTCTCTTCTCCTGGCGCTGTTCAGGATCCTGGGACAGTCAGGGGGTTCCTCCTTCCAACTGCCCATTGCGCCAGGCTCCAGCACCCTCTGCCTCAGCAGACCACACCCCAGAGAGAGCTTCTCTTCCTGTGCAAACACTTTTAAAAGAATTGGGGAGGGGGCTGGCAGGAAGTCTCTGTTTGCCCTATCACACAGCGACCCATCATTTCTCTGCCCCTGCTCCCTCCTTCCTGCCCAGGCCTCTGGGTTGGTTCAAGATGGCGTCGTCCAGGGTCTCCTGCCACATGGTCTCTGAAAGCCCCTTTCCTCCTCGCTGCCTTCCCTCCAGAGCGGCCTGGTGCCTGGCACCAGGTGTCAGCTACTGATGGATGAACCTGTAGCTCCACCCATCTTCTCTCCTTGGAGTAAGGTCTTTGCTCTGGGAAGAAAGGTCATTAATCCAGGCTGCTGGGGTCAGCCCCCAGCCAGGCCCTGGTTATGAGCTGACTCAGAGAAATAGAACATTTCTGGATGACCCAAAAGCAGTACAAAAATGACTTTGGACTCTGCAGAATACTTCTTCTCACACCCGTTACAGTGGACTTTAGTGCGTGTCTGGAATTTGTAGGCCTTAGGAAAGTGACACTAGCCCATAGGCTCCACTTCCCCATAGGGGAATAATGAAGTGAAAAACACAGTAAAACACACTGACTTTCCCTGGCATGTTTCTTCCCAGTGTATAAAGCCTATTCCATGTCACCACCCAATTCTGCATAAGTCCTGCCACACCAATCTATCTGCACCTGCTCCTTGGCTGCGCACGCCAGGAATCTCCCCAGCGCAGCCCCTACACGTGTGCACACGCACGTACACATGTGTCTGCATGTAACCAGCCCCGTGCCCCTTACTCCAGCTGCTGCGCAGCGGCCTAGTCAAGCTAGGGGGACACCAGTAAAATCCACATGCAGTCTCTTTCACCAGGAGTTCACTGTGGGTGAGTCTCAACTTATGAGGCTCTCCCCCAGTAAAAGCTCAACAAATAGGTGCTCAAAAAGCGAAAAATCCGGGCGGCCCAGAGTGTCAGAACCACCTTCTAACACCAGGTAACGTCAATGCAGCCCAAACATTAACTTTCGGCTTCCCAGTTTTTCTCACAACCCCTTGTCCTGTTTGGAGTGCTTTCGAAGGTTACAGGCAGAGTAAAGTATATGGGTTTTGCTGAAACAACAACCTTCAGCAACTTTCTTTCCTCCAACACACAGAAGGTGGAAGGATACTTGCCATAAATCTAACCACTGGCAATCATTCGGGGTAGCATTCCAACCCATCATTCTTTTGCCCACCATACCATCTCAGATTAGACCCAGCCATGTGCAAACCAGTGTTGGCCCTGCTCCAACAGGAACAGTCAGGCCTGAACTGCTAAATTAGATCCTCTCTGAACAAGGAGGGTAGGAACCGTACACCGGTTTCTCCCCGATGATGGCTCTTCAGTCAGGTGTAGCTTGGTTTCGGTAGCTCAGTGAACAAACTAAGGTGGTATGGTGTGCAAAATGACAATGGACTGGGACACAGCCTTGCGCAATTACCAGTGGCTGAGATTAATTTAAGCATTCCATTCATCACTTTTTTATATACTTCAATCTGACGCCATAGGTGGGACAGGTATATCCAGACGTGGATCCCACAAAACACTGTGCCAATAGAACTGAGCTATATCTGGTCGAGGAGCACAACTAAAGCTGAAACCGGTCCTGAGTTGATTGTGTTCCATTCAGGGATGACCTTGCCTGGCAGTTCCAGTTGGACTGCCCCCACTGGAGTGGAGTCAAAACTGATTTGCATATGACAGGGTCCAAACTGAGGAGGCACGGTGTCCATAACGATACTGGAAAGCGGCACAAGTAATTACCGGTTTCTGAGATTAATTCAAGCATTCCATCCATCACTTTTTTTTATAGTTTCTTTTCTGCCATGGGGATGCAGATGGGCATGTAACCAACTCTTAGCTGGATTATGAGAATGCAGTCGGCAGAGGACTCAATGACTAGGAGTCGCAAAGTCTTCAGAACATCTGTCGGATCTTGGGCGATCCATACATTTTATCAGAGTTAATGTTAGGCCGAATTTTAAAACCTCCAACCTCATATTCAGGAGCCTTATTTGATTGCCTGCCTGCCTGCTACCTAAGAGATAATAATATTGAATTATAATAATGTATTTTTTATAGCTTTTCTGTCACGCTTCTGAAGTTTATTGTGCTCTATTAAGTTTACTAGGTTCTATAATGCTCTTGTATTGCGGTATATGGGTTATTCACAGTGCTTAATTTGTAAAATATTAAATGCCAGGGCTCGGACCAGGAGGCCACTGCAGCTTGCACCACCCATCGCACTTGTCATCGCTGCCAAAACAACCACTAAACATCTCTCTTGGGGGTCGCTAGAGGGCGCATGGCAAGATGGCTGCGCTATAGAGCAGCTCCGCCGGCCGATCCCGCAATCCTTGCACGATCCTGCATATCCCGACAGAATCAATAGCTGACAAACGCAGGGAGAGGCGGTGAACGCAGGACCCAGGGTATAGGAGCAAAAATGTAAAGCCAGATCAACCTGGAAGGCGAGTAACAAGCCGGACAAATACAGGCCCAAGACGACAACATGGCGGCCTGACGAACTAGCTGAACGCCAGTACGCGGAAAGATAACCACTGGGAATCATACGACCTGGGGCCGAAGACGAAGATCAGTGCCACTGCTGATGCGATCCTTATTCCCAGAATAGTTGGTGAGTGAGCTGCACACAGACAGCTGGTGTACGGAGCGGCGGCTGAGCGGGGACCCTTTATCACAGGCCGGCTGGAGCGAGGGTACCGCTGAAGACGGCGGGGGCGGAACTGCCTCCTCCGGTGGCCTGAAGCGATATCCTGGGCCATGTAACTGCTGCCGGAGGGGACAACTGATAGATCACGACAAACCGCGTGAGTCCTGAGGCGCGATCGCGAGGCACTGCTGGGGATTTGTCCTGCTGGCGCATGATCCGAGACCCTTGGGATCATTTTTGAGGCCCACGACACCGATATAGGCAACGGACTACTGCGGCGAGGCCCCAATATAGAGGAGGGCGCAGCGGCCGAGGCGGGAGACGCCAGCACACAAGAGAGCTACAAAGCACCAAACTCGGCCATACAACAGGGGCGCAACACAGAACAAGCCATTTTGCGCGAGAAGATATATACTGGAGCGCAGTCCCCGCACAAGGGTAACTAATCAGGACCCCCGCACAGTGCCCAGACATCACGTAGAAGATTCCTCCGATCATAGGGGTACGAATACGAGAGGCATATGAGGACGGACTGAGCAAACACAATATAGAAAAACTGCAGCGCAGTGCTTAAACCCAAAGCGCACATGACAGTTAAAACACGCCGTGATACTGCCACTGGGGAAGCTGAGGCTCGAGCTACCAACAAATGGCAGGGCTGGAAAAAAGCACTGTGCCTCGCCGGAGTACCAAAAAGGCAAAGCAAAGTGCAAAAGCCGATACCGGACAGCTGCCCCCCCCCTCCCCCGGGGCAATAATCACTGCCAAACTTAGATCTAAGACACGGCGCGGAAAATCCATAAAGACATTGGAGTTAGAGCTAAACAGGCACTTGCGGATCCCTTACATCAACACAAGACAGGCTCAGTGAGACGCAGTGCCCCTGCCTAAAGAGAACATGTAACAGCAGAACCACGCTGTGATACCGCCACTGGGCCCAGCGAAAAAGGCCAAGAGAGAACATATTTGGCGCGTAGGTGCCAGCTGTAGTGCACAGTAATTGCCCAATTGACTGAATGCCTGCGAGGTGCAACTGACACGCTGCGCGTGTGAGGATAAAGTGAGGAGTTGCTACGGGAGCGTTGTCACCCTCCGCGCCCGGACAAAAGCCTGACGGGGGGACTGCGACATACTCGTGCCTCCAAGACAGAGATCATTGCAGCACGCTACTCTGAAGGGGCCGAAGATCCGGGGGAAGCGTGATAATCTTGCTGCTGAAAAACTCGATGTCACTTCGGCCTGGAAATAAGATCTGCGGTCGTAACAGGCGTGCTCAGTGGCGAAGTCATGGGGAAGGCAGAACGAAGCCAATCGCGCCTCACGTTTGAACCGCGGAAAAATGCTAAATCACAACAGGGCACTGCATCGGACTCGGAACCTGAGACCCCCAGTGACAAGTTCACAGCAATTAAAAAAACGCTCCTTGCCATGCAGACTAGTTTGCAGTCCATAGACGGGAAAATAGACAACCTGAACTTACAAATGGATCATATGTCCACGAAACTGGACAAGCAAGCAGTGCGACTGAGCGAGGTGGAGACCCGTATATCAGATGCAGAAGATGGCCTACAGCAAATGTCGACAAAGACACTTGACATGGAAAAAGTACTGGCCGTTATACAAGCCAAAAACGAAGACCTGGAAGCCAGATCCAGGCGAAATAACCTGAGGATAACGGGACTGCCAGAATCCACAAACACCGGTCGCCTGGAAACCTATATCGAAGAGCTACTAAAGGAGATCTTCGGTGCGGAACAGTTTTCACCAGTACTAATCATGGAAAGGGCGCACCGCTCTCTCGCCACTCGTCCCCCTCCCGGGGCCCCTCCGCGCCCCATAATTACCAGGCTATCGAATTACAGGGACCGTGATGCCACTCTTCGCATGGCGAGAGAAAAAGGAACCATAAGCCACAAAGGTAACATTCTGGCCTTTTATCCAGACTTCACGGCAGCAGTCCAAGCAGCCAGAAAAGACTATCAGGCGGTCAAGAAAGTCTTAATGGCCGAAAAAGTGCCTTACGCCATGCTATACCCTGCGCGGCTGCGCCATGAAGTGGCGGGGAAAGTAAGAATATTCACCACACCAAAATCTGCAATGGACTATGCCAAGACCCTTAAAAGACGCCAGCAAGACTCAACCTCCAAAGACACAGGCAGACATGAAGAATTTACAGAAAATGCAGCAAACGAATAAAACACCGGCAAGAAAGACTGACCTTTGCCCCAGTGTAGCCATTTACTGCCCTTCTGAAGAAAAGAATGAAGCACACAGACTTGAACTGTTCAGATAAGATATAATTTTACTGTTTAACCCAATATTAATAACTGTACCTATATAATATGCATTGATAAAAGGTTGGGTAAGCCCATTATAGAGGCTCGGTCACCTCCCTTTACAACTGGGAGGCTATCTACGCTCCAGCGTTCCCCCAATGGGTGTTCCCCGCAGTTATCTATGGTTCTTTTTGCTACATTTGGTTGCTATGTTCAGAGACATGGGATGGCTTTAGCAAGTTGGGGGATGCTGAAGTGGGTGGGGGAGGAACAGGGAGGGTGGGGATGGGGGATTGTTTTTATGTGGCTACGCACAACTTAAAGATCACTAAAGGTACAATGTATATGCTTCGCATTTCACTGGCAACATACGGACCACAAACTGTGAATATATGGCTCAGGTAGATAGTGCAATAATAAACTGCCTGACGTGAAATGTTCGGGGATTGAATTCACCCAAAAAAATAAGACAAGTGGTAGCCTACTTAGATTGACACGATATTAAGATAGCCCTGATATAGGAGACGCACTTGACGAAACAATCCGAGACTAGAATAGGCGCACAATGGGCTGGATACAGATTAGCATCCTCCTATTCTTCATATGCTAGAGGAGTGCTCACATTAATTACAAAGATTCTCCCTTATACCATGATTCAAAGTTGCACAGATGTGAACGGCCGATACGCAATCACACACGGTAAACTTGCTGGTAAATTGATCACTATTGTGAATGTATAGGGCCCCAATATAGATGACCCGGATCTATTTGAGAACATACTTGCTATTTTACGAGACTGGCCCAATGCTGAAATAATATGGGGCGGAGACCTCAACACGCATCTGGACCCTAGCAGGGTCAAATCAAGCGGGAGGGCTGGACAATCACCCAAAGCGGTCTGGGTTATTAACAAGGGAATGACCGAGCTAGGCCTCATAGATGTGTGGTGATTGCGCAATGAAGAACGATTAGAGGGCACACACACATCTACGGTACATGGTAGTTGGTCAAGACTTGATTACTGGCTGCTCAGTGAGGGGGCGAATGCCTGGGTCTCCACAATCGAGGCGCAACCCAAAACACTATCAGATCATTGCCCCGTAAAGGTCCAGCTACACATCCCACAAACTATACCTAGACAGTTCACATGGCGTTTTCGCTCAGATGCGCTGTTGGACCCACTGTATGTATCCACGATAAGAGAGGCAATCACACAATACTTTGATCACAACAAGGGCTCTGTAGATAGCGCTGCTATATTGTGGGAGGCCTTCAAAGTCACGATAAGAGGGAAATGCATAGGCACGACAGCAGGGATATTAAAAGACATCAGAGGTCAGTTATCCAAGGTTGAAAACACATTGACTCACCTCGAGAGAGCATATGAGCGTCAACCATGTACGCAGACCCTGGCAGCAATTAAAGAATCCTTAATTGAGTATAACAAACTCGCGAACGACGAGGTCCGTTATGTGTCCAAAAGACATATAGCACGTGCATATGGGGAGGGAGGCAGACCCGGCCATAATCTGGCAACAAAAATCAAAGCCTGTATAGAAAAACAAACAATCACCAAGATAACGGATGACACAGGAAGGGATCATTATACAACACAAGACATCATCACACAATTTAAAAACACATACAAGGAACTATACACATCAAAAGGCGGGACCGGAAACCTGGACATAGATGATTATTTGTCTGACGTGTCCATTGTGTGGCTGTCAGACGGACAGAGAGAGTACCTAAGTCAACCTATCACTGAGACGGACGTCCGGGAAGCAATTCGATCGCTCCCTAACAAAAAAGCACTAAGCCCTGACGGCTTAACTAGCGAATTCTACAAAGAATTCGCAGATGAACTAATTCCCTATTTATTAGAAATGTATGATGAAGCCCATGAGGTAGGCAAACTACCGCCAACGCTCAGAGAAGCGTTGATAATTGCTCTGCTGAATAAAGATAAACCGCCCACCCGCTGCGAATCCTATCGACCATTGTCGCTTTCAACGTAGATGCGAAAATACTAGCAAAAATTTTGTCCATAAGACTCCAACCCCTGATGCCAAACTTAGTCCTTCCGGACCAATCCGGCTTCATTCCAGACAGATCAACATCATACAATCTAAGAACGCTGTTTGCAATGTTCTACATACTGGATCCTGACTTACAAGCTGTGGCCGTGATGTTAGACGCGGCCAAAGCTTTCGATTCTATAGAATGGAGCTACTTATTCCACATACTTCAGAGAATGGGATTCCCTCCCATATTTATTAAGTGGGTGCGACTATTATATACGGACCCTCAGCACGAATCCGAGTGGAGGGGCACACAGCGGACCCTATTAAGATAGGCAGAGGAACCAGACAAGGATGCCCTCTGTCACCGCTCCTCTTTGCCCTGACTCTGGAACCCCTTGCCTGCATTATACGGCAGCGACACCGAGCGGCAGCATTAAGATTTGCTCATCGCCCTATCAGGATTTTGCTCTATGCGGATGATATGCTACTGTTTATTAGGGAACCACAGACTTACATGGCTCCGATATTAAGGGAATACATTAGATTCAGATTATTTTCAGGACTAAGCATTAATTGGACAAAATCTGTCATTGTGCCACTGACGGAGAGGACCTCTGCGCACACTATAGAATTTCCCCTTAAATGGGCCACAGAACCTGTAAAATATCTAGGGATATGGGTTCATAGGGACCCAGTAAAAGTCATACAAGAGAACTATGGCACGACATGCACAGCCCTGGAACAGCAAGTGACCAGGTGGTCATCGATGCCTCTATCACTGGCGGATAGAATTGCCCTTATCAAAATGGTGGTTCTACCATGCTTCCTGTACCTGTTCAGTAATATACCGGTAAAATTAACCAAATCTTTTTTTAAAACAGTCAGATCCCTGCTAATACGCCTAGTATGGGGGGGGAAGCAAGCCCGAGTAAGTTGGGAGACCCTCACCCTAAATTACGAAAGAGGGGGCTTTAGCGTACCTGATATGTATGTATACTATCTTTGTGCCCAAGTGCAATACGCACACTATTGGTATAACACTCACAACTTCATCCCACACGTTGCGGTGGAGGACGGTGATGCACACCCCATCCCACTGCAATCAATACTGACGCACATCAAAAGGGGCACGCCCCAAAACGAAATAAACACACTAGACATAACGATAACGGCATGGCAGGCAATAGGCCGCATAATGTCAGCAATTACTAGATGGGTCTGATGTGCTCAGGGTCACGCCAGCGTCCGTAACTCTCCCCCTGCTTAGCCGCTTTTTAAATTGTTCTTAAATCTGTTTTTAATATCGAACTGAATTTGAATTGTATATAGTGCTGTTATTGCCGCTATCACTTATTTTTTAAATAGACTGCTTCTCGCTTCACCGCGCTCTGTTGGTGCTCCGGGGGGAAGTAGGGATCTTAATACGTGGGATCACGCAGAGGCTGGTGCCGGGTTAGCGTTTCAGTTGCCTAACCCGACGCACAGCTTACGTTATAAACACGCCAGATGGCGCGACCGCGCAGCAATTACTAGATGGGTCTGATGTGCTCAGGGTCACGCCAGCGTCCGTAACTCTCCCCCTGCTTAGCCGCTTTTTAAATTGTTCTTAAATCTGTTTTTAAAATCGAATTGAATTTGAACTGTATATAGTGCTGTTATTGCCGCTATCACTTACTTTTTAAATAGACTGCTTCTCGCTTCACCGCGCTCTGTTGGTGCTCCGGGGGGAAGTAGGGATCTTAATACATGGGATCACGCAGAGGCTGGTGCCGGGTTAGCGTTTCAGTTGCCTAACCCGACGCACAGCTTACGTTATAAACACGCCAGATGACGCGACCGCGCAGCGGACGCGCCGGTGGCGCGCTTAAGGCAAGCCCGTCTGCGCCCGTCCACGCCCGACCGAGACCAAGGGCCAGAATCCCTGGACCTGGCCCCGTAGAAAGATGCTTCTATTCTAGATTGGCGCTGAAGCAGCTAAATACAAAGCTAGGTCCCAGTTGCATGCACACAATCTCCCTGGAACAGAACCACAACAAATGCCTACATTGTAACTTTAAACTTACCTCTCTGGCCCCCGTATAGACCCTATAGGACCTAGTTATCAGCTGCTCCTGCTTAATTGCAGATCCCTACCTAAGCACACGGCGGAGATTTTTATGCTGTTAACAGATCTTGGACCGGAGGTTTTGTTTCTTACGGAAACTTGGCTTAACCCCAGCTCAGATCCTGATACGGTCCAGGCACTCCCCCCTGGATATTTAATCCAAAGAAAAGACCTAACAGCGGGAGTAGGAGGTGGGATAGCCATAATCTACAGAGAACATTTGACTTGTAGATTATTAGATAGTCCACTCTTAGATTGTGAGAATGTCCACTTTGCTATCGAATTTACCCCCTCACTCTCATTTTCGGGTATTCTTATCTACCGCCCCCCGGGGCGATGGGCCAATTTGACAAATCCCTTATGGAGACGGTTATGACTCTGGCCAGCACCTCGGCCAACTTTACTCTCCCGGGAGACCTCAATCTCCACTTCGATGATCCCTCGGCCTCATCAGCGTCCGAATTAACACAAGACCTGATGGCATGTCAACTCCATCAAAAGGTCTTTCATGCAACTCACACTAAAGGACATCTCCTAGATCCAATCTTCTCCAACTTGAGGGACTTTACTGTTAAAACACCTATGCCCATCCCATGGTCTGACCACTCCCTCATTTCGGCAACCTGGGCCCCTTCGACACCTTCATTACATCCACACCCAACGCGAACACTCGCCCGCCCCGCCGCTGGTCCAAACTCCCGCTGGAAGAGTGGATCCAGGTAATGGTAAACACGGAACCGATACTGGAATCTAATCCTATCCCAGATTATCAGAAGTTTACTCACTGGATTGAGGACTCACTCAATACAGTCCTCCCCAAAAAACCTATCAAGAAGAAAGCAGGCGGCAATAATGCCGCATGGTTCACTTCTGAACTCAGGGCTTTAAAACAAGCTTGCAAACGCATTGAGAGGTCATGGAGGAAAGATTTCTCCGAAACTAGAAAACAGGAGTATAGGAGAGCCGTTTTAATCTATAAGGCCGAAGTAAAAAGAACGCAAGCCTCTTTTTACGCGGAAAAGATCTCAGGAGCAGCCCACTCTGTCAGAGAGACCTTTTTGATCGTAAAGAAACTTCTTAAAGCCCCTGATCCCCCAGCGATACCGGATCCGTCTGGAGACAGCTGCAATGAATTGGCAGAATTCTTCGCTACAAAAGATTCTGAAATTACTCCCACAAAGAGACAACGATATTCCCGAGTCCATGGCTACGGACAATCGTAGAAATAGATACAATCTGGAGATTTTCACCCCCCTGACCCAGGAATTACTCTTAGCCACCCATAGCAAGGTAAAATCAGGGTCACCACTGGACCCTGTACCGCTCAATATTCTAAAGTTGGCAGCCAACACAGTGGCCCCTAGTATGATCAACCTGATCAACTCATCCCTTTAACTAGGGATTGTTCCCCCCGATTGGAAGGTAGCTATGGTAAAGCCCTTGTTAAAAAAAACAAATTTGGATCCGGCAGACTTGGGCAACTATCGCCCCATCTCGCTGCTTCCTACTATGGGTAAAATTACAGAGAAAATAGTTAACCAGACTCTTTCTTCCTTCTTGGAATGCAGCAATTAGTGGTGGTCGTGGAAGAAGCAAGGAAGATTCTCGATCAAGGAGGCACAGCCGCAATAATACTCCTCGACCTAAGCGCAGCCTTTGACACGGTGAACCACCAGACATTGGTCCACCGGCTCAGGAACCTAGGCGTGTCCGGGAAAGTGCTATCTTGGCTTCAATCCTTCCTGGATGATAGGTGCTTCCACGTGTTCTCAGGCGACACTCGATGTAAACCGGTTCCTCTTAAATGTGGAGTCCCACAGGGCTCGTCTCTGAGTCCAACCCTTTTTAACGTTTATATGCACCCACTAGCGGAGATTGTGCTCCCCTTTGGGATCCAATTAATTACTTACGCCGATGACACTCAGCTGGTGGTGGCTCTGACTCAGACTAACCATCTGCTCCCGGATCTTTACCACTGCCTGGAGGAAGTCACCAAGTGGATGAGCCTTTCCCATCTAAAGCTTAATGGTGACAAAACCGAGCTTATGCTTCTGGGCGACCAGATAAACTTCAAAGCCAATACTATGTGGCCAGCCTGTATGGGCCCAGTTCCCATCCCTAAAACAGAAATAAAAAGCCTGGGTATCTGGCTGGACCAAGAGCTTTCGTTCAAAGTGCAAGCCAGGAAAACCACTGCACTGTGCTTCGGCTTGCTAAGGATGATTCGTAAAATTCTGCCGCTACTACCAGACACAGCTAGAAGAATTCTGGTACAAGCCCTCATCTTGTCAAGAATAGACTATGGCAACGGTCTTTATCTTGGAGCCCCCAAAAATGTTGTATCCAAACTGCAAACTGTGCAGAATTCTGCGGCCAGGCTCCTAGTGGGCTCCCGGAAATACAGCTCTGCAAAACCGGCACTACAGATCCTCCACTGGCTGCCAGTGAAGGAAAGAATTGATTTCAAGGCCTTGTGCGTCGTCCATAAGTCCTTGAGAGGAAATGGTCCTCGCATTATTGAATCGCTGATCCGCCCCTACAAAGCCAATAGAAACCTCCGCACGGAAGAGCTACACCTTGCAGTGGTACCAAGGGTTAAGAAGGCCAGAAGTGGAGGCAGGCGCTTTTCGTATAATGCCTCCAAGCTGTGGAATAGCCTCCCACTGCAGCTTCGCAGTCAATGTAACCACTCAGCCTTCCGTAAACAGCTTAAGACCTGGCTCTTTCCTTAGAGGACCGGCCCTTTTTTAGTGATTCTCAGCGCTGGGATGCTTCCGGGTAGCCATGCGCTCTATGAAAGTCATTCTATTCTATTCTAATGTCGAAACTACCACTATATGCTCCTCTGTTACTAATTGCGCATCATGCGGCCTTATCAGTGACACAGGATCCGGGAGCCATGCGCATATTAACGCTGGCTGGGATAGACAAAATGCAAGATTTATATATCAACGGATATTTTATCACGGAAGAATCAATCAATCAATCAATCATTTGTATAGCGCGCTACTCACCCGGAGGGTCTCAAGGCGCTTGGGGGAGGGGGGTCCGCTACTGTTCGAACAGCCAGGTCTTGAGTTGCTTCCTGAAGGAGAGGTGGTCTTGGGTAAGGCGGAGGTGGATGGGTAGGGAGTTCCACGTCTTGGCAGCCAGGTAGGAGAAGGATCTTCCTCCCGTTGTGGCTCTTCGGATGCGGGGGACGGCGGCGAGGGCGTGGTTGGTCGATCGTAGCTGGCGGGTGGGAGTGTAGAAGGTCAGACGGTCGTTGAGGTATCTGGGGCCTTGGTTGTGGAGGGCTTTGTGTGCGTGGGTGAGGAGTCGGAACGTGATTCTCTTGCTGACGGGGAGCCAGTGCAGGTCTCTCAGGTGTCTGGCGATGTGGCTGTGTCGGGGGATGTCCAGGATGAGTCGAGCTGCAGCGTTCTGGATGCGTTGGAGTCTTTTTTGAAGTTTGGCTGTGGTTCCGGCGTAGAGGGAGTTGCCGTAGTCCAGTCGGCTGGTGACGAGGGCCTGGGTGACCGTCTTCCTGGTTTCGGTGGGGATCCACCGGAAGATCTTGCGCAGCATCCGTAGGATGTTGAAGCAAGACGAGGAGACGGCGTTGACTTGTCGGGTCATTGAGAGGGAGGAGTCCAGGATGAAGCCCAGGTTGCGTGCGTGGTCCGTTGGTTTGGGTGCGTTGCCCAGGGCAGGGGGCCACCAGGAGTCGTCCCAGGCGGAGGGTGATGATCCTAGGATGAGGACTTCCGTCTTATCTGAGTTCAGTTTCAGGCGGCTGTTCCTCATCCACTCGGCTACGTCCTTCATCCCTTCATGTAGGTTGGTTCTGGCGGTTGTGGGGTCGTTGGTGAGGGAGAGGATCAGCTGGGTGTCGTCGGCGTAGGAGATGATGTTGAGGTTGTGTTGGCGTGCGATGGCTGCGAGGGGGCTCATGTAGACGTTGAAGAGGGTGGGGCTGAGTGATGATCCTTGTGGTACGCCGCAGATGACTTCGGTGGCCTCGGAACTGAACAGGGGGAGGCGGACTCTCTGGGTTCTTCCGGCGAGGAAGGAGATGATCCACTCCAGTGCCTTCTCTTGGATTCCGACGTTGTTCAGGCGTTGCACTAGGGTGCGGTGGCAGACTGTGTCGAACGTTGCGGAGAGGTCCAGGAGGATGAGGGCCGCTGTTTCCCCGTTGTCGAGCAGGGCTCGGATGTCGTCGGTGGCTGCGATGAGGGCGGTCTCGGTGCTGTGGTTGGCCCGGAAGCCGGACTGCGAGTGGTCGAGGGATCCATTCGTCTCGAGGAAGGCGGCCAGTTGTCTGTTGACGGTCTTCTCGATGACTTTGGCAGGAAAAGGAAGGAGCGAGATGGGGCGGTAGTTTTTGAGGTCGGTGGGGTCCGCTGACGGTTTCTTCAGTAGGGCGCTGAGTTCGGCGTGCTTCCAGCTCTCTGGGAAGGTGGCGGTGTCGAAGGAGGTGTTGATGATGTCCCGGAGGTGGGGTGCGATGACGGCGTCGGCCTTGTTGAAGACGTGGTGAGGGCAGGGGTCGGTAGGTGATCCGGAGTGGATGGAGTTCATCGTGCGGATAGTGTCTTCGGTGTTGATCGGGGTCCAGGCTCGGAGGGTGGAGGTGGGGGACGTTGGAACGGTCGTAGGGTACGTCGGCTGTGTGCTGAAACTGTTGTGTATGTCTGCGATCTTGCTGTGGAAGAACGAGGCGAGCGAGTTGCAGAGGTCTTGCAAGGGAGTGATGTCGTTGTTTCCGGCGCTGGGGTTCGAGAGCTCTTTGACGATGATGAAGAGTTCCTTGCTGTTGTGGGCGTTGTTGTCCAGTCGTTCCTTGAATGCGGTTTTCTTGGTGGTGTGGATCAGCTGGTGGTGTTTTCGGGTGGCGTGCTTGAGGGTGGTCATGTTGTCTGCAGTCGGGTCTCTGCGCCATGCTTTCTCGAGGGCCCGGCAGTTCTTCTTGGATTTCTTGAGTTCGTCGGTGAACCAGGATGCTTTCTTGTTGCCGTGTCTGACTGGGGGGTCTTCAATGGGGCGAGGTCGTCTGCGCAGTTGGTGATCCATCTTGTGAGGTTGCTGGCGGCTTGGTTGGGGTTCGTTGAGCTGGCGGGAGGGTTCTGGCTCAGGGATGTGGTGAGTTGGTCGGTGGTGATCTTGTTCCAGCTTCTGCGCGGAAACTGTTGCGTGTGGTGGTGCGTGGTGGTCCTGCTGAAGCTGAAGTGGACGCAGCTGTGGTCTGTCCAGTGGAGTCCGGTGGTGTGGCTGAGGGAGATGTCCTTACTGGAGGAGAAGACGGGGTCAAGCGTGTGGCCGGCGTGGTGTGTGGGGGTGGTCACCAGTTGCTTGAGTCCGAGGTTGGCGAGGTTGTCCAGCAGGGTGGTGGTGTTGCGATCGTTGTTGTTCTCTAGGTGGAAGTTGAGGTCCCCAAGGAGGATGTAGTCAGCCGAGGGGAGGGCGTGCGGGCTGATGAGGTCGGCGATGTCTTCGCTGAATTGTGTGCGTGGTCCTGGGGGTCTGTAGATGAGGGTGCCTCTGAGGGTGGTCTTGGGGTCAGTGTGTATCTGGAAGTGCAGGTGTTCGCCGGCTGTGAAGGTGTCGTCGGAGTTGGTCGTGATGCGGATGGTGTTCTTGTGGACGATGGCGATGCCTCCTCCGGTCTGGTTGGCGCGGTCCCTTCGGGTGATCTTGTATCCGTCCGGGATGGCGATGGCGATGTCGGGCGCTGAGGAGGCGTTCATCCATGTTTCCGTGAGGAAAGCGACGTCTGGTGATGTGGAGTCGAGCAGGTTCCAGAGTTCCACGGCGTGTCTGTGGATGGAGCGGGTGTTGAGCAGGATGCACTTCAGGTGGTTGCTGCTGGTGCTTGGCTTGGCGGGTGCGGTGCAGGTCCGGAGGCAGGAGAACTTGCAGGATTGGCAGGCGAAGGGTCCGTGGGTGCGACCTGGGGTGGCACGGTGGCAGCCGGGGATACGGCCGGTGTTGAGTGCGTTGAGGGTGGCGGTGTCGTAAGTCCGGTGGGTGGGTTGGCTGCTGCGGGGGCCAGGGGTTTGGCGCTGGGCGCGGTCCAGGCGCGGACGGGCGCAGACGGGCTTGCCTTAGGCGCGCCTTCGGCGCGCCAGCGCGCGGCCGCGCAGCGGCCGCCATTTATGGGGAGGTGGGAGGGAGGAGCAGCTGGGAGGCGGGAGGCAGGGGCAGCGAATGGGCAGTCAGGGGGCGGGGCCGCAGGGACGCAGCGGCGGGAATGGCGAGAGGCAGCGGGGGCACAAGACGAAAATGGGGAGAGAAAACAGACAAAAATACAGGCACAACGCAAATGGGGCAGCGAGGGGCACAGAAAGGAAAATGGGGGGAGAAAACAGACAAAAATACAGGCACAACGCAAATGGGGCAGCGAGGGGCACAGAAAGGAAAATGGGGGAGAAAACAGACAAAAATACAGGCACAACGCAAATGGGGCAGCGAGGGGCACAGAAAGGAAAATGGGGAGAGAAAACAGACAAAAATACAGGCACAACGCAAATGGGGCAGCGAGGGGCACAGAAAGGAAAATGGGGGAGAAAACAGACAAAAATACAGGCACAACGCAAATGGGGCAGCGAGGGGCACAGAAAGGAAAATGGGGAGAGAAAACAGACAAAAATACAGGCACAACGCAAATGGGGCAGCGAGGGGCACAGAAAGGAAAATGGGGGAGAAAACAGACAAAAATACAGGCACAACGCAAATGGGGCAGCGAGGGGCACAGAAAGGAAAATGGGGGAGAAAACAGACAAAAATACAGGCACAACGCAAATGGGGCAGCGAGGGGCACAGAAAGGAAAATGGGGGAGAAAACAGACAAAAATACAGGCACAACGCAAATGGGGCAGCGAGGGGCACAGAAAGGAAAATGGGGAGAGAAAACAGACAAAAATACAGGCACAACGCAAATGGGGCAGCGAGGGGCACAGAAAGGAAAATGGGGGGAGAAAACAGACAAAAATACAGGCACAACGCAAATGGGGCAGCGAGGGGCACAGAAAGGAAAATGGGGGAGAAAACAGACAAAAATACAGGCACAACGCAAATGGGGCAGCGAGGGGCACAGAAAGGAAAATGGGGGAGAAAACAGACAAAAATACAGGCACAACGCAAATGGGGCAGCGAGGGGCACAGAAAGGAAAATGGGGAGAGAAAACAGACAAAAATACAGGCACAACGCAAATGGGGCAGCGAGGGGCACAGAAAGGAAAATGGGGGAGAAAACAGACAAAAATACAGGCACAACGCAAATGGGGCAGCGAGGGGCACAGAAAGGAAAATGGGGGAGAAAACAGACAAAAATACAGGCACAGCGCAAATGGGGCAGCGAGGGGCACAGAAAGGAAAATGGGGAGACAAGCAAAGAAATACGGGCACCGAGGCCACAGGTGGAAGGGCGATCTTACCAGCAGCAGCAGCGGGCGGACAACACAGGCGGAGCTGTGTGGTGGGGGAGCGACCTACCTGGCAAGAAGACTTAAGCTATGTGCAAAACAGAACACTGCTATTTGTGTTTAACTTCCATAGACTAAAAAAGGCAATACAGACACACTACAACACATTCCCTGCCGAACCACCGGTGTCACTGACTCTTCAGACCCTGCTGGTCAGTCCAACAAGGCATAAACTAATCACTAAGCTATATCACTCAGCTAGAGAGGAGAACAACACACTCCGAAATAAGAGTTTAGACCAATGGAACACGAAACTGGTCCCACAGATTACACAGAATGAGTGGGAACATTGCTGTCAACTTATAAGCGCACTCACACCAAACGGAAATCTACGAATAATCCACTTCAAATACCTTCACCAGGTATACCACACACCGTACAAACTGTTCAAATATGGTCTCCGAGATAATGATACATGCAAAAGATGCGGGTTGGCGGGAGCAGATTTCTGGCATCTAGCCTGGGAGTGCAGACGGGTAGCAAATTACTGGATTGAGGTGACACGCAGGCTATACGCTATGACTAATATTACACTAGAATGCTCACCACATCTATGTCTGCTGAGTCTTGCACCATTTTTGAAGGGAGGAATGGGTAAATTTGTACAAATAGCTTTGCTGCTAGCGAAGAGGAGAGTAGCGATACATTGGGAAAGCAAGGCCGCCCCGTCCCTTGAGCACTGGTTGAAGGATTTACTTTATTGCAGGGAAAACCTCGTACTATATGCCAAAGAACTACCTGCCGCATCAAGACCTAAAGATATTTGGCAACCGCTAATACAATATTTACAATCAACCGCGCAGGACACGTCACCTGATAATGAAGAATAATAATGCTATATATATAACTCAAATGTATGAAGTCTGTATCGCTGAGAAAGTGAAGTTAGACAACAACTGTACTCATGCAAACTGTAGCCTCATACTGTTTTTTTGTTCTGTTCCTTTATTATCATATTGTTTATTGTAATATATGCTATTATTATATCTGTAACATCAATGTAACTACAATGTAACCAAAAACTTTATAAATAATAAAAATAAAAAAAACATCTCTCTTGCATGTAAATACGACAGTTCAGATTATTCCAGGTCCCCAAAGCTAAAGGAGTGGCTGGGGAGGCAGGTATTGGCAATTTTAATGTATATTGTAGTCCTAAACTACCGTTGTTCTGCTCATCTCTAAATTAGATGAGCAGCGCCACCATGTGGTGGACTGTTCTAAGTATGGTTTTGACATTTAGGTGCCCGTGCCGAGCACCGGAAACCAATTAAGTGCCGGTGCCGAGCACCGGAAAGCACTGGCTCAAATTAAGCACTGGTTATTCACCACGTTCGTGGCAGTGTATCCCATCTGCCAAACGCTTAATAGTACCCTTAGTCAGCTTGGATGGAGTTCAAAGTCATGTCTTGTTAGTTTCAGGCTCTGGACTCACCCTCCTCCCAGCTCTTTAAACCTGCAGTCTCTCGATAAACTCTCATTATATTGCCTTAGTTGTGCTTTCCGTTCGACAGATCAATCTCTTTTGATTGGTCCCCCCCAGAAAATGCATTTTGCTAAAAGATTTGAAGTTCTTAGCACAAATTTGTGGAATCTAATTCCAGTCCACAGCCAACAAGAGTAGTCACAGACTCTGTTCTGGAAACTGGTAAAAATATTTCTTGTTGATTGTGCTGGCACCAAGATGCAGTTTATAAGTAAATATCTTGAAATAAATGTAAAGCTATTACTTCCTTACGTGCAAAGTGAGCCTTATGATTTGTGTGGTGCACCACCAACCACCAGTCAAAATATGTTTCAGAACCAAAAGAGAAGGGAGTATATTATAACTCTCATGTGCCAGGCACTTTAAACTAGCTGAGAGGAAGAGGCAAGAAGGAATATGTACTTTATCAAAAAGATATCCAGGAGCTATTTTGGTTTAATCCTATGGGGACAAGTAGTCAATCTTTTAGTGTAGCCCTCTCAGTGGGGGTAAAGGGGCAGTCTGAGGGTCATGGGGAAGTAGCTGGGAACACAGTAGTGGTGGTAACAGTAGTATGCAGAGGTGGTTGTAGTAGCAGGGACAAAAGAATGAACCATATATGTAGTCATAATTGACATTGTCCTCTATCCATTCATTGCAGGGGAGACTCAATGATGTGAAAGCCATCCACAGATTTGGTGCTTTTGTGCATAGTCTGTGTTGAGAAACTCTGCTGAAGGCTACAGAAGGGTCCAGTAGAGAGTTTGAATCCCTACGCTGCACCAGGAGGGGCTGGACAGTGATGGTTGACAAACATAGCTTGATACTTGTGGAAAAATCCGAGGGTGGGAAGAATGAACCTCACTGACCTACATTGAATCCCACTCCTGAGAAGACATCACTCCAGGGTATGAAACATCGAAAGAATATTATGTTTTGTTGGATCAGAATAAAATTAATCCAGGGGGATTGGGTGGTTGCATAAGAGGTTCAGGCAGGGATTAATAGTATATGTGTCAGTTAAGCAGAAGCAAAATTCAGGTCTCAGAGTGATTCAGGGATAACCTGGACATAGGGTTGTGGACTCGAGTATAATATGGGGGGAATGGTATTCTGGGGTGAGAAAGAGTCCTGGCCATTATCACCTGCCAGGAGATCCCACACCAGGATTCCCTGGGTATGGGAACACTGGATCCAATTTTACCAGCTCGAAATCTTTCTAGTAAAATCAGATGGGGTTCAGGCTGTAAGCAAAGCCCTCCTACCTGGGACCCTGGCCCATCAAACCCAATTCCATGAGGCAGCAGAAGCATGGAGCCACCCTCTCCCAATCCACAGACACTCTTCTGACCTGATGCACTCTCCGCTCCTCTCCACCTTTTGCCACCGCCCCCCTCCATTTCCCCTGCGATCCTTTACCGCCTGCTTGTAGCATGTGGTATATGGAAGTGTAATTGTTTGTTCTCAGAATCCCCATTGCCCATCATGTGAGGATCCTAAAAATCTGAGTCCGCGTGTTATTCTTCATTTTGGAGACAAATGTTTAGGGCTGGGGTAGTAGCCGCAAATGTTATTTCCAGTCACATATAAACGGGTAGCTTGTGATTGGGGCCGTGTTGGAGACAAGGTGAAGACATACCAAATGTCAGAATCAGATTAATTTAAATGTACATTTAAAATTCAAACAATAGTACACAGTGCACTGTACATGACGGATCATAATTTAAAATGTCAAACAACAAACCTAGTGATTATGTTGCAGTAATGCATTTTAGACCATAATAAGACCACGGGAGATGCCAAAAACAAATGCCTGTCAGCAGTCCCTATATCCAGATTGGCCCTTTTTTTCTGATGTTTATGTCAGAATGTGCTAATGGCATGCAACACTTTAAAATGAAAGTAGCCCCAAACTCACTTCAGTTTCAGTAAAATTAATTTATATTCATGAAAGTTCTAAAAGCAATATTAAGGAGCCAGTAATGGCTTATGAGATCATGGAAAAGCATGCAGAAGTACAGAATGCAAACTAAATGGAAGAGGAAAACGCATTAAAATACAATCAGAACATTTTAAAGACGTTTAACTATTTTCCACTGTTTCTCGAAATTAATAATTGAAGTTAGCATTTCTGAAACAGAGTGATCATTGGTTTAAAAACCATGATGCACCAATATAAACTCCAAATCACAAAAAACAGTAACTCTGTTCTATGCATCCAGTATGTAGGCAAAGCTGTAGATGCGGACATTGGATTGTCATAGAAGTTCAACACAAATCTCTGCCGCACTCCTAGCGAGGAACACGCATTTGACATTTCACTAGAAAAATGTGTGTTATTTGCAAGCAGTATCAAATGACATTAAAGAACAAAACACAATAACATCTCCAAACCAATTTACAACGCTCAAGGACAATTTAATGAGAAAAAAGGCACAAATGGTTAAAACAGATTAGGGGAACTGTAGTATCTTCTCAAAGGACATGAACCCTTCTGCCTTTTTTGTCCTGGTAGAAGTATACAGGAGGCCAGTCAGAAGACCCTTGGGGAGTGATCCCGGTCCCTGGGTGATTATGAGCATCAAGAGTCATTTAGGGCCTGATTTAGATCTTGGTGGTACTACCATCATTACGCCCCAGTGGCGGTTCCAAGTACTCCATCGAGCTGACCGTGGTCTGCATGCCGTATGTAGATGTTGCGCCAATAGACAGGTTCCTGCTGCACCAGCAATCTCCTCTGCTGGCTATCAGTACTCCCTTGTCTGGCCGGCTGCTTGCACAGAGCTGATTTAGATGTTCCCGTTGTGCTGGTGGTGTCCTGGCAGTGGAGTCTGATGGAGCGAGGCCATGGTGGTGTGGAGACAGGTAAGTACTACTCATCATTATCTTACTGCACATATATGTTGTGAATGTGTCATAATGTATATGTAGGTAATGTGTCATGCCCTTTTTTTACATGTAGCATTGCACACACACAACATACACACACTATGGAATGTACACCCACAGGCACCACAAGCATAACACCCACAACCACCACCACCAAATAAACATTTTCTTAAGTATCAGTACAGGTGTGTTCATTTTACCACGATAAATTGTAAGATGAACAATTATGCATGACAAATAAATAAATTGCATGTGAGTGCAATGTCAAAATACACGCGGCAATAGCAAATGTTAACGCACGATTCATAGGGAGACAAGTGACACAGAAGCCTACCTTAGATTCCGGTGACAACAGGGTTGCTGAGTGTCATGGTGAGGTAGCAGCAAAACAGGAAGGACTTGGACATTGGGGTTCAAGATGGAAACGGAAGTGGGAAACCGGAAAAGGGTAAGTTTTCACCTCTTTTTGTTCCATTCTGCCAACTCACGTTTGAAGGTTTTCCTGCCACAGTTGCCTTGACGGAAAGGCACATCTTATTCGGGATGGCGGTATTTTTGGCAGGGCTCCTTTTGGACCCGCTTCTGTCTCTGATGCCGTCGACCCAGGAGAGGTGGCGGGACTCCGACGGTCTTCCTTCCAGAGACCCCACAACATCTAAATACAGCGGGTGGACTGTCAAGTCGGCGGGTGGGAATAATGTCGAAAAAGCGATGGCGGACCATATTTGCTACCATATAAATCAAGCCCTTAGTCTTCTTTTCCCAGCAGTCATACTGAATATTTTTTCTTCCTTCAGATGTTTTTCCAAGACTGGGACTTTTCTGAAGAGGTGGTGGTGGGCAGTGCTTAATTTGTAATAGAATAAGTGCTGGAGGCCAAAGTTTTGCTCTGAAGCCCACTTCCAGCACTATTGAATGTTGGCATTCCAAATACTAAGGCTGCATTGTCATCCCACCTCACGCCTCTTTAATCCACCACCAGACACACTCTGTCCCTTTATCTCACTCTTGTAGGTTTCAGTTTTCTCCAAGTCATGGGCTTTCTGTCTTTCTCTTCCATCTTTGTTCCTCCTTCTGTGTTTTTCACTCTTCTGCACTGTGCCAATGTTTAATGAAAAAATAAGTGCTGGTCCCTAAATTAAAGTGCTGGCGGGCAACACTTGAAACAACTGCCTGAAATTAAGCAATGATGGTGGGGTGTACAAAATAGTCCGGAACACCCACTCCGTGTCTTCAATTGCTCAACAAATTGATTATTATGTATGCTTATAGTGCTCTCACAAAAAAAACCACTGGCTTCCAGGGTCACATAAATCAGAAGAAACACCCGACCACTTGTTAATATGATGCATCGCACACATATTTTCTTGGAAATGTTCCAAAATTTCATTTTCAAGAGAAGCACTTGCATAATGGTCTCTTTTTTTGCACTCTTCTCTTCCCTTTTTTTAAGGCATTTTTATTTGAGTTTTAAGTAGATGGAACAAACCCATACAGCTGCCATATTATTACAAAATACCTTGTACATCGCATTTATCAGACAGCAACTTGAACTAGATGTTTACTCAATGAGCACTCTGGAAAAACAGAAAGATAAAAACAAAATGCAACGAGAAAGACAGCATGAGCCAAAAACAGTGAGACACAATCTGTAAAGAAATAACTGTAGCGCATTCAACACTGGGGACATGCAATAAGTCAAGCATAAAATACCATACTTTGTGTGAGCGGTCAGTGGGCAGCACAGTTATGCTAGATGTTATATGTACACTTCTTACAGTGACTCTAAAACCTTATCCTTTGCTTTATGCATTCCCAAGAGAAGCCTAGCCAGGGTGGACGACTCAACGTGGTATCTTACTTCTCACTTGACAGCCAAATAGAGCAGAGTCTATCCAACATGCTCCCAGACACAACCCCAGCTTGCTGCTTAGCCTGTAAGCTCAATATCACTTTGAGCATGCTTTCTTCAGGGAGCCTCATGTCTGGCTTTGTCTCCAGGGCTGCGCTGTATGTGTCCCATCTCATGCCCGCTGGCCTCCTCCCCCATTTTGCGGCCTTTGCTAAGTGTATTTGCTTCAGCAGTGGCCATTTCCTCAAGTGCCTGATCTAACTAGCTCGATCAGGAGCATTGGGCGATTTCAAAGCCATGGCAATATGTTGTTTGTTGGAAATTGGGATACTGGTTGAGGGGAGTGAAACCATACTCAAGCAGCAACCACAGCCTCTGTCAGGGCGTGACACAAGCAAACCCCAAATTAACCTGTGCTCAACCCTCTGGTAACTTGGCACAAAAGCAATCAGGCTTAAATTAGAGGAAAGTGTAAAGTATTTATGCAGCACTTCAAACAGTAGTAAAGTGAAAATACAACACAAGAAAAATCCTGTCCAAATCAGAAAACTAGAGTCGAGGGAAATAAATTATTTGAGACCAAAATGACTAAAATCCAATCAGTAGATCCAGAGATATGCTCCTAGAAGCCTTAAGTGCCAACAGTGGTTAGAGGGTCACGCCAGACCGAGACAAAGTCACAAGTTCAGGCGATCATGATGGAGCGTGGGCCAGGGACCATGTTGGGCCCACTGAACAAAGTACCTTAAATCCTGGTTGCGTAACGTTGCATGATCCCATGTCAAGGATGTGTTGCACAGCGGTGGTTCTGAGGAGCTGCGAGGCTGCCATACAGAGTACTGCGTCATCGTCGAGGATGGAGTTAACAAGGGGCTTGAGTTTTGATGTCCGGCGTTGAAGTATGTGTTGCACATCGGCGGTTCCAAAGAAACTGTGGGGCTACAATGCAAAGTTGTGTGTCGTCGTTGTGGATCCCGTCGACAAGGGGCTTGCGTTGCGAATGCCTGTGCTGAGGATGCATCGCACAGTGGTAGTTCCAAGGAGGCTGCAGGCTGCGATTGAAGGCTTGGTGTCGGGGGGCATCGCACTGTGGTGGTTCTGAAGTGGAGCTGTGAGGACTTATGTCGCACTGTGTCAGTTCCAACCACACCTGGGCTGGCGGAGCACCTTCAGGCCCACATTTCCAAGGGTCCAGGACTGCGGTGGCACAACTTGGGGGGGTAGGACTCACAGCAGAGAGAGTCCACGTGCTGGTTCCAAGTTGGTTGGAGCCCTTTCTGTTTCCGAGGATCTGATCAGGAGGCCAGCCAACTAGCCTTTGGAGTCAATCTGGTGGTCCTGGTTTCAAGATGCAGGTCAAGTCCCTTTCACTCAGGCAGCAGGGCAGCAGCCCTTCTGAAACTTCTACAGGTCCAGAGGTGCACTAAAGAGTTTGTTCTGAGGGTCCATTATTTATATCAGGAGCCCACTTTGAAGTAGGAGAAGGTTGTGAAGGTTTCCACCCCCAGAGGTGCTTGGAATTTCTTGCCTCTTTGCCCTGGCCCTAGCTTATCTAGGGTCACAAAATACTAGTGTCAAACCCTTTGTATTTGTGCTCAAGAAGAGCCTTTGCGATGTGCATGCGTGGTAGGTGACAGCTGCTTCCACTTATCAAGCCCATCCTGCCAACACCTATTCTCCTTTGACTCACTGTCTGGGAGCAAAACACAAAGACTTACTGCCAGTTTCACCCAGTCATGTGACCCACGGTGCAGGCTGCAGGTGTGGGAATGCCCGATGGGCCTGCTCCCCCCACCCCAGGGGCTACCGCAACGATGCACCTGCATCGCTCCTGGGTCTTGCTGAAGTGGAGGTGAGGGGCTGGGCTTGCTGCACCAGACCCTGCTGTGCTTGGACGCCCGCCCCCCATCGTGGCCCATGGTGTGCACGGGGATTCTCCTGCTGGGCCCGGTCCTGAGGGGCCTGTGGTCTGTGGTGTCCCGCCTCCCTGCAGGGCGGGTAGGGGTGCGGCACCCGAAGTTTCCAGAGGAGCTGGCCGCCTGGCTTTAACTGCTACTCAACTGTGGCGTGAGCCTCCCAGATAAGGTAGGGGGTGATCAGCTGTGCTGTCGGGCAGCTCTCATCTTACCCCCACCCCCTCACCTGAGTCAGAACATTACTTGACCCGTGTGCACCCACAGCAGCCTCTGCCTTCTTGGGCCTGTCTTCTGCCTGCCTGTGGCCACTCCAGGATCCCCCTCTTCCTGCCTCCTCCTGCGTGCCCCTGGGCTCCCCACTTGCCTGCACCCTAGAGACACCCTGCAGTAAGCTGACCCAGTGGGCTGCACCAGCCTAGATCTCTCTCCATGGCCCCTCACCTGCCCTACCTCCACCTTGGCTCACTGGTCAGTGTTGGGGACCCCCCTGCCGGTCTCCCCTGTGTGTACCCTGACTTTGTGTTCTCGACAAAGGGGCGGGTGCTCCTCGATCCTCCTACGTGGTCGCCGCCCCCCAGGCCCTTGCTTCATCACGTCCCTAAGCCCTTTAGGCCCCGACCATGAGTGCACCAGAAATAATTGCCCCGACTCCTGCCCTTTGCTGCGTAACCTTCGCTGAAGGACAATACTTGGCAGAGCCCCCTGCAGATCAGCTTCCAAGGAGGCATCAGTCGCTACATCAAGAGACACTACAGTCCCCTCCATGTGGCTTAAATCAAGCTCCTCAACCTCAGTCCCCTTGGATCCTCTGCTGGCATCAGCCCCTAGGGAGCCCGTGACGAGCCCCCTCACGCAGGCCTTACAAGAAATAAAAACAGAGATAGGCTCCCTCAAATCCGAATTCAAAGCCTGCCTCCATGAACTCAGGTGAGATGTTGTAGAAATCGGGGGCAGGGTTGACGACCTGGAACTTACACTAGATGCACGGGCGGAGGACCAGGAGAACTTATAGCGCAGGATGGCTACCCTAGAGGAGCAACATATTGACCTCCAACTAAAACAAGAAGACCTGGAAAAATGGAGCAGGAGGAACAACCTCTGCATCAGGGGGATCCCTAGGGGTGTGGAGGGGCCAAACATCATGACATTCACGGCGGATCTTCTCCAGAAAATCAGAGGTGACGATGACGCCTCTCCGCCGGCCCTGGATAGAGCCCACCGAGTCGCTGCCCTGTGCAGCCACCCGGACTTTGTACCTGACATCTTCACTTGGGAACATTTCTTTACAGAAAAGGAGGGCATCTTGCGGACTGCCACGGGCAAGATAGAGCTGATGTATAACAGACACCACATTCAAATCTTTCAAGACTTTTCCCTGTGATGCTCCAGTGCCACAGAGACTTCAAGCCCGTTACTGATAAGCTGCGCAACCTCAACATCAAAAATCAATGGGGCCACCCCTTTGCTCTGATAGTCACCTGGGAGGGCAAGCACAGAGTACTCCGCTCCCTACAAGATGCTCAACCGCTCCTGCATAGCCCAGCGGCCTCCCGAGGCCAGTCTGACCCTGCCACATGCCCCATCTAGGGACTTCATACGCCCGTAGTGGTCTACGGTGCCGCCACCAAAGCACAGGATCAATGACAAGGGAAAGTCATCCCTGCAAACCAAACAAGGTATTATCCAACACCTTCGCTTCAAGGATGAAGCCCAGTCTCCTGCCCAATCCCCCCTGCCTCTGAATAAACACTAACACGCTCCCCCAGTGGCAGGTGGTTATTCAACACAATTACCTCACTCGCCCCAGACCATTGGCATGGCAAACTCCCCGTCGTGACAACGCATAGACCAGAGATGAATGAAAGAAGCCTCTGCACAGACATTGTAGACCTTAAGGTGGAACTTGGGCACCTCTGGGTCTTCCTTGTGGCCCTCACTTTCCAACCACAGGGTGACTCGCCTGTGGGATTACCTCGATGCTGGACTGGGTCCCCGGAAGGGATACCCTCCCACTACTCTGTACACTGGCTGCCGAGTCCGGAGACCACGACACACACGAGGCCTTCTCCAGTTCCCCTCCATTCAACCTGTCCCTCTGGGGAGTGACTTCCTCATAATGGCCTTGGTCCTGACTAATGGGCCGTTCCAGGTCTTGAATGGAGCTTTGTGGGCCTTTTGGCCTTACTGTATTTTTGTTGTTGGTTCTTTGTTCCCTTCCCTTCCCTTCCCCTCCCTTCTCTTCCCTAGGGACCCGGGGGGTGGAGGTCACTGAGGCTCCCTTTTACCACTCTTTCTTTCCAAGGGGGAAATGCCGCCCTACGCGCAGCACAATACACCATCCTGACCTTTTCGCTACCCCCGTTCAACCCCGTGCCCTTCTGTAGTAGGGCTTCCCCACAGCCACGTAACTCACGACCGGCTGGTCAAAGGGGCTGGCTTCCCCACTCCCTGTTGTGGGATATTATGGCGCTTGCTTACATTGCTCTCTACACGGACAAACATAACACACATTAGATTTCTCTCACTCAATGTGAAGGGCCTTGACACCCCCAATAAACAACGTCAGATTTGGAGATACCTTCTACTACAAGACCCAGATGTCATTTTCTTACAAGAAATGCACCTCTTGCGCTCAGATACACATCGCATGGCCCACTCCAAATACCCAACCCAGTACTGGGCGTCCTCTTCGTCCAAGACAGCTGGCATTGCCATACTTTGCAAAGCGGGCTTCTGCCTACAGGCGACTCGGGTGGTGCGAGACCGAGAGGGATGCTACCTTAAAATTAAAACCCAACTGGACACACGACCCTTTACCTTGATTAACATTTACGCCCCCAACCAGTCACAGGATACATATCTCAGGAACCTCTTCAAAGATCTAGTTACACAGGAGGAAGAGCATCTACTCATTGGGGGGACTTCAATTTGGTCTGGGATCCTGAGCTAGATCGCAGCGCAGCCTCCTTCCACTTCACTCCTTCTGCTGAAGCAAAAATATTATGAAGGCGTGATAAAGTGGGCTCACTCCTGGCCTGCCGGCTCCGCACTTGAGTCACTCATGCCCACATCTCTAAGATCAAAAATGAAGATGGCACGTGGACCACCTCCGAAAACGACAAAAACAGGCATTCCATTCATTCTACTCTGCCTTATACAACCAGGGCGATATTACCCAGGGAAAAGTTGTCCCATTCTTAGTATCCTGCTCGTGGGCGCCTCTTGCCCTATCCACACACAAAGTCTGGAGGCCTGATCACGTTGGCTAAAGTCCACCGGGCACTGAAAGAGTTACCAGTGAGCAAATCTCCGGGCCCAGATGGACTCACAGTCTCCTTCTATCGCATGATCCTACCTCAATTGCAGGACCACCTCCTTAATCTTTTCAACTCCTTCTCTGATGACACAGGCCTTACCCCCACAATGTCCATGGCCGAGATAGCTCTTATACCGAAGCCAGAGAAGGTCCTCTCCCTCTGCGCATCTTACCTCCCTATTGCCCTATTTAACACGGAATTAAAGATCTATACCAAGATCCTGGCAACCCGTCTGGAGCCATACCTACCTGGCTTGATAGATCCGGACCAGGTCGGATTTATACACCAGCATCAAGCAGCGGATAATATCCGTCGAATAGCACAGTTGGTAGAGATAGTCCATGATGATATAGAAAAACAATGGTCCTAGACTTATGTTAAATCTTAGTTGTCTGAAGCAATCATAGACAGCATAGGGTACATATACAGTTTAATTCAATAATGTACCATTAACTTATTTAAAACACATTCAAATATATCCTCAAAATCCAAAAAGAAATCCAAAAAAGGCACACACAATTGTTTTTTATGTGACTCGTATTTTATTCGGTCACTTTTCATACCATTTTATCATATTCAATGTTCAAAACAGAGGAGTGGTTGCTCCAAGGGAAAAAGTGAAGAAAGAAAGTGCTCGTGAAGTAAGATAGAATATATAAGAGGGAGATCCAATCAAGAAAAACAATGATTCATCATTATTTACATTACAATCTCATTAGTAAAACTGGTCGTGATTCATGATTGCACCAGTTCTACATTGAGGCCTGTCCATTAGTTAGTTCATGGTTATTCATTTTGTTATTTCTCAAAAAATGCGCAAACAACGTTTGTCTGTAAGCAAGTAGGGCTGGGATAATAACAGGTACAGGCCCCGAGTAGGGGAGAGTGTCGACGTTTCGACCCTAGTGCAATGAGGGCAGTTTATATCCTCTGCAAGCGGGTCTTCCTCAAGACAGAAAGGAGGGATGAGGGGATGCGGGGAGCAACTGATCATGGGTGATGCACAGTTAAAGTGCCGCCCCTGGGTATAGATATAAAAGTCCGCAATAGAATTGCGGCTTGGTAACAGCAGTTTACCTTCAATTAATGGGTGAGAAAATCGCCCACAGCGTCTTAATACATCATCTTAGCATGGCCCGGGGGAATCCAGCTGGTCTGCTCTTTTTTGGATTTCTTTTTGGATTTTGAGGATATATTTGAATGTGTTTTAAATAAGTTAATGGTACATTATTGAATTAAACTGTATATGTACCCTATGCTGTCTATGATTGCTTCAGACAACTAAGATTTAACATAAGTCTAGGACCATTGTTTTTCTATATCAATTAGTACCCAGGTCCATTGACTTTTGTGGGTTACCCCATTATATCTTAATGGGTAGAGATAGTCCAGCGGCGGGATATCCTAGCATGTCTCCCTTCCCTTGAAGCTGAGAAGACCTTCAATAGGGTGGACTGGGCTTTCCTTCGAGCGGTTTTACAGAAGAACAGGCTGGGCCTGATTATGGTCTCGGGATAATGACACCCTACGTCGCTCCCACGGGAAGCGAGCTTTTTAACGAAGGCTTTATTACAAAAGATCTTAGACCGAAAGCGGCATCACGACGGTGTCCTTAGAACGCACGTCTATATGACGAAACATACACTAGTACAAAGCTGGTGGTTTTAGGAAAAGGGAATGAGCGGGTTTAGGTTAAGGGAAGGGGTGGGTTTAGAACTAAGGGAAAGGGCGCTTTTACGTAATGAGAAGGTAGCAGTTTCAGGTTAAGGGGAGGGGTGGTTTTAAGGCTAAGGAGAGGGGCAGTTTTAGGAATAAGGTTGTGAGGGGTGGTTTTTAGGGCTAAAGGTGTGGGGGCGGTTTTTAGGACTAAGAGTGTAGAGGGGTTTAGGAGTAAGGATATAAGGGGGTTTCATTTTCACAAAAAATAAATCTACACCATCCCAGAGACGCAGTGGTGCCCATGAGGCATAAGCAGAAAACACGCACCTACCCTGACTCGTGCGACGGTTGCGGCAGGGGCAACTGAGTGTCCTGGAGTCAGCCCCACAACAAGACCTGCCCACAAAAAAAAAACGGTGAGATCAGGGCATTCTTTGTTTTTGAACAATAGGTTGCACATTACGTGCCGTTGAAAAAATGTAGATCGTTAAAAAAACAGGCGTACTAAATTTTTTTGCACATTCGAAGAGGGACCCAGGAAGGCTGCCTGCTTTCCCCCAACTCTTCGCCCTGGCAGTGAAACCATTGGCGATAGCCATACGCTGGACACCCACTATCAAGGGTGACGAACATAAGGTAGCACTCTTTGCAGACGACCTTCTACTTACCTTGACTGAACATAGCGACTCCTTGCCCGCATTGGTCTCGCTCTTCCACATCTATGTGCAGATATCGGGCCTCAAGATCAACATGACCAAGTCACAGGTGCTGAACCTATCGCTCCCACCACGGCAAGTCCTTGAACTGCAATCACACACCCTGTTCCAATGGGCGACTGACTCAATCCGGTACTTGCGCCTAAACGTGACCTCAACATTGGCCTCATGGTCCCAAGTCAATTGGCCGGAGTGTCGGCGCTCCGTTTTGGAAGACCTGAGACGGTGGAAACTGCTTCCCATGTCGTGGCTTGGTCGTCTTAATGCAGTCAAGATGGCCATACTGCCGAAAATCCTGTATCTATACCAAACTCCCCCCACACCCATCCCCCAAACAGCCATTACATGCCTCCAGAGGGAAGTGAACTCCTTCATTTGGGGAAAGGGCCATCCGAGATTCTCCAATTAGCTACTTATGTTGCCCCGGGACCGTGGGGGACTCGCCTGCCCTAACCTGCTAGTATACATTTGGGTGTCATACCTCTGCTACATTTTGGAATGGGTGGTTCACGAAAGCGGAAAACATTGGTTTCATATCAACCGGGCTGTGGCGTGTAGACCTCTCTGGGACTTGGCCTGGATCCCGAAACAGACTCGACCACATAGCACCTACATAGCCACCCCCACGAAAACGGTCCTAGACATCTGGGATGAAATTGCGATCCCCAAAGGCCTCACATCCTTTCCCGTGCCCAATACCCTACTGGCCCGCATCCCTAGCTTCCCCCGGCCTTACAACCCCACACCTTTCCAGTCTGGGGTAAGGGGGAGTGTCGCACGATTTGGGACTTCTTCGAGGGGGAGGCATTCAAGACCTTTGACCAATGCAAAAAGGACTTTCACCTCACTGACACGACAAGACTGCAATACTGACAGCTCTGACACTGGTTACTTACACCAAATAACATGCAAGGGGCAAAACGACCACTTATCCCCTTCGAGACGCTGGTGCGCTCCTTTGATGGCTGATCTCTCGCACATATCAGGTTCCACAACACCCCACCCCCACACCCGCTCACTCCTATCAAACTCAATGGCATGCAGACTCCCCAGAGAGCATCTCCCCGGAACAATGGGAACAACTATAGTGCGACATCCCTAAGACCTATAGAAGTATCCCCAATGCGAAACGGCCTATAAAGTGATGACCCGCTGGCATTACACACCGGCACGTCTACAGAAAATGTTCCCTACCTCCTCACCCCTGTGCTGGCGATGTAACTCTGCAACAGGAACTTTCATTCATAACTGGTGGTTTTGCCCACTCTTAACTCTATTCTGGAAGGATGTCCTGAGCCACATCAAAGACACTGTGGAGTTTCCCATACCAAACACACACCTACAGTAGTCCTCCTGAGTATTCAACCGCAGCATCTCAAAGCCATGACACAGTCTGACTGGTGCCTTATCATGCACATGCTGGTGGCAGCTAAACAAATCCTGACACTCCACTGGAAAAAAACCCCGACCCCACCCACTCCTCCGTAGTTTACACGCCTCTGGCACATCATGGCAATAGAAGTTTTAACCTGCAGCATCTCACACTCTAAACCCAAATTCACATACACTTGGCAACCGCTGCTAGAACATTTTTCCAAGCTAGAATACTCCCACTTTACCCCCCGACTCCGCGTCCTTCAGATCTTCGAGGACGCTCTTCTACCTCGCGGAGCGGAACACCCACTGTGAAGTACCCTACCCCACACCAGCTGAGTGAACCTCTATCCACTCTCTTTCCCCCCTTGCCAAATTGCCCCAACTCCTAGGCCTCTCTCAATACCCCCCACAGTAGCTTGCCAGGCCATAATATACAGTACCCATGGGCTCCCTCCTCCCCTCCCATGCCTCCCCCATTATTCCCACTTGCCTAGTTTTGTTGAAGTAAAGTGTCTCCCTGTCTTTATACCGCAGCCTTCACTCGCCAAGGCTACGTAAACTTGCTGTAAGTATTGTACTGTGATATGTACCTATGTTTTACTATGGAAGACTAATAGAACAGATTTTCAGTAAAAAAGGAAGGTTTAGGCCTGGCAAAATGCTTATTTTGCCAGGTCGCAGTGGCAGTTTAACTGCACACTCAGGATGCAATGGCAGGCCTGAGACATTTTTAAAGGCCTACTTAAGTGGGTGGCACAATCAGTACTACAGGCTCACTTGTAACATTTAATTTACAGGCCAAGGGTACCTGTAGTATGACTTTACTAGGGACTTACAAGTATATCAAATGTGCCAAAAAGGTGTAACCCAATTTCACCATGTTTAAAGGCGAGAGTACACACACTTTAGCACTGGTTAGCAGTGGTAAAGTAAACAAAAAGCCAACAAAAACGGATTCAGAAAACAAGAGGGTGAAGGCAAAAAGTTTGGGGATGACCCTGCACAAACGGCCAAGTCTAACAATGTTTAAACAAATGAATGATAGTTCTACAGTTTGGACACATATTTGTTTTTTGTCATCATGGACATTACACCCAGCAGACATGTTCAGGGGTCATTAATAGACCAGTGAGTTCTTACACTTCACCCACCACCCTTGTCCAGAGTTGTGCTATCCCTGGACCTAACACTTGCAGCCGTGGGGGAGTCTCCGCGCTTGAGTGCAGACTCCCTTTGTAAATCAGGCCCACTATGTCTACACCAAGGGAGCTCTGACAGAGTGCCGACAAACATTCAGCTTGTACGCTTTCGGCTCATGTAAGTTTGGTTGAGATAGTTGAATTGTGTGTATTTTAGCCTGGGGTTTCTGGGAAACATTTTGATTAAGTAAAGCTGACTATTGATTGTCTGATAGCCCTTGATCCTACACTACAGCTTGGGCATTTGTACGTGTGTTGTAAGGCTAACAAACTATATATTGAAATAATTGATTTTCTCCCACAGCTATGCTTTAATAGGAGTAGCAGTACCTCTGATTGGTGAGGATCATTCTTAGCCTGCCCTATAACCTTCAGTATTGTTGCCAACAGGGCTTGTACATCAAGAAATGGCCCAGACACTTCCTATATACCTTTCTAATGTCCAGAAACATGGGCAGATTACCACGTACAAACAGATCACCAACCATGGTTTCCTGTCGTGCGTCGCGGTTATGCGTCTGAATCCGGAGACCATCCTAATGGCATACCTGAAGAGTTTTGAGGGGGTGCCCTTTCAGCCTCACATATTTAATCAAACAAAATTTGGGTACCATTGCCTGCTCATTCAGTTTGGGAGCTGCCACTTTTGAAGTCATTAGTCAGTCTAAGATCGCCCTGCCCAGACGTACCTGCAAAATACTGATCATTTCAGGATTAAGGGTGCTGCTCAGCCAATTTGGGGTTTCAGTCATGGAGTTTGATAGTTTATAGAGCACCATACTCTTCCTTTTATTCTCTCATATTAAATCAGACAGGACACCATGCAGTTTCTGAAAGAAGCTTTCTTTAGTTTCACTGGTAGTGCCACAAAAAGTACACCAATCTTGGCAAGACAAACATCTTGGCTATAAGCACAGTTCCTGATGGGAAAAGTGGGAAAGTGTTCCGGAATGGTCAAAATTGCTGCGTCACTCTGATTACCGTACCCAAGGTACCTTTGATAAGTTCATCATCCGTATGATAGATGTTTACTGCCAGATACTTGATAGTGTCAAATTTCCATACCAGTCTGCTGGCTGGCATCTCCACTCGTTCCCCTTGCAATATGTGTCTGAGAGAAAAGAAAGAGGGCATATCCAGTTTATTTTCAGGCCTGAGACTTAACCAAATTAATCTAGCGTGGCCATGATTGCAGGCAATGCATCAAAAGCATTTCTCAAGTAGATGAGGTCATCGTTGGCATACAGTGACATAACCTGCCATCTATCATTCAGCTTTATTCCTCATTTAGGGCCTTTCTCTCATAGAAAGCAGGCCTGTGGTTCCATAGCTATCACAAAAATAATGGTCAATAGACAGCGTTGCCTGGTGCCTCTCCTGATACTGAAGCCTTCGGAAATCTCCTGGCTTGCATGTGCCATCGGGTACATGTATAACAATCGTTCCCATTTCTGAAATTCTGGCCCACCCTTATTATTCTGACCATGTTAAGGTATGGCCAACCCAAGGTATTGAAGGTCTTTTCAGTATCAAGATTTACAGCTAGTTACAGTGCATTAGCTGAAGACTCCTTGTCTATTAGGCAAAACAAGCTATGCAAATTATGGAAGGATTTTCTGTATGGGATTAATCACATTTTGGTCCAAATATAGCACAGTCTCAACTACTGATAATAATCTGTTGACAAGTATCTTGCCTAGGATCTTATAATCCAAGTTCAATAACTATAAGGGCTGTAGGAGCTCACATCCAGAGGATCCCTTCCCTGCTTAGGAGAGACCACCATCAATGCCTCTCTCATTGCCCATGGTAGTTTCTCCACTTGTCTGGCATGGTTAAACGTTTTGATGCAACCTGAGCCTTGCATATTATCTAAAGCTCAGAAGGAGGTAAATTTGTTCCCAGTGTCTTATTCCATGTCATTTGATATATGGCAGTGTATACGTCTTCTATAATTATTGTCTGTTCCAGAATTTGGTACTATGGTGGGTCAATTCTGGGGACAATAATAGCTTCCACATAGGTGTGCAATAGAGACCTTTCTCTCTCATGCTGAGCTGTTGTCATGAGCAACTAACACCAGCTAACTTGAATGAATAAAGATGAGTTTCTTTATTGTAATGCAACAAGGAGCCACTGCACACCTCTTTGGCTCCCGTCCACCAACTAAACCCTCCAACTGCTGCTCCATCCCTTAATTCAAAGGACAGAACATAGAACCTGCTGACCATAATGTTCTATAATGAATTATCACAGCTCTATACAGTGTTTCATAAAACTCTGCAAAGGTAGCATTGACTTGACATCTTACCTGCATATTGACTGCTTTGCTCTGCAGCGTGCTAATGGCTCCAGAGGGGATTCTAGGGCTGTCCAGTTTTAGCACCCAGTTGTACTGCATAATATATTTACTAAGAGTGTCTCTGATTGGGGTATCGAGCAGTGTCTCAGTGTTCAGTCTCCATGTGGGAATCTGGGCACGTTTCCTGACCCATGCTATTACCATTCTGAGAGAACTGTGGTCAGAGAGAGCGCAACCTGAGCATTTTGTGTTTATTACTTTTGAACCCACCCATCACCACACTGCACTGCAGTAAATCCACACTAGTGTGCAACTGATACAAAATGAATAATATGAGCATTCTCTGTCAACTGGGTGCATAAGTCTCCATGCATCTTGCAATTGTCTACTTTCCAGCCATTTCTGGAATTGTTGCTTTACACTGATACCCGGTACACCCAGTAGTTATGGGGTGGTTCTTTCCATTTCGGTATTGTGAACACAATTGAAGTCGTCGACCCAAAGGCACGATGCCTGTGGGTTGTTGACCAGTGCCAATGTGAGTGTGTCCAAGAATGTGGAATGAATGCCATTCCAGGTCATAGGTGGTTGTCATAGTCAATGGGTTCCCATCTAGTGTTCCCTAGGCCAGCACATATTCACTCTCAGGATCTATGTGCCTGTGCTGTGGTACAAACGGAACCCATGGTGATACAAATTTCAGAATACCTCTCATGTATGCCGAGAAAGATGTACCTACCAGCTGACCTCTATATTTTGTCGTCAATTTCTGCAATTCTGGACTTATCAGATGTGTTTCTTGCAGGTAAGCTATATGTGTTTGTCTACATTTCAAGTATGCATAACTCCTATGTTTCTACATAGGAGAGGCCACCCCCTTGCCTTCCTTGTTAAAATGTTATACTTATTATGGGTTCTTCTCCTGGAGTCTGCCATTTTACATATGTCACATTAGCACATGCACCAGGTTTAATTGAGCCATACACGCTCCTAAATGACGCCACAAATGCAGTCTTGATGAGTACTCCTCTGCAAAACAACCCCAACTCCCACTCTCAGACTAAGGGAACAATGTGTACCTTGCCTGCAGAAACCAACAACTGATATAACAATCATGTCTGTCTATTTCGGAGACTCATTCCTATGATGAATGCTGGGGAGTGTGTCACCCCACCTTGTTTTCCCCCTACCCAGCCCCAACTCCCATGCACTGCCAGGACATTTATTGAATAGAAATATTGCCCGTGCTTTTCTTGCAGTTTATGCTAAATGGTGGTGTCAGACGTTCCTGGAGGGTCAAAAGCAGATTTGAGGAAGCCAGCTAGCAGGGCATTACCACCATCAAGGTGTGCGACAAGTACTTTTGTTCTGAAGTCCAAGGGTTGAATGGAGGGATTGAGGTTCCTAAGCATATGATTAAAGGGAGTTTGGTTAGTTGTAAAAAGTATCAACCTGAATAGCTACGTTACTTGTAAGGTGTGTGTATCCTACTTTTTCCCGGCTTGCAGGGCCTCTGCTGGAGTGGCATCAAGAGAAAGACTTTTTGAGCTTTGTAAATCATTAGTGCTAAAGGAAGCTTTCTTTTGGTGTGCGCTGTTATAGTAGTAGTACACCTACATTTCTATGACCAGGGTCATAGCTCGGTCAGTAAGATTGGGGGTAGGTGTGCGCTTCAGATTTCCAGCAGCGGCCGGTGCAGGTAAGCACAGTGGGGCGGGGCGCTGCGGGGGGTATGTCGACAGACGACGAAATAGGAGTTATTTAATTTGCCCTATTCCGTCATCTGACAACATCCCTCCCTGCAGCGCCCCACCCAGCCCCATCGCACTTACCAGCAGCAGTTGGTATACTCTGCCACATAATTTTAAATTACATTAAATGACAAGCAGGGTGCAAGATGGTCTTAAGGGGCTGGGGAAAGGCAGAGAATTGAGGACTGTTAGGGGTACTAACAGAGAGAAAGCACAATATCTTGTGAAATAACCAACATTTCGGAAGTTTTTCTAAACAGTGAGAGGGAGTGTGTGCGTGTTTTTGTGTGTAAAAATTCCTAGTGAAATCCGACAGACACTGCACAATACCAGACTGAAAGCACCTGTACCCAAACACTGTTCATAAAATACATTTATTGGGGGGGTAACACCTCAAACACGCCCTCTGAAGCTGAGCCCCTGTCTATAACTGTTCTGATGGTGGCCTCTGGAAGGGGAAAGTATGACTTCGGGCAGACGGCTGTTTCCAATACTGCCTAGTTCCCTGCTGGTGTGAAGTGCAGTCTTATGTAGATGCATGTAAGACCTTTAGAAGCCCTTTTAGACCCTGAATCCATGTCACAAGCTTTAATGGGGCTGCTGCTTCCCACCCTTCCTCTCTACCCAGGTTGTGGCATTATGGCCAGAGCTGGGACATTTGGAACTAGCGAACCTGGTCTCGGCATCAGCTCAACATCCGGTGATACTGGGTAAATCACTTTATCTTCCCCATGTCTATAGAAAGTGTATGTGACCTTATATAGTATAAGTGGCTCTCAAGTAAAGTGTTCCAATACCTTCGATCGAGTTTGCTGTAAATAAACTGCAGAAAAATGCACAAAGAAATGAAAACAAAGCATTAACATAAAAAACAAAAGACAAATAGATAAACATTCATTTAGTGAAGCCATAAAACCTGCTTAAATTTTGCGATCTTAGGCAAATAATTTATTTTATCAAAACTCCTTTTTCTTCATTATTGCATATGACAGCACTTTCAAATATGTGAGTTTAGAAAACTAGTTGTATAAAAACTTATAATATTTGATTTAATAGACTATAATGTTGCTCTATAATAATCTGGGCCACCTACAGGGTTTACATGACAACTGTCTTGCCTTTTAGTTCACTAATGGTTCATGTTTAAAAAATATGAATTTTAATAAGTACTTCTCAGTGTATATATTCATGCCAAAGCTTTCGCATGTGAGAGATGTTTGTTGCATGATATACATACCAAGCATTTTTAGGGCTGGCTTGTGCACAGGCTTCAAGAGCCAAGCCAGACCCTTGACTAGGTTTTAGTTCAGCTATTTCTGTTAATTTGTTGGCTTGCCCACCTCTACCTTAAATAGTGCGATAGAGAGTGCGGGGTCGATTCCGATCTCGGCCGGTAGGGCTCCGAATCGGATTCGGCTTTACCGGATACGATTCGGACGCCCTGTTTCCGACCGAGTCGGACGTGCGTCCGGGCGAACGAGTACGATGCGAACGTACGCAAAATCGCCGACCGACTCGTTCGCGGGACCCAACCGCTCCGACCGACTCGCACGGACACGACTCGCACCGCGCAATGGAGACGTTCCCGGCCGGGTAAGTACGATGCGCGCCGCGAGCAGTCCGACCGACTCGGGCCGTCTGGCTCGAAAGAGCAGTCGGAGCCGCACTTTGGGGGTCCGTGTCGGACCCCCCTGTATGCCTAGCCGCGCGAGTCGCACACAGGGGGGACACATGGGTCCCCCCTACCTGTGCGTGTACGGCGCGACCCGCTTCGACACGTACCCGCTATAGGGGCGCCCTTGTTCGCCTCGCACCCATTGAGTCAGTGGGAGCCCGCGTACGCATTGTACGACCGGCTCCCATTGACTTCAATGGGAGTCCGACCGAATCGAGTCCGATAGCATGCGAACGCATCGTACTCGTTCGGTCGGACTGCTAGGGTCCGATTCGGTCGGAAATCTCTCCGGGTCCGGCTCAGTCGGAGAGATTTCCTGCCCGAATCGGAATCGGCCCCTGCTAGTCGCAAATAGATCTCTGTGTGTTCTCTACTAATATGCAGGCTGCTTTGACTTTGGCTTAGAAAACCGAAGTGTTATGATTTTCTTTGGATCTAATGACTTTGTAAAACCGCTTCTCCAACATATTATTAATAATTTTAAAACAAGCAGGTGCTGGTTGGATTTTTGTAAACATTTACTGACTTAATTATGTGCCTACAACCCTACCTGAAAATGCTGCCTTTGACCTAAAACTTCCAATTGTCTCCTCTCCTTTTTTCTTTGGATAACCCTCTCTTTGCTGTCCATCCTCTGCATGCCTCACCTCTGAATACAGCCTACTCTAACTCATGTGCATGTTGAATTGGACACTTTACCCTGCAAGCTTTTACAACGCGTGCCATTACCCCTCAGTTTTTACTCCGCAAACCATTACAACGCATTTTCCATTACAACGCAATTTACTATTCTAACTCCACCGGGGCATTGCTTTGGGTAAAGCATTTTTAATGGTTTGCAGAGTAAAAACTGCGGGGTAATGGCGTGCATTGTAACACATGCGTTGTAAAGGATGTTTCCCGTGCATGTTTTCCTTAATCTCTGGTGTTGTATTGTGCAAAGATTGCAATCTGTCCTTCTTGATAAATCAGACCTTGAAACCTGGCAATAAGTAATCTGCTCTAGCTCAGCTACTAATCCCACTGACCATGTACTCATACACCCTCCCCCACTAATGATCATACCCAACTGATACTAATTTGAATCCACCTCATAAACACTGGAGTGGACATGGAGATACGGAATGGTCTCCTTGGGAGAACTAGACTAACCGCTAGATAAACAATAACCACAGGATTAACCACTTACCTCAGTTCCCAAGCAGAATGCTGCTTGGCATAAAGCACTTCCACACCATGTTAGGTCTTGTCAGTGCTATGTAAATGTAATTGCAACACAGTACTTAATAAACAATCTGTTAACTTTCTGCAGTGTCTGCTCCTGGTGCTTCCGTCCCCTATCGACTCATCACTAGATGGCTGCTGAAGGGCTAGTGACCAGACAAAGGATCAGCCCTGAGGTGCCATCTTGGGATAAAGGATGAGTGATCTCATTTTTGGCAATTACCACTGATTCTGTTAGATCACTTGCTTGCTTGACTTTGTGATTTTCTTTCAGCATGTACTGCATTCTACTGCCTTTTTGCTAAGTTTGCGCTCAAGAAACACCATATAAATAAATACATACATACATTCTATTGAGTATGGAATATCACTAACTCTGTATTTGTCTGTCTTCACAGTTTCAATACAATGGCTTCTGGTGTCCACACTATGCCACAACCATCACACAACATCAGTGGGCATGCTGCAAGTAGTGATTTGACCCCTATTAATCTGTCAGTTAAGTAAGTCTGTGACATCAATACATGTACTACAATCCAGAGTCATTTTTAACTTAGCTCCAGCCAGAGACATGAGCTACTGTAAAAAAAAAACTGGACTTCAGCCAGGCCTTGCACCCATCTGTGTGCAAACACTAAAATCCATACTCTTGTTTTTAAATATATATTTTACATCATAAGTGATGTAATAGATGGAATCATAACCAGTGCATGATAGGGGCCGAAGTGATTGTCTTTTACTAAACTATAATTGGTGTATTTCAGTGTTTTTAGAGCTTTTTAATGTTAGCTCATGTCTCATTCCAATATCTAATTATCACAGCACTTTAACCTTCATTTATTTCAGTGAGATTCTGTGTACCTATTATAGGTTAAGGTCTTAGTACCTAACCTTATTATAACGTCACTTTAAACTTTGTTTCAGTTAAAATTAGTTTTTTATTACATTCTAAATATGACCAATGTCCAAGTCCAACCACCCCAGATGTGGCTACTCACCTATGTGCAGTCATAGCCTGCATGTAACCAACCCCCCAACGTGCGGCCAACCCCACTGTGAGCAGCCTTTGGCCATGTGCTCAAGCTGCATTGTCTTCCACCTTTTATTTTTTGGGATACTGTAGTTCTCTTGTGGTAATCGTCTCACAAGCTTCCACTCCATGGCACCATGAAAGCTTCCTTGGTGAAGCTTGCGCTGTGCTGCGGTACCATGAGGTGGAAGCTTGTATCAAAGGTATTAAGAGAGTACCACAGTACTACTTCAAGGGAGTGCTCGGCTGGGTCCTGTGAGAGTAGTGTGGTACATGTGACCTGAATTGTTTGTAAAATGTTTAATTAGACATAAAGTGCTAGGTCTCTATAATTCCTCCCCTAACATGACCATAACAAACCAGAACCAAAATAACCATACAGCCACTATCAATAGCACAGCCCCCATGCCCACCATACAGAAAACCAACAGTCTCGTCACTATTATATATCTTAACACGCAATCTATATTCAAACATCAGTTAGAGATATTCCATCTATTAAGCACAGAATCACCAAACATTCTGCTAATGACTGAGACAAGGTTAACGGACAAATCAGATATATTAGCAGCTTTGCCAGAAAACTACCATGTTTTAAATACAAATAGACCATCAGGGAAAAAAGGGGAGGAGTTGTGGCAGTAATCAAAAGACATTTGACATTCACCAAACTTACCCAATTACAAATCTCGTCAGTTGATAACATTATAATTAAACTGGAATCTCCCACCTCCTCGATGGTGTTTGTCCTTATGTATAGACTGCCAGATCACATGCAGGAATTTCCTCAATGCCTGGCTAATAACATGTCCTCACTGACTATTGACTATGAAAAAATCCTGCTTCTGGGAGACCTGAATTGGTTCACTGATAGAATATGGATGTCACAAACATTGATGTTCTAAATATTGAGAAAAAAATATAGACTGCAAAAATATCGACTCCCATACCTTAACAGGTAAGTGCAAAAATATCGACTCAAAAATATCGATGCAAAAATATAGATGTAAAAATTTCGATTTAAAAATATATATAAAATCAAATAATATATATTAAATATATTAAAAACAAATATTATTTTTAACAAAATAAATAAAATGTAATATACATTTTAACTAAATATAACAAATAAACTCAATTTAAAAAAATATAAACACACAAACATAATAATTTATACATATATTTACTTAAAAATAATTTATTAACTAATATCTTTATTTAAGGGCCTATTACGATGGCGGTCAGAAAACCACCCCGACCGCCATGGTAGCGGGAAAAGACTGCCCGCATGGACCGCGACATCACTGCCGGTCGAATTACGATGATCCGCGCTCGAAATCCGACCGCGGCGGTCTGATCGCAGGCCTTAACATTGCGGCGGTTGCTGCTGCCCGCAGCACCGCCGCGATGCCGAAAGGAGCATATCCTGCATTTCCCTGCAATGCGTGGCAGGCACTGCACAGTGCCTGCCACCTGGTACAGGGAAATGTAGGGGGGACCATGGGTACCCCCCCAGTGCACCCCACCAACACATTGGGGGCCTGCAACGGGCCCCCAGAACACAATCTCCGCATGCCTTTCCATGGCGGTTTGACCTCTGAGGAAAGGCTGGCTACCGCTGGCATCATAATCCTGCTGGCGGAGCCTGCTCTGCACCGCCACCATTATCCCGGTCCTGCTCCGTCCGCCAGGCAGGAGTTCGGATGGCAACCGGCGGTAAAGCGACGGTCAGAATTTCCCACCGCCGCGGTCACCACCGCCATCCTAATTTGACCAGCGGTTTTCTTGGTTGCGATCGTGGGCGGATGTCCACCGATGGTCCGACCGCCATCATAATAGACCCCTTAGTTTTTAAACTTTAAAATTATATGAAAATAAAATATATATATATCAATAATTTAAATTAAAAATAACATTCTATAATAAATGAAAACATTAAACTATAAAAAAAATTAACTAACATTTCCCAATACAATAAGTGCAACAGTAGGCAAAGTGTTGGGTAGCGGAATAATTAAATTTACTATTCCAACTCCAGTGAGTGCAACAGTAGGGAAAGTGTTGGATAGTGGAGGGGTAAAAATTACTATTCCCCCTTCAGTGATGGCAACAGTAGGGAAAGTGTTGGATAGCAGAGGGGAAAAAAATTACTATACCCACTCCAAAGAGTGCAACACTAGGGAAAGTGTTGAATAACGGAGGGGTAAAAATTACTATTCCCGCTCCAGTGAGTGCAAAAGTAGGGAAAGTGCTGGATAGCAGAGAAACAAAAATTACTAATAACACTTAAACAGTTGAAAAAACCCCAAAATATTACAAAATTTTAAAAATCATAAAAATAAAAAACAATATTTAAAAAATATAACGTTAAATATATTAAACATATAAAAAGAACACATATTATAATATTAATTACATATAACAAAAACCTACAAATAATATATAAAATGATTAATACATTTATTTATAAACAATAATTATTTAAAATTAGCAAATATTAACAAACAAAAAAATTATTTAAAACATATATTTATTTATTTTATTTCATACCCTATAACACCACACCAATAACAAAACACTTCAACATTTTTAATTACATTTAGTTTCATAATTAACATAATTAATAATAAAAAAACTTCTTTTTAATCAAAAAAAATAAAATAAACATTAATTGAGTACACAAGCTTTATTTAACACTCTAATATCCACAACACACACCTAAATTAAAATATAAAATAATAAAACACAATTATATATTATTTTTTTTTTAAAAACTATTACTATCAAAAACTAATAATTAAATAACAAAAGTTTATTTAATACCCACTCTTTACCCCTTTAAAAGTAAAAACAAAACACAAAAAATAAACATTTATCCAAAATAAATATCAAATAATTAAACATTAATTATCAACTATATATTAATTAATTAAACACAAATTACTTCCCACCCTTTACTCCTATAAACACCACAACATACACACACATAAAATTAATTACACAATTACCATAATTAATTGCCAAACAATTAATTAAAATTAATTAACAACTAATTATTAATTCATCAATTAAAAATAATTTACTTCCCACCCTTTACACCTATAAAAACTACCACACACAAATATGATTAATTACACAACTACCATAATTAATTACCAATTAATGGATTAAAATTAATTAACAACCAATTATTAATTAATTAATACTAAATTAATTTACACATTTAACACTATAACATCTCAATTGAACAAATATTAATAAATTAAAATTAATCGATAAATTAAATATAATTAAATTACTTCCCCCCATTACCCTATAAACCCACAACCTGCTACAGAACTAAAAACACAAAATTCAAATAAAAAATAAAATATAAAAAAAATGAATATAATTAAATTACTATCTGGACCAGATTTGGTCCATCAACCTCACCAAATCCATTCTCTCCATAACCCTGTGCATATGGTTGGATCACCATTTGATTAGGTTCACTCTAGATGAGCATGCCTCACCTAAAATCACTACTCGCCCAGGGATTAACTCAAGAAACTGGAACCATATAAACATGAACTCCTTCCGCAACACCTTGTCATCTAATATGCTTCTCCTAATGGAGAACCTGGATGAATTTGAGGAAGCAATATCAGACTGGCAAACAACAGCCAGCAATATACATGCTCTGTTTCAAAGAACAAGATCCATTCGACACCATGAGGCAACCAAATGGTTATCAGAAGATTTAAAGACAGCCACATTAAAACTGCGCCAGGCAGAATGGAAATGGAGGAAAACATACCAACCTGGTGACAAGGAAATCTTCGTTCAAAACATGAAATATTATAAAAAAGCTATTTTGCAGGCTAAAGTAACATTCTTCTCAAAGTCATAAACTCTGGATAAAAGTCAAAAGCCATTTTTGAAATTGTTAGAGAGCTATCTAATCCAGATCGAGTCACACTATCAGTCACCTCCACACAAAAATTATGCAATGGCTAAACATTCATTGTGGACAAATTAAAGGAGATAAAAGATACCATCCCAGACAGAACGTTAGATTTAATGACTACACCCGAAAATAAAAATCCCTTTTATCTTACAACTATTCTCCCTATTCAGTCAAGACCATCTCATGGAATTAATGATAAAAGTTAAATCTAGATCTCCAAACGATGTATGCCCCCCACAGTTCCAACAGTTAATATTCGCCTCTTTTACAGAAATCACTCTATCCCTTCTGAATCAATCCTTAACTCAGGGTTGTGCTGCTCAATCATTTAAAGAGGCCGTGATAATCCCACTCCCAAAAAACTAGGGGGCTGATGACGATGGCGGGCGGACTTGGTCCGCCCGCCATCGTAGCAGTGTTTGGGACCGTCCCCCATGCATGCGGCGGTCCCACCTACCCGATTAGGATGGGACCGCCACTGTGCCTGCCACATGGTGCAGTGAAATGCAGTGGGGTACCATGGGTACCCCCCAGTGCACCCACACCTCCCCCCAACGGGAAACCAATCCCTGCCAGCCTTACAATGGCGGTTCACCCGCCATGGAAAGGCTGGCTTCCGCCTGCATCGTAATTCGGCGGACGGAGCCTGCTTGGCTCCGCCACCATTGTGAGCATGCTGACCGCTCCGCCAGGCAATCATAACGATTGCCTGTGGCGGTTACGTGGCGGACGGGCTTTGCCTCCGCCGTGGTCTGGATCCCACTGCCATCGTAATATGGCGGTCGGAGAATCGCGGTCCGCAGGGCCGGCGGACCTCACCGCCGGCCTGGCGGTGGCGATCGTTCCGCCATCGTAATCAGCCTCTAGGTGAGGACCCTCTGTCGTTGAAAAACTACAGACCTATCTCCCTTCTTCCCTACCTATCAAAAACCTTAGCGGCACATGTGGTACATTGCTTATGCTCCTTCCTAGAAGATTCTAAATTTCTTGATCTCCACCAAGCAGGATTCCGCCCCATTCACTCAACTGAACCAGTCATTCTATCAGTGGTAGATGACATGAGAAAATAAGTGGATGGAGGCAGTACTCATGCAATGGTCCTGCTATATCTCTCCGCGGCCTTTGATATGGTGGATCATGTAATTTTGGTTGATTGAATTGAGGCCAGGGGCATACAAGGGTTCACCCTAGATTAGATGAAATCCTTTCTCAAAAATCATGCCCTGTCAGTTTGCCTCTCCCCTTACTGCTCAGCTAAAGTCCATTTGAGTTGTGTAGTACCACAGGGTTCTTTGTTAGCCCCACATCTTTTCAATCTTTATATCCGTTCACTGGTACATACCCTCCAGCAAAAGAAGGCAAAAATCTACAACAGCGCTGACTATATGCAGCTAATCTTTACCGTTAACAATACTTCGGAATCAAGGAAAGCTTTCCAAAACATCATACTATACATCAGGGACTGGATGAACGATAATCAACTACAACTCAACTCTGATAAGATAGAGATCATCATCATCAATAACAAGCTCAACCGGTGGAATCCATCTTATTGGCTGAGGGAGATGGGATTCCACCCTATACCCAAAAAACTGGAAAAAATCTGGGCCTCCAAATTGATGAAAATCTATCCATGAATCCACAGATAGGAGCAGTACTTCATTGTGCTTTCTTCAACTTAGGAAAATTAGAAAGTTTGGAAATTTTTCTCTATGGTAGCAACTATTCAAATCAACATTGCTCTAGTACTATCAAGAATTGATTATGCAAATTCCCTCTAACTGGGACTTCCAATATACCTCAACCACAGACTTCAAATGGTACAAAACCCAGAAGTTAGACTGGTGGTTCAACAACCAAAGCACTGTCAAATCAAACGACTGATGAAGAAACTACATTAGCTTCCAGTGGCTCAATGGGCCATCTTCAAAACAGTCTGGGGCCGATTCCGATCTCGGTCGGAGGCGCACCCAATACCATTCGGTCGGGAAAAAAGCCATGCGAAAGCCTGTTTCCTGACCGATCCGTACAGCACACCGAACGAGCAAGTACGATGCGCACAACAGCAAAGAATCCGGCCGAGCCGTACTCACCCAAACCAGGTCCTGTTCTCCGACCGAGGCGAATCCGGAAACGCCGAATCTAGTCGCACGGAAGGAAAAATGCAGCCCCGTCCGGCCGGACAAGTACGATGCGCTTTCCGTACGCGCCGAACCCGTCGCTACGCACGGCACGTCAAAGCATCTGGGAGAGGCGCACATAAGCTCCGATTCGCGCCACAACACGATCCACGGCTCCGAGACGAACACGGCAGCGACGAGGACGAGGTGAAGCGACGAGGACGACGCGAAGCAACGAGAAGGACGAACGACACGAACCAACCATGAATCCCTTCGTCCCGATCATACCAATATTCTACATTTACTACCGGAACAGGCACGGACGCGTACGGCGCAGAAGGTAAGCCAGACACCAACCACAAAACACATACAACACGTACACGACACATCACACACACACACAGGGATGCAGAATATACTTACACCAGCAACAGCAGCACCATAGGGGCGGGATGCCCATCACCAATGCCACATATGCACACAGGGGCCTGAATGCGCACCACCACCCCTACCCAGGGGTGGCATGATGCCTACCACCACTACCACCCTCACCCAGGGGGGCAGGATGCCTACCACTACTACCACCCTTAGCCAGGGGGGCAGGATGCTTACCACTACTACCACCCTCACCCAGGGGGGCAGGATGCCTACCACTACTACCACCCTTAGCCAGGGGGCAGGATGCTTACCACTACTACCACCCTCACCCAGGGGGGCAGGATGCCCACCACTACTACCACCCTCACCCAGGGGGCAGGATGCCCACCACTACTACCACCCTCACCCAGGGGGGCAGGATGCCTACCACTACTACCACCCTTAGCCAGGGGGCAGGATGCTTACCACTACTACCACCCTTAGCCAGCGGGGGCTGGATGCCTACCACTAGTACCACCCTCACCCAGGGGGGCAGGATGCCTACCACTACTACCACCCTCAGCCAGGGGGGCAGGATGCCTACCACTACTACCACCCTCACCCAGGGGGGCAGGATGCCCACCACTACTACCACCCTCACCCAGGGGGGCAGGATGCCTACCACTAGTACCACCCTCACCCAGGGGGGCAGGATGCCTACCACTAGTACCACCCTCACCCAGGGGGGCAGGATGCCTACCACTACTACCACCCTTAGCCAGGGGGCAGGATGCCTACCACTACTACCACCCTCAGCCAGGGGGGCAGGATGCCCACCACTACTACCACCCTCACCCAGGGGGGCAGGATGCCTACCACTACTACCACCCTCACCCAGGGGGGCAGGATGCCCACCACTACTACCACCCTCACCCAGGGGGGCAGGATCCCCACCACTACTACCACCCTCACCCAGGGGGGCAGGATGCCTACCACTACTACCACCCTCACCCAGGGGGGCAGGATGCCTACCATTACTACCACCCTTAGCCAGGGGGCAGGATGCTTACCACTACTACCACCCTTAGCCAGGGGGGCTGGATGCCTACCACTAGTACCACCCTCACCCAGGGGGCAGGATGCACCCTACCACCCTTAGCCAGGGGGGCAGGATGCCTACCACTACTACCACCCTCACCCAGGGGGCAGGATGCCCACCACTACTACCACCCTCACCCAGGGGGGCAGGATGCCTACCACTAGTACCACCCTCACCCAGGGGGCAGGATGCCTACCACTAGTACCACCCTCACCCAGGGGGGCAGGATGCCTACCACTACTACCACCCTTAGCCAGGGGGCAGGATGCCTACCACTACTACCACCCTCAGCCAGGGGGGCAGGATGCCCACCACTACTACCACCCTCACCCAGGGGGCAGGATGCCCACCACTACTACCACCCTCACCCAGGGGGGCAGGATGCCTACCACTACTACCACCCTTAGCCAGGGGGCAGGATGCCCACCACTACTACCACCCTCACCCAGGGGGCAGGATGCCCACCACTACTACCACCCTCACCCAGGGGGGAGGATGCCTACCACTACTACCACCCTTAGCCAGGGGGCAGGATGCCCACCACTACTACCACCCTCACCCAGGGGGCAGGATGCCCACCACTACTACCACCCTCACCCAGGGGGGCAGGATGCCTACCACTACTACCACCCTTAGCCAGGGGGGCAGGATGCTTACCACTACTACCACCCTCAGCCAGGGGGGGCAGGATGCCCACCACTACTACCACTCTCACCCAGGGGGGCAGGATGCCCACCACTACTACCACCCTCACCCAGGGGGGGCAGGATGCCTACCACTACTACCACCCCCACCCATAGGATGGACAATGCATGACACAACCAGCACACCACAACCTAGGGAATGCAAGAAGAAGACATCCCCCCAACACCATGACAAGCGTGTGTAGACTGTGTCAAATGCCTACAACACCGAACATGACTTCTAACATACAATGTGACCCCCTAGCACATGTGCCACACAAATATGTGTGTGGCACACACAACGCAAGCAGGCCATGACCATTGTGGCAATGGGGTCCAAACCCCCATCATCACAGTGACCAAAAGGCAAGTGTGGGGTCCATAGCTGCAGCACATTTTGAACATTGTGGCAATGGGGTCCAAACCCCCATCATCACAGTGACCAAAAGGCAAGTGTGGGGTCCATAGCTGCAGCACATCTTGAACATTGTGGCAATGGGGTCCAAACCCCCATCATCACAGTGACCAAAAGGCAAGTGTTGACAAAGTAAGAGGTGCAACTGCCAAACTGCATGGATGATTCCTGGTCACAGAACAACAAACACATCAGTGGCAAAGTAGTGTATGTGTCCCATTGCAACATAAATTGGGGGAGCCAAATCCTGCAGTGCAAATAAGACATAACTTTGGCCATGTGCAGACAAACAACACCCATGGGGGCTGACACCGTCAACAATCATCAATGACACAATGACAGAAGTGACCATCCGAATGCAGACCCACATATTTGCACCAATGGGCACACACATGCAGATACCCTGTGGAGACTGCAGATGTGAGGCGAACAGATACCATACCATGGCAGCAATGGGACACACAATCAACAATTAGCAACAAATGAGGGCTCCCGTCCCATCAGCCTGGTCATGGAAGTGCCAACGGAATCATCAGCACAGATCCAACACACTTGTATAGCAATGTTGCACTGACAACACAGATGAGTCCTTCCCCATTGATGCCCAAACCTGCATGTTCACTGGAGATGGCCACACGGTCAGGGAAGTAGACGAATAGAACAATGGCAGGCACAACAGATGTGCAGGGGTGGAAGCCACAGATGTGAAGTTGCCAATCTAAGTAGGAAATCTCATTGCCAAATACTGAACACATGACACCCTCAGATGCTGCTATGGATGACATGGATACACCACAGGATAGGACACATAACCCCTGGACCACATGGGTTCCTGCACAGTAACACTTCATAATCATGAGACCAAATATCACCATCACTGCAGCAAGGGCATTGTTAGCATCATCAACATCATGTACATCAGAAGCAAAAGCACTAGAGAACAGAAAGTTGCTTTATTCAGCATATGTGGCATTAAAAGTAGAAGTCCGGTAGAACATAAACAAAGGCCAATGGCCAGTCCATCAACAAAGTCACAAGTGGGTGACAGTGGCAGATGCCACCCTACACATGCCTGCACAAAACCAGGGACAATCCACTAGGAGGGGCAACCGGGGGGTAGGCCAGGCACCGCAGGGACAGGATCAGGGCTCACCAGGAGGAAGCAGGGAAGGGGTGGTGGGTGCTGGAGAGCCACTGACAACTGCAGTGGAGGTGTCTGACATGGTGTGTGCCGGCACAACTGGGGGCATGGCTCAGATGTTGTGGGTGCCGGCACGACTGCAGTGGACCCTGCAGATGGAGTGGACAGGTCCGGCACTGCAGTGCCCAAGTCAGACAGGGTGGTAGTGGACTCCACTGAAGTGCCTACCACCAGGGGAGGAGAATGGGGAACAGGCAAGGTGGGCTGGACAGAGGGGGAGGACACCCTCACCACATCAGTGGCAAAGACAAGCGCAGCGGGGGTGTGGTGCCGGGAGAGCAAGTGGCAGGGGGAGAAGGCCGGAGCCTCTTGGGGATGGTATATCTGTGGGTGGGGGAACCTGGGGCAGGGTGTGGCGGGGGCACTTGTGGAGTGGGGGCCTGAGGGATGGAGGAAGGTGACCTGGTGCTTGAGCTGCAGGGCGGCGGCGGGGTCTTGCTCTTACCACTCCGGGGGGACTTGCGGGTGGGGGCCTCAGTCTGTCTGCGCCTGGGGGAGTGTGTCCGGGGGCGAGGGGCACTCTGCTCCGTGTGGGGGGCTTCCTCTTCCCCCTGGATGCTGGGGCAGCTGGATCGGAGGGGAAGAGGCCGAGGTCACTGAGGAAGAGGCGCTGGGTCTTTGGGGTTGCAGGTGAGGCAAGGGAGGGTGCTTTGGAGGGAGAGGCAACTGAGGACTGTGCAGTGCCCGTGGATGCGTGTGTGTGTACCAGGGCCCCATCCCCTGTGAGTCTGGTTTCAGTCCCCTGACTGTGCGTGCGTGTGCGTTTAGTTTGTGGCGTGTGTGTCTGTGTGCTGGATGTGTGTGTGCTGGTGTGTGCCTGTGCCGGTGTGTGTGTGCTTGGGACGGGCAAGGTGCTGGGGAGTGTGGATGGAGCAGAGGCAGGAGGGGTGAGGGACTGTCTGAGGAGGGACACTGCTGCCGTCAGAGAGGAGTCCATGGACCTGTTGCCCCTCTGTAGGTCAGACATGCCCGATGAGATGCCCTCCATGAACGACACCAGCTGAGTCAACAGTGCGGTGTGCGCATGGAGGACACTCAGCATGGCTGTCTGCCCTACATGGAGCTGGCGAAGGAGGCACACAGACTCCTCACTCAGGGCAGCAGGGGACACAGGGGCAGGGGGTGCGGTGCCTGGGCCAAAGGAGACACGCTCCCGAACATGGGAGCCTCCACGGACCTTGGGAATGGGAGCCGATGGGAGGGCGGTGGTGGTGCTGGTGGTGGCGGGGACAGCAACACTAGCTGGGGTGTGGTGGCTGCTGACACCCGCCTCCACAAGGGAGTCATCCTCTGAGTTGCTCTGGTCCTCAGCTGAGGTGGATGGTGCTGAGGATTCCTCGGTGTGGCTCCCCTCGCCCTCCGTGCCACTGGGTCCCTCCGACCACTCCTCGGCTGCTGACCCAGTCTGGCTCTCTGGCTCCTCCTGGTCCATGGAGCTGTCCCCTTCCGTGGCCGTGGATGTATCTGCAAACAATGGGGAAACAAACAGACATCAGTCACCTGCACCAAACGCACACACCACTGTGAGCACAGCACATCACAGAGCAAGCCCTGGCATCATTAGTTGTACATTGCTAAAAGTGCCCTAACTGAACAGGAGAAGCCAATTGTCAGTCTGATGCCAAGCATGGCACTCACATCCCACATGGCCTTGCACCCATCTGTCTGGTGTCTGTTGGATTGCAACACCCCAGTGTGGACACATGCACCAAGTACACAGTAGTTGGACAGTGCAGAGGACACGGTGTGGACACATCACAGCTCTTGCCACTGAGTGAGTACAGGTTTCCGGATGAAAGGGATGCCCAGAGTCAAATAGGAAATGCATGTGATGCATACCAGCGACAGACACCATGATGCACCCATGTCCTGATAGCCAGCGCCACTATGGTGTGCATGTAGCACATGTCACTCCCCTGCAGGACCACAAATAAGTTGACACATGCCATGGCAGAGGCATGACTGCTAAGTCATACATCACTGTCTCAGTGATGTATGACTTGGCAGCCAGACAACAACACTATGCACTGTGTCACAATAGTAGGTCATGGGGAATGCAAGTCCTGGAGCTGCACAAGTGCACATGTACATCCCCCACACAACACATCATCTCAACCCTCATCTGTCCAGGTCACACCTATTGGACATATGGGAGACCTGTGACACTACCCTCTGAACCTGAGCCCCTCACAATTTGCTGTGAATGGGGAACAGCTGCCTGAACATCACATTCGCATACCCCAGTCTGCACGGGCAGCTGATCAAACACCTATGTGACACACAAGTATCGTCTCCTATGGTCACATCTCCAGGGGCATGCTGAGCCCCTACCAAGAAACACCCCAGCAGTCCTGGCAACTAATCCACAGCACACTGACACAGAGGCAGACACCGGAGGGGTCAAATCACTGTGCACAATGTGTCAGCTGATACACGGGAGTGGGAGTACAGAGTGCATTGCATGGCCTGGAGTAGGCATGACTGTCCTGCTCCACATGAATGAGGGATGTGCCCTGGACAGTGGATAGCTGGCTATGTATGTGTGACACACGTAATCTGCACACTCCTGGGGCACAAACATTGTTCCCACCCGCTGCATGGGCGTGTGCCACATACCCCAGGCACATGTGGTGGCTCAGCTCAGCAAGTGGACCGCATATCAAAGCAACACGCAGATCACATGTCCAAACCCAGGCGTTGTGTGAACAATGGACCCACCCATGATGCCCACAACAGAGTTAGGGAAACAGATGCTGTCCCCCACCTTTAGTGAAGCAAACTGCAAGGACACAGTCCCAAGTGACACAATTCCCTGACTGTGAGGGCCACACCTGGGTATCAGATGAGCAGTGGGCAGTGCACAATAGAGGGACATGGCTCCTGGACAACATGACTGCTGCACTGTGGCAAGTGAACCAGGCCAGAGGAGGGCACAAAGCATGTAATACAGAGTTCACAGTGCAGTCTTTGACTCACCCCCTCCTTGCTGCTGTCTGGCCTTCAGCTGCCCATCCAGGTCTGGAAAGACCACCGCCAGGATCTGGAGCATGTGGGGGGTCAGGGTCCGTGTTCTGCCCCTCCTGCGAGGAGGCGACAGCTTCAGCTGGACCCGTGCAATCCTCCGGGTCCAGCCCCGAAGGTCCTGCCACCTCTTCTGGCAGTTGCGGATCCGGCGCTTGTAGACCCCCACGGACCGGACAGCCCGGACGATGTCCTTCCAGATTTCCTGCTTCCGATGGGCATTAACCTGTCAGGATGACAAAGTGAAAAGGCCATTACCACACATGCAACATATCCGTGCATGACACAGTTGTATATACATGTCTCAATCACAGGGGCACATGATGTACACAGGCAGTGCAAAGCTGCCCATGGACAGTTTGCCAGACGTCACTACATGGTATCATTGCATGGGAAGTAAAACCATGTTCAAATGCACTGTCACTGCACCATACCTGTCCAGTGCAAGTCACTACACACTATGGGGGTGACAACTACTCAGTGAGCCTGCTAGCCAGTGGCGTGCAGACTCTCAGCCTTGCTAGTCAGACAAAATGCACATTCAGAAAGGCAGTGCACAGAACACTCACCTGCTCCCCTGGTGTCCCATACAGCTTGCTGTACTGTGGAAGTAGGCTGTCCAGCAGGGCCTGGTTCTCTTCAAGGCTGAAGGCTGGGGCTCTCTCCACAGTACGTGCCATTGCAGGGTCCAGAGGGGCAGAGACAGCAGCAGTGCAGTGGCAGATGTCGTCCTGGAGCATGTAGTGCAGGCAAGTGGGCTCTCAGGGGAACAGCCAGCAATATATATGTGCTGGAGAGGCAGATACTGTCCCTTGTGTCCAAAGTGATAGGTCCAAGTCGTTTGCATCTTCTGAATCTGGCCAATCCATGGAATAGCAGCACCAAAACACGCCCACAGCATCCTTCAAATCTTCAACTTCATGACATACATGATTTTGCAACATTGTTGTGGGTGACCAACTGATTTTCCAGCAACCGACTCGTTCGAAATTCGAAAACGCGTCCGTTGCCAGGCAAGCCCATTGTCAATGGGTGCGCACCGATCGGTCCATTGCGGTACAACGCGCACAGGGGTACAACGCGTACCCGCACACATTGAAAGCAATGGGCCGGCCGGAGGCACCGATCGGTCCATTGCAGTTCAACGCGCACAGGGGTACAACGCGTACCCGCACACATTGAAAGCAATGGGCCGGCCGGAGGCACCGATCGGTCCATTGCGGTACAACGCGCACAGGGGTACAACGCGTACCCGCACACATTGAAAGCAATGGGCCGGCCGGAGGCACGATCAGTCCATTGCAGTTCAACGCGCACAGGGGTACAACGCGTACCCGCACAAATTGAAAGCAATGGGCCGGCCGGAGGCACCGATCGGTCCATTGCAGTTCAACGCGCACAGGGGTACAACGCGTACCCGCACACATTGAAAGCAATGGGCCGGCCGGAGGCACCGATCGGTCCATTGCAGTTCAACGCGCACAGGGGTACAACGCGTACCCGCACACATTGAAAGCAATGGGCCGGCCGGAGGCACCGATCGGTCCATTGCAGTTCAACGTGCACGGGGTACAACGCGTACCCGCACACATTGAAAGCAATGGGCCGGCCGGAGGCACAGATCGGTCCATTGCTGTTCAACGCGCACAGTGGTACAACGCGTACCCGCACACATTGAAAGCAATGGGCCGGCCGGAGGCACCGATCGGTCCATTGCAGTTCAACGCACACAGGGGTACAAAGCGTACCCGCACACATTGAAAGCAATGGGCCGGCCGGAGGCACCGATCGGTCCATTGCTGTTCAACGCGCACAGGGGTACAACGCGTACCCGCACACATTGAAAGCAATGGGCCGGCCGGAGGCACCGATCGGTCCATTGCAGTTCAACGTGCACAGGGGTACAACGCGTACCCGCACACATTGAAAGCAATGGGCCGGCCGGAGGCACCGATCGGTCCATTGCTGTTCAACGCATCACTGTACATGTGACTGGCATATGTCAGCATGCCTGTCTCAGATGGACATATGCCAGCCACAGATAGCTCCCAGGGAGTGAGGGGCACACCTACATCACGACAGCCTGTCCAAACTTTATCATAAGGCATGTAAGGCTGCATTTCCTATTGTGTGTATGTTGGTGTACATGTTGTCCTGTGGGTGTCACCTGTGGGCAGCCACCCCCAGGCTGTGCACGTGTTCATGGGGACAGGATCCTGGGTGTTACGTGTACGTGACCACTGTGATGTGCAACTGTTCATATCTGTGCATGTGCCATGGTCCCATTTCACAGTGGTGTATGTGTATGTCATGTCACATACCCCGTGAGTCCCATGTGGGACGGTATGTTTGAGCCAGGGTGTCCCAGTGGCACAATAGTGATGGTCCTCCACAGTCTTTGTGCATGTGGTGTTTACAATGTCTCTGATTTCATGTGCACAATGGGAGACAGTCTCCACATCCACGTTGTGTGTGCATGGACTCTGATGTTGTGCGTGTGTGTCACAGACGTCCATGTCTGTCCTGCCGTGGCAAGTGGGGCCACTACCTGTGGGGGTCATGGTTGTTTTGCTGTGGTGTATACATGATACTCCATGTAATGCCAGTGTCCATGTGGCATTACAGGGTCCCTGGGAATGTACCTGTCGTTGAGCTGTGGTGCCTGGGGCACATCTGTCCTCAAATGTCCCTGTGGGGGTTATTGTGACACGGCAGCAGGAGATGGGAACTGTGACACGGCCTCATGATATCCAATGGGCCAACCTGGGACTAATTGATGCCACCTGTTGGACCGTGTTGACAGATGTTGGCCATGTATGTACCATACATGTCCTTCCGGTACTGCACACTTCATGTAGTTGTGCCTCATAATGATGTATGTTGGGATCTTGAGTGTGTTCAATGCCGCATATGTGGGGTGACTGACAATCTTGCTTACTTCTCCTCTGCACTGCAGGGCTCCTGCTGTCCATCGGCCGTTCCCAGACCTGGCAACGATGGTGGAACGGGACAGCATCCGACGGTACCGCTTCACCAGGCAGCTGATTGAGGATTTGGCAGTGCAGTTGTCCCCACATTTGCAGCCTGGCCGGCCGTATCCTACAGCGCTGACCCCCAAGGTGAAGGTGATGGCAGCCCTACACTTCTTTGCCACTGGTACCTTCCAACATACTGTGGCGACTGCTGGTGGGATGTCACAGACCATGTTCAGCCGTGTGCTCCGCGATGTTTTGGCGGCAATGTTGCTCTTCCTGAACCGGTACATCTATTTCCCTAGACTGTGACGACTCACTGACGTGAAGAGTGACTTTTATGCCCTGGGGAGGATGCCGCATGTCATTGGCTCCATTGATGGGACACATGTGGCTTTGGTACCACCACAGGCCCAGGAGCAGGCCTACAGGAACCGCAAGCACTACCACTCGGTCAATGCACTGGTGGTGTGTCTTGCAGACATGACCATCACACACGTGTGTGCCCGTTTCCCTGGTTCAGCACACGATGCCTTTGTGATGAGGAGTAGTCGCATCCCCAGGATGATGGCACAGATGCAGAACCAGCGTGCCTGGCTTGTCGGTGTGTACTGACTTTGTGCCATTGTGTGTGATCTGATCTGTAGTATTCCGCCCACTTTTCCAAGTCAGCTAATGTGCACTTGTCTGTCCGTAGGTGACTCGGGATACCCCAACATGCCGTGGTTGCTGACACCCCTCAGGAACCCTGTGACACCTGCCCAGATGCGCTACAATGAGGCACATGGTCGGACCAGGAGAGTGATTGAGCGGACCTTTGGTCTCCTGAAGAGCCGCTTCCGCTGCCTGGACAAGACCGGAGGGTCCCTCCCATATGCCCCTGCGAAAGTGTGCAAGATTATCATCGTCTGCTGCATGCTCCACAACCTGGCAGTGCGGAAGGAGTTGCCTCTCATCCAGGATGACAATGACCAACATCCGCCACCTGTGGAGGATCCTGGCCTGGACCACGATGCCAGTGACGATGATGATGATGATGGTGATGGTGATGTCCGCACACAGCTCATCACCAACTTCTTTAGCTGAATGTGAGTATCCTGAGGTGTCATGTCAATGATGTGAGTTGGCATGATGTGTGGGTGGTGCTCTGGTGCTGTTGGAGTGTGTCCATGGGCCACTTGACTGGATGTGTGTTGCGATGTGTGGTGACAGGTGGGCTGTACTCCCCAACAGTGTTGACATGCTAACTTGGTTCTGGGTGGGTATCTTGTAACATGTATTGTGCATGTGTTTTGCTGTTCTGTCCTGTACTCCATTGCTTTTGACTGTGTGTCATTTCTGTCCTTCACAGGGTTCTTTCAGATTCGTTTGGTCAACTGTGTCCACCGACGACGTGATTGCACATCCAGGCTGGTAGCTGTTGTGTCCCTACAGGTGATGTGCGCCACACCCATGGACTTCCTTCCGTCTACAGTTGTTGACTGTGTGCCCGCTGCCAGGTGGGGTTACCTTGCATCTGTAGTGGTTACGGCATGTTGCAACTGTGTAATAAACCTGTGCTTCACTTTGTGATGTGCGTTGTCTGTGGTCACACATTTGACTGCCATTTGCTTACTGCACCTGTGGACTACTTGACTACAACTGGGAATGGGTGTGGTGTCTGTGCATTGCACCGTCTTCCCTGGCAACATCAGTGTAGGCAATGAGTCAGATGGCCTAGGTGTGTATGTGTCGTGTAGCCCTGGTGGTGTGTCTCCCTCATGTGTGTCACGTTTCCTGTACTCACATGCCTGTGTTGTCCTTGCTGTTGCAGTTCGCATACACAGTGTAATTTTGCAGTTCATCATCCCCATAACAGCACCCACGTTGGAATCACGACAGAGGCAAGTATGGTGTATTAGTGTGTTTATTGTGATACATTTGTGTTAATAGTGCATAGGATGGGTTGTGCTGTACATGAATCTTGCAATCCCAAGTTCCTAGGTGAATTGAAAGTCCGGGTAGACAGGATCCCCAGTATCGGGGCCACAGTTGTCTGACACATTGATCCAACTTGTACTCCCCATGCAATGTGTGGGAGTAGTGTTGCCGTCAACAGGGTGAACAGTCTGTGCACAAAGGCGAACATCCAGAACAGGTTCAGGCTTCCTGGGAGTTGCGCTTGGCCATCGGCCTCTCACTTTTCCCTCCTCGGACGACCCCTCTTCTTGGGGGGGCCCTCAAGTGCAGGCTGCTGCGGTGCAGGGGACTCTCCGCCAGAGTCCTCCTCCCTCCCTGTGGCAGTTGCAGTTTGTTCGGCACCAGATGTTGTTGGCACACAGGGAGGTGTGGACTGGTTGCTGTTCATCTGGCGGAGGCATTGTAAAATGTCCCTGTGCACCGCCGTCATCTCATGCAGTGCATCCCACTTGGACTCCACGCGGGACATGTGTGAGTCCACACGGGACATGTGTGACTCCACGTGGGACATGTGGGAGTCCAAGCGGGCATGATGGGCAGCCTGCTGCTGTTTAATGTCTCTGAGGAGCCCCACTACCTGGCTGAGCTCTCCGGTGCTGGACTGGTACGCATCAGCTATGCGTACCAGTTGTGGGTCATCATGCACACCAGCAACGTCTGCAAGCAGCGACCTCTGTCTCCCACCCCTCCCACCACCCCTGCTGACATGTGCAGTGTGTGCAGTGGCACGCACAGATAACCCTGGTCCACCTTGGGGGTTGGTGGTGGTGGTGGTGTCCATGGCCCCAGGTTGGTCCAGGGTCACTGTGCTGGTGTTGCTCCTTATTCTGTCCATGTTGGCAGGGATGGTATTCGTGGTGACAGTCGTTGTAGGGGTGGGTGCAGGGGGTGCAGCTGGTGGTCCTGCTGGTGCTGCAGCTGGTGGTCCTGCTGGTGCTGCATGTTGACTTGCACCGGATGTGCCAGGTTGTTCTTCATCGTCCGAGGAGGACAGAGGCTGTACGACGCCAGTGAGCTCGGCATCCTCTTGAGCCTGGGACTGGGACTCCTCAGCGTCTGCTGCTGTGTCCCCATCATCACCTGTTTTTGGGAGACACAAACAATGTATGTCATGTTTCTGCAGGCATCAATGGTTGACACACATTACAGTTGTGACTGTGCCTCTGGGTGCGGGCCTGTACATTGCATTGTCCTGAGTCGTCACAGTCAGGGGTTGATATTGGTGTGGCACATTGTCCTGCATTATTTGGGCATTTCTATGTATTTTCTGGGGTGTGAACATGGTCTGCATTGGTTGTGTTTGGTTGACAGCCAGCCCTCCTTCCCACCCACCCAGCCAGTCAGTTATCCCACCATGGAACGTGCTTGCATTGCAGTGAGTGTAAGTTGTCTCTCAGGATGTCAGTCAGTGGTGTCCTGCTGTTTGTTGGTGCACAGGCCAGCAGGGCCTTGTGCTCCCCACAGCAGTAGCCAGTGTCAGCCATCTTGTGAGTCCTTCTCCACTTCCTGTGATGTGAGCATGGTTCAGGGTGGTGTTGATGGGACAGTTGTGGGGGTGACCAATATCAGTGACTACGACTCCCATCATGCTATTGCCTCCACCCCCTTCCCAGCATGCCCATGCTTCCTTCCTTTTGACTCTGCTTCCCTGTGGGGTGGGCTGGCTGTGCTGACAGGATGGCTGGGAGTGTTGTCCTGGCAGTTGTTTGGCTGGAAGTCCCAAGAGTGTCCCTGTGCTTCACACAACATAACCCAGGGTGGTGGTTCTTTGTGGGATCTTGTGTTAGGATGGGGGCATTGCATTCTACCAGGTGGGTTCTGTGGAGTTTGTGTTGGGGGGGTGTGAGGGGAGGTGCTTGTGACTATGGTCAGTGCTGCAAGTCCCCCTTCCCACCCAGCTAGCCAGATATCCCACCATGGAACGTGCTTGCATTGCAGGGAGTGTAAGTTGTCTCTCAGGATGTCAGTCAGTGGTGTCCTGCTGTTTGTTGGTGCACAGTTGCCAGCAGGGCCTTGTGCTCCCCACAGCAGAGCCAGTGTCAGCCATCTTGTGAGTCCTTCTCCACTTCCTGTGATGTGAGCATGGTTCAGGGTGGTGTTGATGGGACAGTTGTGGGGGTGACCAATATCAGTGACTACGACTCCCATCATGCTATTGCCTCCCCCCCCTTCCCAGCATGCCCATGCTTCCTTCCTTTTGACTCTGCTTCCCTGTGGGGTGGGGTGGCTGTGCTGACAGGATGACTGGGAGTGTTGTCCTGGCAGTTGTTTGGCTGGAAGTCCCAAGAGTGTCCCTGTGCTTCACACAACATGACCCAGGGTGGTGGTTCTTTGTGGGATCTTGTGTTAGGATGGGGGGCATTGCATTCTACCAGGTGGGTTCTGTGGAGTTTGTGTTGGGGTGTGTGTGAGGGGAGGTGCTTGTGACTATGGTCAGTGCTGCAAGTCCCCCTTCCCACCCAGCTAGCCAGATATCCCACCATGGAACGTGCTTGCATTGCAGGGAGTGTAAGTTGTCTCTCAGGATGTCAGTCAGTGGTGTCCTGCTGTTTGTTGGTGCACAGTTGCCAGCAGGGCCTTGTGCTCCCCACAGCAGTAGCCAGTGTCAGCCATCTTGTGAGTCCTTCTCCACTCCCTGTGATGTGAGCATGGTTCATGGTGGTGTTGATGGGACAGTTGTGGGGGGCAATATGTGTGACTGCGACTCCCATGATGCTATTGGCTTCACTGACTTGGCCAGCATACACAGAATTCCTTCCTTTGAGTGGCCTTCACTGTGTGTTGGTGTTGTTGTGGTGGCTACATGTGTGGATGTGTTTGTTAGTTCTATTTGTGCCACTGCCTAGCTGTAGTTGTAGTTGTGTTTGTACATATGTTGGCACAGTTGGATGTGACTTTTTGGATGGCATGTGTTGTGTTTATCTGACTGACATACACATTTTGGGATGATTCTGTTCTGGTTGCTGTGTAATTGCTATGAGTGCATGGTTTGACTCTCCCTTGACAGTGATGTGTGTGTTTTGTGGCAGTATATTGTGTACATTTGTTGTGTACTCACCAGGCTCTGGGATGTCCTCTAGTCCATATACGCTCACTGGCGGAAGGATGGCCCGCACCTTCTCCTCCCAGGGCCTGAGGTATATTGGCTTGGCAGGAGGGCCACTGCCGGTGTATTGGCTGTTGATGTAGTCTTTCTTCAGCATGTCCCGTACCCTCCTGCGCACGTCATACCACCTGTTCTGGATGTCGGTCTTTGTGCGCCGACATGGTGATTGTGCGTTCACCCTGTTGATGATCCTCTCCCACATCTTGGTTTTCTGCGACATGGGGGTCTGTTGGACCAGTGTGCCAAACAGCTGTGGCTCCACCCTGAGCATCTCGTCTACCATGACTTCCAATTCACTATCTAGGAACTTGGGATTCTTCTTGGGGGGCATGGTGATGGGTGGTGATGGTGGGTGATGTGTGTGTTGGTGTGCAGGTGAGGGTGTGTGAGTGTGTGTTTTGCTGGGTGTATGTGAGGTAGGTATTTGTTGGTGTGCTGATGGTGTGTGGCTTGTGTGAGGGATGAGCTGTGGGTGTGTGGTTGCTTTCTCTTGGGTGCTGGCAGTGGAATGGCATTTGCAAAGGCTCATGGTAGTGATTTGTGTCCTTTATATAGGTGGAGTTGTGGGTGTGTCTTTGTTCTCTGTCCCCACCCCCAGTATTTATTGGCTTGGTAATTGCTTGTTTGGCCTTTTTTGGGTGATTTTTCCTTTGTGCTGTTTGTGTATGTTGGAAACGTTCTTGTGACCGAGTCGGACCCTGCATTGGTCTCGTACGGTGTTCTCCGTTTCGTTCACGCTGTGTTTGTGCAGTTTTCTATGCTGCGTACGCGTCGGTCGCGGTGTATTGTGTTGCTTCGGCTCGGTTTTGTATGCGTGTCGGTCGTCCGGCTTGTCCTCCGTCCGACTCGGTCGTGGTTTTCGCGCCTTGCATCGTACTTTGCGGTTTGGAGTTCGCGTGTACGTTTCGGTCGGATTTGTTCCGGGTGCGTGTCGGTCGGTTGGATTTGCGTGTTTTTCCGGCCGGATTGCTGCTTTCCGTGCGGCTCGGTCGGTCGACTTTGTTTCCGTACGTGTCGGTCGGATTTTTCGCGCCTTGCATCGTACTTGGCGTGTCGTGCGCCACGGGTACGTGTCGGTCGGTATTTTTTCCGGATCCGAGTCAGTCAGTGCTTTTTCCGGCCCGAATCGGAATCGACCCCTCTGTGTTATCTATAAATCTCTTCACAGCAAAAGCCCAAAGTTCATATGTTCAAGAATCCAGAGAAATACCCCAAAGTGCAGTCTCAGATCAGCCTACTTGAACCATATAACGGTTCCGAGATTTAAGCGGAAAAGTTACGGAGGAGTAAGATTCTCAGTGAGAGGTCCCCATATTTGGAACTCATTCCCGGTTGAAATTTGACTTGAAGAAAACTGTATGACTTCAGGAAGCGGTTTAAAACCTGGATGTTCACACAAGCTTACTGTTAATAACCTGAGTAGATGTTGCCTTCTTTACCCTAGCGTCAAGAAACCTATGGTGAATGTGCACTTTACAAGTTCGATATATGACATAACATAACATAACAGTTACTGAAGGGTTCCTCTGGTTGACTCCTACATGTGCCTGGGGATCATGGTGTTGTTATGTCGTTTTTTAAAAACATTTTCAGGTCACTGGGACTGAGCCTCCGAGTTCTGTAGTGGCAGAAGCAACATTTTCTCGAGATGTTGTGGCTGCCCAATGAGAATGCATGGTACGGCAGAACACCCTGGATACCACTGTACCACATTGGCTGACAAGAGAAAATTCTCTCTCAGCCAATGGGATTCGAGTATTTATTTTTTCAGGCTCCACAGGACTCCTGCGGTACCCAATGGTTCTGATATCACTAACGTTTCAAGGAGATTAACACCCTCATCCCCACCCCAAGCACCTCTTCAAATGCAAATATCTTGAAAACCACTGAACGGAGATACACAAAATAATGTAAATAGCGTTTTCTGAGTAAAGTTCTGACTTTGGGTCAAATTTTGTGTAATTCCATTCTGCCATTTTTTTGTATCAGAGAGCAAAGATGCCTACAGGAATTAACATGGGAAATTGATGTTTTGGGGCACCACTTTTTTCTTCCCATCAGCTGGATGGATCAACGCACAATTTTACAAGAGGGAGCTGAAGTGAGTGAACTTCTTTGGGAAAGTTTTGTGCAGATTTTTGAACCTCGACAACGTTATTGCTGTAACGAAAAAATACCTTTTCTATGGAAAGTCAAATCTAACTATAACTACACTGGTGCTAGTGCTGCCAGCTTAATATATATCACTGGCCCTCTTAAAGATCAAATAACTGATTCATTTTGAATTTCTACAACAAACTCACTATTTCCTCTCACTCAGTGACTAAAACAGTATATGCCTCAAATTACAAAAATCAACCAAAAATCTCAACCCAAGTTTTTAAAAACACCTATAATTCTATTTAGTTCTATTGGGATAATTGAGAGGGAATTGACGTTGATGTTTTCAGTGTCCTTGGGACTTCTTATGCAATTATTGCATGAACATGCAATGATTTTTCAGCCCCTTATTGAAAAACAATATCAACACCACAGTCTCGACAAAAGGATTATACCTCATCCACCCTAATTTCTGGACAATTTCACTACATATGTGAAATTTATAATCTTATAAACTGGCCACAAGATGGTTGGAAACTCACCAAAAGGAAATAGTGAGTTGCCTGATCAAACTCCTATCATCAAAATATTATATATAACATCTGAAACTCACAAAAAATTATTTGAGTAGAATTCCGTGTGGTTGCAAATGAGTTTATTAACATCAAGCGCATAACATTCACAAATTTCTACTCCCCGAAGTAAAAGGTATCTTAAAAGAACAACTTAAAAGAATGAGATCAAAATTTATAAAAGTAAACAGAACTATCTGATCAAACTCCTGTAGATGACCCTGTGTATTAAATTATTTAAAACTCACCAGGAGAGCAAATATGTTGGGAAGTCCATCGTCAAACTTTCATACTTTCAAACCGAACAGTCTTCCCCGGAGGTACTAGTACAATGGCAGTGACAGCAGACTATCAGAAAGATTACTAGGAAGGGGAGAAAGGAAAGATGCCTTTCTTTACTGTTAGGAAAAATTAAATATTGCACAAGACAAAAGGACCAGTAAAATACAAAAATATATTTTTATAAGGGAGATATGCAAATGATTAGGTGAATCACTTTCAATGTTATTGAAAATATTAAATTAATAAGACACACATTGTTATTCTAATTTTAATTGATTATTCCACAGAAAGAGGAACAAATAAGTATGTTTTTGTAAGGGGATATGTGCATTAACTTAGTGCATACCTGTTAATTTATGAAACTACTTATTCATGTGATAGGATATTATAACCCTTACTCCCCATTTTCCTCAAAGGTCTCTTTACCTTTTGTGCTAACCTTGCACCTTCTGTATTGTGGTAACCGACCAAAAAGTCATTTTGTTACCTCAAGCAAGGAATGGTTAAATTCAAACATCTCTTGGCATGTTTTAAACACCCACCCAATGTTTTGTAACTTTTTCAAAAAAGTCACATCTTATTCCTTGTCACAACAGGCTATAAGATCGTACTCTATATGAAAACTTGTCATCCAACAGGATAGTAAAACTATTGGACTTGGCCCTTTTTTCAGGGTCTTCCCTGAACTTTTTTGCCTTCCTCCCAGTCTTTTTTCTGACATGGTGTTGGTGGTTTTAGGACTCTGGGCACTTTATCACTGCTGTCCAGTGTAAAGTGCATGTGCTCTCTATGGTAAAACTTGGTAATATTGGTCTACACCTGTTTGGCGTATTTAATTTACCTATCAGTCCCTTGTAAAGTGGTATCTCAGATACCCAGGGCCAGTAAATTAAATGCTACTGGTGGGCTTGCAGTGCTGCTTGCGCCACCCACCAATGTAGCCTTCCAAACCTGTCTCAGGCCTCTGCCATTGCAGGGCCTGCACGCGCAGTTTACTGCCTCTGTGACGTGGCACATAAAGTGGGTGCCACGTCTCTGAATCCCCGTTTACTACATGTCAGTCACCCCTAAGGTAGGCCCTAGCTAGCCCTATGGGCAGGGTGCGCTCAAGGTAAAAGGTAGGACATGTGCCTTAACTGTGTGGCATGTCCTTGTAGTGACAAACAGCCATTTTGGTTTCTCACTACTGTGAGGCTGCCCTCTCATAGGAATGCATTGGGATTCCCTGATATGTGTTTCAGTGGTAATTTCTGGTATGAGAGGAGTAGCGAGATCAAGTTTGGTATAGTGGTAATAAATGCTGCGTAATGGTGTTCGCAGATTTATTATCACTATTTTAGAAATGCCACTTTTAGAAGTTGGCATTTCTGTGTGCTATGTGTCTTTGTGCCTGCCTGATGTGCATGTCTGGCTCTGGAGTGACAGGGGCTGGGGAGGTGCAGTGGCTCCAGAGGGGCTGGGTGAGTCAGCGCTATGCTTAATAGGCTGATCTGCATTGGGAGTAGTGGGAGGAGTAGCACCTGGGCCTGAATAGGACTGTGCCTGCACTACACAATGCTGGCTCCGCCCCCTGTGGTGTGTCTGGGGCCAGAGCCTACACTGACAATGAGGGTGTTTGTGCCCTGTAAACAAATGTTTGAGTGACCCCGGGACTGGTTTGAACTCGGCTTAGGCCTGTGCCAGGGAGGTAGAACAAAAGACATGTACAGTATTGAGGCTGTCACCCCATGAGGTGTGTGTGTACTGCTTGGTGCTTACTTGGGGCCAACAGGCTGCCGGACTGCCAGGAGGAACCGCCACCGGGGGACTGACCTGCTGCTCTGCTTAGCAGCTGAGGGATCTGCTACTTTGCCCAGGAGACCCGGTGTGCTGGCCTGCCTGTGCACCTTCGTGGGGAAAAGTGCTGCCTGCACCCTGCTGGTGCCTGCAGGTGAGAGACAGGCGGAGCGCTGCTCATTTCCCCTGCTTTTCTGGTCTTGCCGGAGAGAGCGGGTTACTGCCCACCCCCCCATGGAGAAGACGCAGGGTTAAGGGCCGGACCTAGCCCCGGAGTCCGAGGTGCGGGCTCCCCAGCTGAGGCGCCGTCGGCGGGAGCCTACCCAGCATTGTTTGTGCCAGGGGAAGGTGTGGTCACCGCGCACCTGAAGCGTGTCGTGGGCACTCCACAAACGGACTTATGAGCCAGAGACGGGGGCTCCGACCGCAACGCAAAACCGGAAGTCAGGCGCTTGTTGCCTGACCAGGGGCGAGGCTGACCCAGAGGAGAAGCCAATCGTGGACGTGGCTGCCGGAAGTCAGGCAGGCTCGTGCCTGGAGAGGGCGGGGCTCCCATGTGCCGGTAAGAGCCCTGCGTGTTGTGCAACGAGGGAGACAGGGTCGGCGGAGACTTCACTCCGGGCTGGACGACCTCCGCGTTGCAAAGGAGGAGGCGGAGCCTCGCAGGCTCCCTGTTGGAGTCCTCAAAGCCCCCGAAGAGAAGCCTCGTTGAGTGGGGCTTGGAGAGGAACTGTGGGTGCCTGTGGGTGCCGATTTTACTACGAGGGGGAACCCCGGTGAGTGGGGTTCCCAAAGCACCCTGTTGGTGCCTGGTTGTGCTAGTTGCACACAGGAAGCCCCGGCGAGTGGGATTGGGAGGGCACACTGTTGGTGCCCGCTTGTTGTGCCTACAAAGAGGAGTCCCGATGAGGGGGGCTCACAAGGCACACTGTTGATGCCTGTTGCGATTCATACAGCTGCACCGCCAGATCGCGGGCAGCTGCAACGTGGGGGGGGGCTTTTTGTGTCACTGAGAGACACGGGTGAGTTGCACCCTTGCCCCCATTTTTGGTTCCTGCCCATTGGGGCCCGTACCCTGCTGCATCGGCAGCCTGGTGGCTCAGACAAAGCCACGTGCTCAGAGAGCCCTGACTTTTGGACAGAGGGCATTACGGGTCAGCCCGAGACGGGCCCCCGAGGAAGTCCAGTTGGCCTGGAGGTCACCTTGTGTTCTGGTGGGGCGTAAGGCCCTAAGGTGATGTGTGCACCTCAGGAGTGTACTGTGGTGCACTGATAATTTAGGATGTATGCCTAAGATGTGATGCATAATGTGTTTATGCTACCTGCAATGTTACCAGTAGTTACTGGTTGTGATTTCCACTAATTGTGTGTTCTGATGGTTATGACAGTTGCCCGATCGGCCCTGTAGTGTATATAATCCCTGTAAAGTGATACCAAGTGCCAGGTGGCACAGTGTATATATGTGATTATGTTCTAATGTGTTTTATGAGTAATACAAAGGCTATTTTTTATATAACCTTCTGTGGAGTTTCTTTTGTGGTGTGCCTAGTGTGTCGCTGCTGTGTGTGTGTGTTGAGCAAACACTTTACACATTGCCTCTGGGATAAGCCTGACTGCTCTGCCAAGCTGCCAAGGGGGTGAGCAGGGGTTATCTTCGGTGTGTAACTCCCTTGCCCTGACTAGAGTGGTGGTTTCTGCCTGGCTTAGGCGCTTGCCCTAGCCAACCAGAAATCCCATTTCTAACACAAACCTATACTATCTGTTAAATATGATTCCTTACCCTTAGCACTAACCTCACGCATTTCTTATTTTAAGTTCACAGTCAATCATTAAGTTAATATTTATGCAAATAGGTATTTAATACATGATGTATCTTTATCGAGCTTACATTCACAACTTTTTATTTAATCTGAAAGTCACCTTAAAGACCTATCACAAAAACATAAATAATTTTCTGTTTGAGCTGACAGCTATTTCAAGCGCTTTTCAATACATCAATCCATAATTGTACTCCTAATTCTTGTTACTGTATTGTATTCCAATCCTTGTTCACCTAAAATCAATGTTGTATTCCTAAAATGTATATTTAATCAGACAGGTGGTGGGTGAAATGTCTTTCTCATGGAAATGTTACACAGTGAATGTCTATTTCCCCTAGCTATTGTTACACTAAGATCATCTCACAAATGTTACCTTAAGTTTACCAACCTAAATGATAAAAATTCTCTAACCATGTTTTAGCAGTTCTCAATAGGATACGCAGTTCTCCAAAATTTCTAGCTCAAAATTAAATAAATCCTAACAAGTCCTTGAATATAATTCAAAAATATGCGATAGAGAAAAAGAATTTTCAGATTATGACAAATCAGATTTATAAAATAAAATCCTTCATCACTGCAACTCCAAATGCTCCATTTACCTAGTAATTTGTTCATGTGGCTTTGAATATATGGGATCAAATATAAGAAAACTATAAGAGAGATGGTGTGAGCATTTGAGAGCAATAAAGATTGAGGACAATAGATACCTGCTTGTATTACACCTACATGAGGAATATACTTCTTACACTACTATTCTGACGGTGCCTCAGCTGGGGAGCCCGCACCTCGGGCTCCGGGGCTAGGTCCGGCCCTTAACCCTGCGTCTTCTCCATGAGGGGGGGCAGTAACCCACCCTCATTTTTCACTATTGTGAGGTCTACCCTTCTCATAGGTTAACATTCAGAATTCATTATTACACTTATCGGGTGTAATTCCTGATTGAGAAGGAGTAGCTCTGTCATGACTCATATATTTGAAATGGTAATGATAAATCCTCTTTACTGGTAAAGATGAATTTATCACTACCCTGTTAAAAATGGCACATCTAGAAAGATGGCATTTGTCTGCTCTTAGCCCTGTGTGCCTGCAGCCTGTCTCCAATACATGTCTGGTGTGGGTGACAGCAGGACTTTGTGCACTCCCTCTGGACAGCTACACACAAAGGGGGTTTAGGTGTGACTGAGTGGCCAACCACATCCTGATGGGCCATCCTGGGCAGGATGGAAGGGAGGAGCTGACACTGATACCTGAATAGGCTGTGCCCAGTCCCTACACAAAAGGCTGCATACCCCCTGTAATGATTCTGGAGCCAGAGCTTGGAGGGAGGACCTCTGCACACTTCAAAGCCCCTCTTTGCAGTCACCTCCACTTAAAAGGCACAACTGGGTATAAGTACTGGGTCTCTGACCCCACCAATTCAGACACTACTGGACCTGTGTAGAAACTCTACCAGGAGGAAGGACTGTTCTGCTGCTACTAGGACTGCCACTCTGCTGGACTACTGATCTGAAAGAACTGCTTTTCTGCTGTGCTGCCCTGCTGCCTGCTACCCTCTGCCCTGCCGAGGAAGAACTGGACTAACTTATTTGAACCAAGGGTGATCTCCAAGTACATGCTGGCTTGCTTCCTGTTTTAAGACTCAGGGATATCAAATGCTTACCTCTTGCTCCTGTGCCTGGTCCATTGGAAGTGGATCCAGGTGCTTGCTCCAGTGTAACCAGCGCATCCTTTGCTGCCTGAGCAGGATCAAAGCATTGTTGCTGTTGTGGGAACAGAACCGGAGCATTGCATTTGGGACCAGTGCATCACCATAGGAAATTATGCATCAGAACCACTGCATCGCCACCACTGCAGAGAGATGATGGACCCATCCCCTCAACTTGTGGAGAAATCTGGTGCATCGGCTTCCAAACCAACACATCTCAGAACTGGTACTTCATCTTCAGAACCATGCCTCGCCATCAATGCATCACCTCGACTGTAGGATCGACACCAACATATCGCTCGGCTGTGTCCCTTATCTCTCTGTTGCAACCTGGATCAAGGTACTTTTGTTCAGCGGGCCTTGCATGACTCTTGTATCCAGCCCGCCTTCTGAACTCTTGACTTTGACCAGGTCCAGCACTACCAGATAACCCCATACTCGCTTATTGCTTCTAAGCACTATTTTTCAATTTTAATCTTTAAGAATTCATATCTTGACTTCCACGTATTGCATTCTTGTCGTCTTGGTCTTGTTTTATTTATAAAAAAATAATCTATGTTTCTAAACTGGTGTGGAGCCTTTGTGTGGTGGTTTCACTGTTTCACTGTTTGAAGTGTTAGACAAATACTTTACACATTGCCTCGTAAGTTAAGCCTGCCTGCTCTGTGCCAAGCTACCAGAGGGTGAGCACAGGTTATTTTATGGTGTTTATCTGACTTACCCTGACTAGGATTGTGGTTCCTGCTTGGACAGGGTGCATACTTATGCCAACCAGAAACCCCATTTTGAACATAAACTTAGTGGAAGAAATTGGGTTATTAGTTGAGAGCGATGAGAGCTCCACTCAAAAAATAAACACTATCCTTGCCAGGGTGAACCGCAGAAGTTACTAAATAAACCTTTGCTTAACCCTCTGGTTGCTTGGCACAAAAGCAGTCATGCTTAACTTACAGGCAATGTGTGAAGTATCAGCACTCAGATAGTAATAAAATGAAAACACAACAATCCCAAACCAAAGTAGAAAAATAGAGTAATTTTTAATAAATAAAATGATACCAACACAACAAAAATCCAGTCAGAAGAACTGGAGTTATAAATGTTTAAAGTTTTAGGTGAAACATCATCAAGCAGCACAAAGCGCCATTTGTGGTATCTGGTTGTGTTGAACTTGGTCAAAGTCACAAGTTCAGGCCAACCGCGTTGGAGTGCAGGTTGGATACAGGGACCAGGTTCATCCCTGTGAAGAATTTACCTTCTCACACAGTCCATGTTCACATGAGGAACATCAGTCAGCGCTTTGCCTTGGCAGGAGCTGCAAGGAAATTGTTTTCAGCGTAAAGAGCAGTCTGCCACTGGAGCTTCATGTTGGTTGTTGTTTGAGGTCGCATGGAGTGCCAAGCTTCTGGATTTTCACCTGGAATCCAGTTCTTGCAATTTTGAAGTAGGAGGAGTGCACTCTGATGCCAGCCAAGAGTCCAGGACCAGGTGGGGTGCGTCTTGGGGATCAGGACTCACTCCAGCAGGGCTCAGGCAGGTCCAGTTAGTGCTGGTCAGCTGGGCAGTGGCAGGCATGATCTCTGGAAGCTTGCTGTGCCCCTGACACTCAAACAGGAGGTCAGTGAACTGTTCCTTAAAGGCAGATATTGGGATCCTGGGTTCAAGGCAAGCAGGTCCAGTCTTCCTTCTTCAGACAGCAGGGTAATCCGTCTTCTGAATCTTCCAGATTTCAAGGAGTGTTCTGATGAGAGGTTCTAAAGGTGCAACTTTTATACCCAGTGCCAGCCTGAATGTGGGTGTCCCTCTCTTCAGTTCTGCAATATCCCCAAGGTTTGGCTCCAAACTGTCTAGGGTAACGTAGGGCAGAAAGGACCAGGTGCCAGATGCATTTGCCAGTGACAGAATAAGCAACGTCAGAAGTCAGGAAGTGGGTGGACACAGTCCTCAGTCTATCCTTTAAGGCTCAGGAATGGCTGAATACAGCTCCTCCGGCCATCCTGCTCAGGAGAGGTACATGCTTTACCACACCCAGCGCCAGTTTGTTCCCTGTCTGGCGGGAATACGCATTACAGGAGAGCCATTATAGACATGTGACCCTGGACACTGGCATAAAGGCACATTTGGTTTAGGCAGAAAAATGCCAACTTTCTAAAAGTGAATAGTAACTGAAAATCATACTTTACCATTAAGAAGGATTTTATATTACAATTCAAATGAGTGGAAGAAGTATTTCTCTGTCTGCTCCGAACCTGAAGTTATCACTTGTTAAGTATAAGAAGGCAACACAGTGTTAGCCTAAGGGAGAGGTAGCCTTACAACAGTAACAAATTACTTTAGGGGTTTTTCACAGTAAATAAATAAAAACGTAATTGCATATGTCTTACCTTTTAAATACCATGCACCCTGCTCTATGAGCCTTTAGGGCCTACCTTAGGGTTCATATATAAAGATTAAAAAGGAAGGTTTAGGCTGCAAAAAGGTTTCTTTTGCCAGGTTAAAATGGCTGTTTAAAACTGCACCACAGGCTGCTGTGGCAGTTCTGAGACCTGTTTTACAGGGCTATTTTAGTGGGTGGCACAATCAGTGCTGCTTACCACATTAGTATTTAAGTTACAGGCCCAGGTACATATAGTACCATTTAATAGGGACTTATAAGTAAATTAAATGTAACAATTAGGTGTCTACTAATTTTGCCATGTCTAAGTGAGAGAGCACAAACACTTTACTACTAGTTAGCAGAGGTAAAGTGCACAGAGTCCTACTGCCAACTAAACAGGTTTAGCTAAACAGGGTAGTGAAGGAAAAAATTCTATGGGAATACCACACCAAAGGTGCCAACTCTAACACTTACCTCGTAGTCACATGTCACCAAATCTCTAGCAAACAATTGACATACAAGTGCGAACTGTCAGAAAATGTAGTTGTGTGCACCCAGAAAAGAGAGTTTACAGATCAGTAAAGCAAGCCCTCTCTCCCCAAACAGCTTGCATGTTGATGGAGTGCCAGTGCTGTCTGCTGCAAAAATGATGTTTACTGTGGTAGGGCATCGCAAGTCCCATGTGTGTGCAACTGATGACACCGAGTCCCAAAGGAACTTGGCAATGGAATGAAATTCCCTTCCCATCTGTTACCTTTATGCCAGTGACTATATCATTGCAATACATTTATAGACCTGGCTGCTATCACAAGCAGCTTGATTGGCCTGCCTCTCAGATGCCCAGGGTGTTACCCCTGATCCTCTGAAAAGATCTAGTGGCTTAGCGCTGTGGCCTGCAGTCAGTATATTTCGCATGTGAAGCGATGCCTGGAAGTAGGCTGTAGGTGAATTGGGCTCCTCCTCCCAATCTGCATCAATTTAACAATCACATCTGGAAAGTTGTGGTATTCAGGTTGTCTACTTCCCAGAACATGTAAAATATGTTGGTCCTATCCTCTCTCTCCTCTTCAGGTAATCATTCCTTAAAATGAGATCAAGGCAACAAAAATATTGACCGACAGTTTTGTTTGTGACTTGCCTTCTTATATGGGTAATTGTTGTGTGATTGATAGATGTTGTGGCGAATTTCATTTGTTGATGGGTTTGGAAGAATCCTGATTGATCCCTTTCCCCCTTCACAATATCAGATGTGGTGATTGTTAATGAAGCCTTGTTGCAATATGTGTTCCTTACTGATTATAACCATGTTTAATGTTATGTTTCTACATTATTTTTAAAAGAAATAAAAAATATTATTCATGAATACAAGTTTTAAAATATCATTGTTTGACACCTAAAAGTATTTTTCATTTTTTCTAATATTTTCCTATGTAGTGTTAGAATTATACTCAGACACCATTGATGTCTATAAGAGTGGTTTGAGGTACCAGTGATTGGCCATGTGTGGCCCTTAACTTACTCCAAGCTTTGGCTGTAGTTGATTTAAGTCTTTGTGTTTAGTAGATTTAGTGAATAGCAATTGTCTTCCTTTTTTGTGGGTATGTTTTTGTATTTGCAAGTCCCTCCCTCTGCCCTGCCCTAATTTTAACTTATCTCTGTCCATTTAGTTTTAGATATTACCCATTTTCGTACCGCTCTCCATTCCCACTCCCATATTTCTCCTAAATTGTGTACTGTGCGAAATTGTATTGCTCACATAAGCAATAGGGCAGGTCTAGGCAGAGATCATAGTGACATAGGTAAGTAAATAGCATGTGTGAGCATGTAAATATTACTATTATACACACTCACTGATTGATTCGCCTCCTTGTGTAAGTCCCAAACCAGCACTAACAAGAATATCTCAAGATACTCTGCAGAATCTTAGCGAGGACAAGCCAGTCAACTAGCTCTAATTCATATAATCTCTGGGGAGTTCTGATCCGCTTGCATGCTGAGTGTTCTCTGCATAATTTCAAGATGCCTATTATGGTGGAGAAATTCTACGAGACCTTGAAAAGAAGGAGGAACTTTGGTTACAAACCAAAGCACCATTGGGAGACTTTATTACCGCAACTTATTTGGAGGCCGTCTTGGGCAACTGCTTGTCACAATGAAAGAAAATTTAGAAAAATAACTGATTTATTTTTAGTTTACATTTTGCATAATGCCAGTTAGTATATTTTTTTTATTCATTTAAGGTAATAAGCACATTTTTATATTTTTATTCTATCTAATTTTATTCTATTCTTTTTCTAGCGATGCTTGAATCCATGTCTTTTGTAATTGATCTGCTATCACTCCATCAGTTTTCTCTGATTTGACCTACCCGCCTAGCACTCTAACGCTAGGAGGTGGAAAAAATACATAGATTGTTTTTCTCCTTTTAGTTATCTGATATTGCCTTTATCAGATAACAGAAGACTGCTGCAATGACCTACTTTCATTCCTAGACGCCGCTTTTTGGTGGATATAAAATTTACTTTTAATGGGTCGGAAACTCAGTCAGAATCAAATCATAATGTGGGTTTTATGCACACAATTTAAGCATTGCCTTGCGTAAAATAGTAACATCATAACATCTAGTACTAGTGTGTTTACAGCTCACAAGATCTTGTTTCCCATCAGTCATAAGAACTTGTATTAAAGTGAAATGTTGCAGGATTTCTGGTATTTCACAGTATACTAACCTTGTCATTGCATCATGCTTATTAATGACATTACTAGATGAAGAACAGCTCTGATGAGGGCTAAATACAAACCCAATCTGAAAAATAAAGCAATAGTACCATGTTCAACCATGTTGAATTGAAAGATGGAAGAAATTGGGTTATTGGTAGAGGGCGTGAAAACGCTACTAAAGCAATAACAATATTTCTAGTCAGGCTGAATCACAAAAGTCACTAAATTAACCTGTGTTTAACTCTCTGTTAGTTTGGCACAAAAACATTCAGGCTTAATGTAAAGGCACTGTGTAAAGAATGTATTCAGCAAACAAACAATAATAAAGTGAAAACACAACACAAGAAAAATCCCAAATCAATTTAGAAAAATAGAGTAGATTTCATTAAATAAAATGGGACCAAAATGACAAAGATCCAATCAGTTTAATGTTTGAGCTAGATATAGTGCCGAAAGGCAGAAAGCGCCAACTGAGGGTATCTGGTCATGCTAGCTCAGAACAAAGTCACAAGTTCAGGTTGACAGCTATGGAGAACAAATTGAGGTGGCATGGTGTGCAAACTAACGATGGATTGGGATGCGGCCCTGAGTGATTACCAGTGGCTGAGATTAATTCAAGCATTTCATCCATTACTGTTTTGTATACTTATTGTGTTGCCCTAAGTGGGACATGGTACGCCCAGACGTAGGTTCTGGGCATACTGGGTCACTGAAACCAAGTTGTACCCGGCTGATGAGCCTATTACCAGGGTGAAAACTGTCCTGGGGTGCTTGTGTTCCAGTTTAGGGACTTGGCAGTTCGGCCTGGAGCTCCTATTGGAGCAGGGTCAAGACTGATTTTCAAATAGCTGCATCCAAACTGAGGTGGCATGGTGTGCAACATAACGCTGGACTGGGATGCGGCCCAAGTGATTACCAGTGGCTGAGATAAAGTCAAGCATTCCATCCATCACTATACTTATGGAGCGCAGGCTGGGCACAGGACCAAATGTGACTCACTGACAATTGTAGCTTATGTCCTTGGTTCAAGGTCTACGTGGTGTTGCTTGGTGAGGCTTTGCGTCATCTAGCATAATTTTGATAAAGCTGTGCGGCGTGGTTTTGCAGGGCTTGCGTTACTCGGTGTCGGTTTCGCTGACATTTTCAGCTGATCAAAGAGGCTTTGCGGGGCTTCGCCTTCCTTCACACTGGATTTGAAGGAACCTTCAATTAAGCAAAGGAGAGTGCTTTCTGATGCCAGCCTATGGTCCAGAACCTGGGGAGGGACCTCCAGGGGGATCAGGAATTCACTCCAGGTGAGGCCAGCAGGGCTCAGGCAGCTCTAGATGTAGGTCCAGGCAGTCAAATTGCAGCAGGTCAGCTGGGTAGTTGCAGGGAGGCCTCTGGAGCTCGTTGTGTCCCTGTAGCTCAGAACGGGAGGTCAGCCAACTGACGCTTGGAGTTACTCAGATTAGCTTGGGATGAAGGGAGCAGGTCCAGTCTTCCTTTTCACAGTGCAGAGCAGCCCTTAAGCAGCAGGGCAGTCCCATGGAGAACAAGACAGGCCTCAAGCAGCAGTGCAGTCCTCTGAGGAACAAGGCAGGCCTCAAGCAGAAGGACAGTCCTCTGGTAGCAGCTGGCCAGGCCTCTGAGGAGCAAGGCAGGCCTCAAGCAGCATGGCCGTCCTCTGGGGAACAAGGCAGTCCTCAAGTAGCAGGACAGTCCTCTTGGGAACAAGGCAGTCCCCTCCTGTCAGAAAACAGGAGGGGTGAAGGCAAATCATTTGAGGGTGACCCTGCAGAGAGGGCCAAGTCCAATAGAGGCCTCAACTAATATAAGTGGACAGTCTTCCTTAAAGCAAACATCCACCAGACAACATGTGTATTTGTAGAGCTCACAATAACCCCCAAGGAAACCTCTTGGTTCTACTGATAAATAACAGATTACAGATTTGTATAGTTGTCCAACTCCATAGCATTCATTTGATCTACCGCAGAAGGATGTAATGCTGAGTGGACCTGCTGGGATTTAAACTTGTGACTTTGAAGTCAAGCACAGATCCCTGGAAGAGATGCATTAACCCTTTAAAGCACCAGACCCGGCAGGGTCTCTGCAACACTGGTAGTAAGGAACATTGCTCCAAAGTTTCAATCCAAGATTAATCTCTAAATTGATAAATCACAATAGGGCCTCCAATAATTTGACTAAATAGATCAAAAGGTAGTCTTTGTGATACACGATCCAGTTAGAACAGGTGGGTTGTGCATAAAAGGGCTTTTGCAAATAGAACTCCTAGAAATCAGAAACCTGCCTGAGAAACAGTGATACAAGCGGTGAACGTATGAAAACAATTGTGGATTTCCATATGAACCAGTAATTGAAAACATTAAGGATCCTAAAACATTAAAATTATTTGCTAAATCCAGAGACTGCAATGGTGAGATGAGCATATACCATTTTATTCCTATGGATCAGAAAGGAAACATAACAACTGTACTGCTGATACATTCAGAAAATAGTGAAAAGGCAACTGGTGTTCATAACAATATTTTACACACACACATACACACACACGCACACACACACCACACACACAGACACACACATGTACACAACACACATGTACACACACCATCAGAGGAACAGTTGATCTCTCTGTGGGATATTGATTCCAATGCCAATAACATTTATTTATTTATTTATACGTTTTTTATAGCGCTAGCTAGACCTGAAGGTATCAGAGCGCTTTACATATAATGCGAGATCATTAGATTGAAGTACATGCAAAAAAACAAAGAAAATCGTTCGGCCGCAGCGGTAGTTACAGTATGCAGACATAGGAACCGCTTGTGCTAAAAAACGTACAAGACATAGTGGACCGCTGAAACACTAATTTAAACGCTGCAACTGGTCAAGGCAGAGTGGGTGTGAGCTTTGGGAACATAGCACAGTTAGGGTGTGTGTTAAAGTATTTGTTGAGCAGTAGGTGTTTAAGGTCCCGTTTGAAACAGGAAAATGAGGGGTTGCAGCGCAGGTCACTAAGGAGTGAGTTCCATATCGTGGGAGCATTTCCAGAGAAAAAACGTGGCTGGGAGGATTTCTTTTTCAGTTTGGGAGGTATGAGAAGAAGTGCGTTGGAGCTCCTTAGAGATCTGGCTCCACCAGCTTTCGAAAGTTTGTTCTCCAGATAGCTTGGGTTATGTGTGTGAAGGGCTTTGTGGGTGATGCAAGCGGTCTTGTAGAAACATCTTACTTCGATTGGGAGCCAACTGAGGCTCTTGAGGGCCGATGTGATGTACTCAAACCGTTTGCAACCTGTTATTAGCCGGGCTGCCATGTTGAGAGCTGAATTTAAGGGGGCCAGATGAGTTTTCGGAGTTCCTGTGAAGATGGCTTTACCATAATCTGGTTTTGAGAGGAGAAGTGATTTCACTACTGTCTTAAAATCTTCAGGGGGAATGAAAGGTTGGATTTTCTTGAGGTGTTTTAGTGTGAGGAGTGCTCCTTTGGCTGAGTTGTTCATGTGGGCTTTCAATTACATGTTTCTGTCCAGGGTGATGCCTAAGGACTTAACGGTGTTGGACAGTGCTAGAGAACAGTTTAGAGCATCCAAATTCTTGAGCCATACTCGTATTGGTAGCAGGTTCTTTTTCGGGGAGAAAAGTAGTAGTTCAGTTTTGTTTGGGTTCAGCTTTAAGTGGTTGATAGTAACCAAGTTTGTATCTTGATTAGTGTGATATTCAGATGTAGGATGTCACTGGGTGATTTAATTTTGTAATAGAGTTGGGTGTCATCAGCAAATAGGTGATATTTGACCCCTGCTTGGTTCAGGATAACCGTAAGGGGTTCCATAAAGAGATTGAAAAGGGCTGGGAATAGAGTTGAGCCTTGGGGTACACCATGAGGAACTAATGTTGCAGGTAAGATGTGAACCATCTTAGGACTGTGCCATTGATCCCAGTGCGGTTCTTGAGTATCTCAAATAAAGCTGGGTGATTTACGGTATTGAAGGCCGCCGATAGGTTAAGTAGGATTAGGAGGCATGCGTCACCTTCATCCAAGGATCTGCGAATGTCATCCGAGATATTGAGCATAGCAGTTTCAGTGCTACAGCCTTTCCTGACCCCAGATTGGAAGGTGTCATGGAGGTTGAGTTCTTCTATGTGTTGGTTTAGTTGTTGTAGGATGCACTTCTCCAATGTTTTGGCTAGAAAGGGAAGGTTAGTGATAGGTCTGAGGTTATTGAGGTCATTGGGGTCGGCAACTGTTTTTTTTAGTATGGGTGTGATTTGGCCTAGTTGGAGGCAGTCGGGAACACTGCCTGAGGAGAGAGGTGAGCTGATGATTTTAGTCCAGAATGGGGCAATGATATGGTTGAGGTTTTGAACTATTGATGAAGGCATAGGATCCGAAGTGTGGGATGTGGGCTTCAACTTCGCAATTATATTGAAGACTTCACTTTCAGTCATAGGTTCAAATTCGGACCAATTCACTTTGTTTTTCAGTAGAAGGAGATCAAAGTTGAAATTAGTTTTTATAGAGGCCATACGGTCCTTGGTTACATCAGGAGGGGGTGCTGCCATGTAGGGGAGTGAGGCAGAGGGGAAAGTTGGTAGGGATGTCAGATATGTGACTTGGATGAGGGATTGTTCAATTTTTGCAACTTTATCAGTGAAGAAGTTGGCAATTTCTTCACAGCGTTCATTGGTGGCTTTTGTTTCGTGTGGGGAGGAAAGGGAAGTTTGCCGTTTAATAATGTTAAAGAGCTCTCTGGGTCTATTCTTAGCGCGGTCAAGTTGGTTGCGAAAGAAAGTGGCTTTTTCTCTGAAGATGTGTTTCTTGTAGGAAAGCTGTGCCTTTCTTAGGAGTGAGAGGTTCACTGTAGAGGGTATTGTCTCCATAACCTTCCTGACATGCCAGCTTTCACAATAAATTGTAAAGTGATAAAGTGTATCAGCGACCAAGAGGGTTATAATAAAGCTGGTGAAAGCTGGAAGATGCATCCATATCATGGTATTAAAAAGTGTGAAACTGTTGTTGTGAAGTAGAAATAGAACTATGAGAACAACTGGGTTTGTAGAGATCACAGACGATTTATAATATTTCCTCCCTCAGATTGGAAGCAACTGAGAGGCAGGTTTTTTAAGGTAGTGAGTGTATGATTTCAATTGTGCTTTTGTACAATTTTAGTGTAAAGAAATAGTGTTTTTGTCAGTCTAGCAAGCCTTTCCTCTACAGGTGCCCCTCTTTTTCATATTTTTTTTTAAATAAAGAAGTTCTTTAGAAGATTAGTCTTAAATGAATATGTGGGGTTTTCCTCAGAGGCAGTGTGATTGAGGGCATTAGAACCCCATTTGTGCTGAAGGGGGTGAAAAATGTTGGGTACAAGATGTCACAAACTATTTTTGTTTACTGTTGGTGTTGAGTGTTTCAGGGAGCAATTGGTAGTGCAAGAAAATGTTACTTTTGCATAATGCATATTACCATCAGGAAATAGAGAAGCTGATTTCATAAAGTCAAGGCAGTGTGCATGATAAAGGTGAAGCAGTGAGAATGTGAGGAGTAAAGCCTTGTCATGGATACAGATCCAGCCTATTGGTACACCCACCTCTTTTAAAAGAAAACAGAACCCATATGGGTAGCTTATGACACCTTCATGAGTAGTCTCTGATCAGGAGACTGGACAAGTGCCTGATGTAAAGTAATGATCAAAGTAGTTATGTTTGGTAGTGTTGAGAGAGTAAAGGATTATAAAGTTAATAAGTGCGCTCACTTACCGATCTAATGCATGGGGACTTACAGCCAAAATGACAGAATGCGAGACACAACATAGTGCAAAATCGTGCAAAGAAATCCACTGTGAAATTAGAAGCAAATCATCCCTGGGAGTGGCTAGATTGCCCATGACTCAGGATCCATGCATTAGTCACAAATACAGTATATGGGCACTCGCGTGACCCTCAAGAGCAATTCTCCAAGGAAAATGCTTCTCAGATCTTTTTCCTTTGTGTTGAGGTTCATATGATGAAACAGCTTAGGTGTTACATTTTCAGTCCTTTCCACATCTGAGTTAGGCACAATATTTCATGCCCCCATCCTCCCATTGTTTTGCATTGAATCATTGTGTAGGTGTTCCCCACTCTATCTTGCATCACTTCTGAACAAGAATTGCCTTTGTGTTCCACTATCTTTCCCTCCTCTACCTGGATGACTTGAGCTGCCACTGCTACATGAACTGAACTTCCCATCATCTTCCATGATGCCCTCTTTTTTTCTTCCACCAATACATCACCAGATGCAAGCATTTGCACCTACTTACAATTCTGGATCTCATCTAGGTGAAACCTTGTGATTGTGTCTGCATTTCCACAACTGTATTGTCTTCTCTGATGTCATGGGGACCACATAAAAGTCCTTTTCTGCGTTTCTGTTGAACACAGAGCTCACTAGGGAGGGAAGAAGACTGTGTTTTCTTCCCTGAAGAAAACCATTTGATTGGGTGGCCTCCTTCTGAATAGTGCACTAATGGACTTTGAAGGTAACAACGTGGGTTTTCGTATTGCCCATTGTTTGTAGTGATTACAATGGACATTTTTATTCCAGCCTTTTATATAATGAGAGCTATCTATTTTAAATGAAAATCATCCTGAGCTATTAATATTATTGAAGATGTAATAGTGACCAAATCAGACTAGACAACTAAAACAACTAAAACAAGATTACATTAGTCGCCATCATCTGTAAGCTTAGCAATAGTGTTCACCTCGGTGCATCAGACATGGTTGCGAGCAGTAATGTAAACAATGTTGTGGGAACATAGAATGCCTCTACGTGGGTAATACAGAAGAGCATTAGTTACAATGCTCTTGGCACCAAGTTAATATTATCAGTAATAATTCTCCCCAGCTCCTCATAACATAATTTATATATCATATTTAAGTATATTGTGGAAATTCAACAATTTTTTTCCAAACATCAGCTTTATAAGTTCTGAATGCATTTCCATTTTGATTATACACATTTTTCAGTTTTGATATACATATTTTCAACCAAGCAAACACTTCAATTTAGTAGGCTGAACTGCACACAGGTGAGATACTTACAGGTAGGTAGAGAGATACCAGTAGCTTGTGAGCTACTCACTGGAGACCCCTGCTCTATTCTACAATCCGGCAACACAGTGCTCCTGCTTTCAGACACACATACGATTAACTATACAGAAAACGAGGGGTTAACAGCACTGGAAGCATGACTAAGTCAGTGTTTTCTGATTTATTCTTTCGAATGATCCCTCGCTGTGAATGTTGTATTGCCACCATGTTTGTAGTATCACAGGGCTCCCCTACACTTCTGAAAACAAGGTCCTTCCCGGTACTTCCGCTGCGGTAGGCGGTCCAGTGGGCAGAGGGACGATCAGCTGCTGCACAGCAGGGCTGATCGGTGGGGGGAGGAGTTAACCCTATATCTGGCATGCTGGAGCAAGCGCGCAGCGCGCAGAAGGCGCGCCTAAGGCAAGCCCGCCTGCGCCCGTCCGAGCCCAGCCGGGACCAGGGGCCAGAACCCCTGGTCCGCACATCATATATACGGCAGAACAAATCTTGGCCTTAGCCCCTGGATCTGCCCACCTAAATAACAATGTAGCAGACATCCTAAGAGCGGAAGGCTTATTGTCCAGTTCATATGTAGCGGGGAAAGTAGGTGCCACACACCACCCCCTTAGTCAGGGAAAGCCTGCTAGCCCACATGAACTACGGGTAGCAGTTCTAAATACCTGCTCTCTGCAGAAACACAACTTGGAGGTTTTTTCACTCCTCCAGGACAACTCCATAGACATCCTGGGGATCACGGAAACATGGCTTAAAGATTCCTCAATACCAGACATGACAGCATCCCTGCCCCCAGACTACACAGCCCTATGGCATACCAGAACGGGAGACACGAGAGGTGGGGGTATTGCTTTGTTATATAACAAACAACTGGCGTTAAACACAATAGTCACCGATAACATCAAGGACGCAGACATCTTGGGAGCTAAGATTCTCTTCAAGACATCCTGCTTAGTCCTAGTGGTGGTCTACCGCCCCCCTCAAACCTCTACCAAATTCCTTGAGCGCTTTACAGAGTTAGTGTGCGACCTCCGTTCCCGGTACCAAAACCTCATGATAATAGGAGATTTCAACCTACACTGGAACCTAGTACCCAGAGATACCCATGCCATACAATTGGAAGAGGCTCTGACTACCCTGGAACTTAGACAACTTATTAAGGCCCCCACCCATGACAAAGGTCACACCCTCGACCTAGTCTGGACCACCGACCCCTCGGTCAGCCTAGCAGATATCAGTCCCTGCGCCTGGTCCGACCACTTCCTGATCAGGTGCGTAATCCCTCTTGCAGGCAGGACTCCCTCTCCCCTCCCCCCCCCCCCAGAATGGAAAGTCTTACGGGGGTGGAAGAAAATAAAAGAAGATGTTCTGGTTACAATCCTGCGTAATTCAGCTCCAAAAAACCCAGTGCAGGGTACCCTTGACCAGGAAAGTGAGTCCCTCGTACTTAGGATGAGAAATGCCATTGACAAAGTTGCTCCCGCTCGTAGAGAGAGAGTGAGGTACAAAGGCAAAGGGGCGCCCTGGTTCAATGTGGCACTCAGAGAGGAAAAATAAACGCTACGTCGGTTTGAGAGAGCTTGGCGTAAAACATACGACCCAGGTGCTCTCGCCAAATATAAAGCTAAGTTTGCCACCTACAAAAAAGCCATCATAGCCAGAAAGGCGGAATACTATGAATCCAGGATCTTGGCCGCCGAGAATAAACAGGAGACTTTTCGGATCATAACAGAGCTAAGACATTCACCTGAACAGAGTCCCCTAGGTTGTCCCACAGACTGCAATAAATTTCAGACTTACTTTCTGCACAAAGTCAACTACCTCCTGGCAGTCATCCACCAAACCCCTGCTGTCCAGATCCCTCCTGTGGCGGCTCCTACGCCTCCTGCCTACGATACACCCCTTTTATCCTTCCCTGAACTAAATCACGACTCTCTGCGCCCCCTCATGGCACGGACCAAATCAGGTTCACCTGCGGACCCCTGTCCACCTATGCTGTTTCGCATGGCACTTCCCGCGGTGGAGAATGAGGTCCTCAATTTACTAAATCGATCTCTTAAAACCGGCCTTGTCCCAACCAGTTTTAAAGAGGCTAGAGTTAGACCCCTACTGAAAAAACCTGGGGCTGACGTAACAAATCTTAAAAACTTAAGGCCTATCTCTCAGCTCCCTCTCCTTGCAAAGATGCTGGAGCAACATGTGCTGAAAACCCTCACCCACCACCTAGAGAGCAATCAGCTCCTTCACACAAAACAGGCTGGTTTTAGGGCTCACCACAGCACAGAGCTAGTGATGCTGTCAGTTCTGGATGAACTCAGGCTGATGGCAGATACCAAAAAACCATGTGCCTTGGTTCTGCTAGACCTGTCCGCGGCATTTGATACGGTCAACCATGGCCTACTCTTGTCGCGGATGGGGGAACTAGGAGTTCAGGGGGTAGCACTCCAATGGCTCACCTCCTACTTATCAGACCGATCGCAAAGGATCCAACTTGCTGACCAGGTTTCTGATTCTGGTGGGCTGACGTGCGGAGTCCCTCAGGGATCGGCACTGTCTCCCCTCCTCTTCAACGCCTACCTCTACCCCCTGGTGGCGGCTCTATCTGGTATGGAGTGCCAAGTCTTTAACTACGCAGATGACACCCAAATCATCACACAGATTGCTAACTCCCCCTCGGCCCATGTTCGAATACAGAACATCCTGAAGTTCACAATAAACTGGATGACAGCTAACTCCCTCAAAATTAACCCCGATAAAACTGAGGTTTTGGCTGTCACCACAGATACTAACCCCTGGAGTGACCGATTCTGGCCTCAAGAGCTGGGCCCCACTCCAAAGCCAGCCCCAGTTGTAAAGAGTCTGGGGATAAAATTAGACGCCAAACTCTCCATGTCCCACCAAGTTTCTGCCGTGGTGGGAACATGCGTGGGGCTGTTAAGACTGCTACGCAAACTTGCCCCCTTCTGTCGTTCACAGCACTCCGCATGGCAGTGACTGCACTGATTATCTCTCGTTTAGACTACGGGAATTCACTGTATGTTGGCCTTCCAGAGAAGCAGCTAACAAAACTCCAGGTAGTCATGAACGACGCTGCCAGACTGATTTTCAGGCTCCCTAGGAGGGCCCATGCTACCGCGCTACTACAGCAGCTACATTGGGTCCCAGTGAAGCAGAGAACCAGATTCAAGGGGCTATGTATAGCTCATAAAGCAATCCATGGACAGGCCCCAGCATATATTAAAGAACATTTGGTAACCTACGTGCCAGGGCGCTCCCTTCGGTCCTCAGATGCTGGGTTACTATCCTGCGCTTGCTTCCTGAGCTCCTCTAAGGGAGGCAGAGCTTTCTCCACATTGATCCCCCAGTTCTGGAATAAGTTGCCGGAAGGCCTCCGCAAAGAACCAGCACTTCTCCCTTTTAGGAAAAAATTAAAAACCATCCTTTTCACAGAAGCCTGGGGCACAATCTTGGCCTAGTTAGGGCGCACTACCCAGTAGAGTTGCTATGGTGCCTTCTCTCACAGCGCTTAGAGACCAGTTGGTGATATGCGCTTTAGAAGCTACAATTAACATAACATAACATAACATAATTTGTGTCCCTGGGATCTTGGTCATAGATAGAGATAGACATCTCAAAATAAGAGGTATTTGTTTCTGTGCTTTCTCTTGTCACTCCGAGATTACAGTGGGCAGCAGTTGAGGTATTTGAGGATAGCTGTGGCAGTATCCATTCCATCACTCCATACGCTGCTTTGGAGGGTATGGTTTTCTCACAGACTGCAGCTAACCCCTTCCTTCCTCATGGGATCTTCCATTGCTCCCGAAGTCTCTACTGCGTCCTTCCTTTTAGCTCATTACTGCAGACCCATTAGTATTATTACTCTGACAATAATTTGTGACTTTTGTCTAGAGAGTTTCTTCTCAGCTTCAATCTCTCCCTATCTCTGGATCTTCCCAGAGTGCTTGCTTCTTAGTTTAGGCCTCTTCCTTATCCCTAATGTAATGTCTCCCTTTTATCTAGGACAAAACGAGTCCTTCCATTCACTCTCCAGTCTCTGGCTTTGACCTTGTGTTTTGGTTAACACAGCTACTCAAAAGGCATGATTGAGAAAGAGGTCATTTCTGGGTTTGCCAAATAACTTTCTTAAAAGTTGTATTTCTTTGGGGGATAGTGCTTATAGTATTAGTTGTAGACTTGATTACTTGACTCAATATGCTATAAAGCACTAGTACATAGGCGTGTGATTCAGAGTAATAAAGATTACCTGCAAGTTATCAGCAAAATATTCACGTCTCCGAACTGAATGGCCTGCAATTCATTAATGGGGTTTACTGGTTAGCAAACACAAGGAGGTGATGGACGGAGCGCTGAAACTTTTCAGACACTCACCCCCAGTCGCAGATCTCGGTTAAATCCATCATCTTTCTTTAGCTCACTTCACCACCCCAGTTCAGACCCAACCATATGCAAATCAGTCTTGACCCTGTGCCTCATGGGTAGAGTCCAGCAAGAACTGCCGAGCCAGTTAGGGCCATCTTGTCTGAAGTCACTCAAAGGAGAGGGAGATACACTAATGATCTCTGTTTACTTGTTTAAAAAATGTAATGCCCCATACTTCATTGTCTGTATCCCCATTTCATGATTCCAGTTCTAGTAAAAACAGATTGTTAATATTGTTAGGAAACTTCTGTAGCTGCACATCAATCACTGCCATCACCTTCACCCTCTGCAGTTTGCTTTCTCATAAACAAAAAATAAGTTTGGCTCCAGCAAGGAGATATTTGCATAGCCAGGGAACACCCGTATGATGCTTCACTGAGAAGTGGGAAGAGAAACACCCTCCTAAGGTTTGACCCCAGTTCCATACATATTGTGATGGTCGCTTCATGTAACCTGGTCGCACATATCGACAAAGCGGAGCAGCAGAGGCTTGGACACGTATGCTCCACCTACCTTTGGGTCCATTATGTCTGACAAGAGCACAGAGGGAGAGCCAGATGCATCTTTCTGTGGTCTGCACCATGCTCATGCACGGCCCAGCTCCACCCTAGTGGGTTTCAGAACCTCCTCGGCGCGCTCACAAGGAGTCAGGATCTCTAACTGCCCAGCACCACCGCATTCTTCCTGACACGAGTCGACGCACCGACATGTTATTGAGCAGATGTATATGGGATTAGCAAATAATTTATGCGGTGTATTTGCTAAAGCGTTTTTGGCATTATGGTCAGGTTAATAATTGCTAATTTAGTCCTTGCTGAGAGAAATATATGCCGCTCCAATCGTATGTGTAGGAAAGGTGTTAATGATGTAGGTTTCCATAACAACACAATCACATTAAGGATTAGTTCGAATATGAAATCCTAATTTAGCAGGCTGTTTCATGTGTTAAAAACAAGGCGAGCAGGGACAAATACTAAATTCCTGCGCGCATGCATACAACAATATGGGATTGGTATTATATTTCTCTAATTATTGGTTTTCTGCATGTCTACTCCTGTATCAATAACATTTCTTTATGTGTTTTTCTAGGAGTGTTATTAAAATATTGTAGATGTTTGAATAAGTTGATGAAACATAATACATAGGTCCTCGATATGAGTGGTTCTGAACCCCTGATAACTCTGAGGGTAGAGAAAATCGAGTCCATTAACAGTTGGACTCTGAGGGTCCACTAAAAAATGAGGAATTACAAGAGATCAGTAATTTTGAGGACTCTTTGGTAAATTCCCTTTTTTGCCCTAGACGTTCATCTGAGGTTTCGGGGCATAGTTACAAGGGGATATCGCCACAAGATCGTCACTTTTAGCGACATTCTGGTGGTGATATACCCTTCTCCATATTTGCAAAGCAGTGTTAACTCACTTTGTATGGCTTAAAACAACCCTGTAAATAAGGCCCCTTTACACACATCACTTAGCTTGAAATGGGCGTGCAATGGGTGTTTCTGTGGCCATTCTACCGCAACACCCATTCAGGCATGCCGGCACAGGTAAATGCGGTGGGGTGGGCGAGGCGGGGAGGGGGCGGGGCGGGGCGAGACAGGTGGGGGTGAAGTGGATAGATGACAGGTCGGCGATGCGGCGAGAGCAAGGTAAGTGGTTTTATTTATTTTTTATTTTACTTTCACCATCTGTCCACTTTCCCCCCACCCGCCCCACCCCACCCCACTGCCCCACCCCTGTTACCTGTGCCGCCGCGCCTGCACCCATTGCTTTTGACGCTGCCCCAGAGTTACAACGATGTGTAAATCCGAGGCAGCACCAAAAACTAAAGCCATGCAAGAGCAGGCGTTAGAATGAGGAAACGAGGAGAAATACTTTTATTTATTTATCCTAGTTTTTGCTCTTACTATGTGTGCAGAGCAAAATGCTATTAATGATTGTTTATGTGCTGGAATGTGTCCCTTCCTGTACATAAACAATCATTAAATAATGATGATTTGGTACTCCTATGTGTGCTGCATTTTGCAGGACACATAGAAGTAACAAATCGCCATTAGTGATTGTTACAGTGCAGGAAGGGTTACCTTCCTGCACATAGACAATCATTCCCTGCAATGCAGGCACCCTTGCACTCAAGGGTGCCTGTATTGGCGCTAGTCAGCTAAATTTAGCGCCAGTGCTAGGGAAGACACAGGGGTGCACAGTATTCTTGTGAACACGGTGCATCCCTGTCTTTTGAAAATGTAGGAGTGCGGTGCTTCCAAATTTGGCGCAGCTCCGACATTTTCTCGTAAATATGCACCTTTGTCTGTTTTTAGCATCTGAAATCTCCGGGGGTTAGTTAAGAGTGCTGCGGTATGCAGATCTCATAATTCCGACAGGACTTTTAACTTCTGTTATTGATCCTAGCCCCATCAGAATTAAGAGGCCACTCCTGATGAGAGCCATAGTATTCTAACAAAATTAAAAGCAGCAAGAATAATACACATGATGACTCACTTGTAGCACATTTATAATCCCAAATCCATTGAGAGATATACAAATAAGCGTCAATCAGTGTTGCAAGTGGAATTACCGGTTTTAGGAGGTTTGGTGGAACGTCAAGGATAGGTTAGTGCATCACTCGAGCAGCAGCAGCTGCTGTTTTCATTGGTCTAGTGCAGCGAGACCCCAAACACATTCAGTAGCAGCATTAATGCACCTGTCAGACATTGGTATGAAACCGTTAGACTGATCCGTTAAGGAAAACGTAATAATAATAAATAAATATAAAAGTTGGAAAGGGCTGTTTCGTTTATCGGGGAAGTCACCTGTTCTGAAAATGTTGTTATAGGTGTAGAAGTTTCCAAAACAAACTCTGCTGTGTTCTGCAATCCATACTGTGCGAATTTGGATATGGGGCTAATCAGCAGAAGGCTTATTTTACGACATCAATGACGCCTTGAGTCAGTTCCGACGTAATATTCAACAAAGATATGCATTCTGGGGATTTTAAAGGAGGCCATTGTCATTATAGGTGTGTGAATAAAGTCACAGCACGTAGAATGTAGTTGGCAAAGCGGACACAGATTAAATGGGGCCGCTTGATAGCACGCACGTGTGCCACATTGTGATCTCTGTACATGCGTGTCTTTATGACTGTTGTCGGAGTGCGTGGGTGCTTGTAATTGTGTTGAACCAGCGGTAGAGAGTGTTTACAGGTGGTTGTAAGTGTGCTGGCAATGTGCTTCTATGTCTGCGTGCATGGGTGCTTATTTATTTTGATTTATGCTGTTGTTTTCTGTAGCATTGGCTTTTGGATAGAAGCCACTTCTCAGCATTAGTGAGTTTGCATAGTTTATTCCACTCTATAAATTTCACGCTTGTTGGACCTGACATCCTTGGTATCGCACTCCCGCAGACGTTTCGCCTTCACTGCCCTATTTTTGCTGAACTCGTTTTTGTTGACTTTAGGACTCTGTGCACTGCTTCCCTGCTAGCAGTGGCAAGGTGCTTGTGCTGTCTCCCTTATAATGGTAATATTTGTACACACCGAATTGGCACATTTAAATTACTTGTGAGTCCCTAGTCTATAGTGCTACATGTATCAAGGCCTGCAAATTAAATGCGGGGTGCAGCACGTATTGTGCCACCCCCTGAAGTAGCACTGTAGAACATGTCTAAGGCCTGCTACTGCAGCCTGTACTGCAGTTTTAAATTGCGATTTTGACCTGGCAAAATAAACTTTTCATTTTAATACTTATAAGTCACCCCTAAGGTAGGCGGTACAAGCTCATAGGGCTGGGTACATGGTATTTAAAAAGTCGGACATATGTATTTAAGTTTTTTCATGTCCTGACAGTGAAAAAACTCCTAAAGTCGTTTTTCACTGTGGTCAGGCTATCTCTCTTATAGATTAACACTGAATTACCTTGTCACACTTAATAACTGATAATTACAGTTTGGGAGCAGAAAGAGTAATATTTCTTCCACTCATTTGAATTTCAATTTAAAATCATATTTAATGATGAAGTTGGGTTTTAAGTTCCTATTCTGAAATTGACACTTAAAGAAAGTTGCAATTTTTCTGTCTACACCAAATTCCCTTTCTACTAGTGTCCAGAGACACAAGACTGTGACTGTCTCTCCTGTAGTGTGTTGTGTATACCTTCCAGACATGGGGACAAAACGCCTCGGGTGTGATGCAGAGAATTCCTCTCCTGAGCAGGATGGCTGAGGCTTGTCTCCCCTCTTCCTGAACTTCAAAGGCGAGCTTTAGGGCTGTGCCCACTCCCTTCCTGACTTCTAAGGTTGTCTGCTCTGCCACTGACAAATGCAGCTCATAACTAGGCCTGCCTGCCCTTTGTTATCATAGTCAGTTTCGAACCAGACCCAGGGAAAAGGGGAAGGTTAGAAAAAGGGCCACAGGCTGGCTCTGGTTATAAGAATGACACCCTCAGAACCTTTTATCAGAACACTCCTGAACCTGGGAAAGATTCAGAAGAAGGACTGCCCTGCTGTTTGAAAAAAGAAGACTGGACATGCTTGCCTTGAACTCAGGATCTCTAGAAGTGACCCCAAAGGTCAGTTGGCTGACCTCCTGTCTGAGCTACAGGGACACAAAAGAGGCCTCCATGCAATGGTCCAGCTGACCGGCGCCACCTTGACCTGCCTGAGCCCTGCTGCTGGCATCTGCTGGAGGGAGTCCTCATCCCCAAGAGGTATCCCCCATGTACGGAACACTTGGCTGGCATTATAGAGTATACTTCTCCTGCCTCAAAACAGAAATCCTGGTAAAAATACAGACATTTGGGGCTCCTTGCGAGTGTAAGCAGGCTCCTCCCATCAACAACAATTGCCACGTTACGAGCCAAGAAAGTTCTGATGGTGACCTGCTCTTAGCCCCAAACAGTGACCGGCTGTGTTTCCCACCAACATGAAGCTCCATCTGAGGCTCTATGCAAGGACCTGGACTCAGGGTAGGTAAATTCTCCACTGGGAAGAACCTGGTCTCTGGTCCACACTTCGACATGTCGGCCTCAGTTTGTGATTTAAACCTGGTCCAGAGCAACCAGATTTGCACTTTGTGCTTTTTGGTGCTATTTTCACCTAGAACTTAATTAATTCATAACACAGTTCTACTGATTGGATTTTTGTCATTTTGATGTCGGTATATTTGTTAAATGTGACTGTATATTTCTAAATTGGTTTGGGTTCCTTCTTGTATGGTGTTTTCATTTTATTACTGTTTGAGTGGTGCATAAATACTTTACACATTGCATATAAGTTAAGCCTGACTGCTTTTGTGCCAAGCTTCCAGGGAGTTATGTACAGGTTTATTTAGTGACTTTTGTGGTATACCCTGACAAGGATTGTGTTTAGTACTTGAGTGGGGCTCTCACCCTTCCCAACTAATAACCCAATTTCTTACAATTCTGATATGTTAGGAGCTGCTGAAAGACCTGGACAAGAAAACATATTTTTCTAAGGTTCAGGTAACAGTGAAGAATGGGCTATCAAGGGTCAGGGCCCTGTCCTTCATTAGAGGGGAGTGTCCCAGTAGTGTCAGGAAGGATGAGGAAGCCCTCTGCGAAAATTCTTACCTTCATGTTTTTTTGGAAGCTTGTCAGCAATAGTTGCTTCCTAAGTTCTGAAAGTACCAAGTTCCAGATTCATGCAGCCATACCTCAAATTGATTTACTTCTTGAACCTTGTTTGCGTGATACTTGTGTGGATTTATCTACGCGTTCAATTAGGTATGTCACACAATATCAATATCTGAAGGTAGGGTGGGTGATACCCTCAATTGATTTTAAGGATGAGCACAGCAGTTTGAATTTTGTAATTTGTGCTACTGCTATACAAAGATGTTCTCTCACAGAGGGGGTTTCGTTTGTTGATTTTCAAGTTAAGACATAGTTCATCTGCTCCACAATTTCAATGAGACTATTGGTTGGAATAGGAAATTGCCAATGGTGTTGTACCAAATGACTGTAACGTCCACTGTAACCAAATGCCACAAGATTGGGGTGAATAGTTGGGACATGAAACACTATCATAGAAAGTTAAGCACTTCAACCCTGTGTAGAGTATTTATTGTCAACATTTACATGTGGGCCTTGTTGTCTCGTTTCTCTTGTTTGCAGCTGTTTCCTCTCCTCTTTTAGAATGGGAGTAGATGTTCAAAATCTGTTCTCCAAGCTATTTTTTCTTTCATATCCTGGTGAAATGGTTTTGCGCTGGGGTAAATGGAGGAGTTTTCCTAAACTATACTCATGTTTGTGGGGCCCATTTGGGGAGAAAATGAAGCATGCTCTTTTTGCACACTGTTCAAATGTACAGGGGCAAGAGATGTTGGAGAATCTGTTAAATCTTAGCAAGAAAGAAGGTCAATGATTAAATTACTTTGAAATAGTCATCACGAAGCTTGATTTACATTACAGTCTGAGAGTCAGTACCATCTTGGAAAGCTTTTAATTTGGTAGTAGGGTACAATAAAACTGTAGAAAAGTATGTTAGAACATTGAGGAAACTATCAGCATCATGTAAATTTGGTACTCTTATCGAGGAGGGCATTACAGCTGAGTTTGTTTTGGACTGCAAGTCGGGCAAGATCACCGAGGAGCTCTAGTTAAAGGACCAGCCGACTCTATGAAACATTTTTACCACTGCCACATGGGTAGAGCACATGCTCAAATGTGTTGAAGAATTGAGATGTGATAGTGACAGGAAAGTGGATGTGAGAAAGGTTGAAAAAAGGGGGTAAATACACCCAAGCCCGTGATTACTATCAAGCTGTCAAGGTTGTGCGAGAAAGGTAGATTGTACATGTGGTGGCCGGAATACTCCCCTAGTGGCAGCATTGGGTTATGTATAAACCTCAAGTGATCAAATAAAGGGATCATAGTAAATAGATTTCATCTTTCTAATCTGGTGGAAATGCTATTGACCATATAAGAAGCCAACTTCTTCCCACTTTGGACTTGGCATCTGCGTATCACCAGATCAAGTTGCTTGGGAATTTTCAGAAACTCACTGCCTTCATCACTGCCATGATGTCTTATAAGATCTTCAGGGTGCCGTTCAGGTTGGTCTGGCATATTTATTTAGAGTAATGCAGAATCTGGTGGGTGATCTTGTGGGGGTGAAGCATTTTCAGAATTATCTTATCTATGGTAGCTTGTGGGAAGAACATAATCACAGGGTACATTTCATGATGAAGTGTTTGTAGGATGAAGGTATCCACTTAAAAGTTGACAAATGCAAATTTGGTAGGAATGTTAGTCACCATGTCAAGCAAAGGGGTCAGATTGAGTAAGGAACTTATTGAATGTGTTTGTATGTTGGCAGACCCAGGGACTAGAGAGGAGGTTATGTCCTTTCTGGGTATGGTTGGATTCTATAGTCAGTACATATTCAACATCTTGAGTAAATCAGTAGCATTGTGGGGTTTTTGCAAAAGAAATTTAGATTTTGTATGGTGTGAAGAGTGCAAAGCAGAGTATGATTGGAACTCACTAATGCCTCTAACTTAAAAGCATTTGTGCTCAGAAGAGAGACTGTAGTCATAATGGGAGTGGGAAAGGTTTGGGGCCAGTTCTGTTGCAAAGGCATAGTGAATGCAAAAAAAGTGATAACATGAGCATCCAGATATCTGAGAGGAACTGAACGGAACTATTCTGTATTTGAGGGAGAGAGGCCCTGGCATTCAAGCCCTCATTACGATGTCCGCCCGACACCATTTCGGTGAGGGAACCGCCCTACCATAGGCCGGAGGTTGCGACCGCACATGGTGCAGTTGTAAACTTCCATTTTACACTGGGAGCTTGTGTTGCGGTCTGAAACCGCCCACAGCACAAGCTCCCATTGTAAAGTGGAAGTTTTTGCACAACCCTGAACCATGTGGTAGGCACCTCACAGTGTCTGCCACACAGTGGACGGATGGTCCCCCCCAGGGCCTCAACCGGAGGGCCAGGGGAGAAGGGGCCCCTGGTAGGGTCCCGCAAGGTGCTCTCCAACAGCCTTTCCATGTCGGAAAGGCCGACTTGGGAAGGCTGTCGGAAACTGACATCATAATCCTGACGGCGGAAATGCCGACCTTAAGGGATTATGTGCGGCTGCCGACTGGAGCCCGTCAGAAGTTAGTCGGTTTCCCCGGACAGTTTACAATCCGACCGCCGACATTATAATTTGGCGGTCTGAATGTAAACCTACCATGTCGGTCGGTAAGCCTCCGATAAGCGGTCGGAGGCTAACCGACCGACATCGTAATTAGTCCCTCAGTTGGTTGGTCAAGGTGTTCTGGGGGGTTTTGTGGGGCAGTACCTTCACTGTTAGGTCAGATGACAAGCCTCTATAGGAAATTGTTACAAAGAAGGGTGTTCATTCTGTATCAGCTCACAAACAGAGATGGGTTGTAAGGCTTCAAAAATGTACTTTTATGACAGAATACACATCTGGCATTACTAATTGTGCTGCAGACTGTCTTTCCCGGTTGGTGGTGGCCCCCTCTACCTTGGAAATTGATGGATGTGATGATGATGGAGAACAATGGCACTGTGTGTTTTATTATTCAAAGTATTGTGCAGGTGTGCAGCAGAAAGAGTGGAGAAAAGCAGTAGAACAGGTAGGTTGCTTTAAAGAATGCCTCGACTAAATGAAACATTGGTAGCTAGACAGGAGAAAGTCTGGATGGAGTTGCATCTGTTGTTTCTTCTGTTCTGCAGAACAAGACTAGTAGTTCCTGCTGGGTTGAGTATCAAAGTGGTGGTTTTAGCCCATGGGGCACATCCTGGCATTATCAAGACTGGGGTGTACTTTCAGGAAGATTTGGCATTGACTGGATCTGTGGATGAGAGAGTAGTTAGGAGGTGTGGTGAACATAATAACGGTGGCATAGTCTGCAACACGTGTTCCTCCATGATTTGTAGGGATTTACTAAGCTGTGCATGGGAAAAGATAGTAGTGGATATAGTGGGTCCTATGAAGGACCCACACCATATTTGATTACGTACAGCTCTATATAAATTTCCTGAAAGGTGTGTCTGTCAGGAAGGCTTTCTCAGTATGTCAATGATGGACAATGGTGTACAACTTTGTTTAAGGGAGGTTCAGGAGCTTCTTTGGCGCTTCATCATTAAGCACAAAAAGCGTTCGATGTATCAGCCCCAAACCATTGGGATTATGGAGATTTTTAACAGTACGATCAAGGAGGGCATCCAGTTGACTTTAGTGACAAGCTGGATTGGAAGAGACTCCTCCAAGAACATATGATGGCATATAGACTTTCTCCTAGTTCTATCACTGGAAAAACTCAGGGGCATATTTACAAGCCCCTATCGCCACCACAACGTCGCGTTTCACAACGTTGTGGTGGCGATAGGGGCTTCGCCTTATATACAAGGCAGCGTTAAGCCACTTAACATGGCTTAACGCTGCCTTGTAAATAAGGCACTCCTTCACGCTACACTTAGCATGAAAGGGGAGGGCAATGGGTGTTGCGGTGGGCATTCCACCGCAACACCCATTGATTTTGACGCTGCCACATATTTACAAGTGTGGCGTAAATATGGGGCACCGCCAAAATTAAGACCAGGGAAAACCTGGTCTTACCTTGGCGCAACGAGGAGAAATGTTTAATTTCTCCTCGTTTTTGCTGTTTCCATGTGTGCTGCGTTGTGCAGCACACATGGATACAGCAAAACACCATTGATTGTTTATGTGCAGGAATGTGTCCCTTCGTACAGATAAACAATCATTAAAAAAATGATGTTTTGCAACTTCTATGTGTGCTGCATTAAGCAGCGCACATAGAAGTTACAAAATGGCAATTAAAGAAAAAAATATCTATTTTCACATATGTTGAAAACAAAAATATCATAAGCAAAAATATCACTTATGAATAAAAATAGAATACAGCAAAAATATCAAAACCAACAATATCAACGACATAAATATTGTAAAATAAAATACAGCTTAGCTATAGATAATACCAAAAACAAAATTTTTTAATAAATAAAAATAGCAAAACACATCCTACATTATTAGTAAAATTCTTTACACAGACTATAACATTTTAATTGTTTAAAAAATTACATTTCACAAATTTGAACGTAAAATTGCTTTAAAACATATATTTCACATACATATAGACCTCACAAAAATATCTGACATATTTATTTTACATAAAATATTTTTTTGAAACATAAAATAAATACATCTAATCTAACAAAGAAGAAATCATCTCCATATGCAGCATAAAAAAATTAATTGCCATTTTCCAAATAAGGACATAACAGACAAAATAATTAAAAGGACGCTAAAACAACCAATACACTGAAACCACACAACACTACAGCCAGTAAGATAGCTATACCAAGTAAATAAACAATATAAAGCCACTAGAAATTCACAAACAAATTTCATTAAAAACACCAAAACACTTGAAGAGGAGGAAACTCTGCTGGATTTTCCCTGCAACGAGAAGCCTTTATCACATACACTCGATATTAACTGAACTTAATAAGCATATTTTCTGCTTCAAGTAATAAATAAACTAAGCTTTAAAGCAATATATCCTCATAAACAATTATTAATTCACTTTTTTACCATTTATTCTTCTCTATAGATTCTTCTACCTTCAAACAAACTTCAGCACAAAGCATCCAAGAAAAGCAGCCAAAAAAACTTAAGTATATCTACAAAATAACTTTAAAGCTAGTTAAACAGCAATACCGTCAACCTGACACCCCTCAAACATCAAACATACAAAAAACATTATAAGTAACACAACTTTTATTTTTGTTCCAACAGAAAAAAGCACCAGTCTGAAAACAGAAGCTTGCAGAAGAAACTTCTTCCAACAGCAGAAAACTTGAAAAGACAAAATATATGTAAGGTTGCTAAGAAATAATAGTATTTGTTCAAATGTAAATTATTTAAAACATTTATCAATAACTATTTTTCTATATTTATTTAATTACAGTACATAAAGAGATAATGACAGAAGGTGACAAACCTATTACTTCACAAAAGGGGAAACTTTTACTATGGCGCTCATTACCATAGCGGTATCACGGCGGTCAAGAGACCGTTCAACAAGCAGGTAGCAGTCCCACCGATGCATTATGATGCGACCAAGGGGCTGGCAGTGGTAAAGTGCTCCTTTTCATGGTGGCTTGTGCTGCGGCCCATGATAAGGGCCGCAGCACAAGCCACCATGAAAAGGAGCACTTCCTGCACATCCATGGGCCGTGTACCTTGCAATATGTGGTGCATGGCACACGGTGCATGGAGGTGCGTGGGGGCACTATATGTGCCACCAGGGCCACTTTACAGTGGCCCACCACAAATAGGGGCCCGGTTTGGGGCCCCCAAATTCTGTTTCCCACAGCCTTTTCATGGCGGTTTTCCCACCATGAAAAGGCTGTCGGAAAGGGATATCGTAATCCCAACAGCGGTGCCTGCCTAGGCACCGCCGCCATTTGTGACTTCGAATCTGACCGCTGCCCTCTCTGGATCACTGATCCTGCCAGAGGCAGCGGTCTTCCCCCCACCCGCTCTGGGTCTGACCGGCGGTATAGTAATCCGGCGGTCGGACCGAGGGGGTGTTGGTGGTCAGACCGCCACTCCCGGCCTGTCAGTGGCGGTCTGGCCACCATCATAATCAGCCCCTATGTTACATGGAATACACATACAGTCAAGAAAAAAGTTCTTTTCAGCATATTAATTGGAGATGTACCAAATATTTCTTGAATGCTTGTTATGGGAGGGCAACTACCAGAGAAACCACAGTAATTAGTGTTAAAGAACATAACCCCACCCAATGTAACAGAAGTAAAAGTAAAAGAAGAGTTAGAAAACATAAAAGAAGCAAGCACTAGCACACAGGGCCCTACAACACAAATCCTTAAAGATATACTACCCCATGTACCAGAACATATAACAGGTCAGTTACTTTCCATACCCACCTTAAAATGCCTTATAACCAGAATTAAAAAGGCCACCAGCAAAACCCCACCTCATCCTAAAACTTTTAGAGATATAGAAATTACACCTGAGCTTGCATTAACACACAAAGAGGAGCAATTCCTATTGTATGACAATAAAAGTCATGACAAAAGAATACTAATATTTGCTACCTCTACAAACGCATTAAAACTAGGCCAATGTATGATGCATGGCACAATTAAAATGTGTCTCAAACCATTCTATCAACTTTACACCATACACGGTAAATTTCATAAAATTAACATACCTTTTGTGCATACATTATTGCCAAACAAACAAACCAATACATACATAGGACCCTTTACCCAAATTAAGCAGCAAACAAACTACTATCCCAAACATTTTTTATTGATTTCGAACAAGCTATGATCCAAAGTATACTAGAAATGTACCACCACGCAGCCATAGATGGATGTTACTCTCATTTTAATCAAAGTATATGGCGTCACCTACAAAAATCTGCACTAGCGGCCTAATAACGAGTCTGGCGATCCTAGGACTGCCAGGCTCACGGTGGCGCAGAGGTGGCGACTGCCCCATCAGAAGTTGGGTGATCAGACTTCCATTGCACTTCCGCAACCGGGAGGGAGCAGAGATCTCTGGCGGTGGTGCAGCGGTCTTGAGGCCGCAATATGCTAGGCATTCCCGCTATGGGAATGCCAAAGAACCACCTGCCAGTGACAAAAAAGTCATAATCTGGCAGGCTGTGGGCACACGAGTTTGGTGGTGCGGGACGCCGGTGTGGCGTTCCAGCTCTCACACGCCAAACTCGTTATCAGGCCCTTGGTGTGAAGTACGCCTTCAACAGCCAATGTGCATTTGAAATAAAAAAATTAATAGCTTCTCCCTGTATCTGAAGTAGTCAACCATTACAACATATTACTAGAAAGTCCCCATTACCAAAATAATGAAGACAAACTAGCTCCTGAATGGACTACTTTGAAGACACATGAGTAGGGAGACTATGCAGGTCAGGACACAGATGCCAGCCAAAATTCCACATACCATAGTGGAATGTGTATGACAGCACCTTAGCAAAAGAAGCAAAAACAAACAACGCAGTGGAAGGATGACATAATGCCTTCCAATCCACACTAGGAAGAACTCAACTTCCCTACACAAACTACTACAAGCCTTACAAAAATAACAAAGCTACCAAGAATTTAGACTAGAACAATCCGTGACACCAATCGGTCCTAAACTAAGCAGACAAACCAGAACAATGTATGAGCATTTACAATTTAAAGGTAGACTATATATAAACAACAAAGGACAAGGCTACCTAGAAATAAGAGCGAAATCTATCCTTTGAGCAACAGATATAGTCTACCAACCCTCTAACTAACAACAATATCATAAATACAAATAATTTGAATTTTTTTCCAAAGATACTAAAATATTATTATATTAGGAAAAACATATTGCTAAATTTTGCAATACTTACTGATATAATAAACATATTTATACTAATATTTATAAAAATATTTCAAACTATTTATTACATGAAAATAAAACTACTTACGAATACTTCTAAAAATGCATAACATATTTTCGAAAAACCAATTCAGTCGACATATAATTATCACATAATTATGAACATATAACATTTCCCACCCACACTAAAATAATTATAGTTATTTACAATTTTGTTGCTGCAGATCTCTGTCCAATTCCAGAGAATTCCAAAAAGTACCAAAAGCCTCCAAAAACTGCAAAAATACAGCTTGCAAAAAATAAATCCCTTGAAGTAATCCTCAATCTGTAGATTCCATAAAAAGCGAAAAATACTTTTAAAAAGAACTGCTCTAGGTTACCCGAAAAAGTAAATCTATGGTAAAAAACGAATTAAGATCTCCTTAAAAAAAAATGTGGCATCCGATTTCCTTAAAAAAACTCCATATGAAAAAAACCTGCAAAAAATAAGCACAACACCTTCCCGCACAAATCATAATATTTCTAAACATCATACTTCATAATACAACTCTACACAAAAATGTACATTACTAGTTATAAAGCGATACCAAAGGGGATGATGGACGGAGCGCTTGAGCTAATCAAACACTCACCCCCAGTCAACTGATCTGGGTTTAATCCATCATCATTCTTTAGCTCACTCCACCACCCCAGTTCAGACATGGCCATATGCAAATCAGTCTGACCCTGTGCCTCATGGGAACAGTCCAGCCCGAACTGCCAAGCCATGTCTTCCCTGGACCGGAAACAAGCATCCTGGGACTGGTTTCTGGCTATTCAGCCGTCATCAGCCAGGCTAGCTTGAATCCAGTGGCAAAGTGAGCAAGGGACCCACGTCTGGGCATACCCTGCCAACTTAGGGCGAACAAAGCGATACCAAAGGGGATGATGGACGGAGCGCTTGCGCTAATCAAACACTCACCCCCAGTCAACTGATCTGGGTTTAATCCATCATCATTCTTTAGCTCACTCCCTCACCCCAGTTCAGACATGGCCATATGCAAATCAGTCTGACCCTGTGCCTCATGGGAACAGTCCAGCCCGAACTGCCAAGCCATGTCTTCCCTGGACCGGAAACAAGCATCCTGGGACCGGTTTCTGGCTATTCAGCCGTCATCAGCCAGGCTAGCTTGAATCCAGTGGCAAAGTGAGCAAGGGACCCACGTCTGGGCATACCCTGCCAACTTAGGGCGAACAAAGCGATACCAAAGGGGATGATGGACGGAGCGCTTGAGCTAATCAAACACTCACCCCCAGTCAACTGATCTGGGTTTAATCCATCATCATTCTTTAGCTCACTCCACCACCCCAGTTCAGACATGGCCATATGCAAATCAGTCTGACCCTGTGCCTCATGGGAACAGTCCAGCCTGAACTGCCAAGACATGGCTCCGCCGACGCATCCCGGATTTCCACGCATCGTACCTGTGCGGCAAGTTCTTCCGAAGCATCACCCATGGACCGGAACCGTCACGAAGAATCGATGCATCACTACCCGTACAGACCGGATTCGATGCAACCCTTCCTCTGCGTGCAACGGGAATAAATTATTATTATTGGATTTAAAATGATTAAGATGGTAAAACTTTTGCTTTTAAAACATACTATAAAATGGAGCTGTAACAATATTCTATCGCCTATCCATACAATATTCCATAAAAATAAGATAAGATCTTCTGATTGTACGTTTTAACTTTAAAACAGCTTCAGAAAGCTTTTTAAAAACTTAAACAAGTTATGGCATACAAATTCATTAACAGGAGAGTTACACAACGTAATTAAATCTTGGGCCAAGAATGTGTTATACTTTAATTGAATTGGAATTATATAACGTCGTCGTGCCGCTACTATACTCGCGTTAGGACAGATGAGTAAAATGTGAAGCAAATCTTGTCGGCCACCTTTGCATAATTCGCAAATGCCTTTGGGGTTATTAGTACCTTCCCAGCTATCTAAGAATGTTGCTAAAGGGAGTATGCCCAAACGTAACAGAAGAATACAGCGCCTTACTCCGTGCTCTAGTTGAAAACGTAAGTAGGGAGCATAGGTTTTAAATTCTATTTGTTCTGCAAACCCTTTATAATGCTTTAATTGAACGCAATGTTCTTTATCCAATTCATAACTGATTCTAGGGGCCAAATGTTTTAAAAACAATTTCAAGTGTGCTGGGGACCACTCCTGTAAAAGTGCAACAGTGCATTGAGAAACCTCAAAGGCTTTTACCATATTCCTATTAAAAGTATACCCTGACGCTTCCTCTCTAAAAGTCTCCAATTTTAACAAATGCCTTAAGGTGTCTGGCGCTGCATGTAGTAAATTGTATGCCCACCTAATAATATTTGAAATTACTCTAGCAGAGATTCCTGTTACCGATAGCTCAAGACGTAGGGCTTGAACTGGTACCGACTGCGACGCTTTTAACAATTTTCGGAGTATGGTTCCTTCCTTTACTTTTATAGATTGCCATGTTTTAATTTGTGTGTATTCCATGGCATATGATAAAATCGGAGGGATTTTCATACCATAAACCTCCATCATTGGTGTAAAGTGTCTATTTCCCGTAGAGAGGTACAGTCTCTGTAATCCCACGTTGGTGGGATTCTGCCTTCCGACTCAAGTGTTGGATGTGGGCTGTATCTTGTAAATTTGAAGTAAAAATACGGCCCAAATAAACATACTCTTTTACTGTCTCTATCTGTTCGCCTCCTAAAGACCATATATAAGGTAAAGGCTTCCTTCTGCCACTGAAAGGGAGTGCTTTAGTTTTAGTTATATTTGGCACCAGAACATTTTCAGTTGCGTAATGATTTAATTCATTCAGGGTTCTTTGCAGGCCTATCAGGGTATGATCAAGTATGACAATATCATCGGAATACATTAAACACAGTATATCAGCTTGAGCTAATTTAGGAGGGTAATTTTTAATTTGAGAGAGACGCCCTGGTAGATCGCTAATGTAGATGGAGAATAATAAGGTAGCTAATAAGCATCCCTGTTGCAGCCCATTCCGCGAAGGAATAGGTTTGGTTAGGTCTTTTTCTCCCCCCATTTGGACTCTGCACCATGTTGATGTGTGAAGGGAGATTATTATTGTTAAGAGATCTTTAGGAATCCCCAAATTAACCAATTTTCTCCATAGTGTCAATCTATCTACGCTATCGAACGCAGTCGAACAATCAATAAAAGCACAATATAAAATCTGAGCTTTTAACTTAACAAACTTATCAAGCACTGTTTGGAATACTGCAATATTGTCCAATGTAGAATGCTTTGGGCGAAACCCAGCCTGATACATGGGGATCACTTTTCTCGAAAAAGCTCAGTCTTTTAAGTGTTCCAAAACGCAAGCAGCAAAGATCTTACCGGTGGCGTCAAGAAGGGCTATTTGTCTATAATTTGCAGGATTCATTCTTGTGCCTTTTTTTAGGAGGGGAACCACCACACTCCCTCGCCAAGATTCTGGTATTTCCCCACTTTTCAGGCAGTGTTGGAAGAGTGGGGCATGTTCTCAGTAATTCTGGGTGGCAATTGTACCACACAGGCAATCGGTCATGATTGTACGAGGAGTGATATACCCTCACTACTGTCTCTCATGTTGGCCAGTGTGCATTTGGCAGTTAATGGTTCATTTGCAATAGTGTTCCTAAACACTCATTCACTGATTGGTGACATGCATGAGTGAGTGAGATGTAGAACTGTGGGATCCTATGTGAGTGTCTACACTGATTCTTACAAGGCAATCTGAGTATGCAATACCGAAGAGAAGTGTGATGTGCCTGCCCATTGTGACTCTAGTGATCCCACAACTTCATGTCATAGATGTTCAGGAACACCCAAAACCTTCAAAGGTGTATTGGCTTGTGGATATACAATCTCTGACTGGCATCATCACCTGTACCAAGCAGGATTGGGGATGTTCATATGGCTATATGGAGTCTTGTGCTGTGTGAATTCAGAGCACCTATCTCCCAATATTTGGACCTCAAGGTTTTCAGTGAACTTTATCTGTGAAATGTGATACATAGCTAAACTACATGTGTGGAAATATCAATAGACTTTTCAGGTAGCGGTCAAATGATGTAATTTGAAGTCCAAAGTGTCATCAGTGTGCAATGAGCATTTGTATGTGACATGATGTGGACCACAACAGAAATTATTGGTACGATAACGTTCAACTTGACCTTCATGTCATCATGATAGGTTATGAGGGATAGGTAGATCTTTTGGACTCTGGACCTTGTGTGAGCATTGAGTAAATCTCAAAATTGTATCCATCCTATTTGGTAGCATCTCTTTACAGTGCTGCACACCAAGTGCCAAACTATGAAAGTTGATCAACTATCCTAGTACGAACATAAGGATCGAGTGCAGAAAATTCCATCCATGCATTTGGGCCAGTCTGGGGTGGGCCCAACTGTTTTCAGGGTATGTAGCATGCATGCATGTGCTCATGCTAACTTGGAAGCCTATGGAGTAAACCATGAAGGTGGTGTGATATGTGGACTTCTTCAATGTTTTCTGTTGATTTGTGATGGACAGATGTGGAAATGCAGTTGCAATAAAGCCAAGTTCCATGTCATTTCAGAGACATCCAGGGCAAGTGGAGGAGAAGGGGTCAACATCAGTAGGAGCACAGTTGGCCACGGTGGTTCCAGACGTGAAACTTTAGACACAGAGGGATCCAGTGACCAGGAGGGTGTGAGGAGTGCCCCGAAGGACAACATCCACATCTTATCATCATCTGAGTCATACTTCGTTGGACAGTCAGATGTGGTGGAGGGCCCAACAAGATCAGTTCCACCTTCATCCTTGTCTGCCATTCCCAGTTCCATCGCCACCCTCCCTGTTGTCCCCCCACAAGTTGGCCATTCCTGCTCCCCTAAGAGGGGAGTGCCCTCCTTCACTGCAGGCACTTCAGCCCCTGTCCCTGTTAGCCCCACTGCCCTGAGTGAAGAGGCCATTGACCTCCTGAGGATCATCTATGTGGGTCAGACTGCAGTGCTGAATGTCGTCCATGGGATAACCACCCAGATGACCTTGATGGTTGCGTTCCTGGAAGGCATTCACACTGGCATTTCTGTCCTACAAAGATCTTTTCAGGCTCTGGCCTCCTCCCTCATGACAGTCCTCCACCCATCCCAACCTTCAAACCCCCCGACCCTTTTCCCATCCACATTCCCTGTTCCCAATCCTATCTAAAGCACATGCACACCTATTCATGCACACACTTCAACACACAAACTCAAGACATCCAAGGCACTCAAACATGCACACACACAGTAGACACTCACCTCCCTCACCACCCCGAGCATACCCCCAGGCACCACAGCAACACACTCTGCCCCCTTCATAGACACACCCATGCCTGCAGAACACACATCAACACACACTGCCCCTCCACAGACACACCCATACCTGCATCCATCACAGCCTCATTCCCCTCCACAGACACACCCATACCTGCAGACACCACAGCAACACACACTGCCCCTCCACATACACACCCATCACAGCAACAGCTACAGGCACACAGATCCATCCACAGACACAACCATACATGCAGACATCACAGCAACAGCCACAGACCCCTCCACAGCATGCAGCACATCCACAACACTACCACCCAAAAAACACATAAGCTTATAGTTACCCACAGAACAGCCACCGTTGCAATAGCAGACCCACCATACACTTCCACTCCCTCTTCCTACCAATCCGAACTCCATACCGAACACCCTACCCATTTCCCCTGTAAATAGCTCTTGTTTTTCCTTGCCCTTAACCCTCAGAAACCTGCCCCCCGATAGCCCCAAAAAACCTCTCCCACACCCATACCTATCCCTTCCATTCCCCACTCCACTCCTGAAAAACAGCCTTCCCACCCCATAAACCCAGCCCTAAGGAGAAAAATAAAATCCTTAACCCACCCCAAACAGTACAAAACCCAAGAAGCCCCCTCCCAAGGATAAACCCATCCCTCCCTAAACCTCTGCCTCCCTTCCCAAGTATCATCTTCAAGGTGCCTGCTGTACCCAATGGCTGTCCATTTATGAGGAGGTTCCCTGGCAGTGTCAGTAAGGGAAATTTATGTCACACAGCCTTGTGCTGTGGCACATCTTGTTTATATGGACTGGCCATTGGCCTTTGTTCCCCTTGATAGGTTGTTCGAGTTTGAATAAAACATTTCTTTTTTTTATCCTGCCATTACATTTCTATTTGATGTTCTAGTTTAGTTAGTGATGTGCTTGTTTGATCCCTAATTGCTGATCCAGTTGTTGTGGTTAGTATGATGTGCCCTTGGAGCCAGAGCTCGAGTTAATCAGGACAAGGGGAAATGTAGGATGAATGTCTATGTGGGTTGACATCCTACTGAGGCAGGCATTGCATTGGGTGACATGTTAAGTGATAAGTATTTCAGCTTGGCCTGGCCACTGTCCACATCATTTAGGTTACACTTCTCCCTATGATGTAGGTTGCATATGCGTTTGATGTTTTGAAGTTATATATTTGTTTCTCTACACACGGAGGGTGTCAACTTGTCATACCTTGTGTAGTTCTTCATGAACATGTGTCCATTTTGCAGTGTGTACAGCTACTTTATCTAGATGTGTGCCACATGCTGTTCATGCTGTGTTTGCTTTCTTAAGTTCCACTTACCCATTGCCTACACATGCATGTCACTTGGTTCTGCTATTGGTCGTCCCTGATATACTTTAGTTACCAGGTCCAGTTGCACATGGAGTTTGTCAGGCATGTGCAAAACCGTACTATGCACCAGGGCCCCAGCCTTTCGGAGTTCCCCCTGATTGAGGCATGGCTGTCCTGCAGAGCTTGTTTCCATTGTGCCCTTGAAATGTTTCTCACACTGATTCTATGTACTCCCATTGACTGACATTGCTGTTTCATGTGGGTGATGTGTAAGGGTCTAATACAGAGTTGTAGAAGATAAGGTGTGTGTGACTTTACTGACACATCCATACAGATGTTTCTTTTACATCACAACAGAACCTAGGATGTGTGCAATTATGTGAGTGTGTCACATTCACTATAGCATCTTGGATAGAGTTGGAGTTACAATGCCTTAAGGTAGTTGCAAGTTCAATGTCACTTGAGCAACACTTGAGTAATGGTAACCTGCATTATAAATGTAGATCCGTAGTCACATGGGAGACAAGTAAGAAGGGCCTAATGGAGTGTAGTATCGGTGTTATAGTTGGAGTGACAAGGCCTCATGGTAGTTGTAGTCAGTTCAATGCCACTTTCCTGATACACTTGAATAATGGTAGCCTGCATGAGTAGTGAACTTCAGTAGTGACATGGGAGACGAGTGAGAAGGGGCAAATGGAGTGTAGCATCTGGGTTATAGTTGGAGTGACAAGGCCTCATGATAGCTGTTGTCAGTTTAATGTCACTTTCCCAACACTTGAGTAAGGGTAACCTGCATTAGTAGTGAACTTCAGTAGTGACATGGGAGACGAGTGAGAAGGGGCCAATGGAGTGTAGCATCTGGGTTATAGTTGGAGTGACAAGGCCTCATGGTAGTTGTAGTTAGTTCAATGTCACTTGAGCAACAATTGAGTAATGGTAATCTGCATGAGTAGTGAACCTAAGTAGTGACATGGGAGACGAGTGAGAAGGGTCAAATGGAGTGTAGCATCTAGGTTATAGTTGGAGTGACAAGGCCTCATGATAGCTGTAGTCAGTTTAATGTCCCTTTCCCAACACTTGAGTAATGGTAACCTGCATGAGTAGTGAACTTCAGTAGTGACATGGGAGACAAGTCAGAAGGACAAATGGTGGGTAGCATCTGGGTTATGGTTGGAGTGACAAGGCCTCATGGTAGTTGTAGTTAGTTCAATGTTACTTGAGCAACACTTGAGTAATGGTAATCTGCATGAGTAGTGAACCTAAGTAGTGACATGGGAGATGAGTGAGAAGGGGCAATTGGAGTGTAGCATCTGGGTTATAGTTGGAATGACAAGGCCTCATGGTAGTTGCAGTCAGCTCAATGTCACTTGAGCAACACTTGAGTAATGGTAACCTGCATGAGTAGTAAACGTCAGTAGTGACATGGGAGCGGGTGAGAAGGTGCAAATGGAGTGTAGCATCTGGGTTATAGTTAGAGTGACAAGGCCTCATGGTAGTTGCAGTTAGTTCAATGTCACTTGAGCAACACTTAAGTAATGGTAATCTGCATGAGTAGTGAACTTCAGTAGTGACATGGGAGACGAGTGAGGAGGGGCAAATGGAGTGTAGCATCTAGGTTATAGTTGGAGTGACAAGGCCTCATGATAGCTGTAGTCAGTTTAATGTCACTTTCACAACACTTGAGTAATGATAACCTGCATGAGTAGTGAACTTCAATAGTGACATGGGAGGCGAGTGAGAAGGAGCAATGGAGTGTTGCATCTGGGTTATGGTCGGAGAGACAATGCCTCATGATAGCTATAGTCAGTTTAATGTCACTTTCCCAACACTTGAGCAATACCAACCTGCATTATAAGTGAAGATCAGTAGAAACATGGGAGATAAATGGGAAAGGGCAAAGGTAACATGTGACAGAGAGATTAATAGGTGTTTTATTGTTGAGGAGGTGGTGTTGTGGAACACACAATAATGCACACATCACTATCAGTGTACATAATTTGCAAACACATGCTCATTTGTGTACAGTGTACCTGTGCAGTACCAGTGTTTTGGCCTAGGAGGGCATCCTACAGATGTGTTTGTGATGATTGATAAGAAACAATCCCAGACATAGTTCCTGTATATGTTCAGATTACTTGAGGACCCCACCTTCCTTGCCTGGTCCATGGTGGTGCTTCATTTTGCAGAGGAGTCAATGGCAACAGGTAGTTGTATGACTTACTGCCGAATTGGACCATGACTGTGTTTAGAAGGTGGTTGCGGAGGTAGAGCAATGCCAGGATGGCAATGGGCTCCATGTTGCTAGAAAGTGAGTAGAGGTGAGAAGAGGTGAGTTTTGACCTTATATAGCTCCCTTTCACCTGTCTCAGATACGTTGCTTGGGCCACCAGGGCCATGCCGGCTGTAAAGCAACTCGTAATTGGGCGGGCAGTTTCAGTGGCAGTCCAAGTGTCCCACAGCCTCATTGGCCCACTCCACGCTCAGAGTTGGCTGGCAGCGTCAGCGGTTCAGCAGCGGCCTTCGGAAGGCCAATCCTCCCAACTCGTATTCAAGCGGTCGGATCGTGGAGCTCACTGCACTCGAACAGACCTCCGCCGGTACAGCGGTCCATGTGACTGCCAAACTCGCAATAAGCCCCTTAGTCACATGGAAGTGTGTGAAGCCACAAAGGGTAAAGACATGGTCTTCACAGGATATGTTGAAGAAGTCTGGAGCTACAGTGGCTTTCAAAGTATAAAAATATGTGTTGTCAGAGAGGACAAGGTATGAGAAAGGATCCTAATTGGGTTGAGCAACCATTACTATCTTATTCAATGCTCTGACTCTCAGAAACAACAAAGCGCTGAAGCTCTCCAAAAAGCAAACAATTAAAGGTAGCTTGGTTGAGGCATTCTATGTGAGTCACACCTTTTGTTTTTTCAGAGTTTTTTATAGCGCGAACTTGACCCAAAGTTACTAGAGTGCTTTAGACAAGCACCAGTTGCATTACAGATGGACACATTTACTTTGTTAGGCACGGGGAGATTAAGTGATTTGCGAAGAATCACAGGATGTTGAGTGTCCCTGCTGAGACTCAAACGCGGTTCCCTAGCTTCAAGGTCGACCGCTCTAGCCGTTAGGCTACATCCTCTCCCCAGCATTTTCTTCTAAAGACCATCATGTATCTCTACATCGGGGTACCACATTACAAGGTCCACGGATCTAGGTGCAGGGACACCAGCCCTTTGGTATCCCAGCACTGAAATCTGGGGTGTGCAACCTATTTTCCCTGTAATGGTGAATATTAGAAATGGGGGTCTCCAGTTGGCAGAGGTAGGTACCTTTGTCCAATTGGGGACCCTTGCTTCTAGTCAAGGTAAGGGGGATACACTTCTAAAATAACCCCTTCTCACCCCCTTGGTAGGTTGGCACGAGCAGACAGGCTTATCTTAGAGGCAGTGTGTAAAGCATTTGTGAACACATACAGTAATACAGTGAAAACACTACAAATGGACACCACACCAGTTTAGAAAAATAAGTAATCTTTATCTAAACCAACAAGACCAAATACGATTAAAATCCCACATACAATGCGCTTGAAAAATAGTACTTGTGCTAAATAACTTTTAAATTGCAGGAAAATCAATAAAACACAGTTCCTGTAGCTCCTCCTGGGGCTACCGCGACACTGAATACGACAGAGTCTAACAATTCCAGCTGACTGCGTCGATACAGGCCAGCAAAAGCGTCAACAGATTTGGACACAGTACTTTTCTTGTTGCGACCAACACATCAGTGCGAGTCAGTCGGGGCAAGCGTCGCGGTCGTGTTGTGAAACGGAGCATTGCGGCGGACGATGTCCTCATGGTTCGGTGCAGGCAGCGGCTCATTGGCGGAGTTGGTGAGACCATGACTTGCGTTGAAGGGTGAGACAATGCTCGCTGCGGTGCTGGCAGGTCACGGTGCGGCGACGGAGCCGGTCGATGTTCGGGTCGGGCAGCGACGGAGTCGGTGACGTCCTCGCAGCGTGTAGCAAAGCGTTGCAGAGTGCGGTGCACACAGGACGCGGTGCAAGCAGCGGCTCGTTGACAGAGTCGGTGAGACCAGACTCTCAGCGGTGCTTTCAGGACACGGAATCCTGCGATGGACTCGATGACAGAGTCGGTTACCCTTTTCTTCTGCTGAGACGATCCGAGACGGTGCCCACAGACACAGTGAGGTCTTTGCTGTTCCTGAGACCTCTAGGACAGGGGAGCACGCTCAGTTCATGCCCTTGGAGATCTTTTCTTCAAGCAGGGGCATAGCAAGCAGCAAAGTCCTTTTCTTCTTTCCTTGGCAGCAAGTACCCACTGCAGGCCAACCCCAGACAGCAAACAGCACGGGGGCAGTAATCCTCCTCATCTTCTCCGGCTCTTCTCCTTGGCAAAGGTCCTCTTGATTTCCAAGAAGTGATCTAAAAGTCTGGGGTCTGGGTCCCTCTTTTTATACCCAAAAGCCCTTTGTTCTCTGAAGGCAGAGAGTGTCTGTACCCAGCCAAAACCAGTTCTGTCCTCACTGGTGCAGCTTTCTGGCAGGAGGTGGAGACAGCATTGTTGAAGGCCGACCAGGCCCATTCAGGTGAAAGGAAATCTCCTCCCCCCTACTCTAAATGCAGCCCAGGCCTATTCAGCCCAGCCCTGACTCATCAGGCTCTCTGGAGCCACTGCCCCTCTCCAGCCCCTGTCATCCAAAAGCCAGACATGCAACACACAAACCATGCAGAGGCATACTGGATGGCTAAGCAAGAAAATACCTACTTTCCAAAAGTGGTATTTTCAAACACAGAATGTAAAAATCATCCTCACTAAAAGATGGATTTTAACATTCTGAGTTCAGGCATATCAAACTAAATTTTCCTACCTTGCTCCCAGGGGTAGTTATGTTTATAAGATGTTATAAACAATCTCCCCATTCTGTCCTATGGGAACAGGTAGCCTTGCAATAGTGAAAAACGAAATTGGCAGTATTTCACTATCAGGACATGCCACACACATCAGGGCATGTCCTACCTTTCACATACAATGCAACCTGCCCACAGGGGTATCTTGGGCCTACCTTAGGGGTGACTAACATGTAGAAAAGGGAAGGTTTAGGGACTGGCAAGTGTGTGCACTTGCCAAGTCGACATGGCAGTCCCAGACTGCACACAGGCTCTGCAATGGCAGGCCAGAGTTACATTTTACAGGCTGCTTCTGTGGGTGGCACAATCAGTGCTGCAGCCCACTAGCAGCATTTGATTTACAGGCCCTGGGCACACATAGCGCACTGTACTAGGGTCTGTCAAGTAAATCAAATAAGCCAATCATGGAGTCACTAATCCATAACAACAATTTACAAAGGGAGCACTTGCCCTATGGCACTGAACAGCAGTGGCAAAGTGCCCAAAGCATCTAGACCAGCAAAACAAAGTCCAACATACAGCAAAAACACAGGAGGCAAAAGCATAAAAAATGCAGGGGAGACCCACGCCAATGGTGCCAGGTCTAACAGTGAATATTACACGGACTGGGAACACTGGGTCCAAAATCTGCATGTTTTTCACCCTTCTGGTGGTAACGAGTCATAACCCAATCACACTTACAACCTGTTTAGAGCATGTGATACATATCCGCAGGGCTATTCTTAGGTCCGAGGTAGGTGGGGCAGGGTGCTGGCAGAGTCTGTCAGTTATAGCTGAGAGGAGCATTTTCTGCTCCCCTCATGATAGTGGGCGAAAAGAGGCCAAGTGCAGCAGCTGTGTGCGGTTACGCAGCCCTGTTCTAAATTCCAGGGTTGATATCTCTGGGTCCAGAATTATTGGGCCCGGAATTTGCAGACATGGTAATTAATTCCAGGCCCAAAGACACCAGGAAAGTTTGAATGGTCTGGAATGGTATCCCTGTCATGGCCATAATTTTCCCAGAGTGGCATATTGGAGGAAAGAGTTTGACAACTCCACAAAATACTGTATGGTGTTTGTGGTTCCCCAAAAGGGATTTTTAGAGTTGGCTTTGACTCTCCCAAAATTGTGTCACTAAGCAGTATGTCTTGGCCAAAAACTTTCATGTAAATTGGCAGAGCATAATCAGAAAAGTCATGATGGGGGTTAATTTGAGAGGGAAGGGAGTAGGGATGGGCTTCAGAAGCCGACATAGACATTGTAGCTTCTAAGTGAAATGGAACAAGACTAATTTCACAACTAAAAGACGCCTAAAGGAATAGAAATGTGAGATAACAAAGAGGCCGAGAACAAGTGGGATGTACCATGATGAATAGAGCAGCGTCATGAGCGGACAGGTTAATTACTGGTGATCCCTTTCTTCCAACAACTGCAATTGACAGCACCTGGATTAACATACCAGCAAATAAATTGTCATAGTGAGAGTATGTTAATATTGTACATAAATGTTCTTTGGCATAATTGGTCCCAGGGGTGCAGCGTAAAATTATGACCCCCCCAGGTTGTGCAGAGTCTCCCATATCTCACTGATATTCATTGGGCTTGGGAGGAATAGGTCTCTCCTGAAGGGTTGGGGGCCCCATAAGTGTTGGCGCCACAGCTCCTCAGGGCAGAGGGGGCCTAAGTTTCGCCCCTGATTGGCCCTTAGCTTAGAGATTGAAGCAATGCCCAAAAATACCCGCTGCTTCAAAGAGATCTCTATCTACATATTACTGGGAACAGTTCCCTGCAATTTTTAGAGACCTATTTCGTTTCCTATGGAAAATATTTGCCAGTCTCTGCTGTTAAATATCCTGAGCACGCCTAAACAGCTGAATGAGTTGCATGGATTGAATAGGTTAAGTTTAGGTATACTTTCAGTGTAAAGATATTGACGAATATTATAAAGTTAGAGAGCTCAATGTATCCGGCATTTTAAACAAAAAAGGAAAGGAGGAAACCAAATAGTGGATATTCATATGAATAAAAATGTACTTTACAACCCCCCTTTTCCACAATGAATGCCTCGTATGTATTTTTCAGTTTGACAGCTTTAGCATGTGTGATTTATATTTGCCCGATTAAGTCGTCAAACTGACAGATAGCAACTGTGACAGACAACTGGTCTGGAATGGAGCACAGGTTATTGTGCTATTTGTATCCTGGATACAAACAGCCCATAGGTATTACTAAGCGCCAGAACCAGTCGGAGCCCATCTGCTGTTGGCGCTTTGTGAAGTCAGCATTTCTGGGAAATAATGAGTGTTTGTCTCAGGATGTGCCTTGTCTGCTGTAATGACTGCACACTGACATGAATACACAGCTGCAGACAGAAGGATGTTTCAGGCAATGAAGCGACAATGTTGTGTATTGCAAGCCCAATTTAAAATATGATAGGTCGGGTACCTGTTCCCATTAGTGCATTCATGAGAGGACAATATTGATAGTAATTACAAGTTACTTGAATGTCTAACAGGAATTGCATGTTGTGATCTGTAATGCTTATCTTAACAAATACTCCTCGCTTTACCATACAGAATGAGCGCATATCCACATATGCGATATACGCTTAGGGCCTGATTACACGTAGCCATGCTGCATACATTATCACATCGAAAGCAATTCGACACTGATTGTTCGCAACTTATTAGATGAGATAATTATCACATATTCTACGGTTTTGGAAATAACATGCAGAGTTTGGTGCCTACCACACCAATGTCCACATGATCCTCCTTTTCCCCTTGTTAAATTGCTGAAAATGTAATGAAGGGAGCAATTTTTATAACAGCTGGTCGTTAAACATTGTGCCACTGGTAGACTTATGTTTGTGCAAGGATCGCAATTTAACAGGCCACTTGTAACTAGGCCCATAATCTACTCTGCACACGATCTAAATCCAAATTCACATCAACCCATCCACTCCAGAAATGTAAATCAAACACATTGATGCACCATTGACAGACCAAACATGCAAGCAGCCATTTTGGGCAGGTCAAATGTCGTTCCTAGAGCTACCTCCTGTGTGCTCTTATCTCCTAAACCAATGGCTCTAAACCTGTGGTGCCGGGACCCCTGGCGGTCCACGAAGCCTACATAGGGGCCCGCAACTGCTTAGAAAAGGAAATAATATTAACCAATTAATAATACGTTTTGACAAAAAGAATCAAAAATGAAAATTGAAAATTATACAACACTGCACATGTGAAGGAATTTGAAATTTGAGGGTAAAAATGAAGGGCCTGATTATGAGTCATCAGTCCACCCAACACCGACACGGAAGCAGGACCCCCGACTATGAGTCGGAGGTCCCGCTGTCCGCATTAGGATGCGACTGCCTTCACGGCTATCGCAATGTGTATATGTTGTATTGCGGCATGTGCAACAGAAAAAAAACACATTTCAAACATCCCTGCACTATGTGGCAGGCACCATTGCCTGCCACATAGTGAAGGGGTGTTTAGGGGGCACCATAGGTGCCCCCCAGGGCCCGGAGCGGAAGGCCAGGGGGGAAGGTGGGCCCTCTAGGGGTTAACTGCCATGAAATGGCCAGCGGAAAGGGACATTATAATCCCTACGGCAGTGCCTGAGCAGGCACCGCCACCAATGTAGGGATTGTAGACCGTCCGACGGGCTCCATAAGCCCGTCAGATGAGTGGCAGGCGGTCTCTCTCCACCATCCGCCCACCATCCTGATGCGGCAGGCGGTTCTGCATGGGCCAATGGCGGTGGGACCACCACCGATGGCCTGACAGTGGCAGTCCCACCACCATCACAATCGGGCCCTAAGTTAGTATCCTCAGATTGGTCTGTGGGAGAGGTGCATGAGCATCAAATAGAATATAGTATGGACAATGAGTGTCCTCAATTAAATTTAGAAAACCTCCAACCTTCCCATTAAAATTTTGATTTTTTTTACATTTGTTTGTGAATTAAATAAAATATTTCATCATTTATGTATTTGTTTGATGAAGGCTTGTTTCTTTTTTGTGTATTGTTTTGTGGTTTAAATAATCGAAAATTCTTCAGCTGGGGTCCCCAGCTATCCGGATTCCAATAATGATTCAGTGGGGGTCAGCAGGTTCCGGTAATGATTAAGTGGGGATCCACAGAAATCCAAATGATAAGAACCGCTATCCTAAACCACACATCCCAGGATACCCACAACTGGATGTTCAACCAGCTAACAGCCGACAGCAAGTGGTATCACCTGCTGTGGCTTGTGTGATGCTAATGGCTAGTGGACTGGACCTCCTTCATCTAACTTACCAGCACTCTGTCCATATTTGGCCCGAAAAACACCCTTTAGAACATAAGTACAATAATATTTCAGTACAATTTTAAGCACTAATTTAGGATTATTTGGCTTTGCTTCGCTTGTTTACATTTAATCTCATATCTAATAGTCGTTAATTTTGCACTTGAGTGTGAAGACTTATAGTAATATACTGAAATGCAAAATCAAAGTTGAATCTGATGTATATTTTTTTCACCTTAATTTGGGTTTGTGAAACTCAATGTGTGGCCATGCTTTTGTTGATTTTTTGCATCTACTGCCTTATTTCATGCCCTGCGGTAATCCTGTTTCAGCTCGTCACAGAAGTTGCCAAATTAAAAGCTTTGATTAAAATATAGGGTCAATATGGTGTCCCTCAACCAATCATTTATTCTGAATACTGAGTTGATAATACCATGGAGCCAATTGATCTTGCTTGTTTACGAGCCTGAAGGGTCGTACATGAGTCTTTTTTTCATAACCGACATATGATCCATGCAAACATTTTAAACTGTGATTGTTATTGAGTGCCAAGATGGTGATTATGCTTTTTACAAATGTATTTGTTATGTTACATTACGTTATGTTATGTTATGATATGTTATATTATGCTATATCTTATGGTGATAACCTTGGTTTAAATTTAGAGACTGCAAAATCTGAGCATGACGGTGGCGTTATATGTGATTCACCATCAACACATCCTGACTCTATCAATGACTGGTGCCTTATCAACAGCATGTATATTGGCCTGCCTAGTAACTCGCCATAACCACATCACAACCACCCTGAAAGTGCTCCACTGGCTCCCTGCAAAGGACAGAATGAATCTCACAGCATTCTGCCTCACTCACAAAGCCCTAAACAGCATATATCCCATCCACCTTCACACCCATGGCTGAAAAATGGTTTATTGAGATTCAGGAATCTTTTAAAAACCCATCTTTTTTGCAAGGCCTAGTCTCCAGGCTAGTTGTTTGCTATCACCCGTGCAGTTGGCCGCATGATGTCCATTGACTTTGGCTACTGGTTAGATACTTAAATCCAGCTACTCCTTACAAGGCTTATATGCTAACTCTGTTAGAACTGGTATTTCTAGTTGTCAGAGTATGCACCCTGTACAAGCAGGAACCTCCACTTTAGTCAGGGTAAGGTAGATACACACTAAAAGATAACCTGTGCTCAACCTCTGGTAACTTGGAACAGAGAAGACAGGCCTATCTAAAGAGACAATGTGTAAAGTATGTGTGCAACACACACAGTAACACAATGAAAACACCACAAAAATACTCGTGTGAGGTTAGAAAAATAGATTAAAACAAGACCAAAACGATAAAAATCCAATGTATAGAAGTTGACACAGTCAATTTAAAAATAATAAAATGTAGTAAAGTGCTTAGAAGCAAGTAGCACTAAAAGGTTACTTTAGGTCACGCCGGACCAGGTCAAAGTTCGAGCCGACCACAATGGAGCACCAGCCGGCTACAGGACCCATGCAGGTCCTGCTGAACAAAGTACCTTTCCTGATCGCAAACAGCAAGATACAGTGAGTGTGATGCATCAGTTCCAAAGACGGGTGTTGGAGTTGAGAGGCTCGGGCAATGTGCCAGATTGTGCCACGCAGTCGAGATGATGCGTCAATCTCACCAAGCTGCAGCAGCAGTGATACGCTGTCTGATGCGTCGATCTCGGAGGTAAAGCACTGCTTCTGATGCAAATGCGCTGATTTCACTCCTGGAACCGGGTTGATGCACCAGTTCTGCTACATAGTAAAGGTGATGTGTCAGTACTAAAGATAAGTGGTGGAGTTGAGAGGCGTCGAGCGATGCACGGAACTCTGCCAGTCAGTCGAGGGAATTTGTTGATCTCACCAAGCTGCAGCGGCAGTGATACGCTCTCCGATGCGTTGACCTCCACAGGCAAAGCACGGGTTCCAATGCGATGTGCCGATTTTACTCCTGCAACTGGGTCGATGCCCCAGTTCTGCTACACGCAGACAGGAGATGCATCAAAATCCTTGTTGCAAGTATCCGGACCACTTCCAATGAGCCAGGCACAGGAGCAGGGGTAGAGACTTTGATATCCTTGAGTCTCAAGTACCAGAAAGCAAGCCAACAAGCCCTTGGAGATCGCTTGGAGTGAAGGCAGAGTCCAGCTCTCCTTCAGCAGAGTCACTGAGCAGCAGGGAGTAGGGCAACAAAAAGAAAAGCAGGCCTTACAGATCAGCAGTCCAGTTGAATCAATTAAGCAGCACAGCAGTTCTTCTGGCAGACCTTCAGTTACAAGTCCAGTAGTGTCTGATTTGATGGGGTCAGACACCCAGTACTTATACCTAAAAGTGCCTTTGATGTGGGGGTGACTTCAAAGCAGCTCTCTGAATTGCACAAGTATCCCTTTCAACCTAGTCCTGTCTGCCAGGCTATCTGTGGGGGGTAATCAGTCCTTTGTGTGGGGACAAGACACTGACTATTCAAGTAAAGTGCTAGCCCCTCCCTGCCATCCTGCCCAGGCAAGGCCACCAGAATGCAGATGTAAGCAGATGGGTACTCACACACAGCTATTTTTCCTGTGTTGTGGCTTTCTAGAGGGAGTTCACAAAGTGTAGCTGTCACCCAGCCCAGACATGTATTGGAGACAGCCTAGAAAGCACACAGAGTTATAAGCACAGAGAAATGTCCACATTCTAAAAGCCGTCACATTCAAATGCTGCTAAACCAATTTAACAGACTAAAGGTCATCAATTCAACTGATATGGACTTGAAGCATTTATTTGCTACTTCATTCTGTACACTTTACTCCACATATAATCATGGGTCAGATAAGTGCGGATACGTTTCAGTCAAGAACAAATTATACATATTAAGCAACAAATAAAGCAAAAACATAAAGGCTTTGTGATGAAGTAATGTGATGTAACAAACAATACATGAAGCGTGATGGCTAGGACACCTCTTTTTCTTAGTTTACTACGGCCCCGTCCAGCCGCCTAGGGCCAAACCCCTTGCTGCTATTACACTTATGGGCAGGTTTTCACCCGCAAGGGTTTACATTTGATTAAATCCATTGATCATTTACCATTCAGGTTTAGTTGGTGCAATACCTAGTGGTTGGACACCACATAAATAGGCTGTCAGAGAGGGATAAGTTGTCATTCACGGAAGAACACATCCAAAGACTGATCTCTATACCTTCCCCCTTCTCTACAATTTCCTTAAGCGCCTCAGCAAGACAAAAAAATGACTCAGAGAAACTAATGCGCCTTCACAAAAAAACACACAAGAACGGAGTTGCATGGCTTATTTCTTTTGGAAAGTCTCAAACAGGCATAATACCTTGGGGCTTACAGGTCAAAAATGTACCAGAGATATTTACGGACGATCCAGAGTACAAGAAAGGCTTTAGCTGTATCAGCACTAAATGCAGACGGGACTTGATGGTGCACAACATTGAAACAGTGCAACCCATTTGTTTTGAAGAAGCTGAAGAACTGGCTGAACTCCCTCAAGCAATTAAAGACAGTCAGTGAAGCCAAATCCCTCTTGGAGAAGATTGAAAAGGAACTCGCTACATTCAAGGACAATACAATTAATTTTAAATCAGCCAAACTTGAGAAAGACATCAAAACGTTTAACCTGGAGTCGGTTTATCTGTACTTAAAAGAGGACTTTTACACAAAAGCAGAATCCAGAAGGGCTCTGTTAGAATATCAAGGCCTGTCTAGGAACAGGTTCCAGACATTCTCTGAAACATCCTCTTTGGACTCTGCAAGTGAATCTGATTCAGGCGAAGGTCCATCAAATCGAAATCAATCAAGGCAAAATTCTTTTTTAGAGAAGGGCCAACCTCAAAAGAAAGTTCGCTTCAAACCTCCGCCCTGGGAAATGCGCACACAGCGCCAATTTTACAAAACATAACCAAGACAATTATTGTGAATCTATCGGACAAGCAACTGTCGAAAGAAGAAGAATAAGTTTTTCAACTAGGGTTGAAATTTGTACCAACATCTCGTTCAGACTTCACCAGACTGAAGAAGGAAGTGATAGAATTCTTCCGCAAAATTCGACGTAAGGCATTATTTTCCTCTAGGGAGACTTCACTTATTTCAGAACCATCAGGCTTGGCAAATAAGTCCAGCTTTATCCCACCAACCCATACCATCCCTAAAGAAGTTTTGGCATTTGAGCAGGTCATCCTCTCTTCTATTCAACAACTTGAGAAGAGAAAATCCGGCAGTAAAAACAACCTGACCAGCGCGCAACACAGAGCGATACAAGCCTTGAAGGAAGATGACTCCATAGTCATTAAACAGGCCGATAAAGGGGGAGCGGTGGTGGTGTGGCCAAAAGCGATGTATTTAAATGAAGGAAACAAGCAAGTCAACAACCTTTCCTGCTACAGACCGACTCAAGAGGATCCTTCACGTGCACTTATGGAACAAATAATCCAAATAGTCAAGGCGGGTTTTGAACAAGGGATTGTCGGGACGAAGGAGTATAAATTTTTGATTAAGCAACATCCAAGTACTCCAGTCATTTACTTCCTCCCAAAGATCCATAAGCAATTATCGGAACCCCCGGGGAGACCGATAGTATCGGGGTGTGACTCGATACTGGAACCCATTTCTAAATACGTGGACACATTCCTCAAAGAGGTTTTACCTGAGGTCCCTTCGTATCTACGGGATGCCATGGACTTTATTAATAAAGTCAAAGATACCCTTTATGACCAACCGCAGCAATGGCTTGTCTCCTTTGATGTGGTGTCATTGTATACCCAGATCCCGCAAGATGAAGCACTGGAAGCAATGGAATTCTTTTTAGAAGCCAGAACACAACCACATAGAGTCCCCACGAGTTTCATCCTACAACTGGCTGAAGTGGCACTCAAGAAAAATTTCTTCAGCTTTGAGGAGACATTCTACTGGCAAATCAAAGGGACAGCCATGGGGTGTCCCTTTGCTCCAGAGATGGCCGTACTCTTTATGGCTAGGTACGAGGACAAATTTGTCTATAACAACAACCCATTCAAGAAGAATCTTACCCAATGGTATCGTTACATCGATGATGTTTGGTGTCTCTGGAGTGGTACTGAGTTGGAATTAAACAACTTCCACGAGTGGCTCAACCATCGACATCCAGACATCCAATTCACCTTAACTAAGAGCCGTACAACACTAACTTTTCTAGACCTAGAGGTCTTTTCCCATCAAAACAAACTTGCTACTATGCTTCACAAAAAAGTGACAGACAAGAATGCCATCCTGCATTATCGCAGTTTTCACCCCAGGAACCTTAAAGACAACCTTCCTTATGGGCAACTACTTAGGATCCGAAGGAACTGCTCCCGCAATGATGACTTCCAAATACATGGAGAGGCGTTCTGTGAGCAGATGATGGAACGGGGGTACCCCAAAAAACTGCTAAAACATGCATTCAAACGGGCATGGTGTACACCAAGAGAGTCTTTACTTATAAAAAAAGTCAAACCCAAGATGGAGAAGTTGGTGTGTGTCTCGACATATGGACCACACACTAATGCATTCCGGTCAATTATACGAAAGAATTGGCACCTTATACAGAATTCTGACCTTGGGATTGATGTCCCTCTCTTCGCTATGAAGAAGAATATGAGCATTGGACAAAGAATTGTAAGAGCAGACTTATCCCCTTCCAGCAGAAAAAAAGACCTCAGAACAATGTTCAATATGAAGCCGTTGACGGGCCACTATAAATGTGGTACCTGTACGAATTGTAGTAACACGATAGTGGGTACTGACTTTATACACGATGACATTAAGTGGACAAGGAAACAATTCTCCAACTGCAAGACAAAAAACATCATTTATGCAATTGTTTGTCCTTGCCCAAGAATTTACATTGGCAAAACTACGTAAGGGATTCGTCAATGCGTAGTGCAGCACCGATCAAGGATAAAAAATAAAGTTGTAACAGCACCTATGGTGAACCACTTCATTGACTCCAATCACCACGAACTTGAGTTTAAATGGACTGTGCTATCAGTCATCAAGCCATCACCAAGAGGGGGTGACACAGAGGCTTCACTGTTAAGAAAAGAAGCCTATATGATAGCTCGTTTCAATAGCATCACCAAAGGACTGAATGAAATGTCAGAAACAGGTAGATGTAAGCATATATTTATTTTAATACCAATGTACATACAAACCTTGAAAAAGATATGTATGTTCTATCTTTTCCTTAGATATGATTTACTTGTAGCACAGTTTACCTTCAATAAACTCACTCAACCATAATGCAATGGGACCAGGTCACTCTTGAAACTTCCTGTGACCCGGAAGCATTCTTGAGTGAGAAATTGGGAATGAGACACCATTAGACGACGTTCACAGCCGATTACAAGTAAGATTATGCAACCTATCACTACACAGGCGCGTTAAATTATTTTTATAGAATATGACACACGCTGACACGTCCTTTTCTGTTTACACAGAGAGACGCGATGCGGTTCGTTTCTGTGCGAACTTTAAAGGAAGCAACCTTCTTTACCGCTTTGTGAAATGTGCAGCGGAGCGGCCCCGTTCAAGTTACACGTTCAGCTATTGGCAATTACTAAACCGACTGAGAGCTGAAAGGAAGCATCAAAGAAAACATCGCCGGCATGGCGAAAGTAAGTGTTGCCTCTTGCCCACAAAGCTACAATGTATCTAATTAGATACTCTATTGATGTAGCACTCATTTCTATTTATAGATCGCCCTTCTAAAGTACAACTAGACTTCCATTTAACCAGCAACAAGCATTCCTATACCTTTTTGTAAAAGCACCGCCCATCTGGTGCAAGTAACTGTCTTTTCTTGTTCCCTCAGTTACAAAATATTAACATTTACCAAACTATGTACATGAGTGATGGTGGATCCGTTTTCATTTTAGATCGTGCCATCTACATTTTAACTTGCCTCTTCTCGCCGGCAACGTGCAAATTTATTTCTCTATTCAATCAGGTACTTTTGAGAAGTCATCCCGTAATTTGAGTAATTGGGAAGTTTAGAGTCCCTCCTCATGTATAATTCATGCCCCCCTTTTGTTTCTCAGATAAACCAGTCCACGCCCTGAAGAGAATCCCGCAAACCACCTTGGGAATCGAAACGCGTCAGCATTACACAATGCGGGGACTTTCACATTTAATTAAGTTCCTCCCAGTAGAAATGTTATTTGAATTGTCTCACTACTGGGTCTAATGTCTCTTTTCCCCGTGGGCAGCAGCTTCTTAAATTTGTTACACAATGTGGATGCTAAAGGATGTCCTAGTAGCTGCTCCTTTTGTGAACTAAGACTGGTGATATAAAGTTTAGATAATTGTTGTTATGTATCACGCTTCATGTATTGTTTGTTACATCACATTACTTCATCACAAAGCCTGTATGTTTTTGTTTTATTTGTTGCTTAATATGTATAATTTGTTCTTGACTGAAACGTATCCGCACTTATCTGACCCATGATTAAATGTGGAGTAAAGTGTACAGAATGAAGAAGCAAATAAATGCTTCAAGTCCATATCAATTGAATTGATGACCTTTAGTCTGTTAAATTGGTATAGCAACATTTGAATGTGACGGCTAGGACACCTCTTTTTCTTAGTTTACTACGGCCCCATCCAGCCGCCTAGGGTCAAACCCCTTGTTGCCATTACACATTCTAAAAGTGGCAGCTCTAAAATAGTAATGCTTAATCCAACTTTAGCAGTAAGGAGGATTTGTCATTACTATTCCAAACATATGAAACAAGGAAAAGCTACTCTTCTCTCATCAGAAATGACAGCTTAAAAGTGTATTAAGGAATTCCCAATGCTAACCTTTCAGAGGAGTAGGCCTCCCAGTAGTGAAAAACGAAATAGGCTGTTAGTCACTACCAAGACATGCAAAACATACCAGTACATGTATGTCCTGACTTTCATTGACACAGCACCCTGCCTTTAGGGCTACCTAGTGCCTACCTTAGGGATGTGTTATGTGTAATAAAGGGGAGTTTCAAGCTTGGCAAGTAGTTTTTAATGCCAAGTCGAAGGACAAGCTTGGCAAGTAGATTTTAATGCCAAGTCAAAGTGGCAAAAACCTGCCCGCACAGGCTGTGTAGTGGCAGGCCTGAGACAGGTTTGAAAGGCTACTTCAGTGGGTGGCCCAACCAGTGGTCCACTAGTAGCATTTAACTTACAGTCCCTGGGTAAATGGTACACCAATCTACAAGGGACTTACAAGTAAATCAAATATACCAAACAGGTGTAAACCAATTATACCATGTTTAGGGGGGAGAGCACATGCACTTCAGCACTGCTCATTAGTGGTAAATGCCTAGAGTCCTAAAGCCAACAAAAAGAATGTCAGAAAAAGACGAGGAGGAAGGCAAAACGTTTGGGTTGACCCTTCAGAGAGGTCCATTTTCCAACAATTTTCTATCTTGATTATGTTGTAATAGTCATCCCCCTCAAGGAGTACATATGATCTATCATTGTGCCTCCTCCTGCAGAACCTATCAATAACTGGGGTCAAGTATTCATCATAACGTTGGAGTTGTATTTATGGTTTGTCCATGGATATCATCTTATCCAGTGCATTTCCTCATCAATACCAACACATTAAAGATCATCTTACTTTGCATTTGTAGAGTAATTCTATGAATAGTGTCCATAAAGAAACATACTTTCGTGTTTGTCTCATGTATTACGCCCATGTCAGTCAAATCAATTTATTTCAAGCAACACCATCACTGTAAATTTAAAGCAACTTCAACTTATTTGATCGCAAATGGAAAAAATGTTGTTTCCATTTTTCTATTTAAACCACCTATCATCAGCAAATTCTCAGTGCGCATTGAACTTAATTACATAGCTAGGCACTAGACTCTAGGTTTAAACTAATGCCTGGCATTTTTTGGCGTGTTTCCCCTGTCTTTTTGCTTTCTGACCTCCTGGTTTTGATGGTGTGCTGGACTTCGATTTTGCTGTCTTAGTGTCTCAGCGCGCTTTCTCACTGCTGTTCAGTGTTAAAGTGCAAGTGCTCCTGCTGTAAATTGTGTTTATGGATTGGTGGTTCCATGATTGCGATATTTGGGTTAACTAGTAAGTCCCTAGTACAGTGTACTCTGTGTGTCCAGGGCCTGTAAATCAAATGCCACTAGTGGGCTCGCAGCCCTGGTTGTGACAACCACACAAGTAGTCTTTCAAAGGTGTCTCAGACCTGCCACTGCAGTGTCTGCACTTAGTTTTTACTACCATGTCGACCTGGCAAGTGCATACACTTGCCAGGCCTACACCTTCCCTTTCTTACATGTAAGGTACCCCTCAGGATGCCCAAGGTACCCCATAGGCAGGGTGCAGTGTATGTGAAAGGTGAAAAATGTACTTGTGTCTATTACATGTCCTGACAGTGAAATACTGGGCATTTCGTTTTTCACTATTGCCCCACAGGCTAACATGGGAGTTGCTTTGTAATATCTTACAAGCATAACTTTCTACTGGGACTAGATAGAGAGATGGAGTTTAAGATTCCTGATTTTTATATTTGGTGTTTGAAAATGCCACTTTTAGAAAGTGGGCATTTTCTTGCTTAACCATCGTGCGCCTCTGCCTTTTTTGTATTCCTTGTCTGGGTTTAGAGTGACAGGAGCAGGGGATTTGCATTCACACTATACAGACAGAAGGGGGTGGGTTTGAGGTGTGTCCTGCCCTTCCTGGGTGACTCATAGCCCGGCTGAATAGACGCGGCTGCATTTAGAGTAGTGGGAGGAGTTGCCACTTACACCTGAATGGCCTTTGGCTGCCTTTCACAAAGCTGTCTCCACTTTCTGTAGTGAAGCTGGCCTGAGTCAGGCAGTACTGGTTTATGTGTGCCAGAGGAACTTTGGTTGTACAAACTTCAAAGGGAAATGTGGTATAAATATTGGGGCCCTGACCCCAGTACTTTAGAACTCTTTTGGATCAAGGAATCTGCCAAGAAGAAGAACTGGAGAAGCTGTGAGGCGAGACTACCATTTTGCGGTGTGCTTTGCTGTGTTGGCCTGCAGTGGCTGCTTCTATCTTTCTGCACCTTATTTTCCTGAGTTTCTCAAGGGCTTGAGGTAGAGCGTGCCCCCTGTTTAAGAAGTTTCAGGAACAGTGAATACTTCAAGTTCATCTGCTACAAGCACCAGGAACTGTGTGTTTTGTGCTGCAACAGAAGAAAAAGCAACCCAACGTCAACTACGACGCTGCTGGCTCCGTGATCTGAAGGCACTGCAGAGTGCACTGCCGCATCTTGCACCGCAACCCTGGTCTCACCGACGACGCCAACTGACGCCGCCACCAAGCCACTGCTTGCACCGTGACCTGTGGGCATGCACTTCGCACTGCCTCGCTTCACACCGCTGCCCTGGTATCCCCGGCGATGACGCTCTACGCCGATATCAACGCCGCTGCCTGCACCGTGGTTTGGGGGCCCTGCTCATAAGTTACACGATGCACCGCCCCGTCCCACACCGCAGCCTTAGCCCACCAACTCAGATGACATCCACTCCAGTTCGTCAGCCAATGACAGCGCTTCAACGACGACGACACAGCTGCCTGCACCGTCACCTGCCAGCTCCATGACGAGCACCATCCAACTTCACACCACAGCCCTGGTCTAACTGACGCCGCTGGATGCCATCACACTGCCACCGCGACCTGAGAGCGCCACATGCTGCATGCTGCACTTCACACCACAGCCCCGACGGCTGCCGGCACTCCCGCCTTCAACTGCACGGAGTCTGATCTGCAACGCGTGTGACTTCAAGGGCCCAACGACTCCTGCACCGATATCTGGATTCGAAGCTTACCGAAGCCGGCTCTTCCGAGCTCATCGCGAGGTCCCCGACGCCCTACATCTCTAAAGGTACTGTTTGCGGGTCTCCCCGACACCGTAGCTGGCCCGCGGCTCCACGGTCAGCCAGAACTGTTGGATTTGTTTGTTCACAACACTGTGACTTCAAAAAACTGTATTTAAAGTCTAGTTTTGCTTATTGATATTTTTGAATAACTACTCAAAAATTATACTACGGATTATAATGTATGTTGGATTCTTATTGTTTTGGTCTTGTTTTACACAGATAAACATTGGCTATTTTTCTAAAACTAGTGTGGTGTCTTTTTGTAGTGTTTTCACTGTATTACTGTGTGTTAGGTGCAACTGCTTTACACATTGCCTCTGAGATGAGCCTGACTGCTCGTGGCAAGCTACCAGGAGGTGAGCAGGGGTTAATTTAGAAGTGTAACCCCTTTATCCTGCCTAGGAAGAAGGGTCCCTACTTGGAAAGGGTAACAACCTGCCAAGTAGAGACCCCAATTTCTAACAAATATGGATTAATAGCCACCTATAAATCATTCATTCTCTTAGCTCTGAAATAGGAGAGGAGATATCAGCCACGGTAAGCTTGTGAAACGAAGTCCACTTGGAGGCATTAAGTGTAAGCTGACAAGTTTCTGCATATTACTAAACGGGTTAATATGCTAAGGTGCTATCTGCATAGCATTTAATAATCTGGGTGCAAGCAATCAGAAGGAGTGTCCACTCCTATTTCATTTCAAATTTCAGGGCGCAAATCAGTAGATTAGCTGATAGAGAACATAATGCTACAGTTGGAAGTAGGGACGGTCTTTAAAAGCCTGCATAAAGGGGGAGCCACTTTTATACAAGGCTTGGTGGGTGAAGTGATTGAGTTTGTGGTTGGAATAGTCTGGAGTTTAGTTAGGAACGCTTTTGATATGCCAAAATTCAGGGAATGGTTAAAATGTTTTCTTGAGCCCATTATGGTGGCTATATCTAACCTTCTACATGATGGTCTGAGGATTTAAGCTGAAAAAGCAGGGAAATGTTCCAGAGAGTATCTTAACAACCACAATTACTTCAGAATTGAATGCAAACCCAAGATGGGAATTGTGGTGACCGACATGGGACAGATACCAAATCTGCTGTCCAATATCACGGTTACACCCACTGCCACCCAGCACCATCACCTCAGTATTACAGTATTTAAACAATAATGGCCTGCTTGCGCTGTTGGAATGACAGAGGAATGGACAAACCGCATGGCACAATATTTTTATAATAAAATTAAAAATATTCAGGATGCTTTCGGATCTGGGTGTCGAGCTGGCGATGATAGTTTAGCCGCACCCGCTTCTGCCCACTTCAACTTAGATGAGACTCTCTCGGAGTTCCCCCCTATTTCTATGGCTACGTCGCTTAAAATAATGCAAGCACTGAAATCCGGCTCCCCTATGGATCCCTGTCCGGCCAGAGTGCTAGCCTCTATTGCGGATGTGATCAATCCAGCTGTAAACCTGGTCTTGAATCTGTCTTTATCTGAGGGCTCGGTGCCTGAGTGCTGGAAACACGGACAAATCTTGCCACTTCTTAAAAAACCTTCGGCAGACCCCTCGACAGTAAGCAACTACAGGCCAATAACGTTGCTGCCATACTTCTCCAAGGCCTTGGAGAAGTATGTGAACATGGTGTTCACTGATTTTATTCAGACCACCCACGCTCTGCACCCCAGCCAATCTGGGTTCAGATCTAATTATAGTACGGAGACGGCGTTATTGGAAGTCTCTGATACCATCAAAGCCACTCTGGATAGCGGTGGGAAAGCGGTATTGATACTGCTGGACCTTTCGGCGGCTTTTGATACCGTGCCCCACGATCGACTTTTGCGCAGGCTACAGGACTGTGGTATCGGGGGCACGGTCCTTAAGTGGTTTGCTTCCTTTCTCGAAAGCCACCAGCAAACCATATGGCCCCCCCCTTTCATCGCCCCTATCCCTCCTTTGAGGGTTGGAGTGCCACAAGGTTCGGTCCTGAGCCCAACTTTATTCAATTTATATATGGCTCCCTTGGCACTCCTGGCTGAGCATCATGGGGCGAAAGTTATATCTTACGCCAATGATACACAGCTGTTGTTTACCTATGAGAAAAATGCGGTGTTGAGAGGCGATGATATCAACAATTGCCTGTCCAAGGTGTTTTCCTGGTTCAGGCTAAACCAATTGTTGTGTAATTCCGATAAGTCAGAAATTATTTGTTTTGGCCACAGTCCCGGTGTGGAATGGCGTAATTGGTGGCCTCAGGACATGTCCCCCCCCACCTGTCCAGTTACCACCGTAAAAAATCTTGGGGTAAAAATGGACGCGGACATGTCCATGAAGGCACAAGTGCAATCTGTGGCCGCCACCTGTTTCGGACTACTGAAAATGATGAGGAACTTTCTCCCTCTCCTCTCAGTTTCTCATAGGAAAACTGTGGTCCAAGCTTTGATAACATTTAGGCTGGACTACGCCAATGCTCTGTATCTCGGCCTCCCTGACTACCTACTAGGCCGCTTGCAGGTGGTACAGAATGCGGCAGCAAGGGCTGTCTTGCTGGTTGATCTTAGAACTCATATGACGCCCCTCTTGATGTCCCTGCACTGGCTCCCGGTGCGGAAAAGGGTGATTTTCAAGGCTCTGGTATTAGTCTTTAAAGCCCTTCATAATGTTGGAGCTCCCTATATTAGGAGCAGAATTCAGCCATATGCCCCTGTCAGAACTCTGTGATCCTCAACTCAGAAGCTGTTGGTCGTGCCAAAATTTGCACGCTCTCGGTTGGGTGGACGCTCATTTCAGGTGACCGCCACTAAGCTGTGGAATAACCTGCCACCTCTCTTGAGACAGGAACAAGCTCTCCTCAGCTTCAGAAGAAAACTAAAAACCTGGTTGTTTCAATGAGAGCGCAGTTCCTGTAGCCGTCCCCAACTGTTCTGTCAATAGGGTTAAGTCAGCGCCGGGACACTCGTAGCAGTAGCCGTGCGCTTTACAAATACCCCTATAACATAACAGAGGCCCCCAGGTCCTTTCTTAATACGGAAGGAGTATCTGACTAGCATGTGAATATGTGATAAAATTAAACCCATAGGTTTGAATAAGTCACGCTAGTGACTCCCCATAGGCTGGATGACTGTGACGATCATTGAGGGACACCATGAGTTGACGTCTGGCTTCAGAAGATTAGCAACAATAAAAAACAATAACAAGTTGAACAAAAATTATTTGAATACAGATGGTACTGATCCACATAATCCATTGTCCTGCAGGCCGTTCATTAACCATTCATTGACAACAGTGTGAAATGTTGCTGGTAGATTTAACAAGGTCAGGGCAGTGATAACACTGCTATCGCTCTGAGGGCACAGATCATCCAAGACTGCAAGGAGAACAGACTGAACTCCAGATGAGCAAAAAATGAAGTTCTTTTGATATTGCCATTATAATCCATTGCTAAAGGAAATTCTTTGCTGCATTTTTTGTCTTTGAATTCTCTAATTGGGTTAATATATGTGAATTATTTCTCTATGAGTCCCAGGGCCAGACACAGTGTTAGATAAACCATATATAGACTATCTATTGTTCTCTAAATTAATCCTCTATAATCCATTATTGAGGAATGTTGATCTACCATGATTGCAAGTCATACAAGGCATCAAATGAGTAAAGTGGTTCACTAGATTTCAGATAATACTTCAAATAGTCTTGGTGTTTAGCTGCTATCTGGAGTCGAAAAATAGGATCATCATTTTAGCAGCAATGTGGCTTCTGCTCCCTTAAAGCACTTGAGACTCTGCTAGAGGCCCATGAGAGAAGAAGAAGGAGCTGGGGAAGATATAAGTCAATCGCTGTACCAAACATAGTGGGCAGGAGTTTAATAGAAGCGGACATAGGGTTAATCAACAGGAGAAAAATCTGTAAAATGAAAAGTATGATGCTTAGTGACAAGGGTGTCATTAGGGCGAGCACAGGAGCAACTGATACATTGTCCATTCTGATTGCATATTACCAAATTGATAGTCACTGTCAGGATAGTCCGCTACCTCAGAGCACCACTTTGGGTACTACTATATGTTGTTTAATAATTAAATTTAAAATACAGTTACATCTCAAATCCAGTAATATTTCTTTTCACAGAGTTAATTTCTGGTGCGGGTCCTCCATTAAGGCGGCGTAGCGTCGCCCCACTAACCACATTGCCCCCAAATATGGAAAAAAATGGTACTAAACTTCATTTATTAACATTTTATTTTTCCACACCCTGTCCTGAACCGAGCGTCAGGGTGGGGCTTTCTGGTTTTAGCCAGTCAGGCAGCACCAGAAAGCAGTGATAGGAAGGGCACTTAGGTTTAAGCTAAGCATGTCTTTTTGGCCAGCCGTCCTGTGACCGTCAGCCAGACATGCGTAGTTTAAACCTCTCTAACCCAGATGTCTTAACACAGCTTGGTTAGAGACCGCTTGGGGCTCCAGTGTCCCCGGGAGCGGCGAGAGAGGCCGCTCCCTCCAATCCTGGTGCTGCTTTCATGCTGCATGAAAGCAGCACCAGGATTGGTTACTGCAGCCTCCTGGTCCCACCGCGTTGGAGCCTGATTGCCTGCCTGGACCCAAGCGAGGAGGACATCGCACCAGAATCGAAAGTATGTGTTTTTATTTGTTAACTTATTTGGTTTCCCTCCCGCCCCTCTACCCTCCTTACCTGCCAGCCGCCACTGGTCAATGTTAAAAATGCTTTTCTAACCACTGCGACATCAATGCAATAGTTTGCAAATGTAAATAGAGGCAATATCATTAAATAAAAATATTTTATAACTTGAGTATTAAGCTAATACATAACCAGGAAACTAACTTAACAAGCATGACAAAAACAATAAGTATTTTTATACAGTTTACACAAACAACATCATTAAATTAAGCCCAAAATCATACGATATGTGTCACAAAAAACAAAAACTCTTGCAAAACGTAATACAAGGACACATCACCACACTATGAGATAAACTCGAGAGGAGGGGCAGCAGCTGAAAAGTAGCACTTTATAGCCAGCTGTTGTGTGAAAAAACCTGTCAAGAACACCAATCTCTAACACAAGGTAAGAAAAACAGCAAACTATAAGTATAAACAATATAATATGAACAATACTCATATGAAATGTTGATTTCAATAATATTATAAAAAAAGAACAAGAAAGCAAACCTGCTAAATAACCATACTCTTTTATTAACAGGAGAGAAAATATAAGAATACATATCCTCCAAATAAATGAAATTTAAAGAACACTCAAGATCCAGGTACGACAGTACATAAGCAGGAGAAGCCGAACCACCTTTATTCAGGGTGAAAAATTCCTTTAGTGCTAGAGAAAGTTGTTTCACAATCATGAAAATTCTTTTAAAGCAGAAAACGTATGGGACACTGCAGTAAGCATAACCATTATCAAGTAATTTACAATAGAAAACAATAAAAAACATATACAAAGGCAAGACTTGCCCAACCAAAAGCAATCCAGATCTAGTTACTGCAGACAACCTTGAAATGATTCAGTTGAGTTTTCTCTGCACCTTTATAAACCAAAAAACACCATTTAAAAATGTAAATATGACAATTCTAATCTACATAAATGTAATAATAACGGAAATAACTGAAATATATTCTTGTCCCATTGGCTTATACAACTACAGTTCGCAAAATCCATGAAAGCCATGCCATAAAAATCCTGTAGGAAAGCAATTTTCAGTGAAAAAAAAAATGTTCTGGCATGGAAAACCAAATTTTAAATAGGTACAGAAAAAATATTGTAAATTCAGTGATTGAGTGAGGAAAGTTGTAGGGGGCTAAGGAGTGCTCTGAAGGTCCCAAATACATACTTCTTTAAAATAATATTCCACAAAGAAAAAGATATGGCTCCAGATGTACTAAGATAGGATTTGCAAAAAGTGGTTGAACTTTGCGCACTGACTTTTGTGAATTCTATGGTATTTTGGGAACTGACCTATGTACTAATAGGTCGGTTCACAAAATACAGAATCACAGTGGGTTGCAATTCAACCTAACTCATAAATATTAATTTTCAGCCTTGGCATGGATGGTGGCCTGGAATTTCTTCTCCTTAAAGGAAAACAGGATGCATTTAAAGAAAAAGTAAAAGTTTTAAAACTAAGGGGCATATTCTCAAGCCCCTATCGCCACGGGAATGTCACTTTTTTTGACGTTCCCGTGGCGATAGGGCCAGCGCCCTATTCTCAAGGCAGCGTTATCCCACTTAACGTGGCTTAAATCCCGTTAAGTGGCTTAACGCTGCCTTGAGAATAGGGCCCCTTTCACGCTAAACTTAGCGTGAAAGGGGGCGTGCAGTGGGTGTTGCTGTAGGCGTTGCATTGCAACACCCATTGAATTCGACGCTGCCACCTATTATCAAGGGCGGCGATAATAGGTGGCAGCGCCGAACTTAAGACCAGAAAAATCCTGGTCTTAAGGAGGCGAAACGAGGAGAAATGCTTAATTTCTCCTCGTTTTTGCTATTTCCATGTGTGCTGCCTTGTGCAGCACACATGGAAATAGCAAAATGCCAAGGTTTGTTCATGTACAGGAAGGTGTCCCTTCCTGTACATAAGCAAACCTTTTTAAAAAATGCCGTTTTGTAACTTACATGTGTGCTGCATGAAGCAGCACACATGTAAGTTACTAAACGGCATTTTAGGTTTGTTTATGTGCAGGAAGGGACACCTTGAACAAACCTCCCTGCTCGCAGACACCCTTGCACTCTGGTGCAAGGGTGCCAGCATTGGCGTTAAGTCGTGAGACTTAGCGCCATCGCAGGGGGAAACGCCAGGCTGCACCACATTCTTGAGAATAGGGTGCAGCCTGGCGTTTTCGAAGTGGCGGTGAGAGGCGTTAAGCCAAGGAGGCTAACGCCTCTCACCGCCACTTCCTCGTGAATATGCAACTATGTTTTTTTTACCGATCACAAACAGTAAGGGGTCCCTTGGGGACCCCAATGCGTTTGTGAATGGGTTACAACTACCTTTCAGTAGTCTTAAAATGTTAATGTTTTGTGACAAGATTTGGGTCACAAAACATTAATACATACCATAAGAAGTCGCTATTTGGAAGGGACTCCCTAATCAACCCCCTTCCAAATAGCGGTTCTGAACGGTTTCCTAAACCCATTTATCAATTTGGTAACATGTTACTGAATTGCTAAATGGGTTTAACACATTTGAAAACAACTTCTTCCTGTTGCATTCCCTACAATTTACCAATTTGCAGGGTTTGGGACCAAAAAATGCATTTGTACATCTGGTCCATGGTACCTTGGGTAATACAGTGAAGTAGATCAGCTAAACAGTGGTTTAATTCACTGTACCTTACTTTAAATCTCCCATACAAAAGCAAGAAAATATAATCATACTTTCCAACTAAAGGCACATTCCATGAAAAACTAATCCTAAAATCACAACAAATATTGAATTGAGGGTTATCTGCGACAAATTTCTAAAACAACTACTCAAAAAAAAAGATATCGGGGCATATTAGCAAGACCGGCGATAAAATTATCGCCGTTTTAGCGGCAGGAAACTGCCGCTAAAACGGCGATAATGGGCTTGCTAATATGCGTTATAGAATTCAATAGAAGCCCACGTTAGATGTCCTGCACATCTAACCTGGGCTTCTATTGGAATTCTATAACGCATATTAGCAAGCCCATTATCGCTGCTTTAGCGGCAGTTTCCTGCCGCTAAAGCGGCGATAATTTTATCGGGCTTCTTGCTAATATGGCCCAACGTCCTATGGAAAAATTAGCAGAAAGCTCATTGTTACATTTTTTGTGTGGTCGGGACTCTGGCCCAAACCTGTATACGTCCCTCAAAGAAACAATGCAAAGTAACTGGAACATCCAAACCAAACTCAAAGAAGTCCAAACAAAATGCAAACATGCTAAGATGCATGCTGTGACCTAAAATATAAAAAAGAAAGTATACATTGATGATCACTTCAAAGATTGAACTGTAACCCAAAATGCTTTAAAAGTATTGTATCTTGCGAAGCTATCATAAGAAAATTGAAAACTAAGCTATTTTAAAAGAGCTCACATAGGACAAAGAGAACATGAACAACCCACTACTATTCAATATCTTGCCAAGACATTGTTTTTAAATATGAAATATATTCTTAACTTATTTCTATGGTGTAATTGTACTCTAAATGATTTTGAAAAAAAAAAAAAGCCAGCCATTCCTTCAATGGACTCATGGATAGTACCTATAGATTGCAATGTGCGATTATCTTACACAAAGCTGTGTCTTTAAGTGGCACATTAAGCTGGATTATATACATTGAAACAATAGTGAAGAATTTGCCATGAAGTTAATCTATTCCGTGAAATCATTCAGAGACATATGGCCCTGCTCTAGCTTCCACATTTAATCAATTTTTTCGTTTTATGTATTGATGTTAGCATGGGTATATATATATTATGGTAAAAGCATCTACTTTAGTGTTTTACAGTTTTTTGTAGGGAATAATAATGGGGCGTCAAAAGTAGACATTTCTTTGCGGCGATTTTCATGGCAACAGGAACTCAGGGCCTCATTTATGAGACTCCTTGCGCCTCCGGAACGTCACTTTTTGCGACGTTCCGTGGCGCAGAAGCCTGCGTGATATTTATCAGGTAGCACTAAGCCACTTTTTTTGGCTTAATGCTGCCTGATAAATATCAGTCCCTTTAACGCAGTGTTCTGCGTTAAAGGGACGTGCAATGGGTGTTGCTGGGGGCGTTCCCAGCAACATCCATGGCCTTTTGACACTGCCCCAGATTTACGAGAAATCGTAAATCTGAGGCAGCGCCAAAAGCTTACGCCTGAGGCGTAAGGGAGGTACAACGAGGAGAAATATCTTTATTTCTCCTCGTTTTTCCTTTCTCTATGTGTGCTGCAGGAAGAAGCCTCTTGTGATTATTTTTGTACAGAAAGGTTTTCCTTCCTGTACAAAAATAATCATCCCCGCAACGCAGGCACCCCTGCACCATGGTGCAAAGGTGCCTGCGTTGGCGCACGGCAGCCCATTGTGCGCCAGCTCAGGGGAAAAGGACAGGAATGTGCCGTATCATGTAGATACGGCGCATTCCTGCCCTTTTCTTTTGCGGTAGGGAAGCGCAGCAGGAAGGCCTGCGGGGCTGCCCTACGGCAAAACCTCATAAATGAGGCCCTCAGTGTTCTTTGAAAAGGTAAACAAAACATCACAAGGTTATGCGTATTCACCTCACAGATTGTACATTACACATCAACTAAATTGAAATCAAAATCAGTGCAAACCGAGTCCCATTCTTTGGCACACCACAAAATGTTGCTTACAAAGTAGTGGATCAAGTTACAATGCTTTGTTATTCACAGCTACTGAACCCTCTTGAGCACAGCAGAAAATACAAAACGATTTAATGTGATTTGCGTTTATATTACAGTACTTGAGCAATGAACACTACTGTTCAGCAGCACAATAGTTTTGTGTCACTGTGCTCCCCCTGTGGCAGATGAAGTTAACTGCTCCTACTTGTGCACTGTAGTTTAAAAGTGTGAGCAGCCAATCAGAAATGCAGGTCCAGGCGTGAGCTTCTGTACCTTGACAGGAACCGCCTTCAGAACAGTTCCTGTCAAGTTACAAAAAGTTTTGTGGATGGCCACCATCGGATTCTATGACCACCCATCAAATTTTAACAAAGTTTCTATTTTTCAATTATGCTGTTCCAGCTGACAGATTCCACACTCACTTGAGCGTCATCTTTTGTACATAGCACTGAGCATTAGATAGCAGCTCCTTGCTTAAGGCATAAACAGAACATCAGCTGTGGGGTGCTGTACTATTTTCATATATTTTTAACATTACATTATATTTGTTTTTCATTTTTAACTATTTTAAATAATTACATTTAACATTCTTTCATATGGGGTCTTATTTTAATTTCCTACCTCCATACTTTTCTATGGAAGAATGTTAGAGTACCAATGGCTGGCCATGGATGTTGCTGGGCTTTCCACAGTTTTTTAGTTGTAACTTACTCATAAATTTTGTGATTAAGCAAAAAGTAGTAAACTTATTGTGAAGTGTAATTTACTCAAAAGTGTAAGTTACCTTTGTGACTCAGGCTCATTATGTCTTGTGTTTATTTAACTCAGGGATGCCTGGTGCCTGTTACACAGGCACGCAGGACTCACATGAATAACCTCAGTCCAGGTCCTCTGTTAGTAGCGCCTACAAGGCACGCTACTTGGCACAGAGCTTGGCTTTTTCCGATGATTGGGGCAAGGAGCTATTTCTGTACCTCAGCCCTGTCCTTTTGTCTATGCCCATGGTCCTTTGTGTGCTAATTGGAATAGGCCATTGTAATTAGCCATGCATTGTGGGCCGTATCCCTGCCACTTGTATCCACAGAAAATGTGCCATGGTCATGCCTTATTGCTACTGGGCACAAGTTATGTCACTGGACAATGCACTTCACACAATAGCCTTGCCCTTTGAATCTGTTTTTATGGCATGAACCAAGCCACAGGAGCACAATATGGCCTTTGTCCATTACCCATGCCTGCAGTACTCTCCATTTGGCGCTGCAGCGCGCGCAATGTAATTCGTTTTATTTATTTATTTATGTACTTACCTCCGTTCGGCCGTACGCTGGAGTTTACTACCACCCGCCCCGCCCCACCGCCCCGCAGCACTCCCACCAGGAGCCGCGACTGCTCCTCAGTGCCAGCACCAGCCGCGGTCCATGCAGGTAACAGCAGTGGGGCGGTGGGGCCGCGTGGTGGGGGATTTCGATGGACGATGCAGAGGGAAAATGTTTTATTTATTTAATTTTCCCTCTGCTTCGTCCCTCGAAATCCCCCCCCCCCCACGCGGCCCCACCGCCCCATCCTGTTACCTGCACGGTCCGCGGCTGGCCAGCACCTTCACATGGAACACTGGTGCTGAAGCAGGAAAGCAAAAATCACTTTGCTTGAAGAAGAAGGAAGGAATCTAATGAGACTGGTGGGCATACACCTGAGTAACAGGGAAGGCAGAAAACATACAACCACATAAAGCACATTTTTAGAGTGCACCTGAGCTGCTAAGAAGTATGTAAATGTATTTTCAGAGGGTTGTGTGCAGTGCAGCAATTAAATACAAATAAAGACTGACCGGAAACCCTGCACGGATACTGCAGCGCACAACTCCTTAAAATGCCCTTAAAAATTAATGCCTTTTTGGGTCAATGAATGAAAATTTGGGACACTGCGAATGAGTAAAGATTCACCTATTATAAGGAATAGATAATACCTAACGTTAACAAGGATATTATAAGTCTGAGTTCCGGTGAGAAATTGGGTTGTTGGTTGACTGGGGTATGATCCCTGGTCAAGCAACAGCCACAATCCCTGGCAGGGTGAACCACAAAAAGCCACTAAATTAACCTGTGTTTAACCCTAGGTACCTTGGCACAAAAAGCAGTCAGGCTAAACTTAGAGGGAATGTGCAAAGTATTTATGCAGCACACAAACAGTAATAAAGTGATAACCCAACACAGGAAAAAATCCCAAATCAATTTAGAAAAACAGAGTACGTTTTAATAAATTATTTGAAAACAAAATGACAAAAATCCAATCAGTAAAATCGGAAATATAAATTTAAAAAGATGTTTTGTAAAAACTAGCGCCTAAAAGATTAAAGTGCCAACCGTGGACATCTAGTCACGAGAGACCGGATCAAAGTCAGAAAATATGTCTGACCACAAAGGAGCGCGGCTTGAATACAAGAAGTGGATTGGGCCCGGTCAGTGCTTACCTTCAGACATAGAAGAAATTCTGAGAAAAGTGTCTGAGAAGGTACAGTTTAGTGGGGCAAGGCTGCAGTAGGTGCCTGAGGAGGGAGAGTCATCTTCGGATGGTCTTGGGTCAAAGTTGCAATGAAGATTTCTACGTTCAGACTTAGTCGTGGAAATGGAAGTCGAAAATCTCCAGCGGACCGAATCTGAGGGCTGTAGCTGAAGATAATTCCACAATGTTGGATACCCCTTTGGCGAAGGACTGCCAAAAAGGATTTGTTGCTGCGAAGAAGAACGTAGTGGGAGAAACCATGAACTCAATTCGATCTGCGATGCATCTCGGTTGGATAGGCAAGGAGTTTTGTCCCAATCTCATCCTGCATCTCAGAGCAGTTTTTGGCCAAAATCCTCAGTTTTGGGAATTGGTCTTCTGGGCACCTTTAGCACCACAACCAAGGGTTCAGGACTGGCGGGACACCTCTTGGGGGTTCAGGACTAACTCAAGCTGGGTCCAGGTGCAGGTTCAAGCTGATGGGAGCATCTTATGACTCTGTGGCTCTGAGTAGGTGCCAGCAAACTAGCCCTTGGAGTCACATCCGTTAGTCCTGGGTGCAGGTGAAGATGTAGGGCTAAACAGTAGCGCTGGCCTCTGAGGGTTCAAGGCATGCTCCAGGCAGTGAAGCAGTACTTCCAGGTACAGCAGCTGTATTGAAGAGTGCATTGCAGGTCACAGCAGCAGGCAGTCGTCTCAGAGTCCTTCCCCAGCTCCAGTAGTGAACTGAAGAGTGGGTCTGAAGGTCATATTTTTATACCCTGGTTCCCTTCTTCAGGAAAGTGGGAGAAGCTTCTGGAAAGGTTCTTTGAAGTGCATGGAAGTTCCTAATTTCCCGTCCCTGGCTTCAAGCTGGCAGCAGTGACAATACAGGGGTGTTAGACCCTTTGTGTTAAGGCAGAGTGCAAGCTATTCAGTTGTAAGTGTGGCTGTGCTCACTTCCACCCCTTCATCCTGCTAGCAGAAGCCACATGGAGGTACATCTAATCCCTCTATTGTGTGATTCTCTGGGAGGAATTCACAAAGTCTAACTGTCAGATACATCCAGTCATGTGACCCAAGACAGGCTACAGGCAAAAAGGGCTAAGGGCAGGAAAATGCACTCTCTAAAAGTGCCATTTTCAAAATAGTAATGAAAAATCTCACTTTACTATTAAAAAGGGTTTATCATTAATATGTCATAGGTACCAAACATGAGATATCTAAATGCTTCCAATTAGGAATTACAGCTATTTAATTGTGATAAGGAATCCCTAATGTAGTCCTATTGGAGGGGTAGGCCTCACAGTAGTGTAAAACAAATGTGGGAGTTTTTAACTACCAGGACATGTAAAACTTAAAAGTACATGTTCAACCTTTTCATTACAAAACACAAAAAATGGTGTGGTGTCCTTCTAATGTGGAAATACACATCAGACATAGAGGAGGGGCGAGGTGTCATTAACAAGCCTCTGTTTGGCATGCCCCTTTAAAGAAAATACGATCAGTGACTAGCCATGAGCATTGAGTATGGTGGGGGGAGTTAGTAGACCTTCGGGCGTCAACAGCTGTGCATAATTACGGCAGTGAAAATCCCCATGGAATCAGCTGGGAATAATTTGCATTTTTTGTGTGTAAATAAACCACATGCCAACATCCAATCATCCTACCAGACGGCTGTTGGCAGGGGACTGGTAGGATCAAAGCAGGCATTTCACCTTGACGAAGTAAGGTTGCTTCATTTCTGTAATGCCAAATAAAAACCTTGAGAGTCTTGTCCTGTGCAGGTATCAAGATTACTGTTGTTTTTGATGTCGTAATTCATGTTTTGCAACATATTCTTTTTCTCTTCACTCATGTTATATGTATAGTGTGTGACTGCAGAAGGTGCCTTCCCACACCAGACCATGAGGTAAAACGCCACCAGTAATGAGGTAATATTGCATAGAAACAGAAGTGTGTCTCCCGTCCATTGTTGTTGTTTTGTTTTGTTATATCATGTGTCTAGTACATTTGGTGCATGTGTGTCTTTGTTCACTTATGTGAGTGTACAATTTTTCACTGATGTTGCTAAGGTAGCAAATTTGAAAAACATATAAAGGCATGTTTTGATCTTATTTTTCTAAATAAAAGCCGCTATTACTCAATGCCACACCACAATGGGTGGAGATGTATGTGGTGGTCAGTTCTTTACACTTTGGATAAGCCTGACATGAGCAAGGTTATCATAATATTTACCTCTTTTGTCTCCATTTAAGGCATCAAATTACATGTTTCTTCTTAGAGAGGTAGGCCTCTCTGTTTTATTAATAACCCCCTTACCCTCACAAGGTGTTAGGGAAAAAGGAAGTCTGTATTTAATCCTGACGAATGCCCAAGACCTTTTTAGGCTAAGTAGTAAGGGCAGAAACATGTTGGTTAGACCCAGGGGTAGGCCAGTAACATAGGAGCCATATCCATACCCCAAAATTACCTAGCGGTATTTTAAATTTTTTTTATTAAGTTTATTCAGTCATATAAATAACAACAGTACAGTTACATGAGAGTACTACACAGCATAAGTTAGTATATCATCATCACCACAATATGAAATATCAAATAAACAAATCAGGTTTACCGTTCAGTTGGTGCTTCACCCACTAAAAGCATAGCATGTATAACTTAAACAACACTTTGCTATAGGTCTCATAGTCTAATTGACAACAACACAGCAGAGTCAAAAATGGACTAAGTGGACATATGGAATGTGGGTCCAATAAATTGGTGAGGAATTGATGGCCCCGGGTGCTCTAGACCAACAAATTCTGTTCGGCATCACGATTAAATTAATTGGGAGGAGGGGCTACTCTAACTCAGGTTGGGGGCATCAGGGAGTGCTGCATCCCGTTCCCGCAGCCAGGTTTTGAAAGGCTCCCATATATCTCTCGAGCGAGACGCTGTTGGTATCAGATCCCAGAAGGTCGCCAGCTGCTCCTGACAATAAGCGACATCCCGCACCCATGTGGCCACACGGGGAACCCCAGGGGCGCCCCAGCATATGGCCAGTCTGCATTTAGCGAGTAGCAGCATCATGGCCACCAAACGGCGTTTCTCAGGTGGGATCTCCTCCACATGACCCAGCAGAACCACCACTGGGGTAAAGTCCAGCGACACTCCAGTGACAGCTTGTACGGTGTCATATACCTCTTTCCAATATTCAGCAATGAGGGGGCAACTCCACGCAACATGCAAGAAGGCAGCCGCCTCACGCCCGCACTTCCAGCAGCGCGAATCATGGCGCAGCCCTAGTTTATATAACTGCAGGGGGGTGCGATACATCCTATGAATGAATTAAAAGTGAATCAGTCTAAGTTTGTAATTCGGGATAAATATCTCAGCTGCGAGCAGCAGAACGCCCATTGGTCATCTGAGGGCAATCCCTCCAGTTCAACTCTCCACTGTGCTAGTGCCCTAGGGGGATCCCAAGGGGTGGTAATCTGCGTAAGATTATACAGTCTGGTAATTAATCTACGAGGTGAGGGTGTAGTCAATAAATGCTCTAGAGGTTTCATCACGTCTGGGGGGGCTGGGAAAGCGGGATGTAGTTTCCTACAGGCAGCACAGAGCTGAAAATACAGGAATAGATCCAGGAAGGGCACCAGTTCATCTCCCTGCGGCTGCTCTAAAAAAGTGTCCTGCGGATATAGGTCCCCTAACGTGGCAATGCCCATGTTATGTGCTCGCATTATGAAACCTTTATCATTAAGGAAGGGGAACAGAGGGTGGTGTGCGATCGGACTGGAGGGCGCATATAGCAGAGGTGTCCCCACTCGCTTCCTCAAGCCTTCCCAGGCCCATCTGAGGGTTTCAATTGTATTTATTTCATTTACTGTTCTATGGTAAGGCTTATAAAGTGCTACGTGTAGAGGGGTGGGATCAGCTACGTCTGCTTCAATGGCCACGTGCGGCTGGAATGGAATGGGATGCACCCAAAAATGTAGAAATTGGGCCTGTGCACACAGGGCGTATAGCTCGAGGTCTGGTGCACCCAGTCCACCCCCAGACAGTGGGCGTGTCAGCAGCTCCCAGCCAACGCAAGGTTGTCTACCGGCCCACATTGTGGCAATCATTATAGAGCGTAAGGATTTGATAAAGGCCTTGGTCAGTGGTATAGGTATATTAACAAACAAATACAAAAATTTAGGAAGGACTATCATCTTAGTGATAGCGATCCTACCAGCCAGTGACAGAGGCAAGGCAGCCCAGAGTTTCGACTTACATTCCAGCCAGTCCAGTAACCTACCAAAGTTCAGTCGCCATATTTCCTGCAAGTCTCTGCTTAACCACACTCCTAAGTATTTGACAGCCCCATCAGACCATTTGATTGGGAATTCCAAGTTTGTTTCCAGCGGGGCGTCGGTCAGCGGCAATATTGAGGATTTTGACCAGTTCACTTGTATTCCGGACATTCCGCCATAGCGGAGGACCTATCTCAGCACTGGGTTTAGGTTTTCGTCTGGCTTACGGATATATAATGTTATGTCATCCGCATACATTGATATTATAAGACTCCTATCGGTGAATACTAGGCCACGTGTGGTGTGATGTTGGCGAATTCTTGCCGCTAGGGGCTCCATTGCCACTGCAAACAGCTGCGGTGAAAGCAGACAACCCTGCCTGGTCCCACGAGTGATATAGAAAGGTTCTGATACCAGATTATTTGCTCTAAGTCGGGCTGTGGGTTTTGTATATAGTAAACTAATGAGTTTGACGAAATTGGGACTAAATCCCAGTCTGGGCAGGATAGCGAAAAGAAAGGGCCACTCCAGGGAGTCAAACGCCTTAGTGGCATCTAGAAAGGCAGCCACAGATGGCAGAAGGGGGTCAATCTGGTGCACCGCGGCAAAAAACGTACGCAGGTTGTGGGCTGTTGACCTGCACGGGATGAACCCCGACTGATCCGGTCTGGCTATGAGTGGTAAAAGGGGCTGAAGTCTGTTAGCTATGAGTTTTGCTAGAATCTTTACGTCTACATTAATTAAAGACAGTGGTCTGTATGAGTCGCAGAGATTAGGTGCCTTATCAGGTTTTAAAAGAGAAATGATAGCCGCCTCATGCATAGTCAGTGGAAGGATTCCTAACTCAAGCGATTCCTGATTTACGTCTAGCAGTCTAGGCGCCAGCTCCTCCGCATAGGTCTTATAAAATGTGGTGGTTAAGCCATCCAAGCCAGGCGCTTTCTCGCACGGAAGACTCTTGATAGTTTGAGTAATGTCTTCTATCGTAAATGGCACGTCCAGATATTCTCTGTGGGAGTTACTCAACCAGAGCAGTTCAAGTGACTCGAAATATTCACCTTGATCTGGGTGTGGTGAATTCTGCATTGCCGTATACAAGGAGGAGTAATATTTAGTGAGATGCCTGTGTGTGTCTACTTGGCCTTTAATGGGGGACTCGTCCACGTCTAGCAGTTCAGCTATAAAAGAGGGGGAAGTACGTTGTCTGAGCGCGTTAGCCAGAGTTTTGCTAGGCCTGTCGCCCTCCCCGTAACTGCGCGCTCTGGAGTATTTCCCCAGGAATTGGGTTTCCCTATCTGCCTCTTCTTCGAATTCTGAGATCTTCTCTCGTATTGTGGCCAGGTGCCCCGGTTCCCCAGATTGGAAGAACAATTGTTCCGCTGTCTTAATCTCTTGTTCCAGTTTTGCAATGGTAGATCGAATCAAATTTAATACCCCTGACTGCTTAGATATGCACGCCCAACGAATCACCACCTTAAATGCCTCCCACAAGGTCGAAGCAGAGTCTACCGAGCCTTCATTGGTGGAGAAGTATTGGGTAATATCGGTCCTAATCTCTTCTCTGAAGGCAGTGTCCAGGAGTGCACGTGGTGGCAGACGCCAGCTGAATGCGCGGGTGAGGTTTTTGGTAACTGCCAGTGGAGGAGCACCGGGGCGTGGTCGGAGAGCGTGCGTGCGAGGTGAAGTGTGTCTTTAGTCCATGCAGCAACATCGCTCGTAACCAACCAATAATCAATCCTTGACCATGTGTTATGATATGACGTGATGCAAGTTCCCTCCATCATGTCTGGATTTCTGCTACGCCAGATGTCTACAAGACCATGTTCGAGTATAATGGTGTTTAATTGTGCTGTTGCCCTAAGGTGTGAGTTGCGAGAGGTACCAACTTTGTCCCAGTTAGTGTTGAGAGTGACATTGAAGTCCCCTCCCCAAATTATCGTGTCTCCCCCCAGTGTCGCTATCTTAGCCCATACAGTAAGAAAGAAGTTTGGGTCGTCTACATTGGGGCCATACACTGCCACTAGGGTGACCCTTGTGGACATCAGGGATCCCAATAATACGATATATCTTCCCTCAGGGTCCAGCAAGACGTGTGTGGTTGACCAACCCAGTCCGCGTCTAATCAATATCGAAACTCCCCTTGCATAATTGGAGTAGGGTGCCAAGTATATCTCCCCCCAATATCCATTCCTCAGTTTCGACTTAGAGTCATGGTTCAGATGTGTCTCCTGGAGGAAGCACACGTCTATACGATGCCTGCGTAAATATGTGTGGACCAGCCGTGCTTTCTTATAATCATTAAGTCCACGGACATTCCAGGTTAGAAACCGTGTTTCAGCCATAACTCAATAGATGAAGTGCATGTGTTGACCACCCGTAAAGCAAACATGCATCAAAACATCTTTGAAATAAAATCTCACAAAACCTACATATATCACATTCAAGAATAACAAATAAGTGTGGATGATGTGCAGAAAAAATACAGTGGATTTTCACTTCACATACGCGCTGTGCAGTTAAAGAAATTGCGCCTGAGTATTCTATGTTCCCCCCACCAACCCCACACCCACAGCAACCTCCCAAACAGGTTGTGACTCACTACCCCCCACTCATGATAACCCCATTGAACAAAAAAACGTAATATGGGCGATCTCCCTGTGGGGCTAGGGACGTCAGCTGTAACCTGCCGTGTGGCAGGGTGACCAGGCAATAGCAAACCGCATACATCCGCCAAAGGAAAGAAGTGCGCCGAAAATGAAACATGTGTGTTTAAGCTGCAGTAGGGATAAGCTAGGTAGCATACAGTCCTGTAGTAGTTAGCCCACTAAGATCAAACCTGCGCAAAACAATATAAGGTTACTTGGCGGTATGTCAATCATTGCCCCTAAGGGTCCGTTCAGTAGTTGATTGTGAGGAGGGCGAGGATGATTTCCATGCACCGATGTGTTTGGCATACTTGAGAGCCGATTTTGCATCCGTAAAGATCTGCGATTTTCCGTCCTGTGTGATCTTTAGCTTAGCTGGATAAAGCATAGCATAAGAGATAGAGGCAGTTTGTAGGATGCGCTTCACAGGCATGAACTCCCTGCGCACTGCCTGGACCGCTGGTGTGTAATCGGGGAAGAAGGAGAGGGAGTTCCCCTGGTGGGTTATTGGACTTTGGTGCCTTGCTGCTCTGAGGATGGCATCTCTGTCTCTATAGTTCAAGAGACGAGCAATTATTGGACGTGGTGCGGCTCCAGGCGGGAGCCTATGGCCTAAAGAGCGGTGCGCCCGTTCAACGAGCATAACTTGTGAAAGTGCGCAAGTTGTTGCGCCGAGAGCGCGCCTCCAAATCCTCATTCTTGGCTTTAATCACATCTAATACTTTTTCCATGTTAAGGATATGCGTTCTGGATTCTGCACTTGAGTCCTGGGTATCCGAAAGCCTGTTCTCTAGGATGTCGAGTCTGTTCGCATGCGAATCTACACGTTTTTTAACCACGTCCAGACTAGAGGCAAGATCATCAATTTTATTATCAACAGTTTTAATGCTGGAACGCACATCGAGAAGGATAGTGCGAATGTCTTCCTCTGGATCTTCCAGGGGAGTTTTTGAGCCCTGGGCCGATTCCAGCTCAGGGCCGGTGTCGTTGGTACAAGTGAGGCGTTTATTCTCGAAGGGAAGTTTCGTCTGCTTGGGGTCAGTCTTTCCCATTGTGAGTAGTCGCAGAACCACAGGACAGTACAGTAGGCCTGTCCAACTATGGGCAACACGGGGCACCAGCACCTCCTCAATGCCAATGTGAATAGGAGTGTGCCGTAACTATTCTGCGCTCCTCACACACTGCTTATATCTAATATTCAGCACGGGTTACGATCCTGCACATCGGTACACTATGTATCCGTGGAGGGGGGATCTTTTCAGTTTGCTGGTATGATTGGTGGAGTTAATGCCCAGTGTCAATCCGCTCCAACACTGGCCCAGAGTGAGCAGCAAATCTACACATCCAGTCGGGCCACCGCACCCAACCTGTGAGCATGCGGGGCCCAACAAAGGAGAAAGAGGCACGCCCAGCTCTCTTACCTGCCTCAGAGCGCAATGGAGCACCGCAGCCTCCCGGCGGCCCGATGCGAGCAGGGGGCTGCGGCGGCGTGAACCTAAATACGCCCCTCACCTCAGAGCCGTCTCCCCGAGGTAGGCGAGCGATAGGCCTGACGAGCAGGAGCGCGCGTAGCACCGCACCACACCCAAACCCCCGTCCCACACTTACCGCGCCTCACCACAGTCTGCAGAGTTCTCCCCTCTTAGTGCGGTATGGATGATGAATCCGACGTGTGCAGGAATTTGACAGTCTCCCGCCGTGCGCAGTTTTCTTTATGTTTCCTCCCCAGGCCCTCAGCCACGGCCCGGGGTCGCTCTGGCCTTTGCTACCTCGGGACTAGGGGAGCAGTCTCGCCGACGTCTGGAACTTTGGGGTCGCCTCCGAGCCGGACTCTCTAGCACGTCATGCACCCCAGCCCCGGAGCAGCCGGCTTATTAATATGCTGCGATGGTGCTCCGGGACGCAGCAGGGTATCAGTACGGTTCGGTTTTCCTGCGGAGCCCGGCGGCCATTTTACTCTGTCTGCCGGGCCGCGGAGCGTCAGGTCGTGTTTCTCGGCACCCCCGCGATATTCAGCTTTCAAACTTCACCAAGCAGGCGCGTGACTATTGCGCTTCATGTAGAGTTTAGCAGCTTTGGCAGAACGCGATCCCAGACGATGGTAATGAAGGATCTTGTTGCCTGGTCTGCGGAGCCCCTTCAGAAGGCGGCCATTCCGCAGCGTGATGTAGCCACGCCCCCGACCTAGCAGTATTTTTAATCGTACCCAGGATGCCACGGCAATAAAGGACACTTTTGTGGGAGCTCCTGAGGTACTTTTAGATAGTAACTGGACCAAAGCTATCCAGAAAAAAGAATGAATATCTAAGAACTCCTTCGGGATAGCTCAACCCCAGGTTGAGTCTGCACTGGTAGTACTATCTTACCAGGGTGGGACGAGGTGGCCTAAGGTCAAGCAAGTCACATCACATGAGTGAGCCCACCTCGTCCATTTCTTGGAATTGCCACTTTGAGTAAGGGACAAATAGGACATTCTGTTTCTCCTTGGTAATTCCCTTAGGCATTGGGATAGAAGGACACCATGCCATCTTTTGTGTTTTGATGTATTTTAAGAGGCAGGTGTGGGCCCCTTTCAGTCTCTTTTTCTCTGTTTGTGTTATACACAGCCTTTTAATTGCACAGCACCCTGCCCCAATGGGCTACCTAGGGCCTACCTGAGGTGTGTCTTATATGTAATAAAAAGGGGAGTTTAAAACTGCACTCAGGCTGCAATGGCAGACCTGGAACATGTTTTAGAGTACTACTACTTAAGTAGGTTGCACAATAATTGCAGCAGGCCCACTAGTAGCATTAAATTTACAGGCCCTGAGTATATGGTGTGCCACTCTACAAGGGACTTATAAGTAAATTAAATATGCCAATTAGGTATATGCCAATCAAACCATGTTAAGGGGAATGAGCACAAGCACTTTAAAACTGGTTAGTGGTGGTTAAGTGCACAGAGTCCTAAGGCCAACAAAAACGAATTACAGCAAAAATTGGAGTAGGATGGAGCAAAATGTTTGGGGTAAGACCCACCCCCCCAAGACTGGCAGGTGTAACAGTTCCATTAACATTTAAAAGTACTCATCCAGTGTTTTCATGCCGCTCCATAGTTATACAATATACTGAGTATGTACAATTTTAGTGCTTAATTTCAAGAGAACTATGTGTCCTGCAGATGGTGCTACATGTGAAATGTTTGCATTTCAGCGCGGTATGTGGAATGCCCGTCTTCATTTGCCAACGCTGCTGTCTAAGAATTGTTCTATTTTACATTTGAGTGCTAATCCTAGATTGTCTCATGGCCTCTGCTACTACATGATCTGTCTGCTGCCTTTAATCTGCTCCACTCTACATCTTGCTCCTAAACCTGAACTGCTGACCCAATACCTGGGTGGAGCGCAACTGCCAGAGCTAACACCAGACCGAAATGCTGGCTTTTAGGCACAAGTGAATGGTACAAAGATTAAGAAAGGCATCACCAATTTAGTAAAGGAGGAAAACGCTGAGAGGAAATGGTTTTCCTACGGAACTTTATGTGGAATATGTTGACATCCTAATCCCTAGACTTAAAGCGGTGATGCTGCCACCAGCTATGAGGTGATAATTTTGCTCCCTAAACTGGGCCAAGAAATGAGAGATGTTGTCACCTTTCAACGACTGCTAAAATACTTAGGGGCCGATTACGATGTCGTTAGGAAACTGTCACGAACGAAGCGGTTCCGGACTCGTTTCCTACCGAATCGGGTCCTGCTAGTCCGGATGACCAATTACGATGCTTCCCAACATCGTTCGGTTGCACTCACATTGGGGCCGATTCACAGAACTAATCTGAGACAAAATCCTAAACTTACTACTTCTGGTATTCACAGAAGGCACTTACGATTTTTGGTAGGTATTCACAGAAATCACTTACGACTCCTAACTTTACGTCCGCAGTCGGGCCGGAATCTCCGCACCCGTACTGTACTCTCCGCACCCGGACCGTACTCTCCACACCCGGACCGTACTCTCCGCACCTGGACCGTAATCTCAGGCTCAGGCCAAATAAAGTGTAATCAATGGGCTGGAATGCAATTTTTACAAAAAGGAACATTAGGAATGTGTGATAAATGGTAGAGGAGGTCATGAAAAATAGTTTGGGCAGGGAAAAGGGTATGGCCAGACACTACATCATAACCCAGAAAAGTTTGCTCCTGTGCATCATGGTGCATGCAGTGCACAATTTGCACTCCTCTTAGTGTTGATTGCGGTGTGAACACTACAGTCAACACTAAGAGCCCTTAGTGTTGACTGTGGTGTTGACACTACAGTCAACACTGAGGGGAGAGCAAATTGTACCATGATACAAAGGAGCAAACATTTCTGGGTTATGATGTAGTGTCTGGCCTTTACTAGGGGCTTATCAGGGGCTTATCAGTAAATCAAATATGCCAATCATGGATAACAAATCATGTTCACAATTTACACAGAGAGCATATGCACTTCAGCACTGATCAGCAGTGGTAAAGTGCCCAGACTCCTCAAACCAACAACACCAAGTCAGGAAAAAATAGGAGGAAGAAGCAAAATGTTTGGGGATAACCCTGCAAAAAGGGCCAAGTCCAACAGCTTATAAGAAGCTATGCAGTTAAATGGAATTGGCAAACGTTCCGTCATTGGGGAATCACTTTGTACCAGACTCCAGCAGCTGTAATTGAGGGGGATTTAGGTAAGCCACTGATTACCTAAGGGCAACTGTTACATCCTGGAGGACATTGCCCGTTACAATAATGGACAAAGTATGCCTGTTGAAAATGGTGGCCCTACCTAGATGTATGTAATGTTTTTCCGCCCAGACATAGACTTGCACTCTTCAAACTACAGATCCCCGCAACAGAGGGATTGAGGGTCACAAATTATGAGATCTATTACTTAGTGGTGTAGTTGCATTGAACCACCCTTTGGTTTATGGATGAACCACTGGTCGAGGGGAAATATCTTCTCCCCTTTGTAAGAAAAAACAGACTGCTCTTGCAACCAAGGGCAGCACTGAGAGATCTGTCATAGTTTCTCAAAACTGGTGGACACTGTTGGGCATTCACTGGGCTGCCTAAAGATGTCCCTAGAGAAGGTATGAGACCCTAGTATCACCCTCAATGTGCTATTAGGATTTCTAGGCAAGGATAGCATATTGGCCTCAGATAGTGGGAGATCTCTTTACAGGAGGTGCTTGAAACACGATGGGACAGTTCTTGACTTATGGAGCTCTGATTAAACACATGCACTCACTATAGGGAGGGGAGTGAAAGCTGAACTGCCCAAATGTAATCCCTTGCAGATGATACTTATAGTAGGGACAAGAAGGAAGGCAGTGACACTACTTTATAAAGAGCTACTAAACAATGCAAAGACTGGCTTACAGGACTTAAGGGATGAGTAGTCACTGGACATGGGACCATCAGACTTGAAGGACTTGAAGGATATTGATTCTGCAGAGAATCCCTAAGATTGCTAGAAATATGAGATTCCGAATACAGCAGTTTCATTTTTGCATCGCACATACATAGGATGCACCCTACTACGCCATCCAGTTGCCCATGGTGCTATGCCCCAGAGGAAAATTTCAATAATAGGGTATTGGACTTGGCCCTTTTTGCAGGGTTATCCCCAAACTTTTTGCTTCTTCCTCCTATTTTTTCCTGACTTGTTGTTGATGGCTATAGGTCTCTGGAAACTTTACCACTGCTAATCAGTGCTAAAGTACATATGCTCTCTGTGTAAATTGTGAACATAATTGTTTATCCATGATTGGCATATTTGATTTGCTGGTAAGTCCCTAGTAAAGTGCACTGAGTGTGCCAGGGCCTGTAAATCAAATGCTACTAGTGGGACTGCAGCACTGATTGTGCCACCCACATGACGAGCCCTGAAAAGGTAACCCAGACCTGCCACTGCAGTGTCTTTGTCAGTTGTGACTTCCATGTCGACTTGGCCAGTGCACCCACTTGCCAGGCCCTAACCTTCCCTTTTCTTACATGTGAGTCACCCCTAAGGTAGGCCCAAGGTACACCTATGGGCAGGGTGCAGTGTATGTGAAAGGTAGGACATGTACTGCTGCGTGTGACATGTTGTGATAGTGAAATACTGCCAATTTCGTTTTTCAGTATCTACCCCATAGGAAATGCTTTGAAATATCTTAAAAGTATAACTTCCCAATGAGACAAGATAGAGAAATAAAGTTTAGGCTCTCTGAACTCAGAATTTAATAACACATCTTTTAGGAAAGATGGTTTTTAAATTATGTGTATGAAAAGGCCACTTTTAGAAAGTAGCAAACACAAGGAGATGATGGACGGAGTGCTGAAACTTTTCAGACACCCACCCCCAGTCACAGATCTGGGTTGAATCCATCATCATTCTTTAGCTCACTTCGCCACCCGAGTTCAGACCCAGCCATATGCAAATCAGTCTTGACCCTGTGCCTCATGGGAACAGTCCAGTCCAAACTGCCAAGCCAGGTCTTCCTTGGACCGGAAACAAGGATCCTGGGACCAGTTTCGGGGTAACAACCCTCATCAGCCAGGCTAGCTTGAATCCAATGGCAAAGTGAGCAGGGGAACCACGTCTGGGCATACCCTGCCAATTTAGGGCGAACAAAGCAAACACAAGGAGATGATGGATGGAGTGCTGAAACTTTTCAGACACCCTTGCCCAGTCACAGATCTGGGTTGAATCCATCATCGTTCTTTAGCTCACTTCGCCAACCCAGTTCAGACCCAGCCATATGTAAATCAGTCTTGACCCTGTGCCTCATGGGAACAGTCCAGACTGAACTGCCAAGCCAGGTCTTCCCTGGACCGGAAACAAGCATCCTGGGACCGGTTTTGGGGTAACACCCCTCATCAGCCAGGCTAGCTTGAATCCAGTGGCAAAGTGAGCAAGGGACCCACGCCTGGGCATACCCTGCCAACATAGGCCGAACAAAGCAAACACAAGGAGATGATGGATGGAGTGCTGAAACTTTTCAGACACCCACCCCAGTCACAGATCTGGGTTGAATCCATCATCGTTCTTAAGCTCACTTCGCCACCTCAGTTCACACCCAGCCATATGCAAATCAGTCTTGACCCTGTGCCTCATGGGAACAGTCCAGAACGAACTGCCAAGCCAGGTCTTCCCTGAACCAGAAACAAGCATCCTGGGATCGGTTTTGGGGTAACACCCCTCATCAGCCAGGCTTGCTTGAATCCAGTGACAAAGTGAGGAAGAGACCCACATCTGGGCATACCCTGCCAACTTAGGGCGAACAAAGCAAACACAAGGAGATGATGGACGGAGTGCTGAAACTCTTCAGACACCCACCCCAGTCACAGATCTAAGTTGAATCCATCATCATTCTTTAGCTCACTTTGCCACCCCAGTTCAAACCCAGCCATATGTTAATCAGTCTTGACCCTGTGCCTCATGGGAACAGTCCAGACCGAACTGCCAAGCCAGGTCTTCCCTGGACCAGAAACAAGCATCCTGGGACCGGTTTCGTGGTAACACCCCTCATCAGCCAGGCTAGCTTGAATCCAGTGACAAAGTGAGCAAGGGACCCACGTCTGCGCATACCCTGCCAACTTAGGGCGAACAAAGCAAACACAAGGAGATGATGGACGGAGAGCTGAAACTTTTCAGATACCCACCCCCAGTCACAGATCTGGGTTGAATCCATCATCGTTCTTTAGCTCACTTCGCCAACCCATTTCAGACCCAGCCGTATGCAAATCAGTCTTGACCCTGTGCCTCATGGGAACAGTCCAGACCAAACTGCCAAGCCAAGTCTTCCCTGGACCGGAAACAAGCATCCTGTGACCGGTTTTTGGGTAACACTCCTCTGCAGCCAGGCTAGCTTGAATCCAGTGGCAAAGTAAGCAAGGGACCCACATCTGGGCATACCCTGCTAAATTAGGGCAAACAAAGCAAACACAAGGAGATGATGGACGGAGTGCTGAAACTTTTCAGACACCCACCCCCAGTCACAGATCTGGCTTGAATCCATCATCGTTCTTTAGCTCACTTTGCCACCCCAGTTCAGACCCAGTCATATGCAAATCAGTCTTGACCCTGTGCCTGGTGAGCAAAAAAACGATGGATTCAGGCCCAGATCTCTGTACCGGGGTGAGTGTATGACATTGTTCTGCATTCTGTCCATCAATTGTTCTTTTTACTTTTAGAAAGTAGGCATTTTCTTGTTTAACCATTCTGTGTGCCTCTGCCTGTTTGTGTATTGACTGTCTGGTTTTGGTGTGACAGGGGCTGGGGATGTGCATTCTCTCAGATGGCTACTGGGGGGCTTGATATGTGTCCTGCCTTTCCTGAATGAGTCAGGGCTGGGCTGAATAGGCCTGGTCTGCATTTAGAGTGGTAGGAGGAGATTTCCCTTGCACCTAAATAGGCCCTGTCTGCCTTGGACAATGCTGTCTCCTCCTCCTGCCGGGAAGCTGGAGGAGGAGACCGGAGAGGACAGAACTGGTTTTGGCTGAGCACAGAGCCTCTCTGCACCAAGAGAACAAAGGGATTTGCTGTATAAATATTGGGGCCCAGACCACAGTATTTTAGATTACTTCTGGACTCAAGAGGAACCTTTGCCAAGGAGAAAAGCTGAAGAGCTGTGAGGAGGAGTACGGCCCCTTTGTTGTGCCCTGTGTGCTGTGTGGGGTTGGCCTGCAGTTGCTGTTTCTGCCAAGGAGAGGACAACGACTGGAACTGTGCTTTGAACCTGCTTGAAGAAGATCTCCAAGGGCCTCAAGTGTGCTTGCCTCCTGTTCTGAAGTCTCAGGGACACAAAGACTTCACCCCCAGCTCCCTTGAACCCTCTTGCTGAGAGTAATGACCTGCCAGGAGGTGCCTATTCCAGTTTTGGGCCTCTGGAGGTAGTTCCTGCTGTAGGAAGCTGTAATAAACCTAAGAGAAGCAAGAAAACCTGTTTCCGACGCCGTCAGTTACGCTACTGTGATTCTGCTACCTGCACCGAGGCCCGGGGCACCGCTCGTGAAGTGAAGGACACACCGCCCAGCCTGCAGCGCAGCTCCGACACCCTTTGATGCCCGCCAACGCCTGCAGTTATTGGCCGCGCCCGACGCCAGTGCTCGCACCGACTCCATCATCGCCAGCCCCTGAATCCTGTTATTGTGGCGCCGATAACCACCGAGGGTAACATTCTAACTCGTTGATTTCGCATTGTCACCAGAACAGACACATCACTGCTGACGCAACCATCTTCCCCTGTCCTGGATACGACACGTCGCCTCCTCGCAGACATGACGCCTCGCCTCCCTGGTGGCAGCCATGGAGCTGGCCTTGACCTCGGCACCAACGCCTCACCTCCACGACGCTGTGCATCATCATAGACTTCATTTCCAAGGTACTTTGGGGGTCTGTATGACTCTGTGCCCAACGCCACGCTCCTCGCGGTCGGCGCAGTACTTTGGATTTATTACTGTCACGACGTTGCAATAGCCCCAGGTGGAGCTATTTGTTTTCTACAAGCTTTATTTTCGCAATAACTGTTCTAAAGTCATATCTTATTACCTGCGTGTTGGATTTTTGTCGTTTTGGTCTTGTTGAGTATAAATAAAGATACTTTATTTTTCTAAACTGTTGTGGTGTCCATTTGAGGTGTTATCACTGTATTACTGTGTGTGTTGAGTACAAATCTTTACACATTGCCTTTGGAATAAGTCTGTCTGCTCGTGCCAAGCTACCCAGGATGTGAGCAGGGGTTATCTAAAGTGTGTGTCCCCCTTACACTGACTAGAAGCAAGGGTCCCTATTTGGACAAAGGTACCTACCTCTGCCAACTAGAGACCCCCATGTCTAACATTGGATCTGACTGGACATAAGAGAGTTTGGGGGGAGGATCGCTGACCCTTTGGAATTCATGTTGCAAAAGCCAGGGATCTCAAAGCCAGAAACATGTCTCTTGGGCCTGATTATTCAGCCTTAGAGGAACAAATTTGGGAATAGATTTCTGGACCAGGTCCTTTTGATAGCCAAAAGCTGGATTGCACTTAGGTTGAAGGCATCCAGAGCCTTAGACTTCAAGCTATAGGTAGGGAGAGTTACTTATTGAGCCAAAATGGAAGGGTAAGTACTCTAAGCAGACTTTCCTGTAGTAAAAATGTGAAGTACTGAAAGAAATAAGGAGGAGATGGGCCAACTGTTGATCCCCTGCCAGTGTGGGTGTGTACTGACCCCTCTCTGAGCCGATCATCCGTAGACGCGAATAAACAAGCTGTATACTCATCTCTGCCTTCTTCATAATGGCACCAGTACACACAGGTGCTGCTGAGCACCTACCAACCTCACCCACAGTTGAATAGTTAATAGGAAAATAAGGCACATGCATGACAGCTGTAATGTAGATATAGGCAGGGCCACTAGAATTATGTGATTCTCTGCCACTGCTTTTTTCAGCATATTTAATTATTTGGCACATAATCTATCATCTGCTGCATAATCTGCAGAAAAAAAAATGTTGATTCGAGATCAAAAGGATCTAATGTTACTATAAACGTGGTAAAATGTGTTTGTGCACATTGGAAGACCCTTCACAAAGGTTAACTGGTCATCCTCATCTTTCAGTTGCTTATTTACGCATTTGATTGTTAAACTGGTACTAGCGAGTTGACATCTTTGCCCGGACAGTATTACCATGTGTACAAATTACATACATTATATCCTATAGGCTGATGAGACGACTTGGAAGAAACCACGCTCGTCGACGTACATCTTAAATGCCTGGATCAGAGCTGCATTGAGAGGCTGCAGTCTGTATAATTTGAAAAAAAGAAAGAATTGATTTGGCAAAAAAGTGAAAGAACGTGGCTGCAATTGTAAATGCCCAATCAGGATTGCTACACATTCTGTGGGTACCAATTGTGTACCCACTAATTTGACGTCCTGAATTGGGGAATAATGCTCAATAGTGCACGTTATTCCACATTTCATGGCGCACAAACAGTGCTATTTGCGTCAGTGGTTTGTAGCAGGCCTCACCTGTAGCAAACTGTGAAAGCAAAGGCGTGAAAACTCCCCGCTCACTGCAGCCCTCTTTTGGGCGTAAACCGTTGTTTGTGGCCAAAACTGATTATCGGCCAGATCGTGATCAGGCACACATGTGAATATCGATTTTAGACTTACCACTGACCCTTTTTAACAAATTATCTCTCTTTTCAAGAGATTAAAGGAAAAATCCCAGCGTTGTAGGGCAAATTACTGTTTCCACAGGGTGTAGTGATTCAGGCGTTCGGTGTGCACTTCATTCCGAGGTACGAGCCACAGAATGTAATATTACGTGCAAATGGTGAATGATTGCACAAGATACAAGATGCTAAAACTGCCCTTCTGCACTATTTACCAGACCTAATTTGTGCCACGTTTTCCATTGTGAAAAGCAAGACCCGCTGATGGCCTAATTTGCGCCGGATTTATAATACTGTTTCAGACACTACAGTCTTTTACATAATACATAATAAACTCTCGAATTGTATGTTTTACAGTATTCCTATTTTCCATTCTTGCTTTGCTGGCAATGTAGCAAACGCAGAAATCTATGACAGCTGCTTTTTACGGTTCTATCACACCTTTCGCATATGAAACTGACATTTATAAACCCATTCTACCTGACACTTTCACACTAATGATGACAAATTACTATTATACTCTCATTAAACGAGCATAACAGGCATTGCTGTAGAGCTGATAACCTTTAAGAAAATGTCTCGATTAATAGAAGTGAATGTGTGCCGTAAATATAACATGATTTGTAATATCGTGACATTACACGAAATAAAGATGTTTTGTTCCCCTTTTCATTTATTTCATTACCCACCAGGAAACCAAGTATTGTTGTTATTTTCTATTATCACGCGCTTTAACAATCACGAATAAGAGGAATTAGATCATTGGAAGTTTGAGATCTGAATTGAAGACGATGGAGAGGTTTCCAGCCCATAGTGACTACTATGGACCTTCTGCTCCAACATTCCATTGTTTGCTTTTCTCTTCCCCTTTTTCACTTAAATAATTCTCCCCTAAGTAGGTGAAATGGTCTAATAGATTTAGGGGCTTATTTACAAGCCCCTTGCGCCTGTGCGTCACTTTTAAAATTGGGAAAAAGTGACCTACGGTGGCGCAAGGGGCTTGTAAATGAGCCCCTTAGAGCCCTTCAGTGTCAGGCTAAACCGGTTGTTAAAGGCCCTCTCCCTCTTTAGAGACCCAAGCCGCAGTCGTGGTAGTTTAACTCTGGTTCACACCTTTAACAATCCTTATAGCCCTCAGAACCGGCCTATATAACTACAGGAAAACTTGTTTTACATTTGAATCCTTTGGGAACAGAGCTCACTTGTCGACTTCACACAATGGAAATCCCTTTTCTTCAAAGACTGATTTTCTTCCATTGGCTGTGTCCTGCAAACCCAGGGGTTCTCAAAATTATGGTTATAGAATATTCCACGAACAGCACAGCTGATTCTACCACCTCCAACTGCGGTGCATTCTCGTTTTGATCCCCCAGAGAAACCCCCATCAATTCAGGACTGACTAGTCCACCTCGCGCTACTTAAGCCCGTCGAAACATCAAGCTGATGATCTAAAAGTCGATGAGAACAAAGCAAAATGGCTGGTAGGTGGCAGGACCTCCTTGGACTCCATTTAATCAATCCCAAAATCACAAGGGGGTCTGGCTTTCAGTGCCTGAATCACTTTCAACTCCAGGGCCCTTATTATCTACATGGTGCATTTTCATCGTTTGCGCCGGGCGCACCATTTAAAAGATGCGCCTTGTGCAAACAATGAAAATGCGCCACATTATGGTGAATGTGCTTTCCACAGGGCAGCCGCAAACTCCTGCTGCCCTGGGAGCAGCGCATTTCTGTGAAAAAATGCGGCTGCTTTGGAGCTGCTCAGTGCTTTCACAGTGTAGGCGGCAGCCCACCTACACTTTGAAGGGGGGATGGACATCCCCTTGCAGGCGGGTGCAGTGAGTGACTGCACGAGCCTGCAAGGAGATGTCTGGGGGCTCCATTGGACCCGCTTCCCCCCCTTCAGTGGGCTGCCATCAGGGTGCACACTGACAGTGCGCCTCGTGACAGCTTCTTTGCCTCTGCGTCTGCGTCTGTAATATGGCACGGATGCAGAGGGAAGGGATTTCCTCATTTGCATGGGGCCACGCACCCATGCAAATAAGGGAACACCCTCTGAAGATAGCGCTGCTGCTTTATGTGTGCCAGAGCTATCGGTATTACAGAAGGGGACGCACAAGCGTCTGAGGCCCCTTCTGTAATACCAAAGTGCCCCGGGGGTGTGCAAAGAGGGCGCAAACGCCTGTTGTGCCCCCGGGGCACTTCTATAATACAGCCCCTGGTGTCTCGATCAAAAATAGATCAATGGAAAGGTCCCAAACTGCCCAAGAAGAGAATGTGTCAATAAATCTGTAAAATCATCCAGAGTAGAGTCAATAAAGCCTTCAGCAGATGGCCCGAATATGCCACAGCTGGGATAGAGGTACATGCTTTGCAGTTCATAAACTAAACCCATGAAATACTTTCCGGGTGACCATTTGCAGGGCAACTAGCCACAAGCCATTAAAAAAATATCACCCTTTCGAAATGCCTCTGCACACCTATTCCTGTGATCAAAAAAGGATTAAAGATCATAGTAATTCAGTTCACAAGACTATATTTACTAAGGGTGTTCATTCATTCATTCACTCGTTTTTATTCGTTAAAACATTTATCCGGTCACCTTAAGCAAATCAAAGGGAACCATCTATTGCATCCATTGAGACTGAAATCACAAAGCAAAACCTTATTGCTGCTCTCGGCCCTCGTCATTAATATTGCTGACAGCAGCAGGCACATCAGAAATCACCCAGTGCCTGCCTCATTTAATGCACTGCTCAGGTTCCTGAAAATCTTAGTTATATCAATCAATCAATAAGGGGTTTGTTAAAGCGCGACTACTTTCCCGTAAGGGTCTCAAGGCGCTAGGGGTGTGGGGGGGTGCAGGTTCCATTCCATCAAGGAGGGGGTCTGTCGAAGAGCCAGGTTTTGAGGTTTCTTGCGAAGATGGGGAGCGATGTTGTCTGTCTGAGGTGGAGCGGAAGGGCGTTCCATGCTTTGGCCGCGAGGAAGGAGAAGGAGCGGCCTCCCAATTTGGTCTTTCTGGTGTGGGGGACCACGGTGTAGGAGAGCTGGGCTGATCGTAGGGTCCTTTGGGGTGCGTGGAATTTGAGTCGGCTGTTCAGGTATGCTGGTCCAGTGCCGTGGAGGGCCTTGTGTGCGTGGGTGAGCATCTTGAAGGTGATTCTCGCCTCGACGGGGAGCCAGTGGAGTGTGCGCAGCTGCTGGGAGATGTGGCAGTGTTTTGGCAGGTTGAGGACCAGTCTTGCGGCGGTGTTCTGGATGTTCTGTAGCTTGCGGTGAGGTTTTTGTTTATTCCGGCATAGAGTGCGTTGCCGTAGTCGAGTCTGCTGGTGACCAGGGCATGAGTGACGGTCTTTCGGTGTTCGAGGGGGATCCATTTGAAGGTCTTACGAAGGAGGCGGAGGGTGTGGAAGCAGGAAGACGAGACAGAGTTGATCTGGCGGTCCATTTTGAGCTCGGAGTCCAGGATGATTCCCAGGTTGCGTGCGTGGTCCGTGGGGTTTGGCGGGTATCTGAGGGCAGGGGGTCACCAGGTGTCGCTCCAGGCATCGGGGTTTGGGCCCATGATGAGTACTTCTGTTTTGTTGGTGTTTAGTTGTAGGTAGCTGTTTTTCATCCATTTGTCGATGGCTTCCATGCCTTCTCGAAAGTTGCGTCTGGCGGTGTTGGGCTCGTTGGATAGGGAGAGGATGAGCTGGGTGTTGTCTGCGTATGACACGATGTTGAGTCCGTTGGTTCGGACGATGGGGGCAAGTAGAGCCATGTAGACGTTGAAGAGCGTCGGGCTGAGGGAGGAGCCCTGGGGGACTCCGCAGGTGGTAGGTGTGGGGTCCGAGAGGAAAGGGGGGAGTCTGACCCGCTGCGTCCTGCCGGAGAGGAAGGAGCGGATCCAGTCGAGGGCCTTGTCCTGGATTCCTGCGTTGTAGAGTCTGCGTATTAGGGTGCGGTGGGAGACTGTGTCGAACGCCGCTGATAGGTCGAGGAGGATGAGGGCTACTGTTTCTCCTTTGTCCAGTAGGGTGCGGATGTCGTCTGTTGCGGCGAGGAGGGCGGTTTCCGTACTGTGGCTTTTTCTGAAGCCGGATTGGGAGGAGTCGAGGATGTTGTGTTCTTCAATGATTGTGGCGAGTTGGCTGTTGATGGCTTTCTCGATGACTTTCGCTGGGAACGGGAGCAGGGAGATGGGTCTGTAGTTTTTGAGGTCGGTGGGGTCCGCTGAGGGTTTCTTTTAGAGGGGGTTGACCTCGGCGTGTTTCCAGTCGTCGGGGAACGAGGCGGTCGCCAGGGAGCGGTTGATGCTGTGGCGGAGCATGGGTGCGATGGTGTCGGCGGCTCTGTTGAAGATGTGATGGGGGCAGGGGTCCGTGGGGCCCCCTGAGTGGATTGACTTCATTGTCTTCAGTGTGTCTTCGGTGGTGAGGGCTGTCCAGTCGTCAATCGCTGGTTTCCGGGTGTCGGGGGTGGTTGGTGAGGGTTCAGTGTGTTGGTTGTTTTCGTCGAAGTTGTCGTAGATGCTCTTGATTTTGTGGTGGAAAAAGGTGCTGAGTTTGTCGCAGAGGTCTTGTGAGGGAGGGATGTCGGTAGACTCGTTAGTGGGTTGGGCGAACTCCTTGATGATGCTGAAGAGTTCCTTGCTGTTGTGCACGTGGGTGGAGATTCTGTCTTTAATCGCTTTTTTCCTCGTTTCTCTGATGAGTTGATGGTGGGCGTTGGTGGCGGCTCTGAAGTTGTTGTGGGCTTCTGTGGATTTGGTGGTCCTCCAGGCCTTTTCGAGGCAGCGGCATGTGCGTCTGGACTCTCGAAGTTTGGTGGTAAACCATCTGGCTTTCTTGGCGCGGGTTTTGTTGTTTTTCTTGAGGGGGGCTATGGTGTTGGTGCTGTCTGAGATCCATCTATGCAGGGTTCGGGCTGCGGTGTTGGGGTCGTCGTTTTCCGTGATGGTTGGGGTGTAGTTGTTCAGTGAGGAGGTGAGCTGGTTGTCGGTGATTTTGGTCCAGTTTCTTCGTGGAAGCAGGTGCTGGTGTCTGTGGATGGTGGGTGTTCTGAAGGTGAAGTGGACGCAACGATGGTCGGTTCATGGGAGTTCGGTGGTGTGGTTGAAGGTGATGGAGTTTCCTGTAGTGAAGAGGGGGTCGAGGGTGTGTCCTGCTGAGTGCATGGGCTCGATCACGATCTGGTGGAGTCCAATGTTGTGGAGGTTGTCCAGGAGGGATGTGGTGTTGGGGTCCAGTTGGTTGTCTAGGTGGAAGTTGAGGTCTCCCAGCAGGGTGTAGTTGGTGGATGCGATGGCCTGCGGGGAGATAATGTCTGTGATGGAGTTGGCGAAGGGTCCGCGGGGTCCAGGGGGTCGATAGATGAGGGTTCCTCGGAGGGTGGCGGTGGGGCTGGCCAGTATCTTGAAGTGAAGGTGTTCCAACAGATCTGTGGGCTCGTCGGGGAGTGTGCTCAGGCGGAGGCTGGATTTGTGGATGATGGCGATTCCTCCCCCTGGGCGGGTGGGGCGGTCCTTCCTGGAGATCTTGTATCCTTGGGGGATGGCGATGGCGATGTCCGGTCCCAAGGTGGTGTTGGTCCAGGTTTCGTTGAAGAACGCTATGTCCGGGGTGGTGCTGTCGAGGAGGTCCCAGATTTCTGTGGCATGTTTGTGGAGGGATCGGACGTTGAGGAGGATGCATTGCAGGGTCTTCGGTTCGGTTGTGTTCTTGTGGGCGGGTTGTGCTGGATCCGTGTTCTTGGCGGTGCTGCAGGTGTGCCGGCAGCGGTGACAGCTGAAGGGTCCGTGGGTGTCGGCTGGTGATGCTAGCTTGCATTTGTTGTTGCGGCCTGGGTTGAGTGCGCGGAGTGCTGCTGGGTCGTAGCGTTGGCGGGGCAGAGGTCCAGGGTTCCTGGCGCTGGTCGCGGACGGGTCGCGGATGGGCGCAGACAGGCTTGCCTTTGACGCGCCTTCGGTGCACCAGCGGCGTGCCCGCTGCCCGCGGCCGCCATTAAGTAGGGGTTGGGGAGGGCTGGACAGCTAGGAGGCGGGAGCGGGGAGGGGAGCTGGATTGGGCCGGTCGCGCTGGGAGTGAGGGGCCGCGGGGGCAGCAGCGGCGGGGAAAGATAAAGGGAGGAAATAAGGGATAAAGAAAAAAGGGAAAATAAGCAGAAATAAGGCACAAACGAGCAGAGATGCAGAAAAGTGCAGAAAGGTGAAAGCTAAAAGAGGGTAGAAAAACGAGTGAAAGAGCAGAGCGAGAGGAAGGGAAAATGAGCAGAAATAAGGCACAAAAGAGCAGAGATGCAGAAAAGTGCAGAAAGGTGGAAGATAAAAAAGGGTAGAAAAACGAGTGAAAGAGCAGAGTGAGAGGAAGGAGACAGAGGTCCACTGGACCACCAGGGATGAGGCGCAGGGAAACCTGCGGGTGGAGGAGGGCCTCGATCACCAACACTCGAGAGTGCAGGGGCAGGCCTCACTTAATGGTGGAGCTGCGAGGGTGGGAGAGCAATTTCACTGACAATGAGTCAGTGGTCCTGCTCGCCTGTCCCCGCAGCGGCTGCCATTAAGTAGGGGTCGGGGAGGGCTGGACAGCTGGGAGGCGGGAGCGGGGAGGGGAGCTGGATTGGGCCGGTCGCGCTGGGGGGGAGGGTCCACGGGTGCAGCAGCGGTGGGGAAAGGTAAAGGGAGGAAATAAGGGATAAAGAAAAAAGGGAAAATAAGCAGAAATAAGGCACAAAAGAGCAGAGATGCAGAAAAGTGCAGAAAGGTGAAAGATAAAAAAGGGTAGAGAAACGAGTGAAAACGAGTGAAAGAGCAGAGTGAGAGGTAGGAGACAGAGGTCCACTGGACCACCAGGGATGAGGCGCAGGGAAACCTGCGGGTGGAGGAGGGCCTCAATCACCAACACTCGAGAGTGCAGGGGCAGGCCTCACTTAATGGTGGAGCTGCGAGGGTGGGAGAGCAATTTCCCTGACAATGAGTCAGTGGTCTTACGCAGCGAATGTTGAGCTGTGCAGGAGAGAGGTGGGTGCACCTTCACAAAGTGAGGGTGTTAGTGTCTAAGTGTTCAGCTGAGCCCACTCCTCCCACTGATGTCTGAAGGAGACCTTGTGGGTACCCATGGTAGAGTCCACCCTGTGGGCCACCCAACCAGCTCCTTTCTGCCTGATTGGCCGCTTCTGCATCACTAAACACCTTCCTTAGCATTGATGTGTGTCTAAACCTCCACCCGAGAGGTGGCAGTGCCTAATCGCTAGATTGGTTTCAAATTTTACACCAGCATAATCTCACATAATTTCCAGAAATTCATGTTACACGAAATGCCCGAAATTTAAGGCACGTTGCATAACTGAGCCTCCGTTTGGGTGAAACTGTTATCTTAGGAGCCAACTTCCAGAATCGAGCAGCTGTTGTTCATGTCACATGCGATTTTGTGCTTTTGAAGGTCAAAATGCACCCTCGCATCCAAAAATTAAAGAGAGCACGAATTTTGCATTAAAAAATAGTGCAAAATGTTTGATCACCGTCTTATGTACTTCTGTGTAATTCTTCTGAAATTTCATGTAATTTCTGCAAAAGAAATTATGCAAATTTAGCACACCCTATTAATTAACCCTACAATGCTATTGGTGGTCAGTGGATTCTACTGGAATATACTTGCCTCTTCCACACACACAGCTACAGGGTGTGTGGTTTACTTGTTCTGCCTCCCTCAAGCAGTGATTTGATCCAGCACACGTAAGGCCAGGCAGTAAAACCTTGCTTTTCGTTGTGAAAAGCGCCCTAACTCCCCTTTGTAATGCATACCCGCTGAAACAGTTAGCCTGAATTTAATGCTACAATAGTGGCCTTTCAGCTCTTCTCTAACTCTAAAATTCAAACCCTGCAGGACAAAATGTCAATATTTCAGTACGTATTTTTCATAGCGAGGTTCCATAGCGCTCACATTTGTGTGCTATTACTTTTGTTGGTTTATTTACAGGGCACAAGTCCTAAAAAAAGAAGTGGGGGGACGCTGACGTCACGACAGGAAGTGACGTCACGAAAGGTGGCTTGCACCATCAGACTCATTGCCTCCCCTCGCTCACCCCTTAGATGCGATTGCATCAGAGAAGCCAGCGCGTGAGCAGCGTTCTGAATGAGCTCCGATCACGCCCCAGAGAGGCCAAAGAGTGAATGTGTGGCTCCATTTGGTCTAGTTATCGAGCTCCCGGTAAAATAAGTGGGGGGACGCCGTCCACCCGCGTGGTACCCCGACTCGAGCCCTGTTTATTTATATGGCAAAGTTTATTGAATTGCGACAACAATGCGAATCTGAGAATGATAAAACATACCATAGTGATGTGGCAGTCGGCGATGTATTGGATACAATATTATTGTTGGTCGATATAAGCGACCTCGATATGGTGTCCTACAACCCCAGACTGCACTGGATCTATTCTCTACCCAAATAGTTCTTCTTTTCACAATGGGGTTGCCAGATATTTTTTTCCAAAATACTTAGAAAAAGCATTCCTGTTTTATTTGACTGTATTTGGTAGTTTTATACAGCGCTCGCAAGGTCTACAAGTTTTATACAATGTCAATAAGGTCCACGTGGTGGCAAAGTGATTTTCAGAGCAGATAAAAAAGCATATTAATTTACCAACAAAAATGAAAAAAATAAAGTAAAATGCAGTTCAAATGGACACATGGAGAACATTTCCAAGGGAAACAATACATCCGGTAAAAGGCAAGCCACAAAAGACAAAGTAATAATACATTTGAAGGGGGCATAAAAGGAAACATTTACAGGGGAACAACATTAGAAAGACATTTATATGTGTATAACATAAAAACTCTGAAGAAGGAAATAACAGGAAATAGCTTAGGGGCTAAAGTAAACTCAACACACCATCTTAATCAAGTGAGATAAAACTGCTGTAATTTGTCGTCTTAAAAGCAGGAGATGGCGAAAGAGGCTGAATGTTCAGACTTGCAGATCATGTTGAAACTGGAGAACTATTGTTTCTGTTTTTCGAATGCAGAGAAAGAACAATTAGCCCAGAGAAAGGTAGTCTGGCATTTCAAATCTTAGCTACACCACTTCCGGAGAAGGATTGAATAGTAGGCCCTGATTACCAGTGGCCTCATGTTTGGACCGACATTTCTTGCACGCAATGAAATCTGACGCTGCAGAGAGTTGTCTCCAATACTGGGGAATAACGTACTGAGGGGGATATTCTCAAGAACGTGCGATAAACATCGCCAAAATAGGTTAAGGCAAGTTTACATATCGCCGTCTATCGTGGGAAAATAGTCCTGTGTTAACGTGGCATTCACAACACGGCGGTAACATGCGATAGTACCCCGATAACGCGACAAATGTCCGCGATAACATTACCGGGACGGCGATGAAAATCCAAACCTGAACGCGAAAAAAGTTGCGATGGGCCCAACCGCGATAAGACAATCATCGAAAAGCAGCGCCAGACCTGCAAATCACACACGTCAGGCGGGAAAAATCACTACAAAAGCAGAAAAAATAAATAAACAAACAAAAAATGAACTACAGCGAAGCACAATGGAGGCAGCCGGAGCAGGGACAGAGGACGGCCAGAACCCCACAAGTCCCACGGATGACCAGCCTGGGACCTCGGGGACAGGGAAGGGCAAGGACAAGAAGAAGAGGAAGACGCGATTCAGTCCGCAGGAAAACAGGATCCTGATCACGGAGGTGGTAAAACACCATCAACAACTGTTCGTCACCTCCACTGTGTCATTGGCAACAAAAAATGGAATATGGCAGTCCATCCTGGACAAGGTGAATGCAGTCGGAGTGCTGAGGAGGACAATGGAAGAGCTCAAGAGGCGCTGGAATGATGTGAAGCGCAAAACCAAGCTGAAACTTGGCAACAACCAGAAGGCAGCAATGCAGACTGGAGGTGGGAGTCCAGCACCACAGGAGGAGCTGGATGATATGGAGGAAATGGTGTCCACAGTCATCAGTGTGGAGACAGTGGCAGGAGTTGGGGCACCAGACACTGCTCAACATGACCTGACACAACAGCAACAGGGTGAGTAACCACCAGGGATTAGGGGACGGGGGAGATGGGCACAATGGCACACATGCACAATAAAGTATAGCACAGTGCACACCCACAATGACTCTGGATCATGTCCCTGATCTCCTTGACATACTGCAGCACACATAGAAACAGCAAGTAGGCCCCCGTCCACAATGTGCACAGAGGGGGCTCTTCCCACACATCACTAATCTCACAACAAACCCATGCACATGTGCTGAACCCAGCAAAGCGGTGTGTCTGTGAGCCACACTGACAATGCAAGTGACACTGCATGACGAATAGCATGGCTGCAGTCAATATATCATGACATGTTTCACGCCACCACACTGAGGTGGCTGAGTGTGGACCACATCCGTAAAGAAGCAGGTCACACTCTGACACATCCATGTGCACAAACAACCCCTGACCTCAACAACACAACTGCGGACAAACCATGCCCCAGAATCCCAAGTCCCACCAAGAGACCAATTTCCCTAAGAATGCAACATCTCAGCACTGTAGAAGCACAGAAGTCAAAGGCACACCGCCTGAAAGGAATAAGGGCCAGCCAAATCAGAGCTGCAGGGGCGACTCTCCCAAAATGCAGCACACACACATAACATTCAGAGCACATCAACATTGACAACAATGTGCTATAAACTGCAACACGTTCACAGCAGAACAGAGGACACAACTGGTGCCGCTTGTGTGTAGAAACTGGTCAATCACATTTGGCATAGCAGGGAAATGTGAGATGATAATGTACAAGTACAAACACACATCCGTGATGTCGTCGTAATGTCCACTGTCACGCATCAAATAGGCAGCTCCTCCCAAACAGTCACAATGTACATTTATATGTAAACCTGTACAATGCGTCAACATACATGTGAACACAATGTCAAACTGCATCTCCCCATCACATTGCAGAGGGAGAACCAAAACCTCCTGCAGAGCAGACCCACCAGCTCTTCACTGATGACGAAGAGGACCTCCACACCTTCGACACCGACGCCCTCCAAGAGTTCATGGATAGCTACGGCACCTCACCTCCAGGAGCAGGGCAGCCCAGCTGCGTCCAGGAGACCCCACCCCCTGCACAGACCACACAGCAGGAAGCACCCACCACCACGGCTGTCTCCCAGGACCCCCACGACCAACACATGGCCTTTCAACGCCGTGTGTTAGAGGTCCAGGAGAAGATGGCTGATCAGCTGCGGGTGGGGTTCGACCTCATGGCAGCCAAACTTGATGCCTTACATGGGTGTCTGAGTGCCATCAGGGACCACTTACAGTCCCTAACGGACACCCACAGTCCACTCCATGCTCTCCAACGATCCATGGCTGACATCGCTGGAGTCATGATACTGAGACAAGGACAACTGTCCAGTCAGAGTGGCTCCAGCGATGTCATCCAGGAGTTAGATGCGGGGGCTCATGGAGAACATGGAGAGGATGATGGCGGAAAGAATGGCTGCCACAGCTGCACACCAGCTAGATGTGGCTGGGACCTTCCATGCTCTGCAGCACATCGTCATGGCATTGCTGCCTCAAGGCCTTGCGCAGATGAATGCTGCTGCTGCTTCTACATCCACATCTCCGCCCCCTGATGTGTCAGTGCCTCACAGTGCGGCAGGCAATCCACCACCACCCACGTGTGAGGCACATGTGACATCAGAGGACGAAGATGCGGGTGAATCAACCTTACTGGTAAGGAGGAGTCAGTAGCATTCATCTCTGCCATATGGCCTGTTTCTGCTTGGTTCTGCCCTTTGCATCATCACCTTCCACTGTCCCCCGATACACTCTATGACACTCACCTTGGACCTCGACATGGACTGCCATTTTCTGTTTGGTTACAAATGACACAGCGATCAGACTGCGGACTGAACTCTTCCCCTTCCGATGTACTTGTCATTCCCTGAAGGACTCTGGCTGGCCCTCCACGGGCCAATAATGTGAAGTGGGGTTTGCATGGCCCTGTACTGCTCCAGCTGCAATACTCCACTGGATGTGAATTAAACATTCAGATTCACACAGATGTGTCATGTCTATGATCATTCAAGTATGAAAGTATGGATGAATGTAGGGTCCGTGATTCCCCCTTACGTCCATGTTGCCCATGTAGTGGAACTTGAGTCACATGGTGCAACATTGCCGATTGCGGTCGGGTGGCGCCAACACTACAACAGATACACACGCATCAGTTACTGCCTTGTCCAGCCCAGAACTGAACCACGCCCAGAGCCCCGGGCTCATTGTTCACACCCCTACGCTGGACTGGCAAACGCCAGCCCACTCCGCTTATGCTTACAGGGGGGGACGTCAAAGCTACATGTCCCAGGTCTTCCCTGTAGTGATCTGCTGATCACTGGTCTAGTTGTCAGCATGCCACAGCCACTCCCTGAGGACTGGTGTACACCCCTACCACACCCATCCAGCACCGGCGTCACAGGACATGTGACCTTGTCAATAAAAGGGGTCTACCACATCACATCACCCACTGCCGGAGGTGACATGATGGCGTCCGCACCACGAGACTCAATCATGAAGGGGCCATGACCTGTGGTGCACTGAGTTGGTGGTACCCGCTGCACTGCGGCCCGCACGGGCCTACCGCCACGTGACAATGACTTGCGTTGCACAGGGTTAGTGGCACACGCTGCACTGCGGCCCGCACGGGCCTACCGCCATGTGACGATGTCTTGCGTTGCACAGAGTCACTGGCACCCACTGCACTGCAGCTGGTAGGGGCCTACCGCCACGTGACGATGACTTGCGTTGCACAGGGTTAGTGGCACCTGAAGAGCTGAGCGGGTGTGCAGCCTGCAATGATGCGTTGGCCTCGATACGGCGTCCAGCGAATCAAGACTCAAATTGAACAGTGTGCCCTGCTGGACTGCAGTGTACACGCAGGCAGCAGTCAGCACACACATGACTCCGCGGTGTGGTGCCGCAGGGTGTGCTGGGCGCCTGTGGCGCGGAATCCAGCGATCGGCTGAGGAGGATGCACCGGCACGTGGTGGGCCCTCTTGGAGACACGCTGGTGGCGGCAGGTGAGCATTGAGGCCTGGGTGCGCAGGAGCGGCCAGTCATCGCTGGGCGGAGGACCGGTCTGGGGACCTGGGCTGGGGTGCATCAGGCGCACAGGATCGCAAAGGCACCACCAGTCATAGCGGCAGACTTGTGGCTGGGTGGGGGGCGCCGCCCTTGCTGACACGGCCTTGCATGCGATGTTCGTGATGTGCGCGGGTTGGTTTGTGACGTAGCCACCTCGTCTCCAGTGTGAATGTGCCCGTTGAAGGTGGTCGGCCACGTGTGTGTAGGCCTATGGGCAGGTTGTGGCGGAGACTGAGACACACGCAGTAGTCACTTTGGTGGTGTATTGGTGACGTGTGCATTCCCACAGTTGTGAGTTGGGGGATTGTGGAGTTGAGGTGTGTGGTGTGTTCAGTTGGTACTTGCCGATGGGCAGTGCATTTCCATGGGGTCCATCCTCAAAGCGCTGGTTGGCGGCGGACTTGCGGACCTGTGGGGATCATGCACACTGCCTGGGGTATTTGCGACGACATTGGTGGACAGGCCACGGTGGTCCACTTTTGTATGCACAGTGATGGCATGTGTGTGGTTGCTGTTGCGGTGATTGTGTGCAGTGTCGGCAGGGGGCACAAGTCATACACGTGTGCTGTGAATTGCCCCCAACACGTGTGTGACGCCAGCTATGGCATAGTTCCCTTGCGTGGTCTCAAGATGTTCCTGCGCTGTGTGGGGGGTGTGAGGGGCAGGGGTATCGGGCTGACACACACCGTGATGCTTTCAGGTGTGATGAGTCCTGCATGATGTGACCATAGTAGCAGTTCGTGTGGTCGTTGCCTTCCTCTTCATTCCTACGACAGTTACGGCCACACGTAGTTCTGTTACGGTCTTCTCATGCATGGTTTATCTGGCCTGTGGGCATTCCGGTTTGTCCAAGTGCAGCACACTGTACCACATTAGGCATGTGACTATACGGAAGTTTGACCATTGTCACCATTTCTCCCACAGGTTCCCGAAGACATGTTGCCCTGTTGGAGTTCCCCATGGGGAATGGAACGCGTTGGCTGAGCTTTTTGTTTTGTTGATTTATGTATTTGTAATAAAGTTCTGTTTTTCCACTACCGTTGACTACTGGACTTCATGACCTTGGGGGTAGGGTCTGGGGGGGTTGCCTGGGCGTGGTAGCGGTGGGTGTTGTGGCCCTCAGGGGTCTCCGAGCTGCATGATCAGTGTCTCCATGACATGTGTTGGTCTTCAGATGTGGCTCTGGGCTGGGCTTCCTTTCATGCTGCAGGTTGTCGTCCTGCTTTACACCAGTTAAAGGCAGGTGTTAAATATCTGCTGCTAACGCGCCTTATCGCCTGTTTTTGGGTCGCATCGCATATCTGACTGGTCGTTGTGAATCTCGTGAAGTGGTGTTTTCATGTGTTTTTGCACGGGAACGCCTACTCTGCATATCATTAGCGTTAGTTGTCGCACTCATCCGTGGCGATGTTTTTTGCGGCAGCTATCGCTGGATAACTGGCGATATCGGCAGTTTGCACCAGCTTGAGAATAGGGCGATAAATATATTGCCACTTTTGCGGCGCTAAAGTGCCGATAAGTCGGCGATAAGTCCTTGAGAATATGCCCCTGAGTTTAGTGCTTAAGGCACCAAAAATCTACATATTCCGGTAATCACAGGGCGTTTTTCCCCTGATAAATTTCAACAGGTTTGACCTGCCGAAATGTATCTTGGGAGAAATGCCGGAGTGCAGTGTTAGCCTGCAATCTCAATATGCCAGTATGTGAGGTAATAGTAGTTCAGCACATAAAGAAAGTATCTGGGAACATGTGTGTTTTTTCTTAAAGGCAGATGGATCAAATAGAAGAGCCTCAGAGCTGTGCAGAGAATAAATGTCTCAACAGAGGGCAGTTTCTATGCCAAATGACACCAGAACAAAGGCGTTTGAGCTCTAAATAGGCAAGTTTGTAGAAATGTTGGCTTCCCTTAGAAGTAATTGGAAACTAAGGAGAACAGGAAAGGTGTGGTCCAACCATTTGCCCCATGGATGAAGTTAAGGTAGGTACTTCCAGCCTATATCCTATTCTATAGAGGAATTATTCCACACAGTAGTGAGAACAAGACGAAGGGTTTTTAATTGAGCACAGTGGGTACCCAGGTTTGGGGGTCTTGAAGGCTCCAAACCAGATAGAATGTCCTTGTACAATCCAGAATGTTGAGAGGACTTGCTATTGCCGGCAGCACTTGAACCAAAACTTCCTTACGCTGACAAGAGAAAAACTGTTATAACTCTACAGGTGTGGAAATATGGAGTGTGAAAGTTTACCTGCATATATGCGTAAACACACCTTTAGCAACCAGTGAGGTTTGATAGAATCATTACAGAAGCATAAATTGTGCAAACAAAAAGCCTAGGTTTAAAGAAGTTCCCTACAATATTCCCAACCATTTTCATGCGTTTATTTATTTCTGTTGCTAATACAACACTAATTTTATGTGTTGCACCTTGCTTTATGGTAATCCAGAATTTAGACTGAAAAGGCTGCAAAGCTCGGACAGAGTCCACGCAAGGTGTTTATTGTTTTCCATTACATACTGACCTTCACAAAACAGGGAAGAGGGGTATTATTACAACGAGGTGCTTGATAACACATCACAGGGACATTAGATGAGGGTTACAAAAACCTACAGTGCTAATGTATGATTTTTATGAGTAGAGGCAATCCACTGAATACAACCTTGCACAATTTTTGGGTGAGAAAGGTCATCTGTTAGGGACAATGCAGGGGATTTAGAAAGGTGGATGTTTGCGTAAGTTTCCAGTGTGAAGCACAAAACTATTCTCAGAGGTGTATTCCTCTTTGTATGTGGGCAGCAGAATGAGTTATTTCTCCTCATTGTGCAAGCCTCTAGAAGGCGCACCATTTTGGTGCAACCCCATGTTTACAGACTTTAGTAAATCTGGGTTTATGTCAAAGTACATATGTGAGTGCACAGGAATGTCAATGCATCACTGTAACGCCTCCCCGATGACAAATAACGCAAGGCAGCGCAATGGCCTGCCTAGCTCTTTTTTAACAAATCCATGCAAATCAGACTTTGGGTGCCTTTGTAAATCTCAAAATACATTTTGCGTTGGGGTTATGCCAAAAAAGTGGTGGATCCACGATGAAAAATGTTAGTAAATCTGGACCTACATCTATAATGTATATGTGCAATGGTTCAGTGCATTAAAACTATAGTCAAAAAGTTGTATGGCTTTATAGCACATATGATCTTTGGGATCTACAGTTTTACATTTCAGAGGTGTGTGAAAGGAGCCACAATGTTTTGCCATATGATCACACAAATATGGGTACACCGATCTAAGGCATGTAATGTTTCCTGATAGATATGCAGATATCTTTTATAGTGAAGTACTGTAACGATGAGACAAGAAGTGCGGGTGGTGGTGTGTGTATTTGTGCACTCATGTCTGTGTGTGTGGATCTAGGAGCAGTAAGCTTTCATTGCTATTCATTAATAGGGGTGGTCGGAACTCTGCGGAATTCCATAGAGTTACCTAAAAACGTCACGAGATTCCATGGATTTCTGCGAACGACAGAATTTGGCTCGTTTTGCTCTGTAAAGACAGCATGAACAGCACCACACAGCACACCAGAGAGCACTGTTTCTTTCTGCAGCTTGAGTAGATTTTGTACTCAAGCAGGAGCTTTCTCAATCTGAACGGTAGTGACCTGCCGTGACTACCCTCATTGAGAAATCTCGCTGGGAGGCGTTCTAGCACTTTAACATTGAACTAGGGGACACAAATTCTCACTCGCCAACTTAAAGTGGGTGAGCCGGCACGAGAAAAGACTTTGTCATGCGTCAGTTGGTGAAGCTTTGCCGGAACTCTGCACCAAGCAGAGCACTGAGTGGGCAAAACTTAGTGAACCCTGCTGGAGGACTGACATTTTTCACCTACACCTATTCATTACATGTTACTGGATTGACTGGAGGTGATAATAAGACATCAGGTTTTATTCTAAGGTGTTTGCGAGAAAGAGGGCTCTTTTCAGTACTTTTAGAAGATTCCGGTGTTTGGAGCCTAACTGGCTGGTAGTCCTAAGGTTTAGGAATGTTTTTAGTTTTTTTGATTTCAAAGTGCTGCCAGGGCAGCAGTGTTCACATTTCTAAACTACAGCATTTCAACAGTGTTTTAAAATATGTTGTGAATTTTTAATTTACCACAAAATATTCCAGGAGTGGAGTTAGAGCAGCATATACTCTTCCTGAACCTATTTTGGGGAAAGTAACACTGGTGTAGGGGGAAAACGTTTAAAGGGCGTTTGTTCAGATTTCCATACACAGGACATTTACTGCATAAGTGCCTTTAGAAACCTTGTGGAGAGCTGTGGTCTACAGATTGTTGGCAGGCAACCTAGCTTGATTGGACAGCCAGTACAGCTGAGATAAGAAGGAGATGATGTGATCAGAAAGATGTCTGCAGTAGGTAAGGCGAGTAGCTGTATGATTGACAGCCTGTAATTGTGTGAGTTCAAAGTTATCATCATTATTATCCTGTACACGTTAGGCAATGCAATATATGCAACATCTTTCATAAAAATGTTCTCAATATGAATTTGAAAGACAGAAAATACAATTAAGTTCAGTTACATCTTGAGAGTCAAAGCAATGCATGAACCTATAGACCGAAGCAGAACAGAGTTTCGAAGTGCTACAGACGAAGGAGTGTTCTGTCGATTCTTGGTGATGGCGGCGGAGAACCACGCCTCCGCGTAGCCACAGGTGATTCCTCTTCACCTCGGCAGCGTTAGCATCGGCAGCAGCAGTGTTTGATGGCGGCGGAGGCTGCCGCAGCAGGAGCAGCTAGGCATTTTTTCGGATTGTGATTTACTGTTGATTTACTGCTGCGACGCCTCGACTTTGCAGGACGGTGGCTGTGGTTCTGGACCGGCATTGTGGTATTTTGGCTGGAAACCAACTTGCTGGAAACTAACGACCTGTGATTCGAGCTGCAACATGAGAGGTGGACGAGGTGGGCTGGAGTTCGGCTCTACAGCGAGTTGTGCGAACTGAACAGCACGGGAATCAGGTCTGATCGGGCGTTAACTCGGTTGACAGGCTGAGTTCTAGCGGCTGCCTGGATTTAACAACGTCAGTAGACAAGTGAGGAGAGGGGAGTCAAGGAGCTTAAAAAAAAAAAAAAAAGAAGAAGAAAGGAGGGAGAAGTTGTCTGAGGGAAAGTAGGAAAAAGCAGAGAAAGCGAGGAAAAAGCAGTTTCTAAACAATGGAGAAGAAAACTGGTGGCAGCAAAACGGCTCGGCACAATAGGATAAATAACTATCATGTCAAGAGCGATGCTGCGACAAATTTAAAAGTTAAAACGTGCTTGGCGCTCTCAAAGAAAGTAAGTGCCTCCGTAGCTAAAATGGGACAGAGAGCTGACTCTCCATCCATCTGCTCTAGCTTTGAGAGCTCTGAAGAAGAAGGGACCCTGGAGCAGTGCGGGGGCTTCTCGAAGATAGGACAGACGTGCCCCAGGCTATAAGAGAGGACATTGCTGCCATTCCAGGAAAGGAGGGGAACTCCCTGGCTGGAGATAACAAAGGAGAAGGGAGCACTATTAAAGAGTTCCCCCTTTTTAATAAAAAGAGCCAGCAGTCGATGCAACAGGAGACAGCAGAACAGACTAAAGTGCTCGTCAACGATCAACAAATATTTTCATTGCCCCCTGTAATGGTTAAATTAGGAGTAAGATCTCCCCAGGCTGTCTCTGCACTAAATCTCCTAAAATCTGCTTTGATTCAGTCTCCCTCTCCTCCCTCTCTAAATATTCTACAACCTAAGCCAAGCGGCGCTACCCAAGAAGTGGAGCCTCAAACTCAAAGTCTATTTAGAGAAGCTTAAACTTTGAACCCGAGCGCCATATGTCAGCTCGATCAAGAACATGTATTCGCACCGGAATTAGAATCACAACCGGGATATCCTCAAGATGGCCAGGACGCCGCTAAGAGTCAATCGATCAGGCCAGTAACCGGGCAAGCAGAGATAGCTACTTAAAATCCCAGTAATAATGCAGCCGCTGAAATTAATATCCCTGATGAAACTGCTGAAAGTGCTTCAAGGCAGATTGATATTAAAGTTTTATTAAATACAATTCTTGAGGAGATCAGGGACATGAAGAAGTCACAAGAGCATGAAATTGCCTCTCTCCATCAACGCCTTAGCAAAATAGAAGAGGCGGTTGCTGGTCTCCCGGAAAAAAATCAAGAAGCAGAGACTAGAAGGATAAGAAGTTCCTCATGAGTAAACTTGAGGAGTTGGAAAACCATTCACGTCGATCAAACCTACGTATATTAGGGGTCCCGGAGAGGAGTGAGGGGGTTCAACCGGTGCAATGGGTGGAAGCGTTCATTAAACAAAAAGTTCTGCCAGAGTATACCGGGGATCTGACGGTTACCAGGGCCCATCGGGTCCCAGCACATCTGACACTGAATCTTAATACTCCCAGAACCATTCTAGTCAACTTCGCGGACTATAGGATCAAAGAAAAAGTTTTGACTAAAGCCATTCAACAGCGTCAATTTGCAATAAATGAGACATCAACCTGCAGAATCTTTTCTGATATGTCTGCTTCTGCTGCAAGGCGACGAAAAGAGTTTGTGAAACTACTTCTTCTGTTTAAGGCACAAGGCGCACAAGCGTCCATAGCACAACAGTCTAAATTACGCGTTCTCGTGCGGGGAAAGTTTCATATCTTTTCCAACATAGAAGATGCCCAGGGGTTATTAGAGGAGATCTCGGTTGTTAAATGATAAGGGTCAATTTTTGGGTTCTTTCTTTTTTTTTTTTTGTGTCACGATCCTGTCGGGGTGGGGGGGGTCACCTAAGGTGCAATTCCAGGGCACCAAAAAAAAAAAATAGGGGTGGGGGCGATGTGGGCAGTGTGGTGGGGGGAATGCCCCGTAACACCAAGGTTGGGTAGGGTTAGGGCATTGCAGAAGGGTGGTGTGGGTGAAAAAGAAAAAGAGCAGAATGGATTAAAAAAGAGAAAGGTGTTGAGAAAATATAAAGAAGGCGCACAAAAGGGGATCAAGCAGAAATTTTTTTGTTATTATATAGGAAGGAGTGGCTGGTTCATTAATATTGAAAAATGGTGCAAGTTTACCGATATGTTTGATTTAAATAGTAACCTTAAAAATGGTTAACAAGATGTGTATTCTTTCCATGAATGTTAATGGTATATCCAATAAGCGGAAGTACGGTAGCCTGATCAGATGACTGACAGCCTTTTCCCTCAAATTCTTTTCTTACAGGAGACTCATTTCAAAACAAACCAACCGAATTTGTTTATTCCTAAGTATTTTAGCAAGGCTTATTTTGCATCTGCGCAGGCAGCTATAAGGGGGTAGCTGTATATCTTGGTAGAGGGGTCAAATGGGATATCACTCAAATCACTAAAGATCCATTTGGCAGATGGATTTGGATTGTGTTAAAGGCAAATGGTAATCTGTTGAACCTGGTGAACTATTATGCACCAGTTGTTGATGATTATTTGGTGCTAAAAAGAATTAATGATAAAGTTAGAGCGGCGCCCGGCCCAATTACTTTAGGAGGGGATTTTAATTTTATTCAAGATCTACAATTGGATACATCAAATAAAGCAAAAAAACAGATGAAACCTAGAACTAAAAAATTACTGGATTCCATGCAACAAGATTATCAGTTGGTAGATCCTTGGAGAAGAGCCCATGCTACACTAAAACAATTTACTTATTATTCTTCCCAATTTAAATCTGCTTCTCGCATCGATTTCTTTTTAGTGTCACGCTCCTTGAAATGTTCAAATACTGAGATTATAGCGAACTCATTTTCGGATCACTCTATAGTTAAACTAGTTGTTGATCTGGTATTGGGGGCCAGAAAGAAATCCAGGTGGCAGATGGATAGACTTCTGTTAATCAATCAGCAATGGGTTAACAACATGCATGAATGGATTCAACAGTTTTTTATGATCAATAGCGGTACTGCAAGCCTATTCTCAGTTTGGGGCGCGTTTAAATCCTCTGTAAGAGGTCAAATGATTGCTTTTATGGCAAAACAAAGTAAAGAGCGGAGATTACGGATTGAGGAACTCCAGAAAGCGGTAGAAGTCGCCTTGGTTAAAAAAAGAGTGCTGGTTTTCGGCAAGGGGACGGGAAGCCGGGCAGGAATTAGAATTATCGAGGGCTAAACAAGAACTGCGAGAGTTCTTTGTCATGGGAGAGATTAGTTGCTCTAAAACATACCAACAGAAAATATATGAAGAGAGCCAGATGGTAGGAAAGCTACTGGCCTGGTCTTCAAGAGCCAAACAAGAAGCAGCGTTTATTGAGGAAGTGCTAATCCCTGGGACTCAGAATACAACTAGTGGGCAGGATACCATCTCAAAAATCTTTCTAGAACACTATACAAATCTTTATTCAACTGAATATAATATATCAATGCGAACTATTCAGACCTATTTTGATGACTTAGTTCTCCCGCAGATTACTGCAGGGCACAGAGAGGCTTTATTAGCTGATATATCACTAGAAGAAATTTCTAGAGCTCTGTCCTCAATGCCAGCAGGTAAGGCCTGCGAAAATGATGGTTTGCCGATCGAATTTTATAAAGTTTTTTCAGGTGAATTATTTCCATTCCTGCTTGAACTTTTTAATCAAATAAAAGATGGGGGTGATATCCCTGTGGCTTTCAAAGAATCTTCCGTAGTTAGTTTTGTTAAAAAGGGGAAGAATCCCAGGGAGGTTGGCTCTTATAGGCCTATTAGTCTTTTAAATGCTGACTATAAATTATTGATGAAAATATGGGCCAATCGAGTTTCACCGGTCGGCCAACAGGTAATACATCTAGATCAATCAGGATTTATAACAGGCCGGCTAATGTCATCAAATACGACTTTATTAATTCAAGCAATTGATTATCTAAATATTCAGAAAATTCCAGCAATAATAATGATGGTCGATGCCGAGAAGGCATTCGACCTTGTTAATTGGGATGTACTTTTCTATGGGTTAGAAAGGTTCGGTTTCCCTCGACAAATTATTACCATGTTGCAAAATGTCTATTCAGTTGCCAAGGCCCAGATCAGGATTAATTCGGAATCAGCGGGCATAATCGATATAAAACGGGGGACACGGCAGGGGTGCCCCCTTTCGCCGGTTTTATTTACTCTCTTTATAGAACCTCTTGCAGTGAGAATTAGGGACAATATAAATATCAGAACTCCAATAGAGGGTATGTCAAAAATCAAACTATTTGCTGATGACATCATCCTATATCTTAAACCTGAAAAAAATATTATTGATCAAATGTTAAGGGAGTTTACCCAGTTCGAGGCAATCGGAGGATATAAAATCAACCAAACAAAAACGGAGATTTTGGCTTTGAATACTTCTTGTAATTCTCTTCCAGATATTTTAAAACAACAAGCGCTCTCTTTGGAACCAATTAGGTATCTGGGAATCTATGTTTCTAATCAATATCTAGATCTTTATAGGTTAAACTATGGCGCAACACTCACTAAAATAAAAGATCTATTGTCAAAGTGGGCATTTCTTCCTCTTTCATTGATTGGGCGTGTAGCCCTTATTAAAATGTCAGTATTACCCCTTTTAATTTTTCTGTTTTCCAATATTCCAATAAAAGTTAATACAGTATTTTTTAAGGAACTGGAAACATTATTTCGTCAGTTTATCTGGAACAAAAAAGCTCCAAGGCTAAAACTTCCTATTGTTCAGTTGGATAAAAGTTGGGGTGGATTGGCACTACCTCACATAAGAACATACTATGAAGCGGCATTTATGGATATTTTGGTAAGGATGCTTAACAACAGGGAGCTTTCGGAGGGTTTTTTTTTTAGGAGGATGGTTGCTGAAGCCGGAACTCAGCTTCCGGTCTTCTTAAAGATATCAAAATTGCCGAAAAAAGTAAGGTACAAGACTCTCCAGACTTTTTCCTATAGACTCCAAAAATTGTATTCTTTAAAAGCAAAATCCTCAGGATTTAAATACTTGGATTTAATTGAGGCTAAAAGTTTGGGTCTTTATATTCGTAATAGTCTTATAAAAATCTGGAAGGTTGGAGGTTTTAGAGAACTAGGCCATTTTATTATAGGAGATAGATGTGCTACTTGGGAGGAGGTCCAGACGAGATGTGGTAGTCAGAGTAGGGTACTCTTTCTCAATTTTCTTCAAATCAGAGCCTCGTTAGATAAATATTTATTTCCTGGCAATATAGGAGCCTCACCGCTTCTTGCCATAGTGTTTAGAACTAAATTACAAGGAATAGGGAATTGGTATAGAGTCTTTCAAAATCAGGGTGAGCCGATGGTCGTTACTAACCTTCTTGAAAAAATAAAAAATGATGTATCCTGCGATTTCTCAATTAGAGAATGGCAAGGGATTTCTCAGTATGGCAACAAGTTACTCTGTGCTGCAAACTTCAAAAGGATGGCATTTCTATCTAGATGGATGGCCTACTATACCCCCCTTGTTCTACATAAAATTTATCCTCAAGTCGAGAATAAATGCTTTAGATGCCATCAGGCGGGTGAGGGTGGCTGGTTACATATTGTTTGTAAATGCCCCAGGCTGTTTCAGTTCTGGGGGGAGCTCTGTAGCAATTTGAGCAGTATTTTTGGAAATAATATACAACCAGAATCGGAGGCAATACTGTTTGGTTTGCTAAGACAAAACTTAAACCAGCCTCTCACGAAAGGTGGGGAAAGTTCCTATTTATCTCCTTCCTGGTGGCACGTTCATTAATACTTCAGAATTGGAAGAGTACAAAAGTTCCGACTTTTCTGGAGTGGTTTAAGAAAATGCAATATGTAAGAGGTTTTGAAAAGGTGTATGCGAAAAGGGTAGGAGCCGTTAAAAGATTTGCGTCTGTTTGGGAATTCTTAGATCTAATGGAAAAGATTCTTCAGGGATAGTGTATAGGTTTTTATTATAATTCTATCTGCACTTTTTTATCTGACATTGTTAATTGGATTAAAAGGTATTAGGATTGTAAAGTAATTTTGGTATCGTTATTTGCTTGCGCACTTCATTTTATGTCAGCTTTTACCGTTATTCGCATTTGCACTACTTTCATTAAATATTGCTAATTAGATTAAAAGTTATTGGGATTGTTAGGAAACTTCTGTATGGTTTACTGTTTATGCACTTTATTCTATGCATGATTGGTTTTATTTACTGAATGTAAAAGTATACTAGCGATTCTTATCCAAAAAAAAATTCTCTTAAAGTTGTATTATTCCAGTCTTGTATTATATTGTTAGTGGTACCATCTTAATGACTTTCTCTCCTGTAATTAAGCCCCTGACATCATTCTATTCTATGGTATTAATTGTTTTATTTGCTTGATTCTACATAAACTCTGTTGTTGTGATTTTAACCATTCTGCTCAATAAAAATCTAAATAAAAAAAAAAAAATGAACCTATAGACCAACAAAGATAATTATTTCTTTAATTACACATCAGACATTTGTCATATTCCTGAACTCGCATTAGCGATGCCAATAAGTCTGGCTTAAAAGTAGTTTTGTATGATAATGTGCTGCATTAGAAGAAAAAAGCATGGGAATAGATATGTATTTGTGTGGAAGCAAAAATGTTTGGAGTAATAATAGTGTAGGTTTAAAGGTCAGGTGAAAGTTGTGCTGTCACGCCAGACCTAAAAAACAATCCAGGGTAATGAATGCCCTCCTCCCATCTGTGATTCTGCCAGGGAAATACGACATAAACTATCAAGTTATCTAAGACACTTTAATGGCATTCTAATGTCATGTTTGTGCCCCTTAAAGTTCTGGTACTGCAGTACATTCCAAATAGCTGTCCTCCTTCCGTTTGTGCTACTTGCAGAGAAAGACAAAACAATAAATGATCTACTTTTCTGAGACACTTTTCCAGTATGAAAGTTCAAGCTCAGGCTACTGGAAAATAAATAAAATCATCACAGCGTCTGGAGCGCAAGCATTTTTTTGTGGAAGCACACAACTTCTGTCTAATCAAAACATATAGTACTGGCTCCCAAAATGTGGGCAGAGTCAAATCCTCTTTCTAGTGATGCTCACATAATTTTCTGGTGTCAGCTGCGCTGTCAAGTCAGAACATAATAATACAATGTTTTTAATTGCAGTTCACCACATCCCACGTGGTCATTCCATCTAAACCAGGAGGTCATGATGGAAAACTGTTGCCCATAGCGTTTCATTGTTTACCATTCCAAGATGGCCAACGTGTTAATTCTAAATTTGGCGGCCATGCTGGAACTTTAAAAACATTGATATACTTTTTACACTCCTTCTGCAAGACAGACTCCCACTGCGATGACAACATATGCCTTCCGTGTTTAAACAGCAGTAGGTTTTCTTTGTTCTACTTGTGTCCTTTTCATTTATTTTGCATATGTATGTGAATTTGTATGGGTTTTATTGCGAATGTGTCAGAGGCTGAATGCAAGAATGAGTGAGTGGATGGATGAATGGCTGCATTAGTGTAAAGATAGCATCATTATGTTGACAATATAACGTAATTTCATTATGTCTGCTTGTGGGCAGAATCCCCTTGTTATATACTTCTGTAATGGCTGGTGTCTATGACAGGGCTTCTTAATATTCTCAGTATCCTATTGAATTATCTCTAAATCATGTTGGTGTTCAAAAGAAGCGGATTCTTCGCCTTTTGATGAAGTTAGGATCAATAAAAAAAACTGTTATACAGAAGGGTGATGCAGCAGCCATTATACAAGAACAGATTGTTGATAGCATTTGTACAAGGTCGCAAAACTTTTTGGCTGGTTGTGCATAAGGACTGAAGACTGGTTGTCAATGAAGATTAAATACGGGATTTTTTGTTGTTTTATATAGCACGAACTAGACCCGAAGGTATCAGAGCACTTTACATGAGTACCAGTTGTGTTACAGACAGACACATTCATTTTTGTTAGGCACGGGGAGATTAAGTGATTTGCCCAGAATCACAAGATGTAGAGAGTTCCTGCTGAGCCACGAACCGGTTCCCCAGCTATGAGGTCGACTGCTCTAGCAGTTAGACCACATCCTCTCCAAACAGCATGGACCATGATTTTGTTCCCTCCATGATATGTGATTGTGTTGAGAAAAACATGTTCTTACTTTTAGGTGTACATCGACTGTTCCTTTCGACTGCCTTTTGTAAATTTAATACATGCACAGTATTTTTATATGGAGAACACTTGCTGGATGGATCCTGTGGAAACAGGAAGGGGATTTTTAAAATATATTTTGATAGATTTTTTTTTTTGTAAAAAAGTTTGCTAAATTAAAATTGTGTTAGACAAATGTGCTGTTGTGACTTTTAGATATAGTCCATCAAAGTGAGCTTTCTCATTATGAATGAATAGCTATTACCTTGGCCACCACATCTCAAATCTAAATGCAAGTTCACACTGTGACTGGGAATTTACATAGCTGGACACTGTCACCTTGAAGACAAAGAAAGCACAAATGTTATTCCCATACGAAGTTCAGTACTGTTATTTTGCAGTCATTTATTCCCACTGACAACAAGACTGTTTTAGGAAACTTACTGCAGTGTCTAATTATAAACTTGCCTGACTTGTGAGAACTGTTGTTTCACTTGGAAGCAAACAACGAAATATGTTTTCTTTTCCATAAGCATAGAATGCTAACTAGAGATGATGAAATCATGTAATTGACTGTTATGCTCTTAATAAATAAACTAAAGACCATAGGCATCCCTTTTGTTTACTAGTGGCTATGTTTTCAACACCTTCGAGGATATTGGTTTGCCGGGAAGCTACTGTTCTCCAACTTGAAGTTATTAAGCGGAAGATTGGCTCAGAAAACTTGTCCGACAATTCGCTTGGAGAGTATTTTATTTCAGTTACCCAAGGCAGGACATCTGGCAGAGATACCTGGAAGTAATACAGACAAGCATTGGCAAAATCGCTAGGTCTGCCTTCAGTGTGCTAACACATAGAAACAGCATTTGTGTATTCTTGTATTTGTATGTGTTATTGCCAGACCTAATGAAGTTGGCAAAGCTTTTTATATGAAAAGAGAGGCAGAAAAACAATGGATTAGAGAAAGATCGTTTGAACATTTATGCAGGTTAAAACAATGGGAAACAGCAAATATGGGAAGCCAATATAAAAGACGCAGATGGGAAACAACGAGGAAGACAGACAGAAAAACATGCACAAGTCCTCACAAAATCATTTTTAAAAAGCCTACTGCAGTGAAGACAATTAATGCATATGTGAAATTAATTGAATCGGTGATGAATCATCAGTGTATTTTGAGATGACAAATAGCCTATCACTCATTGCATTTCAAGTACTCCAGGAGAAATGATACCCAGACATCCAGTAGCATGAAGTACGAAGGATACTCTTGCAGGAGGAGTCAAACCCCACTCTATGTATAACTGAAAGAATTAGTAGCATTAAGTCTGGCAGACAGCTACTCTTCCAAATGAGACCTAAACACATAAAAGAGGTATATTTAGATGGTTAAGAAGAACAATAGGTAGCATATTCATAGCATCTCCAATTTTACACATAAGATTTTGGCACACCTATGAAGGCTAAACAATAGATTGCTCTACAAATATTGAAATGGAAATGTGTACTTTTGAGCTTTATTCAAGGAGGGAAGCTGATATTGTGTAAGGGGATCAGCAAGCACGAAAATCACGGCCCAGGTGATACGTGGTGGACCACTAGGGAGAGGGAGGAAACTGCTGTGGCCCCTGCAGTCCAAGCAGAAATGAAAAAAGAACAGCATCATCAAAGTGCTGACATTGAAATAAAGTTTGCGAGGCAGATCTAGTAAAACAAGTAATGGCTTGAGGTTTTGGCAAAGTTGCATGTGGCTGAGGATGCATACGCAAATGTGTCACAATATGAGCAATTGTTAGATATACACATTTGTTCCTCTGAAAACCATCTGTATGTGTAAAGGTGTTGAGGATCTAACCTATTGTCTAATAGCGTCCTTCTCATTTATGCTTTTGGAAAGAGCTGAAGATTCACCTGTTCCAGGAATATATTGCGCTTAAGTAAACTGATCTGTTGTATGCTGGCTCAGACGTTCTCCAACGTTATGGTTAGAATGAATACGGAAATGCTGCCGTCCTGAATTATGGACCTTATCACACATATTGACATTTATTGAAATTTAAATTGACATTATGTAGAAATCTCAACACAGGCCTTGATAAAACGGAATTCCAGCGAAACACGTGTCGCAGCATTTGCAATTTGAGAGAGAGGTCTGATGTTTGTCCTCTTGGAGGACACACAAAACAGTATCTTAAAGAATGAATGTTTTGGATGACAATAAACAAATGATAAATCTTTTAGAGTTATTTTCTGGATTGGAAAGCAGACCTGCGAAGAGCCTTAACACTACTGCGGATACAGTTCAACCCACCAGTGAAGTAGCAGATGAAATGAGGCTTCCTCGCACACCCAAATGCACAACGCACTTCAACGTCATGGCTAACATTTTGCTCTTCATTTATTCCTTATACAATCCATCTAGTAGTATTACATCTCAAAACTTCACTTGAAAACAATATTTACGGACGAGTAAACTATCCAAGGACTCTTATCTCTCCAGTAGATCGAACTGACAATTTACTTTTCTATTTACCGCCCAGATTTCACACATCTTTCTTTTATAGCATCATTCACGTACCGTACATAGGTATGAGGGTGGAGCCTGACAGCTGAGCTCTGTTATTATCAAAAATGTTCTGGAAATACAGAAAATAAGATCTTTGACTTTCGAGTAGAGCCAAATATTGTGGAAACAGCTCTTTATTCCGTGCAAAAATAAATTGTGTTTTAGCAACTTTATAGCTCTGTTCTTTCACAGATCCCTGCTTATGAGCAATTCCGTGTAACAATTAGCACATTCACACGCACAGCCCAGGAAAAAAGGAGGGAGAGCGCAGAGTGCCGCGTGCTATTTTCACTGCAAGCGTTAATGAGTGCCGAAGGGGTCAGCCATTGTGGGTAGATTTTCAACATCCTACGCACGGTTCTTTCTTTGAGATGAAACAGAGCATACTTTCTGAAAAATGATTGGTGGTTATATTAACTTAAGTACAACTGAGGACATTCAACAAATGGACTGCTGACCATTCTTAAACATATTTTATAGTTTTTCATTACAAAACAAGTGCATAAAGTGTGTAGAGTGTCCAGCACAGTATCACCATATGGTTCAATATGTCCATGTATTATTATCTTTCAATATTATGCAACACTAATAACCCCCACCTCTCAAAAAAACGTGGGTGCGCTCTTCAGTGCACCACGAACCCTAACATATGCATCCCATATGATGGGCTATTCTTCTCCACCAAAGTCACATCTCTTCTCTGGAACCAGTCGTGCTCACATCCACCTTCTATATTTTACCCTTCATCCAACTGGCTGCAATGTGGGGTTAGGGGGGCAATCTTGGGCATATTATCAACGGCCAGCGATAATTATCGCTGGCCGTGCTTAGCGTTAATAGTCCTATCGCAGGCTATCTCTGGAAATTATCGCCCTGGTAGCGCGTTATTAACAACGCGTTTCACCAGGGCGATAAGAATTCCAGAGATAGCGAGGTTATCGCCGTTTTGCAGGGAACATCGCTGGTTTTCCAGCGATGTTCCCTGCAAACGGCGATGCATTCTGCTGATACGACCCTGTGGTCGTATCAGCAGAATCCACCCCTATGTTAGGGATGGCTAAGTCAGGATTTCAGCAGACGTTAGATTTTGGCAAAAACGGCCGTTTTCGCCAAAATCTAACCTCTGCTAAAATCATGTGGGCTGCCTTGTAAATATCGCGATGTGAACATCAGCGATATTTGCAACGTAGTCCATCAGGGTTACGCCCAGTAACGCCCACTGTGCATCTCATTAGAGATGCAAAGATGGGCGTTGGGGGAAAGGGCGATAATGCAAGGATTCACGCGATAGCGTGACCTTGCTGATTAGGCGATAAAATTATCGCCGCTTTTCGTCCGAAAACGGACGCAAAAGCGGCGATAATTGTTTATCGCCTCGTTGATAATATGCCCCTCTGTTCCTTGTGCAGCATTTGCAATCATCAGGGAACCCCGCCCACCAATGGGGGCGGGGGCAGAAGAGGCTACCCGTCAATTATCACCCACAGACTAATCGGTCACCACATCATCTGGGTTTTGAAAGGCCTTTAGTGATACCTCCTGTTCTGTATCTACCTCCAGACTTCCATGTGTCCCTTTCCCTTTTTGGTGTACCTATAAAGTAGAAAGCCCTCATACCCAGCGCATCTGGCCACTTCTCTTTTACAGGCACAAGCACTGGGCCAAATGATCACCTTTCACTTCTTAGCTGATTGTGTTTTAGCCATTATCAAGGCCAAGTCGCCAACCTTGGCGGTCAGGCTCTTAGGGCTGGGCCTCGGGTACAATTCCAGTAACCATACCTCAGATAAAACCTCTTTATTACTGTTCAGCCCAGCACTGGCAGGAGGTTCCTTCTCTTATTTCCAAGTAGATTACAAAGCACCCACTGGCGTTGGTATATAGTAGGAAGTGGCCTTGTGGCAGTTCATATAACTGGCAAAGTTCGGCAAATTCCATTATATAGGTGAGGTGGATATATTCATTTTAGCAGTATTGCCCATTCTCTCAATAAAGCACCTAATGAACTATTGCAGCTGCGCTGCTATGTTTTTATTTTGATTTAGTTTTACAATTTTATATAGCACCGACATTGCCTAAAGGCATCAGAGCACTTTACAGCACACAGGATACAGGGTTACAGCGGGTTACAGTAATAGTAGCTAAACACAGACGTTTACATCGGTGGATGTGCGCAGGAGTTACCACAAGAGACAGTTACAACAATTGGACTGAGGACATACACAGTTAAAGCATCAATTTAGATGGTTGGATCATATAATGAAGGCAGTGGAGAGAGGGCTTAAGTCTGGTCGAGGGTGAATGAACCAAGATGTCTGTGAAATAGGAGGAGCTCGAGGTCCTTTTTGAAGGTCGCCAGGTAGGTGGTTAGACAGAGCGAGGGAAGCAGAGAGTTCCATATTCTAGTGGCAATACCAGAGAAAGACTGGCTCATGTATGGTTCTCAACTGTAGGTGGGGGGGTTCCAGGAGCAGGGATTGGGCATTCCTGAAACCTCTATTTGCTCCGTAGATTTTCAGTCTCTCATTTAGGGGCCGATTACGATGGCGGGCGGGACATAGTGGGATCGTGACCGCCCACCTGTCATGTGGCGGTCCCGCACCCCTAATTATGATGCGACCGCCACCACGGCGGTCGCATCTGGCAAGTTAACATTGCGGCGGGTGCTGCTTGCTGCAGCACCCGCCGCAATGTTCAATGGCCATGTTGTGCATTTCCCTGCACAACGTGGCAGGCACCGCGCGGTGCCTGCCACCTCGTGCATGGAAATGTAGGGGGGTACCATGGGTACCCCCAGTGCACAACTGCCCCCCCGAGGGGGCCCGTAACGGGCCCCCCGAAGCCAGCCTCCGCCAGCCTTTCCATGGCGGTTCAACTGCCATGGAAAGGCTGGCTGACGCCAGCATTCTGATCGGGCGGGCGGTGCCTGCTAGGCACCGCCACCATATCCCCGGTCAGATCCGCTCCGCCAGGCAATCGCAACGATTGCCTGTGGCGGAAGCGTGGCGGGCGCTCTTTGCGCCCGCCACGCTTGTAGCACGATTCCCCCCGCCATCCTAATGTGGCGGGGGGAAATGGGAGCCAGATGGCGGAGGGACCGCCACCGCCGGCCCGGCGGTGGCGGTCTCTCTGCCATCGGAATGAGCCCCTAAGATAGGAGGGTGAGGAGGAATGCAGCACTCTGTGGGTAATGTAAGCGATTTTGAATTGGGCCAGTGCTTCAATAGGAAGCCATTGGAGGGTTAGCAGGACTGGGGAAATGTGGTCAAATTTCTGGAGACCTAAGACGAAGTGTGCTGCAGCATGTAGTGTTGCTCTCACTGGGCCTAGGTGAACTTTGGGAATACCTAAGAGAAGTGCAATTCCATAGTCTGGTCTAGAGAGAACGAGAGACTGCACCACTGCTTTGAGGTCTTGTTCCAGAATCAATTTTCTGATTCCCCAAAGCTGCCTAAGTTGGTGTTGTGCGCTGTTGGCCATGGCTGCTGTGTGGCTGTGAAGATTGAGACGATTATCAAGAGTGATGCCGAGCAATCTGGCACTCTGGACAATGGTGGGGGGGAGTTGGCCATCCATTCTTGTACTGGGGAGTAGTAGTTTTCAAATTCCAGCATTGCTATCCCCCCTCCGGGTTAGGGGGCTGCTGTTTGGCCAATGCCACTCTCTACTTGCCTGCTCCTCAAATGACATCCCCTAAGATCTAATGAATTTCACAGAACCAACAACTGGATGCCAAGATGGGTAATAGGCTCTCAGCGAAATCTTTCTAAGTAGATTGAATCCTCCATATTATCACATGATTGACTCAGTGGACAAGCACTATATTTATCCCAATTGACTGAGTCCAGTTATATTCCCATCATCACATAAAGATGTGAATATCAACGTACCAAATGCCTTTTCACTGTTGATGGACAAAATAGCTGCCTGGGGGCTGAGTTCAATGGTAGAGTGCAGCGGTGCACAGACATAATATCGAGGTTTTTTTTTCGAACTACAGAAATATCGAGTTGGAAATATCGAAGGGACAGAATATTGACATCAAGAATATCTGTGACCAGAATATCTACCTGAAGGTAAGAATATCGTTTTTGTTAATATCGAAGTCAGTAATATCGTTTGCAAAAATATCGTTGTTAATAATATCGATGTTTATATTAGTGATATGTATTTTAGTATGTATTTTATATGTTTGTGTTCTATATTTTTTGTTAAGTATTTTTTTTTAAATATATGTATTACATTTTTAGAAGTTAGTAATTTTTTTAAAGTAAATTTTGCGTTTTAGTACCGTAGCGGGTTGTGGGTTTATAGGGTAATAGGGTGGGAAGTAATTTAATTATAATAAAGTAATTATTAATTTTTATTTTTTGGTATTGATGATTAATTTATTATAATTAATTATCTATTGGTAATTAAATTTTATTAATTGATCATTATATTAATTGTGTTAATTTATTTTAGGAGCGGATTGTGGGTTTATAGGGAATTGGGTGGGAAGTAATTTATTATAATAAAGTAATTATTCATTTTTATTTATTGGTATTGATAATTAATTTATTGTTAATTAATTATTAATTGGTAATTAATTTTTATTAATTGATTAATTGATCATTATATTAATTGTGTTAATTTTGTTTAGGAGCGGGTTGTGGGTCTATAGGGGAATAGGGTGGGAAGTAAATTAATTATAATAAAGTAATTATTAATTTTCATTTATTGGTATTGATAATTAATTTATTGTGAATTAATTATTAATTGGTAATTAATTTTTATTAATTGATTAATTGATTATTATATTAATTGTGTTAATTTATTTTAGGAGTGGGTTGTGGGTTAATAGGGGAATAGAGTGGGAAGTAATTCATTTATAATAAAGTAATTATAATTTTTTTATTGGTATTGATAATTAATTTATTGTTAATTAATTATTAATTGGTAATTAATTTTATTTATTGATTGATAATTATATTAATTGTGTTTATTTATTTTAGGAGCGGGTTGTGGGTTTATAGGGAATAGGGTGGGAAATAATTTAATTTTATTAAAGTAATTATTAATTTGAATTTATTGGTATTCATAATTAATTTATTGTTAATTATTAATTGGTTATTTAATTAAAAAATATTAAATTGACAAGCATGTTAATTTTAACCCTCTGCTATCCAACACTTTCCCTACAGTTACAGTCTCTGGAGTGGGAATAGTAATTTTTACCCCTACGCTATCCAACACTTTCCCTACTGTTGCACTCTCTGGAGTTGGAATAGTAATTTTTACCCCTACGCTATCCAACACTTTCCCTACTGTTGCACTCTCTGGAGTGGGAATAGTAATTTTAACCCCTTCACTATCCAACACTTTCCTATTGTTGCACTATCTGGAGTGGGAATAGTAATTTTTACCCCTACACTATCTAACACTTTCCCTACTGTTGCACTTATTGGAGTGGGAATAGTAATTTTTACCCCTACACTATCCAACACTTTCCCTACTGTTGCACTCTCTGGAGTGGGAAAAGTAATTTTTACCCCTACGCTATACAACACTTTCCCTACTGCTGCACTCTCGAGTTGGAATAGTAATTTTTACCCCTACGCTATCCAACACTTTCCCTACTGTTGCATTCTCTGGAGTGGGAATAGTAATTTTAACCCCTTCGCTATCCAACACTTTCCCTACTGTTGCACTCTCTGGAGTGGGAATAGTAATTTTTACCCCTACGCTATCCAACACTTTCCCTACTGTTGCACTTATTGGAGTGGGAATAGTACTTTTTACCCCTACGCTATCTAACACTTTCCCTACTGTTGCACTCTCTGGAGTGGGAATAGTAATTTTAACCCCTATGCTATCCAACACTTTCCCTACTGTTGCACTCTCTGGTGTGGGAATAGTATTTTTTACCCCTACGCTATCTAACACTTTCCCTACTGTTGCACTTATTGGAGTGGGAATAATAATTTTTACCCCTACGCTATCTAACACTTTCCCTACTGTTGCACTCTCTGGAGTGGGAATAGTAATTTTAACCCCTACGCTATCCAACACTTTCCCTACTGTTGCACTCACTGGAGGGGGAATAGAAATTTTTACCCCTTTGCTATCCAACACTTTCCCTACTGTTGCACTCAGTGGAGTGGAAATAGTAATTTTTACCCCTACACTATCCAACATTTTCCCTACTGTTGCACTCTCTGGAGTGGGGATAGTAATTTTACCCCTACGCTATCCAACACTTTCCCTACTGTTGCACTCACTGTAGTGGGAATAGTAATTTTGACCTCTACGCTATCCAAAACTTTTCCTACTGTTGCACTCTCTGGAGTGGGAATAGTAATTTTACCCCTACGCTATCCAACACTTTCCCTACTGTTGCACTCACTGGAGTGGGAATAGTAATTTTTACCCCTACGCTATCCAACACTTTCCCTACTGTTACACTCTCTGGAGTGGGAATAGTAATTTTATCCCCTCCGCTATCCAATATTTTCTCTACTGTTTTAGTTAATGTAGTGTATAATTTATTTTAAAAAGATTAAAAATGTTGTAATTTTTTAATTTGTTATATATTTTTTTATATTTGTATTTATATTATTGTTTTTTTGTATATATGTATTTATAATTTTTGTAATGTTTTTTAACAATTTATAAGTTATTAAAATAATTATTTATAAATATTATTAAGTAAATATATATATATAAATATATATACCATGGGCACAATCCACTCCGGTTCCCCAACAGACCCTTTTCCACACCACATCTTCAACAAAGCCGGCAGCTCCATCGCACCCCACCTGCGCAACGTCATCAACCTCTCCTTCGAGACCGCGACCTTCCCAGAGAGCTGGAAACACGCCAAGATCAACGCCCTACTCAAAAAACCCAAGGCGGACCCGAGCGACCTCAAGAACTTCCGGCCCATCTCCCTGCTTCCATTCCCAGCTAAGGTCATCGAGAAGATCATCAACAGACAGCTCACCCGCTACCTCGAAGATAACAGCATCCTGGACCACTCCCAGTCAGGATTCCGCAGCAACCACAGCACCGAGACCGCCCTCATCGCCGCCACAGATGACATCAGGATCCTGCTGGACAACGGCGAGACGGCGGCCCTCATCCTCCTGGACCTCTCCTCCGCCTTTGACACTGTCTGCCACCGCACACTATGCACACGCCTCCACGACGCAGGGATCCGAGACAAGGCCCTGGATTGGACCACCTCCTTCCTTTCCGGCAGAACCCAGAGCGTCCGCCTCCCCCCATTCCGATCCGAAGCCTCCAAGATCATCTGCGGCGTACCCCAGGGATCTTCCCTCAGCCCGACACTGTTCAACATCTACATGGCTCCACTCGCACCCATCGCCCGACAGCACGACCTCAACATAATCTCCTACGCCGACGACACTCAACTGATCCTCTCCCTCACCAAGGACCCCCTCACCGCCAAATCTAACCTCCACGAGGGAATGAAAGCCGTCGCCGACTGGATGAAGTGCAGCCAACTTAAGCTGAACACAGACAAGACGGAGATCCTCATCCTCGGCTCCAACCCATCAGCCTGGGACGACTCCTGGTGGCCCTCGTCACTAGGGGCACCCCCGACACCAACCGACCATGCACGCAACCTGGGAGTCATCCTCGACTCAACGCTCACCATGACCAAGCAAGTCAACGCAGTCTCCTCCTCCTGCTTCAACACCCTCCGCATGCTCCGCAAGATCTACAGGTGGATCCCGACAGACACGAGAAGAACAGTCACCCAGGCCCTCGTCAGCAGCAGACTCGACTACGGAAACGCCCTCTACGCAGGAGCCCCGACCAAGCTCATCAAATGACTGCAAAGAATCCAAAACGCCTCTGCACGCCTGATCCTCGACATTCCACGCCACAGCCACATCACCCCCCACCTGAAAAATCTGCACTGGCTCCCCGTCGACAAGAGAATCTCCTTCAAACTCCTGATCCACGCACACAAGGCACTCCACAAAACCGGCCCAGCCTACCTCAACAGTCGACTCTCCTTCTACGTTCCCAACCGTCAGCTCCGCTCCGCCGACCTCTCCCTGGCCACCGTCCCGCGCATCCGGAGAACCACCACCGGAGGCAGATCCTTCTCTCACCGCGCCGCCAAGATCTGGAACACCCTTCCCCTCAACCTACGACAGACCCAAGACCTGCTGACCTTCAGGAGACGACTCAAGACCTGGTTATTCGACCAGTAGTGGCAACACCCCCCCTCCTCTCCCTCAGCGCCTTGAGACCCTCGCGGGTAAGTAGTGCGCTTTACAAATCTTGTGATTGATTGATTATATTTTATATGTATATATGTTTATTTTATTTGTACATTATATGTATTAGTTATAATTTTAAACATTTTAAAATAATTGTAACTATGTTTCTTTTAATTTTATGTATTATTTACTTTATTTTACATTATTTTTTAAACATAAAAAAAAAACAATATTTTTAACAACGATATTTTTGACAACAATATTTTTTTCCCGATATTTTTGTACTTACCATAATGTAGATAGGACTTCGATATTGTGGACATCGATATTTCGGCTCCGATATTTTTGTCGTCGATATTTCTGTAGTCGATATTCTGTCAGTGATTCGAGTGCAGCACTTCTACGAGTCCTCTGATAATTAGCCACCAATACTTCTTTAGTGGTGGGTGGGAGCATCTGAGCTTCTCTGGCCTTATGATACAGTTCTGTCAGCATTGAAGCTAAGAGATCGATGTATGCCGTGTAAAATGCCACTGGCAAGCTACTGGAACCGAGCATCTTACCTCTACCAAATCATTTACCCACTGCTCTGACTTCCATTTCAGAGACCTCCTCCCCCAGGACTGCTAATCTTGGGAACAATAGTATTCCATCTGTGGTGTTAGCTGATTGTACGCTGGACTGATGGTTCCATTGTGCTACTTACGGAAACTTTTTCAGTGGGATTCGATTTCTCGCTCGTCTTGGGCAGCTGAGAGCTAAAAGGTAGAATCTTTTGGCTACTGAAATTGAAGACTGTTGTCAAGCTTGCCATCATTGATGATTGAGGTCATACATGTAAATGAGGAATAACTATTGGTAACAGCTCCTATCGTGTCTGTCCTTTGGTAGATATGGCACTACTCTTGCTCATTTTGTCCCAGAGGTTATGAAGGACGCAGCAGTAATAGAATGTAAAGAGGGTTCGAGGATCCTTGTTTTCACACCCTGCCCTTTTCCTAGTCCCTCAAACACAAACAGGAAATCATGATGGACTAACTGTGGCACAAAGGAAGAAACCAGTGATTTTTATCAAGGTCAAATGATCCCTGATGTCTCTTGCAGTGCAGGGCCAAGACCGGGTTGCACAGTCGTTGGCACTTGTCTCTATTGGCACAGAGGAGCTACAAAAACAAGAAAGGGATGTTGAACATTGTAATTACCTGTGACTGAGTATAATTCAAGCATTCCCTCTATCAATTTATGTGCTTTGTAACTTCTGATGTCCTCAGGCTTATGGAAAATCAAATCCATAATTGAAAACAATTCACATCATTGCATGCATGAATAAATGCACCTAACTAGAGGACAATCACCACAACCTGCTTTTGTGAGACCAAGGATTTGTGTGGTGTCTGCTCATCTGTGCTTCACGGTACCTTAGTTAGTATTTTATTGGTGACTTAAGGAGGTGGGAAGTGAGCATTGAAAATGTGCATCATCTATCATAGTTTTTATATTTCACCACCGATGGTGTCACAAAGCAGTTTGATTTGAATCAGGATCCTGGAAGCTCTTTTTTGATTGCAGGGTTGAAGAGGGTGTTGAAGAAGAATGACCTCCAAGGGAGGTGTTGAGTGAAGTGGGTCAGGTTTGGAGATGAGCTACAAACATGATATTGTGGCATTGCTGTGCTTAAGCACGAAGTTTTGAGGTACAGAGGTAAAGGTGTGGTCTATGGTCCAAATCCGAGATAGCAGAACTAATATTTTAATTTGTACTCATGACTTTTGGGGATTGTCACTGCAGGGACATGGTAACATTACATTTCTACATGTTTCACTTTTAACTTGCACCCTACCTTGTGGGCTACAAGGCGTACTTATTAATATTTAAAATGAAGGTTTTTCCAGGGTTATTTTGACAGGTTGAGTTGCAGGTTTAAACTACAGCGGTGAGGCTACAATAGTACATCTGAAGCCATGCTTTCCTTGTCATGTTAGTTAGTGGAAGGGCACCATAAGTGCTGTAGTCCACAGGTGACATTTAACTTTTCATGCCATTGGTGTAGTTTCTACACCATATCCTGTTGCCTTACAGAAGACTTAATTATTTCAATCAAGAATTAGCCATTTTGTACATTTTTTAGGGGTCAAAGTACATACACTGGGGGCGTGGCTTGAGCAGCCACAAGATGGCCGCATCCCGCTGAGGCTCCGTGTCCGAGCGGAACCCTTCTCATCCTAAGGAGCGGACCTGCCGAACTCTACACAAAATGGAGTGAATATCTACACGGAGCGGGAGCAGGGGCACAGGTAGCATATTTTTATTCTTCATTTTTTGCCGCCTTTTGCCCTGTTTCCCTCGCGTCCCGCTCCTGTCAGTGATGCGGGCGGCGCCCGCCATTTTGTTTGCGCCGCCGATATTCCGGGAATTACTCCCGTGTCGTGGATAAGAACGGCGCTGGGGTCCGGGCGCCGATGCCTTTTTCTGCTTTCCTCCTCTCTTGCTCAACTGCGTTGGCAATAAAGAAAGCCTCTGCCTGCTGCTTCCTGGAGGGAGGGTGATGTGTGGAATCCCCTCACGGCCACGCTGTTCACCTGGAGGTTTCAGGACGAGGAGAAATGTTTTGGCCTCTGGAATGCTACTGGAGCGGTGTATTTATACACAAATTTTGGTGCTAAGGGACTTTTTGTCACCTGATATTACTGCTTGTCTCCGCCTTTCCTCCTAGGCGCTGGTTGGACGCATGCCAGAGCGTTTTTCCTTCATAAGTGATCCTCAACCTGGCCGGTTATGCCTCGGAGAGGAGTTGGTCATTTCTAAGGGTTGATGCTGCATAACCTACGCCTCTATTGTTGTGTCATTAACTGTGTTTCGTTGCTATGGACTACATTTGAGGTGCCTTACCGTATTTTCAGGGTCACTCTGGATATCTTTTATCCTTTTCTTACATGGAGCAATCTTCCTCCCCTGCTCCGAGAGATACGTCAGTAAAAATGGCTACTATCCGCAAAGATTCGACTGCTGCTGCATCTTCCAAACGTCATAAAAAGGAACCGAATTCTCCCTCCAAGTCTCCTCATGGAAGAGCTCAAGCATATAAAACCCTTCGTGATTGACACTAATGCTACAATTCAACGGCTGGAGGAGAAGTGGTCCAGTCTAGAGGCTCGGATGTCTGAGGCGGAGCGGAGAATCAGTGACACTCAAGATGTAGTTCCTCGGGTGGCGGCCATGTCAAAGGAAATTGCTCTTCTTAAACGCAGACAGAAGATTTGGAAAATCGCAATAGGAGAAACAACCTCAGAATTTATGGTATCCCGGAGGGAGAGGAGGGTGCGGACATGATTACCTTTCTGAAGACTCACATTCCGAAAATTGTTGGCCTTAAGGATGGCACTCCTCTTAATTTACAGCGTGCACACCGCATTGGCCCTAGCTCTCGGGACCAATCCGTGGCTTCAGTCGTTGCTCGTCCTAGAGGAATAATTGTTCTATTTTTGGAATACACTGAGCTCCTGATGGTCCTTTCAGCTGCGAAGCTCAGAAAGCAGATGTTGTGGTCCGGCCAAAAAGTCTTCTTCTCTCAGGATGTGGCGCGGGCAACTGCAGCTCGCCGCAAAGAGTTCCTATCTCTTCGCCCTGATCTCAGATCAATGAACGCTAGATATGGCCTCATACATCCTTGCTTCTTCAAGGTAACCTATAAAGAACGCTCCTATTCCTTTGATCGTCCTGAAGATCTGCGCGAATTTATCTCTCGCCATAAGAAGGACACGATGGACGTTGGGGGCTCCTGAAGAATGTCCTACTACAGTTCTTCTACAATTACCCTGTATTCATTTTAGTGTTTGAAAGATATTTGCTCTTACTTCCTAGGAGTTAATATAGTTTTGTTGTATTCATTGTTAGATCGCTTGATTTTGTTCAATGCTCTCTGGAAGCCATTTCAGAATGTTGTTAATGTTTATCTCCTTCGACAGATGTCTTCCTCCCAATGTCCAGCTCCTTTCCTGATGTGTCCGCGCCCTGTGCCCTCCCATCCTGCTCCTCATGTTTACAGTTTATCCTGATGTTTGGTAAGTGTCAGTCTTTTCATGAGTCACCCTGTTCAGTGGTCGGTTAGTTTCTCTTTATTCAATGTATGTTTCTCCTATGCGACGCTCTTTCTCTATTTCTTTTTCTATTTTCTCAATTACTTAGCTCCCTGCTATGTATTTGCTTTTTGTATATGTATCGGGTTCCGATGGCTCCGGTTGTCTTGGTGGATTCTGCCATCTGTCCTTCTTTGCTGCTCCCCGCCTCCACATGCTTTCTTTTTCCTTTCCTTGGATCTGTATTCCGTCCTTCCTGACCGAAGTCCTTCGACTCTGTGTCAGCTTTTTGATGTTTATCAATGACTTTCTCTTTCTTTTTCTATTTTTTCCTATTCTTTATCTTCCGGTTTTCCCCTCTTTTCTTTATTTAGTTCTCCTGTGTTGTCCTATCTTCCTCCTGCTATTTCTCTTGAATGTGTCTTTTTCTTTTCTTCTTTTCTCATACGTCCTTCTTGTATCTCATACTCTCCTTCTCCTTTTTATAATCCTGATTTTTTACTCCTTTTTCCTCTCCTTTATGCATATTTATCTTTGTCTCCATGCATCAGTATTATCTTCTTTGGTCATTGGCGCATTGAATGTATAATTCTACCGAATTTTGGAATGCTCATGGTGTTGAATAATGCTCTTCTTTTCTGCAATGACTGATAATATTCGAATTATTTCATGGAATGTAAAAGGACTACGTAACCCTATCAAAAAGCAGCGTGTACTTACCCATCTTTCCAAATTACAGTGTAAAATTGCAATGCTCCAAGAAACACATCTTAATGACAATAATGTTAATTTACTCAAAAGCAATGGGTGGGACACGTGTATAGCTCCCCATCTCAAGACAGGAGGAATGGAGTGGTAATACTCTTTCACAAGTCATTGTCCCTTACTGTGGAGAGAGAGGAGAAAGATAAGGATGGTCGGTGGCTTCTCCTTCATACTATTATCAATGGATCCCGTATCTCCCTGCTTAACATTTACGGACCCACAGGCATTGATTCACAGTTTTGGCAATCCATGTCCCACACTCTCCACTCGTGTTCTGACTCCAATATAATTGTGGGTGGCAATTGTAACCAGATCATGGATCCCTTTATAGACAGGAAGTCCTCCTCCAGATATACCCCCACCAAAATGCAAAAAACTTTTGCTAATACTATTCTTTCGAGGGGTCTGACAGATGCCTGGAGAATATATAACCCTGTTAGCTTGGAATATACTTTCTATTCTCCTACTCACAACTCTTCCTCTAGAATCGACTATATTTTCTTGAGTCCTCATCTTCTTTCCAGTCTACTTCATGCAGAGATTGGCTCCATTCTTATCTCTGATCACGCCCCGCTTTAATTACTTTGGATCTCCCTTCCCCCGTCTAAATCCCGTCGATGGCGTTTTAATAACTATCTTCTTAAAGATCCTTCCTTCCTTGCACGCTTTAAAGAATTTGCGTCGGAATTTTTTCTTCTCAATGGCAGCCCAGACATGCCCATGCATACGGTATGGGATGCATTTAAAGCTACTGCGCGAGGTTTCATTATTAATTATGTAGCAAGTAAAGGAAACAACCCCGCAAGGAATCTGCTGATATACTATCCTCCATTAAGAAATTGGAACATGAGTACTTTTCCTCTAATAAACCTGATACCCTTAAGAATTTAGTTCAGGCAAAACTTGACTTCAATAAGAAATCCACGGAAGAGGCTTCAGGGACCTTATTAAAAATTAATTCCAAATTCTATGGTGGTCGCAATCGAGCCGGTAGAATGCTGGCGAATTACCTGAAGATTAAATCTCAAAGATCCAGAATAGTCAAAATTATTGATGATCATGGTACTCCTCGCTTTAAAAATGAAGAGATATTGAATTGTTTTACAGATTTTTATAAGACCCTATATACCCCTGAGTCCTCTCCCTCGGATGCGGACTTGGACTCTTATTTCGACTCATTACCTCCCCGTTCCTCTCCTCCTCCGGATTGTTCCATTCTGAATCAAAATATATCTATATCTGAGGTTACTTCTGCCTTGTCTTTGCTACCTAAGGATAAGGCTCCTGGCCCGGATGGTTTTTCTGCCGAATTTTATTCCTGTTTTTCCCATGTCCTTCTGCCTCATCTTTTGTCTCTCTTTAAACATTTTATTTCCAATGGTGAGCCCCGAGGATCCTTTCTGGAAGCCATGATTTGTTTAATTCCCAAAAAAGATAAAGATCCTTCCTTGTGTGCTAATTATCGCCCCATCTCTTTGATCAACCTTGATTGTAAAATTTTTGCAAAGATATTAGCCCTTCGTATTAATCAGGTGCTTCCAGATTTGATCGGCTCTGAGCAGACGGGGTTTGTTAAGGGTAGGACGATTGCGGATAACTCTAGAACTTTTCTTAATATTGTACATCTCGCATCTAAAAGTCTCTCCCCTATGGCTGCCATAACTCTTGATGCGGAGAAGGCCTTTGATCGCGTCCATTGGTCTTTCATGATGCGTGCCCTTAAATGGCACGGTTTTGGCCCCCTATTCTGTCTCTTATTAACTTACTATATTCTTCCCCATCTACTTCTGTTTTTGTCAATGGTTCTCAGTCCTCTTATTTCCCTTTACAAAGGGGCATGCGTCAGGGTTGTCCTCTTTCCCCTTTATTGTTTATCCTCTCTCTTGAGCCCTTTCTTCATTCTCTGCGGCACTCTTCCTCCTTCCGAGGCTTTACTCACAAAGCCGTAGAAATTAAATTTACTGCTTACGCTGATGATATTATGTTATATGTTTCAGACCCTTCTACCTCTTTACCCGCTTTCACGGATCTTCTTTCTTCTTACTCTGCCCTCTCTGGTTATAAATTAAATTTCTCCAAGTCTGAGGTGCTCCCATTAAATAAATATTGTTTGAGGAGTATGTTTGATGATGTTGATTTTAAATGGAATACTGATAACATTACCTGCTTGGGGATTAGATACTCATCTTCCATTGCAAAAACGATTCAGCTTAACCTGGAAGAAGCTCTTTCAAAAGTAAACCACTTGACAAACAGCTGGTCCCCGCTTTTTCTGTCATGGTGGGGTAGATTAGACACAATCAAAATGATGTTGCTCCCCATTATTAATTTCTACCTGTCCATGCTACCAGTAAAACTTCCCCTCAAGTTTTTAAAACCCTCAATGGTGCTTTGAGTAAATTTCTCTGGAATGGTCGGAAAGCCCGTATTTCATTAGCATTTTTGTCTCTTCCTAAAGATCAAGGGGTGTTCTTTTTCCCAACTTCCGGCAATATCACTCCTCCTTTCTTCTCCGCCAAGTGCTATCGTATTCATTTGCTTCAGAAGGAGATCCCACTTCTGTTTGGCATAGATTGGAAGAATCTCTCATTTTCCCATTCCCTCTCTCCATGTTAGTCAATTTTACTCATCCCCTCGCTCTTTCAACTATCCAACGATTTCAAAGTTTATTTCCTCCTTTCATCCTGTTAAGTGTAAATCTTCCAGTCCGATACAAATATTTTTAGACTCACCTCTATGGTTTAATAAGTCCATCAAGCTGTCAAATCGAACTATCTATTGGAAAAAATGGGCTGATAAAGGGATCCTTCTCGTTAAGCACTTAATACAGGATTCTGTCTTTCTCTCTTCACAAGAGGTCAAATCTAAATTCGACGTACCTGATTCCTCACTTTCCAAGTATGATTCCTTAAGGCTGCTATTGACAAATCAACTGTCCCTCCTTTCTGGATCTTCCCCCACTTCTCCGGACCCCCGATAGAACCTCTGCTCATTACTTCCTCCATTCGGGCTTCTCATATCTACAAATATCTTCATTTTTCCTCTCATAGCCGCCCTAAAAGCAAGGTTGAGCTCTTGTGGGAATCAGATTTACAGCATACCCTCTCTATACACACTTGGAACTCTCTTTGGACACGCATACACCGCACCTCATGCACTGCTAGTACCACTCAGACTCTATATTATTTTTATCAGAGATTATTTTTGACTCCACTCACTCTCTCCAAATTTAGTTCAGATATATCTCCGAATTGCTGGTCATGTCCCAATACTCTGGGCACATTAATGCATTCCTTTTTTCACTGTCCTAATGTTGCTCGATTTTGGACCAAAGTATGTGAATCAATCTCCTCCATTTGCTCTGTTAATTTTCCTTTTGACATTCACTCCATATTCTTGGGAAGCAACTCTATAAAATGGTTTGGGTCTCGCAAGGTGGGTATTTTTGTGGACCTGTTAATCGCTATTGCCTTTCAGGTAATTACCTCTAACTGGAAAGATGCTACTAAAGTCTCTTTCTCTGCCTGGTGGAACCTTCTTTGCTACCATCACAGACTGGATAGAGCTTCTGTCACTACCTCGCAGCAACTTATTCGGAAGGAAGTCTTCTGGTCTCCTCTCACCAACCATTTATCCTCATCTGCACTACGTATTAAGGACAACACCTTTGTTTACCAACCACCATGAGTATTTGACTTTTTTTTCACTTCTTTATACGATTTCAATGTGTCATTGCATAGTTTTTACATGGTTTTAGGATCCTAACTGATTGCTCTTTTTGAACTAGTTTTATAATATACTATTGGATAAGGATGTTATTTTGCTTTCTTTTCTTTCTTTTCTTCCTTCTTTCCTTCTTCTTCAGTTTCTTTTTCCTTTTCCCCTTTCTTTTTCTTACTTTTTCCTCTTTTCTGTCTTTTCCGTTTTTTTCTTCTTTTTAGCAAATTGAAAATTGTAAAAGCTTTCTAGTTACATGGTACATCTTTGTATTAGTGCTCTTCTCTATTGGACAATTTGATATTATTAATACATCTCCTATGTTTTGAGTTCCACTACAGTCGATATTTAATTCGTAACCCTTTTTGTTTCCATCTATATAAGCATTTTATATATTGTACCTCTGTTTTTATTGCTTCAATAAAGCTCTTTAAACTCAAAAAAAAAAAGTACATACACTGGGCACTGGATGGCAGAGCCCCAGTGTGCAGTCTAAACGTCAGCAATATAATTCAGCAAAAATGGAGGTGACCATGCAAACAGGGTATTTTCTCATCCATGGAAATTTAAACCTTGGCACCTTTTCCCCACCCCTTTTCCAGCAGGAGATGCATATCAGTGCCCATGACCACTATCAAAAGCTCTCTTCTGGCAGTAGAATCTGGACTGCAGTAGTATGAAGTAGAGTCAAAGGTAACTGTATTATCGATCTTGGAACGGCAAATAGGAATTGTCACCTTATGATCACTTCAAGTTATCAGCACATTTGTATTATCATTGGCAGTAAGGGCCATATCCAGTTGCTTCATTACAAGAGAACTGTATTGGCTGCTTAATGTTTAAAGGACCGTGCACTATGACATCAATGTTCAATCAATAAAAAGTAACCACATTAGCGGGGTCCCTTATATCAAGTATGAAAAATAGAAATGATATGCACCAGTAAATATCAAAGATTACCGAAAAAATTTGAACTCTCAGGGCCCTGGGATGTAAATTCTATGTCAAGTCTTTATAAAGACTTGATCCGTGTTTCTGCTCACAGTTCTTATTTGGGCCGGGTTGACTATCAATACATTTTTGAAGATTTGATACTGTGGTTTGGTGACTACTTTAAACTGGCTTCTGGTTGGAAGGACCTACCAAGAACAGATGAATATTTTGTATACCAGTCGACTACATTGGTAGTTGTACATGGCTTTAGGTAACTTTGATTACTCATTGCATGGTTTTAGTCACGCTTTGCACTATTCTTAGCTGGAGTGTTCTGCCTCTCAGTTTTTATCTCTTAATCCTTTATCTTGGACAATATGGGTGTTTCTGACCTTGAGGTGTGATCAACACTCATAATGTGGGTGTTTCATTGCAGTATTTCATGTCTGCTCGTTTCACATACTGTCTTTTCACAGTCAGTCTTTCTGGGCACAATTTTCAACTGTGTGTCTCCTGCTTGGCTTTTATGGTGACACATTGTTTATCTTTATTGGTTATGATTTTAGGAGTATACACCTATGGACTAGAAAAAAATATATTTGAAATTGTAATTTATGGTTTTGCAGCCTTGAAAACATCCTGTGGACAAAACACGTGGCTGCTGCCTCCATGGTGAAAACTGGTTATACCTTATACAGAATTTCGATGTAAACAAATGGAAGAATTTGAAATTTACCTGCTTACACATTGACTTTCTTATCAAGAAATCTACAAGAAATAGCAGAGTGTGTGCTTCCATGTTTTGTGGTCAAACTTTCTGGACTGTAATACAGTATGGTAATAAGCACCCCAGTTGGCTGGGTGCCATCACTGTGTGAGCACCACTGAATAGGACTTTTCCTTGTTTTGTCTTTGATACTTGATATTGTTCTTGGACTACCCTATACAATTGATCAGATGTGCAAGCGTTTAGCATAGCCACCCTTTTTTTATTTACTCAGTTTACAACAAAGTAAAAAAATCAGACACGAGACCAGGCGCAGGGGAGGTGAGGCACCGGAAAAGCAAATGATGTGTTGGTTCTTTATTGGCAGGGGAGGTGAATTATCGGTTCCTTACTGCTAGGCAGGGGAGGTGATGCGTTGGTTCCTTACTGGCAGGGGAGGTGATGCGCCGGTTTCTGGACATGCAGCCTTGGTTCCTCACTCCGGTGCAGTGTCGATGAAGAAGTCGGTGTCCAAGGACGGTGCATCAAAAATTCAGATGTGCTGCGTCGTTTCACCAGCAGCGAAGCAGGTGCTGCGTTGATTTCACCGCAGCGAAGTAGGCACTGCATCGGAGTAGGAGCGGTTGTCACATACCTCATGATGCAGTGCTCAGAACTCCCGCAGTGGCCGTTCATCGGAGGCACTGAGATGAAATCTGGGGCCTGTGGTGTGAGTCGTGGTCATTGCGTTCAGCAGGAACCATGCTCAGGTGCAGGCAGCGGCCATGCATTGAGTTTCGGTGGTGCTGGGCTAATTCCGACGATGCTAGGAGTCGATGCATGGATTTTATCCTTAAAGTCACCAGGTTTCACTTCCAAGGGCCAAGGGCCAAGGAACTGGATTTGGCACTGTTTCGCAAGTCAGGACTCTCAACAGACGAGCCCAGGCACTGGCAGGTGAAGTCTTTGATGGCCCTGAGGCTTCTTAACAGAAGGCAAGCTCAACTCAAACACTTGGATAACCGTGGAAGCAGAATACAGTAAGCAAAGTCCAGCCCTTTCACTCCAAGGACAGAAGCAGCAAGCAGCAGGCCAGCACAACAAAGCAACCAGCAAAGTGTCAGACCCTCCTAAAGCAACACAGCTCTTCTTCCTGGCAGAATTTCCTCAGTCCAGAAGTGTTCTGAGTATATTGTGTCAGAGGTCCAGTACTTATACCAATTTCAGCCTTTGAAGTAAGCAAACTTCAAAGGTAAGTCTTTGCAGTGCCCAAGACCCTGCCTTTCTCTTCCCTGGCTCCAGACACACTCCAGGGGGGTGGTGACTGTTATTTTGTGAGGACACGCTAGCCCTATTCAGGTGTCAGTGACAACTCCTCCCACCACTCCAGCTCAGGAAGGCCCATCAGCCTGGTGATGAGCCATTAGGATATGCAGGGCACACCACAGCTCCATTTGGCTGTCACCTGCATGTGAATAGGGCTGTGTCTGCCCTTTATCACTGCTGTCTCCGCTCCCTTGGAGTGTGTCTGGATCCAGGAACAAAACTATCAACAGTTGCGGTGTCTAGGTGCTGCAATCAATTAATTATATTTTACTGTAAGAACCACAGTTACCAATATGGTGGCCTTCGTGATTTATTTCACACTCAATTCTCTGTTTGGAAAACAGTTACAAACATTTGTCGCATGTTTTTTTGAAGGGCAACCTTTTTTTCTTTTTTTCATATAAACATTTTACAATGGTGATTGAACATACTCAAACGATAAAATTTCAAAGAATAAACAAAAACAATACAATTGTGAAAAAGACCAGTCCTTCAATATAAGAGCAAAACACCTTACACATTTTTAAATCAATCATATTATGCATCCTGCCAGTGTAAGCTAGTGGGGGTTTGGTATTACAAGAACAGGCTGTTTGCTGTATTTTCTAACTTCTAATGTTTAAATTCAATAATTATCTTCCCCCAACCAGCGGGGTCAATGCGTTTTGAACCCTTCACAATTTCTTGGGTTCCCCTCAGGACCGGGATTGGGTCAGTGCTGAAAAAATGTGACATAAAACATAGTTTTAGAATTTTACTCTAATCCCTATTTAATACCCTACAAAGTCGTAATTACTGGAGGCTGTACCTTTCGGATTGATGTTGACAAATGGAGCCTGTAGTGATTTTGGTTCATAAACTGTATATTCAATGTCCGACCATTCAGTTTGTGTTTGCGCGAATATCTGGAAGAAGATCAAATCATGGATTTAGCTTGTTATGTGTTGCACTTTTGCATACTTCTTCTCATTGTCGCTTTTGTGACAGAATAGTCTCAGTGAATTTGGAGGCGTCTCTTATTGAAGCTGTTTTATAACTCCTTCTGTTGATGTGACAATACCAAGTGTGAAAAAAGACTTGCCTGAACATTAGTGATTGTCAGTATATTTCACTTGTTGGACGTTGTAGTTTCGAAGACCAGCGTGTCTGGAAAGTTAAAACAGTGTGTGATTCCTAATTGCTTTCATTAACCTTGCAAAGTACGGCTACACGCATCCATACCACAGCTTCACTTACCTTTCAAAGCGGATCGCTTCATTCCTTTCCTCGGTGTGGTTTCTAAGACCGGCGTGTCTAAAAAGATCAAAACATTGTATCATTCCTGGTCATGTTCGTGAATGTTACGAAGACGGGGTGCGTGTATTCCTATCACAGTGGATTCTGTACTTGCCTTACGGAATGAATCATATCATTGTCTTTTCTCCTCGCCTCCTCAGTTAACCAGAGGCATTCGTAGAACGCGGAAGTCGAAGTGAATGATGTAGATCATTCAGGCATTTCTAAACTACGGAACATGGATTGCAGTACTCCGTTGTATGCTGGGATCAGTAGTCAGTTACTTTAGCAAAATTGTGCCTTTGATCTGTGTCGGATAATCTGTTGTATAGTCTCTTCTCGTGACAGTTGTGGATGACTGTCACAGTCTGTTGATCTCTGTCATTTCATTCAAGCCACGAGCCGCAGTATTGAATTTCATTATTAGATGGGCTTCTCTCCTGGTTAACAAAATTGCGGGATCCCCACCTCTGGGGTTTTGCTTGATGGCACTGAGGACTGTCCAATTAAACTCTTTCTCGTTGTGATTCATTTCTTGGAAATGGCTAACTAAGGGCGCACTCATAACTTTGTTCTTTATTCTGGAGCGGTGTTGCGCAATTCTTTGTCTGACCTCCTGGGTAGTTTTGCCTATGTACATTTTGGCGCATGGGCAGATGATTGCGTAAACTACATTCCTGGTTTTACAGTTTGAAAAAGCGTTATGTTTCCATTGTTCAGAGCCTTTTGTGTAAACAGATCCCTCAATGGTGGAACTACAAGCTGAACAGTTTCCACATTTATGATGTCCTTGAATGGGTTTTAGATTCAGAAATGAACGCAAGTTGTCTGGTCTTTTCTGTTGTTCATCTGTGGCTCTAATTTTGCATTGTCCAATACTGGTGTTCTTTTTTAAGGCAAAGACAGGTATATCAAAGCCATCATTCATTCCTTTAATGAGATGCCAGTTCTGGCGAATGATCTTTTTGAACGCATTTGTGTGGGGGCCAAATGTTGACACGCATACCAATCTGTCCATTGGACCTTTGGACTTTTTGTGTAGCAGCTCTTCTCTAGGTGTGAACCAGGCCCTTTTCCTTGAATGCTTAAGTAGTTTGTGAGGATAACCCTTCTCTTTCAATTTGTCCATTAATGTGTATGAATGTAAGTCATAGTCTTCTCTTCGTGTACAGTTGCGTCTCACCCTCAAAAACTGACCATACGGTAAGTTGTCTTTCAAACTTTTGGGGTGGAAACTTTTGAAGTGCAGGGCAGTGTTCTTGTTGGTAGGTTTTTTGTATAGAGTGGTCATTAATCCCATACCTGAGGATCTAACCTCTACATCAAGGAATGTGAGGCTTGTTTGGCTGTGAGTCAGGCTGAATTTGATGTCTTTATTTCTGTCGCTCAACCAATTATTGAACTTCAAGAGATCCCCTTCATTCCCTTTCCAGATGCACCAAATGTCGTCGATATATCGATACCATTGTAATATGTGATTGACAAATGGGTTGTTGTTATATACATATTTATCCTTGTATCTCGCCATACACAGCACCGCCATTTCTGGGGCGAAGGGACATCCCATCGCGGTCCCCTTGATCTGAATGAAAAAATCATTCTCAAGTTTGAAGTAGTTCCTTTTTAGTGCCAATGACGCCAAGCTTAGGATGAAATATGTTGGTACTTGATGTGGACGCTCTCTGTTCTCCAGATAGAATTCAAGGGCTTCTAGTGCGTCTTCCTGAGGAATGTATGTATATAATGAGACGACGTCCAATGTCACCAGTCTTTGTTCTAAGCGATCGAAGTCGTACCTTTCTACTCTATTGATGAAATCCATAGTGTCTCTTAGGTACGAAGGGACATCTTTTAAGAATTGTTTAAGGAATATATCCACGTATTGGGACACCGTTTCTAAAACTGAGTCACATCCGGACACAATCGGACGGCCCGGGGTGTTAGTTGCATCCTTGTGAACTTAAGGTAGAAAGTAAATCACCAGTGTGCTTTGGTGTTTCCTTGTCAGATATTCGAATTCTTTAGGGCCTAAAATGCCTACTTGTAATCCTTCATCTGCGATCCTCTGGATCTCATTCTGGATTTCCTTTACAGGAAACCCCCACTCTTATAAATAGTTTGAGAGCGAGCAACTGCCCGTATGGGAATTAGGTTATACAATATTCACCTCTAAAGGGATTTGATTTGTACAGGTAGGATTTGCCACACAAGGCATATCCACAACTTGGCCATGTTAGAGAAGGACACGTTATCATTCACTGAAGATCACTTACAAAAATTAATCTCTACACCTTCCCTTTTCCCTACAATAACATGGAGCACCACAGCCAAGCAACAGAACGAATCAGATAAACTGTTGAGATTACAAAAAAGCAGATAAGGACCGAACTGCATGGATACTTTCTACTGGAGCACCTGAAGGCAGGCACTATCCCTTGGGGCCTTCAGGCTAAAAATGTTCCTGTTATCTTCACAGAAGATCCCGAATACAAGAAAGGATTTAGTTATATCAGCACTAAATGCAATCGTGATCTAATGGTACATTCAATAGAAACAGAATAGAGAATTTGCAGAAAACAAGTGGATGAAATTGAACAACATATACAATCGATCAAAGACAACCACACAGTATCAGAGGCTAAAACACTATTGGATAAGATTGAAAAAGAGATTGCCACTTTCAAAGACAACACCATCAATTTTAAAACGACCAAATTCGAAAGGGATAAGAAAGCTTTCAATATTGAAACGGTTTATCCATATCTGAGAGAAGACTTCTACACCAGAGAAGGCTCAAGGAGGATCCTACCGGAGCATCAAGGACGTTCAAGATAAAGTTTCTGACATTCTCAGAAACATCATCTTCAGAGTCAACGGGTGAATCGGACGTGGGAGAAGGACCTTCCAATCTAAACCAACAAAGAAAAAACAATAATAATTTTTTAGGAGTGGGCCAACAACAAAAAAACAGGGAACGCTACAAACCACAACCCTGGGAGATGCGAACAAGGCGCCAGTATTACAAGTCGTGAAAAAATCCGCCATAATTAATTTATCCAATAAAGAACAAGAATCAGTCCTAGAACTTGGACTCAAATTCATCCCCAGCCAAAAACCAGATCTGGTAAAATTAAAGATGGAAGCCATGGAACTATTTCGCAAGAGACGACTGAAGGCGTTCTTTAGGAACAAGGAAGTGACTAATAAAGTTGAAGTATCAGGCTTACGCAACAAGTCCAAGTTTTGTCCACCCGCCTACAGTGTTCCCAAAGAAATTGCAATATTTGAGCAAGTCATGCTCTCAGCTTTGAACCAATTGGACATACGGAAGATGTACACAAAGAACAGCCTACCCCGAGAACAAAAACTGGCAATTCAAGCTTTGAAAGAAGACAAAGATATCATCATTAAGCCGGCCGATAAAGACGGAGCAACGGTGATCAGGGCCAGGGACTCATACCTAACAGAAGGAAGAAACCATGTTTTCAACCAAACTTGGTACTGACGCATCTCCCACGATCCTGTAAGGGAAATCCAGAATGAGATCCAGAGGGTCGCAGATGAAGGATTACAAGTAGGCATTTTAGGCCCTAAAGAATTCGAATATCTGACAAGGAAACACCCAAGAACACCGGTGATTTACTTTCTACCTAAAGTGCACAATGATGCAATTAACCCCTTGGGCCGTCCGATTGTGTCCGGATGTGTCCCAATAAGTGGATATATTCCTTAAACAATTCTTAAAAGATGTCCCTTCGTACCTAAGAGACACTATGGATTGCATCAATGGAGTAGAAGGGTACGACTTTGATCCCTTAGAACGAAGACTGGTGACATTGGAAGTTGTCTCATTATATGCACAAATTCCTCAGGAACACGCACTAGAAGCCCTTGAATTCTATCTGGAGAACAGAGAGTGTCCACATCAAGTACCGACATATTTCATCCTAAGCATGGCGTCATTGGCACTAAAAAGGAGGGAACTACTTCAAATTTGAGAACGATTTTTTCGTCCAGATCAAGGGGACCGCGATGGGATGTCCCTTCACCCCAGAAATGGCGGTGCTGTATATGGCGAGATACGAGAATAAATATGTATATAACAACAACCCATTTGTCAATCACATATTACAATGGTATCGATATATCGACGACATTTGGTGCATCTGGAAAGGGAATGAAGGGGATCTCTTGAAGTTCCATAGTTGGTTGAACAACAGAAATCAAGACATCAAATTTAGCTTAACTCACAGCCAAACAAGCCTCACATTCCTTGATGTAGAGGTTAGACCCTTAGGTATGGGATTAATAACCACTCTATACACAAAAGCTACCGACAAGAACACTGCCATGCACTTCAAAAGTTTCCACCCCAAAGGTTTGAAAGACAACTTACCGTATGGTCAGTTTTTGAGGGTTAGATGCAACTGGACATGAAGAGAAGACTATGACTTACATTCATACACATTAATGGACAAATTGAAAGAGAAGGGTTATCCTCACAAATCAATCAGGTGTTTGTTAAGCGCTACTACTCACCCGTGAGGGTCTCAAGGCGCTAGGGGTGGGGGGGATGCAGGTTCCAGTCCATCAAGGAGGGGGTCTGTCGAAGAGCCAGGTTTTGAGGTTTCTTGTGAAGATGGGAAGCGATGTTGTCTGTCTAAGGTGGAGCGGAAGGTCGTTCCAGGCCTTGGCCGTGAGGAAGGAGAAGGAGCGGCCTCCCGATGTGGATTTTCTGGTGCGGCGAACCACGGCGTAGGAGAGCTGGGCTGATCGTAGGGTCCTTTGGGGTGCGTGGAATTTGAGTCTGCTGTTCAGGTATGCTGGTCCGGTGTCGTGGAGGGCCTTGTGTGCGTGGGTGAGTATCTTGAAGGTGACTCTAGCCTCGATGGGGAGCCAGTGGAGTGTGCGCAGGTGCTGGGAGATGTGGCAGTGTATCGGCAGGTTGAGGACCAGTCTTGCGGCAGCGTTCTGGATGTTCTGTAGCTTGCGGGTGAGGTTTGTGTTTATTCCGGTGTAGAGTGCGTTGCCGTAGTCGAGTGGGCAGGTGACCAGGGCGTGAGTGACGGTCTTTCTGTGTTCGAGGGGGATCCATTTGAAGGTCTTGCGTAGGAGGCGGAGGGTGTGGAAGCAGGAGAACGAGACGGAGTTGATCTGGCGGTCCATTTTGAGCTCGGAGTCCAGAATGATTCCTAGGTTGCGTGCTTGGTCCGTGGGGGTGGGCGGGTTTCCGAGGGTGGGGGGCCACCAGGTGTCGTTCCAGGCATCAGGGTTTGGGCCTATGATGAGTACTTCTGTCTTGTTGGTGTTTAGTTGTAGGCAGCTGTTTCTCATCCATTTGGCGACAGCTTCCATGCCGTCTCGAAAGTTGTGTCTGGTGGTGTTGGGTTCGTTGGATAGGGAGAGGATGAGTTGGGTGTCGTCTGCATATGACACAATGTTGAGTCCATAGGTTCTGACGATGGGGGCGAGCGGAGCCATGTAGACGTTGAAGAGCGTGGGGCTGAGGGAGGACCCCTGAGGGACTCCGCAGGTGGTTGGTGTAGGGTCAGAGAGGAAAGGGGGAAGTCTGACCTGCTGCATTCTGCCGGAGAGGAAGGAGTGGATCCAGTCGAGGGCCTTGTCCTGGATCCCTGCGTCGTGGAGTCTGCGTATTAGGGTGCGGTGGGAGACTGTGTCGAACGCCGCTGAGAGGTCGAGGAGGATGAGGGCTACTGTTTCTCCTTTGTCCAGTAGGGTGCGGATGTTGTCTGTTGTGGCGAGGAGGGCGGTTTCCGTACTGTGGTTTTTTCTGAAGCCGGATTGGGAGGAGTCGAGGATGTTGTGCTCTTCAACCAATGTGGCGAGTTGGCTGTTGATGGCTTTCTCGATGACTTTCGCTGGGAACGGGAGCAGGGAGATGGGTCTGTAGTTTTTGAGGTCAGTGGGGTCCGCCGAGGGTTTCTTCAGGAGGGGGTTGACCTCGGCGTGTTTCCAGTCGTCGGGGAACGAGGCGGTGGCCAGGGAGCGGTTGATGGTGTGGCAGAGCAAGGGTGCGATGGTGTCGGCGGCTCTGTTGAAGATGTGGTGGGGGCAGGGGTCCGTGGGGGCCCCGGAGTGGATTGACTTCATTGTCTTCAGTGTGTCTTCGGTGGAGAGGCCTGTCCAGCTGTCAATCGCTGGCTTCAGGGTGTCGGGGGTGGTTGGTGAGGGTTCAGTGTGTTGGTTGTCTTCGTCGAAGTTGTCGTAGATGCTCTTGATTTTGTAGCATTCAAGGAAAAGGGCCTGGTTCACACCTAGAGAAGAGCTGCTACACAAAAAGTCCAAAAGTCCAATGGACAGATTGGTATGCCTGTCAACATTTGGCCCACACACAAATGTGTTCAAAAAGATCATTCGCCAGAACTGGCATCTCATTAAAGGGATGGATGATGGCTTTGATATACCTCTCTTTGCCTTAAAAAAGAACACCAATATTGGACAACCCATAATTAGAGCCACAGATGAACAACAGAAAAGACTAGACAACTTGCGTTCATTTCTGAATCTAAAACCCATTCAAGGACATCATAAATGTGGAAATTGTTCAGCTTGTAGTTCCACCATTGAGGGATCTGTTTACACAAATGGCCCTGAACAATGGAAACATAACGCTTTTTCAAACTGTAAAACCAGGAATGTACTTTACGCAATCATCTGCCCATGCCCCAAAATGTACATAGGCAAAACCACCCAGGAGGTCAGACAAAGAATTGCGCAACACCGCTCCAGAATAAAGAACAAAGTTATGAGTTCACCCTTAGTTAGCCATTTCCAAGAATTGAATCACAACGAGAAAGAGTTTAATTGGACAGTCCTCAGTGTCATCAAGCAAAACCCCAGAGTTGGGGATCCCGAAATTTTATTAACCAGGACAGAAGCATATCTAATAATGAAATTCAATACTGCGGCTCCTGGCTTGAATGAAATGACAGAGATCAACAGACTGTGACAGTCACCCACAACTGTCACGAGAAGAGACTATACAACAGATCATCCGACACAGATCAAAGGCACAACTTTGCTAAAGTAACTGACTACTGATCCCAGCATACAACAGAGCACTGCAATCCATTTTCCGTAGTTTAGAAATGCCTGAATGATCTACATCATTCACTTCGACTTCTGCATTCTACGAATGCCACCGGTTAACTGAGGAGGAGAGGAGAAGTGACACTGATATGATTCATTCCGTAAGGCAAGTACACAATCCACTGTGATAGGAATACACGCAGCCCATCTTCATAACATTCACGAACATGACCAGGAATGATACAATGTTTCAATTTTTTCAGACACGCTGGTCTTTGAAACCCCAGAGTCACACCGCAGAAAGGAATGAAGCAATCCGCTTTGAAAGGCAAGTGAAGCTGTGGTGTGAATGCATGTAGCTGTACTTTGCAAGGTTAAATAAAGCAATTAGGAGTCACACACTGTTTTAACTTTCCAGACACGCCGGTCTTCGAAACTACAACGTCCAACAATTGAAATATACTGATGATCACTAATGTTCAGGCAATTCTTTTTTCATTCTTGGTATTGTCACATCAACACAAGGAATTATAAAAGAGCCTCAATAAGAGACGCCTCCAAATTCACTGCGAGCATTCACTTACAAAGCGACAATGAGCAGAAGTATGAAAAAGTGCAACACATAACAAGCTAAATCCATGATTTGATCTTCTTCCAGATATTCGTGCAAACACAAACTGAATGGTCGGACATTGTATACAGTTTATGAACCAAAATCACTACAGGCTCCATTTGTCAACATCAATCAGAAAGGTACAGCCTCCAGCAATTACGACTTTGCAGGGTATTAAATAGGGATTAGAGTAAAATTCTAACACTATGCTTTATGTCACATTTTTTCAGCACTGACCCAGTCTCGGTCCTGAGGAGAACCCAAGAAATTGTGAAGGGTTTGAAACGCGTTGACCCCGCTGGTCGGGGGAAGATAATTATTGAATTTAAACATTAGAAGTTAGGAAATACGGAAAACAGCCTGTTCCTGTAACACCAAACCCCCACTAGCTTACACCGGCAGGATGCATAATGTGATTGATTTAAAAATGTGTAATCCGCCAGGTGTTTTGCTCTTATATTGAAGGACTGGTCTTTTTCACAATTGTATTGTTTTTTGTTTTTTGTTTGCAATGTTATCGTTTGAGTATGTTCAATCACCATTGTAAAATGTTTATATGAAAAAAAGAAAAAAAAGGTTGCCCTTCAAAAAAGACATGTGATAAATGTTTGTAACTGTTTTCCAAACAGAGAATTGAGTGTGAAATATATCACGAAGGCCCCCATATTGGTCAATGTGGTTCTTACAGTAAAATATAATTAATTGATTGCAGCACCTAGACACCGCAACTGTTGATAGTTTTGTAAAAGAGGCTCAGCCTAGGTGCCACGAATGAGCCCAACCCCCCACTCTTATAAATGGATCCAAGAACAGGCAGGACAAGAACTTGTGCACTACAAGGACAAACCTTTGAAGGATGCCTACTTCAAAGGTCAAAAGGGGTATCAGTGTTGGACCTGAAACCCCAGACCGTTAGAACACTTCTGGATCAAGAGGAATTCTTGCCAAGGAGAAGAGTTGAAGCGCTGTGAGGAGTACTGCCACTCTGCTCTGTGTTTCTTTGCTGGTTTGGCCTGCAGTTGCTGCTTCTATTTTGGAGAGGAAGCCATCAAGGACTTTATGTGCAGCATCCCTGAGCTCCACTGCTGGGAGTTCTGACCGGCCTTGTGGTGCCATATTCAGTTCTGGGCCCTTGGAAGTTGTTCCTCCTGCAAAGACCTGTGTGGAAACCATCAACATCAATGCATACCTCTTCCAGGCTTGTTTTTCCGATGCAGCACCACCGTGTGGGAGAAAATTCCATGCACTGTATGGCCAAAGAAATCGACGCAGTGCCTGTCAGCGGCCAAAGAAACCGCTGTTCAGCACACCATGTCTTCGAAGTCCAGGACCCCCGCACTGACCTCGATGCAGGTCCTGCTGTGCAGCTGAAAGAATTGATGCATCATGGGACCGCGACTGAAAATATAGACGCAGTACCTGTTTGCTGTAGCCGCATCGACCTCCAGCGCGTCTGGATTTCCATGCATCGCATATGTGCGCTGTTAGAAAGGGGGGATCTCTAGTTGGCAGAGGTAGGTACCTTTGTCCAAATAGGGGCCCTTGCTTCTAGTCAGGGTAAGGGGGATACACTCTGAAAATAACCCCTGCTCACCCCCTTGGTAGCTTGGCACGAGCAGACAGGCTTATCTCAGAGCCAGTGTGTAAAGCATTTGTGAAGACATACAGAAACACAGTGAAAACACTACAAATGGACACCACACCAGTTTAGAAAAATAAGTAATCTTTATCTAAACTAACACAAGACCAAAAGACAAAAATCCACAATACAGTATCAACACCATCTGGGAGTTGAGTACGTTTTTGTCACATTATAACAAAATAGTTACCCCTCCCTTTCTACTTTTAATCAGGTTGGGTCCCTCATAAATAAACTTCACCACAGAGGATTCCCTTACCTGTTTTATCACACCACTTTATACATCTACACTCACATTGGCCCCTCAGACCCACGGCACCCATACGGCAAGGAACTAAAGATCTCCGTTAAAGAGCCCCTTTAAGGGTGCCCGTCGGGCATTGCAGCGCTGGCCCAACGAGGAGCAGGCTCAAATGATGAAGCATGACACCTAGCTTGCTTGGTGTGTGAGGGCCCCAGTTCCTAAAGGAGGAACCCCCCCTCCGAATAACCTGAGGTACTTCTTACAACCCACCTTGTGAGTGGTTAACTGACCACTTAGGAACTCTGTACCCTTTTTTGTGAATTGAGTATAGGGCATGTACGTTGGACCTATTCAAGCCCTTTTTGTCCCTCCCCCTTGTTTGTAGTCCCCCTTTTTATACACACAAATTCTTTGTTCTCTGAAGGCAGAGAGTGTCTGTACCCAGCCAAAACCAGTTTTGTCCTCACTGGTGCAGCTTCCTGGCAGGAGGTGGAGACAGCATTATTGAAAGAAGACCTGGCCCAGGCAGGTGAAAGGAAATCTCCTCCCCCTACTCTAAATTTAACCCAGGTCCCATTCAGCCCAGCCCTGACTCATCAGACTGCCAGAGCCGCTGCCCTCTCCCAGCTTCTGTCACTCACAAGCCAGACATGCAATACACAAACCTAGCAGAGGCACACTGGATGGTTAGGCAAGAAAATACCTACTTTCTAAAAGTGGTATTTTCAAACACAGAATGTAAAAATCATCCTCACTAAAAGATGCACTTTAACATTCTGAGTTCAGGCATACTAAACTTTATTTTTCTATCTTGTTCCTAGGGTCAGTTAGGTTTATAAGATGTTATAATCTAACTTCCCATTCTGGCCTATGGGAACAGATAGCCTTGCAATAGTGAAAAACGAAATTGGCAGTATTTCACTATCAGGACATGCCACACACATCAGGGCATGTCCTACCTTTCACATACAATGCACCCAGCCCTTAGGGGTACCTTGGGCCTACCTTAGGGGTGACTAATCTGTAGAAAAGGGAAGGTTTAGGGACTGGCAAGTGTGTGCACTTGCCAAGTCAACATGGCAGTCCCAGACTGCACACAGGCTCTGCAATAGCAGGCCAGAGTTACATTTTACAGGCTGCTTCTGTGGGTGGCACAATCAGTGCTGCAGCCCACTAGCAGCATTTTGATTTACAGGCCCTGGGCACATATAGTGCACTATACTAGGGTCTTACAAGTAAATCAAATAGCCAATCATGGAAACACTAATCCATAACACAATTTACAAAAGAGAGCATATGCACTTTAGCACTGATCAGTAGTGGTAAAGTGCCCAGAGTCATAAAACCACCAACACAGGTCAGAAAAAAATACAGGAGGTAGGCAAAAAGTTCTGGGATGACCCTGCAAAAAGGGCCAAGTCCAACATGTGCCAAGTTTTTCTGACGCATCACCCACAGACTAGAACCGTCTTGGATTTCGACGCATCGCTTCCCCCTACAGTCGAGACTTGACGCAGCACTTCTTCTACATGCAGCAGAACTGACGCATCGCCTCCCTGTGGACTTAGGTACTGATGCACCGCTGTGTTTTTTTACACTTCCCTCCTCAGCAGCTGTTTTTCCTTGTGGCTTTTGACGCATTTGAGGTACTTTGTGTAAAATCACCGCATCCTTAGAGCTACATGGACAGAATTGCTTGAAACCTTTTAAAAGTCATATTTTTAGCTATGTATGTTGGATTTTTGTCATTTTGGTCGTTTGGTTTAATAAAAGATACTTTATTTTTCTAAACTGGTGTGGTGTCCATTTGTACTGTTTTCACTGTGTTACTGTGTGTGTGTAATTCTGGCAAAGGTGCTAGCTAATCGATTGATTCAAGTTATACCTATCCTAATTCACCATGACCAAGAGGGCTTTATACCTCACCACTCATCAAATTCGCAATTGCGATCATTGCCCCATTTATTCTAGTAAGAGAAAGATGACAACATAGAGTAGTGCTTTCACTGGATGCAGAGAAAACATTTAAAAGGGTACAATTTGCTTATCTGTTCAATGCTCTAACACAAATTGGTCTGGGAGAAACGTTCATAGCGGCTATGAGATGGCTCTATACCGCTCCTTCTGTGATTTTAATATGCAAAGGGCACCTGACGTTAGCCTTCAAGTTTCAAAGAGGGACAAGGCAAGGATGCCAACTTTCTCCTTTGTTATTCATTCTTTCACTTGACCTCTTGGCTCAAGCCAATAGGAATAACACTCACATTAAAGGAATCCCAACCCCTGGTGGAGAGCACAAAGCTTTTTACATGCATATGATATCCTACTTCTACTTTTTAACTCACAGGCATTCAAACTCCATCTGATTACCATGATCTGCAGAGTTTCAAAATAAATTGGGGCAAATGTGCAGTCCTCCCTTTTACATACCATACAACATAACATAACTTCTATTCGTAAAGCGCACATTCACCCAGAAGGGTATCTTGACTCTGAATAACAGATGTTTATTGTTACCCAACTCAATGGTACTCATTCTATCGACCTCAGAAGAATAAAAGACTGAGCGAACCCACCAGGATTTGAACCTGTGACAATGAAATCGAACACAGGCCTTTACAGTAGAGGCATTAGTCCACTAAGTGACCAGACCCGGCCTTTACCCTTGATACTAGAACTATAGCCTTGATTGAGGAGCACCCTGTTAAATGGGCAATCCTACCTAAAATACCTGGGAATTATTATAACTACAGGGCTCAGATATATGGTGGCAACTAATATAGACCCCCCCACCCTCATCTGCAAAAAAAAAAAAAATGACCTAATATGATGGTTCTAATTAAACCTTTCTATGTGGTTTATAAAATTAATGTATTGCTTCATTTGAATTACGTTTTTGACATGTTACCACTTAAGAAATCGCACATTAATTAAATGGTTACCTCGGGGAGGGAAAAGAAACACAAACGGGTAGGCCCAAACGTTTAGAAAAAAAATGCAATCACATACAAAGGTAGACTGCTGAAAAACTCATTTACCAATCACAATAAAAACAAATTGTATTGGCGCAGTGCAAAAAATGTGCATAACGTGTAACGGCACAGTGCATATTAGTGAATAAGAAGGTGCAAAAACATTTTCTCCAAAAGAGCATAAAACAAGCAATAGTCTGTATAGAACCAGATATCATGTGATCTTTTGGCTTTACAGAGAAAACTTCCAAATTTCAGTAAGTTCTGCAATTTTCTACTGCTTCTGTAATTTTCTTCTGCAAACAGAAGAAGACTTCCCAACTTCAATCATTTTAATTACAAAAACTAAAGCATTTCATACTGCATAAAAGGGAAAAAAATGCCAACTAATAAAAAAAGAAAGAAAGGAAAACAACAGTCACCAATTGTTCACAGAAGGAATCTGTAGTAAGCGAGACATGCATGACTAGACCATAAGAGCTTACCTAGAGAATGACTCTAACAAACATATGAGTCAAGCACATAAGAGAGGTAAATAACAAGGTCCAGCACCCAACCACAGAGGAGAACCTAGAAAGAGATAGGTAAGACGGTTGTATGTCGGAACAACGCATGCCTTTACCACGCATGCTATTACTCCTCAGGCTTTACAACAAATGCGTCTTTACCACATTATCCTCTACAACGCATATCGTTACAACATGCCTCAGGGAAAGCGCTGGACTTTGGGGAGGTATAATTTACTATTCCAGCTCTAGTCTTCGAAGCAGTAGGGAAAGCGTTGAACCCTAAAGTCTAATGCCACTTTTGCTGAGGCATGTCGTTTTAACAACATGCATGGTAAAGGAATGCGTGGTAAAGATGCATTAACTGTAACAGTCACTTTGTAACTGCAGCGCATAGTTCGGCCATCGTGGTAAAGGCTATTTCCCAGGTAAGACACTAATCTGAACCCAGGTGGAGTGGACCAATGGACCAAACAAGTAACAACTATTAAAAATGAATTTAAGCACTTCTATGGAGCAGGAGAAGAATTTCCTTTCCAGTGTCAATGCCAAATGGAGATCTGTCTAAATCAATACCAAAGAGATGAAGATGGGGCCACAAATTGGAAATGTCGCATTGTATTCTGCTTTTGTGTTGCAGTATACTGCAGTGCATATGTTGAGTTGTCATTCGGATGTAGGCAACATTACCAACGCTCTTTGGTTGAGCATTACCAGCAAGGGGGACATGCTGACCAAGTCTAATAAATATCGCTAATTAGCATATCTCAGTGCTTGGATCTGCCACACACAAGCAAACCTATCAGGGAAAAAGATATCAGAGTGATATTCTACTTCTTTATTGTGACACATTGTTGTTTATATATGAGGGATAGGGGCTTCTGATGCACATTACAAACTTATGGTGATGCATCACTGATCATTTACTAATATTGGGATCCACATGAAGGACGTATGATACTTACATTTTGCAAAGCGGAAATACTCACGTTGAGGGATAAATCGTTAGAAAATTGTGATATGTGGGCTTAGTTGTATAGACTAATGTTGTACTAATTTGCTTTAGGGACAAATGGTTCCAATCAAGAAAAGGTGTACTATCTCAGGAGTAGTGTGTAGCTAATGAAAGGGGGCTGTGTTTGATGAGAAACCCAACCAGTGGGACATACTCCAGTTTTATTTCTGGGTGGGGGGACTATGCTGCAATATTAACTATATTAATGTTAAATTGCATAAGAGCATATTTTGAAAATTGGACGCAATGTATGTTGCAAATTGTATACTGTGCTACTGTACTATTTCAATAAAAATATGTTAAATACAAAAACAATCATGAGGTTGGTCAGATGATGAACCATTTCAAATCTGAAATTTAAGAATCAACCCATTGGTACACAGGTTAGTTTGTAAAATTCTTTACTACTCACAAAAATGCCAGCTGTGACCAGCTTTTTGCAGCCAATATTTTGTAAATTGGGCTGTACATTCCTAAGGGCTGCATTCTTACCGATTCCTCTGCAGGCAAAATTAAAGAACTGGGCGTCAAAATATAGTATGGACACTTGGATCTAAAATCCTTGGTGTGGTTTTCCCTCAAATTTTGCCTTCAATCCTCCTGTTTTTTCTGACTTTGTTATTGTTGGCCGTAGGACTCTGCACACTTTACCACTGCTAACCAGTGCCAAAGTGATTGTGTTCTCTCTCAATCACATGGTAAAATTGGCTTCCACCCAATTGTCACATTTAATTTACTTGTAAGTCCCTAGTAAGATAGTACTGCCTATACCCAGGGCCTGTAAATTAAATGCTGCTAGTGGGCCTGCAGCACTTATATTTTAAGTAGCCTTATAAACATGTCTCGGCCCTGCCATTGCAGCCTATGTATGCATTTCTAAACTGCCATTTCGAACTGGCAAAATAAACCTTTTGCCAGACATAAATCTTCTGTTTTAATACATATAAGTCACTCTTGCGGTAGGCCCTAAACAGCCCACAGGGCAGGGTGCAGTGTAATTAAAAAGTTACTTTAGCAGGAACTTGAAGAAAGAAAGAAATCTTTTCTTTCAAAAAACCCTCACCCACCCGGGTTGCCCCTTGGTGGCATGCTTCATCATAGGGTCCATCCCTGGCCTCTACGGACAGGGGCGTGCTACTACCAACGGATACGCGGGAGCACTAGATTGAAAAATATGGGTGTCCCTATACACCTGACCACCTATGTTGTCTTAGAAATCTAGAAATCTAGTGCTCCCGCGTATCCGTTTGTAGTAGCACGCCCCTGTCCGCAGAGGGCAGGGATGGACCCTATGATGAAGCATGCCACCAAGGAGCAACCCGGGTGGGTGAGGGCTTTTTGAAAGAAAAGATTTCTTTCTTTCTTCAAGTTGCTGCTAAGGTCATTTTTCTTTCCCTCCAATACGGAAGGGACTCTTTTTTGGTTATTTGCACAGCATTGTGGACGACGAGTCCCTATTTTGCCTACCTCTACTCTCCCCCTTGTGTTTTTGATAATTAAAAAGTTTGGCATGTACTTTTAACTCTTACATGTTCTGGTAGTGAAAAACCTGTACGTTCTTCTTTCACTACTGCAAGGTCTACCTCTCCTATAGGATAACATTGGGCTACCTTATTACATTTCATAAGTGATAACTTTCAATTGGGAGCATGTAGGAAAGTCAAGTTTTGACTCTAACAAATTGTAATTTTAAAGGTAAAGTTGGAATTTAAGTCAAAATTCTGAAAATGTCACTTTTATAAATTTGGCATTTTCTTGTCCCAACCATTTAAAGCCTTTATCCTGGGTCACATGATTAGGTGCAGCTGGCAGTTGTTCTTGGCGTATTGCTTCCAGGCTGTGAGACAAAGGGGAAAAGGTGTTGTCAGGATGGACCATCTCTGTCAGGATGAGGAGAAGGAGCTGTCATCTACCACACTTGCACATCACAAAGCCTCAGCACACTCAGAAAGAGTTTAATACTAGTCTTTTGTGCCCCCAGAGAAGCCAGGGTAGGGAGGAAGGAAATTCCAGACACCTTTGACAGTAAACTCTAGAAGCTTCTTTCACTTCAAAGCTGGCACCAAGGATAAATAGTGGACCCTCAGACCAAACTCTTCAGATGACTTCTGGACCTATAGAATCTGCCAGGAAGGACTGCCCAGCTGTGAAGCCTGCCCTGCTGACCTGCCCCTGACCAAGGACATCGCATCTCGACACCCAAACTACAAGGTACTTTACAGCAACCTGAACTCAGTCCTGTATCCCGGCTCTCCATCGCGGTCGGCATGAACTTGTGCCTTTGGCCCAGTCTACTGCGATCTTTGCTGGCGCTTTTTGCTTCTTAGTGCTTGATTTCTACAAAACCTTTAAAATGTCATATCTCCGGTTCTACTAATTTGATTTTTGTTGTTTTGTTGTCAGATAATTTATTAAATTTTACTCTATGTTTTTTAATTGGTGCGGGACTGTTTGAAGGGCTGCGTAAATACTTTACACATTTCCTCTGAGATAAGCATCACTGCTTTTGTGCCAAGCTACCAGAGGGTTAAGCATAGGTAAATTTGGAGTCTGATTCACCCTGACAAGAATTGTGCTTGTTGCTTGAGTAGGGTATCACCCCCCTCTCCTCTACTAATAACCCAATTTCCTACAGGCTCACATTGCAGATTATTCGAATAAGGGGACAAAAGTATTAAATGTGCTTTTATTTGTGACCTGAGGTTGCGTATGGAATAACACAAAAGAGCAAAGACATTAATTAGCACATGTAAGAGAATAAAATCGTGGGCATCCTTCAAAAATGGCAATAACGTTCTCCAAACTATGAAATTGACATAAATAAAACTTAATGCACTTTTCCCTCCAACAGCAATAATTATTGCCCTCGTTCAGGCACTGCTTAACCGTCAAATATGATCAAACAGGGTCCAAACCTAATCCCTTTGCAAAAAAATACTGATACAGTGTCCAGTAGTTATGTTCTTATTTAAAATATGTGGTCTATAGTCAAAAGCAAAAATCCATGCATGTATCAATGCATTAATTGATAACATTTGCATCTTGCTGCCTGAACTCGTGCATCTGCTTTCCAAAGCTTTTGTTAAATTCTCTCATTCCGGAAACATCATAAAGCTGCCAATGTTTTCATTAAAAGAAAAACGTGGGTGCAAAACGTGTAAAAGAGAGATTTTCTCAGGAGGAAATCCATTGAAAACCCCAGCTTTGGCTGGAAAACTGACGCTGAAAAATTCTCGAGTGGGAACACTCTCCTCCTGCTAAGGGTCTCCTTGTGATTTCCTGGGAAAACAGGTGATAATTAACGCACACACTAATTACCGGTACCCCCAGCATTTGATGTTTGTTGGATGCAGTAATTACTAAATATACCCAATTCAGTCGATCAGTATGAAATATAACACACAGTGATTGCCAGCTTGCGCTTTTCTTTTTTCTTTTTTACCAGTTTCTGAGACAATTATTCCTGACAAAAAGTGTCGAGGAAAAAATGTGCGTGTGCGGAAATTACAATGCGTCGTGATAATGGCACAGCTAAGAATCCCGTTGGTGGAGAGTGGGGACGTCACCTGCATGTGAATATGGGAAATGCCCACAAAGTTTGCAACTTCAATAACAACTGTGCAGTGTGGGTGGGTGCACCTTAGCTGTAGCCCTCTAGCCGGTCTGAGAAGGAGCTTAGATGCCACAGTGCCCTCCATTACACACATAGGCACAAAAAGGGCCAGGATTGTCCTACACGCCGCATATTGTTGCTGGCACCAGAATAGCATTATTACCCAAGCTTCTTAAGCAATCATCCTGCATGTTTTTCCAATCAGATTTCCTTTTCAATCGGATTATTTTGATCAAATATTAAACGAGTGTGTTTAGAGTACATTAAGCTGGGCTTGGCCTATATTACTTCCGAGTTAGCAGTTTAGCTAACTTCGGATGTAGCGCTCTCCTCGCCATTAAACGACTTTCCTCCGTTGCTATCTTCTTTCGAGGAAAACGACATCTCCTTCATCTGATTTGAAAGCTTTTATATAGCCAGAATTAATGCCAATTTTGATTGTTGTGTTTTACTTAAAGTATTTTCCGGAATGTTAACCGGTAATGGAACTCAACTTTTATGGTATGCTTTTTATAATACATAAACCTATCGCTTTCATCAGGTCTGAGTTCCAATCCCGATTTCATAACTATCATTCGAGACAAAGTCCTTCATTTAAATATATTGCATAGCTTCTTGTGCCGGAGTTATCGATTCATTCATTCATTCATTCATTTGTTTCTGATTTTACCATCCATAAAATCCTATAAAATCTTTAAACGTGGTCATAAATAAAACATTTGACCTCTGGTTTACCTGGTGTGCACATTGCAGTACTCTCATCTTGCTGAGACAAGTCAGATCTTTGGCAAGCTTTAAAGCCTCCAGTGAACGAGGCCGGCCTGTGGGGCCACGTGCAGCGAGAAGACGACCCTATCCACACATTCATCGGGAACTATAACGAGTTGAATGAACCATAGATAAAAAAGCCAATATTTTAAGGCTAATCCGCCCGTCCATGTCGCACTCTTTAGATTAAATCTGCATATCCTCTCGTGCTGACGCCCTATAGCCGAGGGGATTAGGGAAATAGGTCGGCAAATGACTATTGCTGTAGTACTTGGGGTTTCTAAGTTATTAAATGATAAAATCCTTTCTTACCAACTCTAATACACCTCCAAAACCATCCATTGCTGGTTACCTTCTCCCAGTAGTGCTGCATGACCCCGGTAAAGGGCAGAATGCTAAAAAAAATTAGGAATTAGCATAATTTAAACCACGTTTTATCTTGCTATCCCATGTGCAGGTGCGTATAAATATAGTAGGGTAACGCAAATGCATTCTTTATATCAAAACATAATATCATTGTGTTGGACTTGGCCCTTTTTGCAGGGTCATCCCTAAACTTTTTGCCTTTCTCCTAGCCTTTTTTCTGACATGGTGTTGGTGATTTTAGGACTCTGGGCACTTTAGCACTGCTGTTCAGTGTAAAGTGCGTGTGCTCTCTGTGATAAACATGGTAAGATTGGTCTACACCTGTTTGGCCTATTTAATTTACCTGTCAGTCCCTTGTAAAGTGGTATCCTATATACCCAGTGCTGGTAAATTAAATGCTACTGGCGGGCTTGCAGCGCTGATTGCGCCACCCACCAAAGTAGCCTTTCAAACCTATCTCAGGCCTCTGCCACGGCAGGGCCTGTGCACGCAGTGTTACTGCCGCTGTGACGTGGCACCTAAAGTGTGTGCCATGTCCGTGACCCCCCTTTTACTACATGTCAGTCACCCCTAAGGTAGGCCCTAGCTAGTCCTATGGGCAGGGTGCATTGTAGGTAAAAGATAGGACATGTACCTTAAGTGTGTGACATGTCCTGGTAGTGAGAAACAGCCATTTTGGTTTCTCACTACTGTGGGGCTGCCCTCCCATGGGAATGCACTGGGGATTCCCTGATAAGTGTTTCAGTGGTAATTCCTGATATGAGAGGCGTAGCGTGGTCAAGTTTGGTATATTTAGAATAGTGATAATAAATGCTGCGCAATGGTGTGCGCAGATTTATTATAAATATTTTAGAAATGCCACTTTTAGAAGTTGGCATTTCTGTGTGCTATGTGTCTGCCTGCCTGATATGAATTGCATGTCTGGCTTGTTAGTGACAGGGGCTGGTGAGGTGTGTGTGGCTCCAGGAGGGGCAGGGTGAGTCAGCGCTAGGCTGAATGGGACCACTGCATTTGGAGTGGTGGGAGGAGAAGTCCCTGGACCCTGAATAGGATGGTGCTTGCCCAGGTGAATGCTGGCTCCGCCCCCCTGTGGTGTGTCTAATGATGAGCCCCCACCTGACAAAGGGGAAGAGGAGCCTTGTAAACAAAGTGCTCCAATTCCCCCGTGAACCAGTTTTTGCTGGTCCCCCAAACCCTGTGCTGGCGCAGACAAAGGGAAAAGGTGATATAAATATAGGGGCTGTGACCCCATGAAGAGGTACTGTTCCTGTGTGACTGGGGCGTGCTGCTGCTGGGGGCCCAGGAGGAACCGCCACGAGGGCTGCCTCCCTGCTGGAGGGCCCTGTGTGCTGGCCTCCCTGGGCCCAGCTGTGCCCCTAGAACTTTTCCTTGGACCTTTCTCACTTTATGGAACCCAGCGCCTCGTGGGCGCTCTGATTTATCTGCCAGCAGAGGAAGAGCTGGTGTCTGCAGCGCGAGGCGCTACTAATCGAGCGGGTGCCCACCCCGCTGGCATGCTTCTTTAGCGGGTGCCCACCCCGCTTTTGGTGACTTTGATCGGCGGATGCCCACCCCGCAAATATCTTTATGATTTGAAGCAGGAGCCCACCCCGCGTTTCACCGCTGCGACCCGGAGAGAAGACAACGCGGCCGACCAGGAAGTCAGGCCGGTTGCCTGGTTGTGGGCGTGGCGGCAAACAGGAAGCGGGAAGGAGCAGAGCCTCGTGGGCTCGCCTCAGCCGTCCGGGGAACTGGACCAGAAGAGGAAATCCAGGCGGGATCCTACCCCGCCTGCACGATTGACCTTGGTGAAGTCAGGAGAAGCCCCGGGGTGGGTCTGGCCGAGGAGCGCCCCGCTGGTGCCGTGACGAGATCGCCGGTGGCCGAGAAGGAGCCGTGCTCGAGGCTGGGAAGGTGAGGTACCTTCGAGAGAGGAGGAGTCCCGTCTGCCAATCGCCCCGGCGGGGGCCGCAGTACCAGAACAGCTCCCCAGGTAAATCTCCCACCCGCATTGCCGCTTTGTCTTTCACTGAGCGGGTTGGGAGTTAACGGGTCGGTCGAGGGTGGCTCGTGTGACCAGGTAGTGTTGTGAGCCCTTGTTGAGACTGTGGGCCTGCCTAGGACTGTGCCAGCATTCCTCAAAGAGATCAGCACGGCCCGTACCGGCTCACCAGGAGAGCTGCGGTATCGGGGCCCGCCTTTTATTAGCAAGTACTCGTTTTCACGCCTTGGGGGCATTTCTCTTCAAGGTCCCGAGGGCACCGTGAGTGCCCAGGCTGATTTCCCCAGCTGCCCCGTCTGACAGTGGGCAGCTGCAACGTTTGGGCACCTTTGGGAAGAGTTCCAGTGGTGCTCTCCGGGCGCCGTGAGCGCCAGTGCCGGTTTTTGGTTCCCAGCTGCCCAGCAATTAGTGGGCAGCTGCAACGTTTAGGCCATTTGCTATGCGAGGTCCCTCTTAGACCTCTGACTTTGCGGGACATAGGGCATTCAAGCCCTCTGAGAAGGCCAGTTGGCCTGGGGCAGTTTGGTGACATTGGTAGAGCGCCAGGCTCTACAGAACTGCATAATGTGTGTATGCCTACTAGGGGTGTTGCCAAAAATGATTTAGGTCCATAGTATTTACGCTAACGTGCTTATGCTTAGGAGGTGAGTGCATAATGTGTTTATGCTGGTGATACCTAACGCGTTATGTGTTTATGCTAAGGAGATTGGGGCCTCATCAGGGCCGTTTCTAGGTGTTTTGCCGCCCTAGGCTAGAATTGAAAAATTCCGCCCCCTCCCTTTTACTACCATCTCGTAGATGTTTCTGCAGCACCACTGGGGTAACCTATAAATAGTGCAGGGTCACTAGGGTTACCTTTTACAGCTTCACCAAAGGCGTGGGCACTACAGCCTCAGCAGAGGAGTAGCCATAGACACCACATCATTACCAGGATGCACACAGACACTACTGCTGCACAGTAGGATTACCACACAGACAGATCCACATCACCACAGGAGTTCTCCTGATTCACCAGGGCATCACCCCATAGATAGTGCATCACCAAAATGCTATCCATACACACTACAGTACCACTAAAGCGGTGCCTTACAGAACCAGTGCCTCACCAGATAAACATTACGTAGGCGCTACGGAATCATCTGACAGCAGCTTGTACACATTGCTGCATCACCCATAGATGGCAGGGATCCCCAGAAGAGTGACCATACACACTACGGAATCAAAGAGGGCACATCCCTGCTTTCTTTCTTTGTTTCCCCGTCTTTCTCTTCCTCCTTCATTCCCTGTTTTGTGTTTTTCTCTCTCTTGCTCTGGATCAAAGCCTGATGAGGTAAAATAAGTGTCAGTCCCAAAAATGAAGGACGTTGGGGCTCACCAGCAACCACCTAACTAAGCACTGGTCTTTAAATACCCCTCAATTGAAGCTGTAGTGTCCATGCATCACCCATAGACACTACAGTGTCACCAGAGGTGCACTCTATAGACCCTACAGCATCAACAGCGGGGTACGCACAGACTCCACAGAAGCAAAAGGGGGACACTGATAGACACTCAAGCGTCACAAGCATATCACATGCACAGTACAGCATAACAGAGGGGTACGCGCAGACCCCAAAGAAACACAAGAGGGGTACGCAGGGACAATACACCATCAGCTAAGCACTCCACATGCAGAGCGATACCTCTTAGTTTCTACAGAATTAACATACATGTTTATAGCACAGCCTCACCATGGAAGCATCTCGGACTGTATCACCATAAAGAGAGCCCATACATATTACAGCATCACCAAAATACCCCGGGTACCTCAGTGTCACCAAAGGATACCACACAGACACTTCTGCATCAACAGATGTGCACAATCACTGCATACCAGCATTACCAAAAGGATTTGACATTACTTCATCCGAACAGCAGTACACGAACAGGCTACAGCATTACACGGGTACCGCATATACAGGACAGGGTCAACAACATGTTACTGTGGTGCTGGTGCACACCACAACATCTCCACAATAAAAGCTTGGATGTATTACTGCACAAAATGCCTTTCAATATCACCAGAAGCAAAGTAGACTGCCAGACAGACAATGCTCCATTGCCAGGACACATGCACACTACACCTTCAGCTGTAGTGTATCCCATAGTCACTACAGCGTTGTGAAAGGAACTCCCCACATACAATACCACATTAGTAGAGAAATACTGATGGACACTACAACCTCTGCACCCTACAGCATCACCAGAGCAATAATCCATGCGCACTACAGCTTCTCCAGAGGATGTAGTGTGCCTACAGCATCTCTGGAACACTGGGGGGGGATAATCTTTGCACACTGCAGTATCCCCAGAGTGAAACCCCGTGCACACATCACCAAAGGAAGAGAGGGAGAGTATGAAGTCCCTGAAGGAAGAGAGTGAGAGAATGACGTCACTGAAGGAAGAGAGGGAGAGCATGAAGTCACTGAAGGATGAGAGGGAGAGCATGATGTCACTGAAGGACGAGAGGGAGAGTATGAACTCACTGATGGAAGAGAGGGAGAGTATGAACTCACTGAAGGAAGAGAGGGAGAGCATGAAGTCCCTGAAGGAAGAGAGGGCGAGAATGATGTCACTGAAGGAAGTGAGGGAGAATATAAAGCACTGAAGGAAGAGAGGGAGAGCATGACGTCATGAAGGAAGAGCAGGAGAGTATGAAGTAACTGAAGGAAGAGAGGGAGAGCATGACGTCATGAAGGAAGAGCAGGAGAGTATGAAGTCACTGAAGGAAGAGAGGGAGAGCATGACGTCATGAAGGAAGAGAGGGAGAGTATGAAGTCACTGAAGGAAGAGAGGGAGAGTATGATGTCACTGAAGGAAGTGAGGGAGAATATGAAGTCACTGAAGGAAGAGAGGGAGAGCATGACGTCATGAAGGATGAGCAGGAGAGTATGAAATTACTGAAGGGAAAGAGCCATAATATCAATGACGCAAAAGAGAGGGGGTGCACTTGCAAAAGGATATATGGACTATGGTGACACGGAAGGAAGAAACCAAATGGAATCCTTTATAAATCAGAGGAAACCACATCAAATGTATTATTGAAGCATCCTAATGGACGGTTCTCATGTGGGTTGCAAAAACAGACAATGAGACGAAAAAAGTTTCTCCTGCTGTTGTATATTCTCCTCCAATACAAATACCAGTGTGACATAAAAAGTGCGGACTACGCAGTGCTTGTGTATTCAACATTAAAATGTATACAAAAGATGCCATAAATCATCCTTGGTTCATATGCCAAGATTTATAAAAATGCCTGTGCATCCAATGTAGCATGGCGCGGTCAACGATAATTAAAGAACCAAAGGAGATATTTGTTGATGTTTTGGGTATACCCTTCTCTGGTGTATATTGGGCAGTCATTTAGTAATACACACAGCAGATAACACACATCACCAAAGGAATACCAAATAGGCCCCAAAACATCTGATTATATAAAAAAAAAACAGGAGCTGCGGCTCAACTTGCTGCTTGCTTAGTTAGCCACTAGCCAGGTTATAACTAACTCACCAGGCCTTTATGGCTTTAGCCCCCTATATTTTTTTTTTACATCTACCTGCCTGCAGTGCTGCAGCCGACCCGGATCCCACCCAGGCCTCCCCCGGTACCTGATAGTCCTGCAGGCCGCAGCGGGAACTCTCTCTGCCTCTTGTCTTGCCGGCCGCGCGCGCACAGCCCCCGGCCGGCCGTGGCGCCGAACGTGACGTCACGTCGACGTTAGAATTGAACAGGCGCTTTCGTTTTGAAATTCGAGGAGACTCGGATTCCCGGCCAACATGAGTTCTTCTGACTTCTTCTGCTGTTTGATGGCCGGAAATCCGAATCTCCTCGAATTTCAAAAGTTGATTGAAGAAGCTCCAGCATTTAAGTCCATTTCAGGTAATTGTTTTTTGCCGCGCCCGCCGGCCGCCCTCCACCTTTTGCCGCCCTAGGCGGCCGCCTAGTCCTGCCTAGTTGTAGAAACGGCCCTGGGCCTCATGTGTTTTATGCCCAATGTCATGTTATGATGTTTTGAGTAGGCCCATTGCGTAATGTGTTTATGCTAATGAGGTTTGGGCCTATTGGGTTTATGCCTAATGTGATAATGCTTAGGTCATTATGGTACCAGTAGTTACTGGTTGTGTTTTGCATTTACTTACCTGTTCTGATTGTTCTGACAGAGGCCCGATTGGCCCTGTCCTGTATATAGTCCCCTGTGAATATTGCCCGTGCCAGTTGGCACAGTGTAAATGTGTGATTAGGTTTCTAATGTGTTTATGATAATACAAAGGCTATTTTTTATATAACCTTGTGTGGAGTTTCTTTTGTGGTGGCCTAGTTTGTTGCTGCTGTGTGTGTGTGTTGCACAAACGCTTTACACATTGCCTCTGGGATAAGCCTGACTGCTCGTGCCAAGCTACCAAGGGGGTGAGCAGGGGCTATCTTCAGCGTGTAACTCCCTTGCCCTGACTAGAGTGGTGGTTTCTGCCTGGCTTTGGCGCAAGCCTTAGCCAACCAGAAATCCCATTTCTAACATTGGTTGTCTGCGGTGAGGATAGGACTTGCGTTTGCGCAGTACCACAGCAACAACTGGTTGCACTACAAACTCTGCATTTAGATAATCATGTGTTTGGGGATTATTTTTACTGATTTTGTTTTCTCCTCAAGAGTGTCTAATCTTTAAATGGTGTTTTCTGCGCTATTATTTTGGTGGTAGAAGAGAGAAAATGACAGGGCGGGTACGCCAGTAGGTGGGGAGGATCCCATAGATAGGGAGTCCCTTGCTGGGTCCAGTGCCGGGGGCAGTGCCCCATCCCTTTCCCTGTCCCCAGAGGTGTGGGTGGATAGGAGGGAAGAAAGGGAGTGTGGAGGAGAAAAAGCTAGCTCTGGAGGGTAGGTTATCCCCTGAGTGTAGTTTGAGTTGTCTGGATTCACCAGTAAGGGTGGGATCCAGTGGTGGCAGCAATATGGAGTCCAGTGCAGGAAGTCCCATTCCCAGTTCCCAGAGTATGGTACCTGGTTCCCAGTTAGAGGGGTACAGGTTGAGATTCAGGGGCAGTAAGGAACTGTCTCACCAGTCTTGGGGGGGGGGGTTTGTGGATGAATGTTGTGTTGCACTGGAGGATTGGGTGATGGGTAGCACGGCAAATGATTTTAAAGGGCTCTTCAATCTGGTTGTCAGAGAGCATGTGTTCAGTAATTGTTTTCCGGGGTTGCGCCAACACCTGTTGAGGTGTAAGTTCTCTGATCCCAGGGAGCTTGCACGGGAGGCAGACCTCTGGCTGTGTGCTAGGGGCTCTGAAGAGGCATTGAGGAGTGATTCCAAAAGTAGTGGCTTGGGTATCTTAGGTCCTGTGTGGTGGAAGAGGTTCAGTGTAGCCCAGCTAGGTCCCAGTGTAGTGGGAGGGGTGTAGGGGCTCACGTCCGGTCTCAGTGGAGAAGGAGTGAGTGTGGGACTGTGTGTCCCAAGGTGCCCGAAACCCGGTCTCAGGGCCTGGAGGGTTCCCTATGGGAGCGCCAGGTCGGGGGTCTAGGCTGTACTTGTAGGCCATTTGAGGAGGATCTCCTAGTGTCAGGAGAACGTGGAGTGTCTGTAAGCAGAGCTCCAGCGGTTCTGGTGTCTGGCGGTACCGCTCCAGTTGGGAGGGTGCAGAAGCCCAGAGTGAGGGGTGAGAGGGGGATGTGTTCCTCAGTGGGAGAGCCAGTGGGTCAGGGACCAGCCAGAAGGGCTGAGTCTCCTAGGAGTGACCATGGCGACACCACTTCTGTCCTGGGGGATCTTCACGCACTGTCAGATGGACAGGGGTCGGGAGATCTGCGCCAGGCAGACTGTCACACAACACATTAGTCATGTGTTACCCTCGGGGGGATACTGTGTGCATCCCCAGAAGTCCTGGCATGCCAGGAAAGTGCTCAGCCGCGGGGTTCAGCCCCAAGGGTGGGAGGCCAGGTTCAGGTTCAGAGTGACCTGAAGGGAAGGACATCTGTAATCAGTGCCCTGACCGGTTTTGGCTTCCAGGGGTACCGCTCCAAGGCAGGAGGGTGCAGAACTCTGGAAGGGGGTGCAGAGGGAGGGAGCCCTCGCCTCCGACCCTGGTGCAACCTGAGGGTTTAGACTCTAGGGGGCAGATTTACAAGCCCCCTGCACCACCAGTACGTCACTTTTTGTGACGTACTGGTGGCGCAGGGGGCTCCTCCATATTTACAAGGACAGGAAAAGCCACCCTGCGTGACTTTTCTTCTCCTTGTAAATACGGCCCCTTCACACGCAGCACTTTGCGTTGAAGGGGCGTTCCATGCGTGTTGCTGTGGGTGTTCCCACGCAACACCCATGGAACAAGACACATCTCCAGATTTACGAGAAATCGTAAATCTGGAGATGCTTCTGAATGCTACGCCACCCTAGAGGTGGCGTAGCGAGGCGCAACGAGGAGAAATGTTTTCATTTCTTCTCGTTTTTTCCTCTTTCAATGCGTGCTGCATTCTACAGCACGCATTGAAAGAGGAAAATGCCTGTAGTGATTGTTTTTGTGCAGGAAGGTGCCCTTCCTGTACAAAAACAATCTCCCCATGACACAGGCATCCTTGCACCATGGTGCAAGGGTGCCTGCGCCAGCGCATGGCTGCAGTTTGTGCGCCAGCTCAGGGGGAAGCACAGAGATGCGACATATTCTTGTAAATATGTCGCATCCCTGTGCTTCGGAAGTGCCGCAGCGTGGCGCAGCCAAAGAGTTTGCGGTGCCACGCTGCGGCACTTCCTTGTAGATCTGCCCCTAGGTTGGGAGACTTGGAAACTTCGTGATCCAGGCGGAATCCCTGCCAAAGAGAACAGCTGAATAGACTTAGGAAAAGTGCCGCCATTGCTGTGTGTCTGGGGGCTGACCTACAGTTTGCTGTTTCTCCTGAGGAAGAGGACTAAGGGACTTTGCTGTGTGCTGTGTCCCCCCTGCTTGAAGAGGAACTGTGTTGTGTGCTTTGTTTTTCTGAAGACAAGAGTCTCCGAGGGTCTGAGTGAGCTGGCCTCCTGTTAGGGAGTTTCAGCTGGTTGGAGAGTTGTGTTCTGAGGGTGCCTCTCCAAGGAGGAGGGTATGGAACCCCAGAAGAAGAGGTAGGGGGAGGAGAGCCTCGCCCGTGACTTCTGGTCAGCCTGAGGGTGCGGACCCTAGGTTGGAGGATCAGTGGCAGTTTGGAACTGCCCTGATGGGAGGAAGAGTGGAGAATGGCTACTATGTGCCAGGGGCTACCGCCCCCACTCTGTGGACTGGCAAGGACCAGTGACATCTGGATGGCCTAGGGCCTGGTCCTGGCCGTGGACAACTAGGGAGTACCAGTGGGGTAGCCTAGTTGGTCCTGAGAGCTTTGACAGAGGGAACCATGTGGGTTCAGAGTGGCGTAGAACTGGAGGGTGTCCCTGCAGTTGCGGGCCCACGTCCGTGTTCTATTGCCCAAGGCAGGGAAGCCCATCAAGGTGGTGATTGGTCTACTCCTGCGTTTTGGCTGGAAGGGGGTTGTGTTGGACTTGGCCCTTTTGCAGGGTCATCCCTAAACTTTTGCCTTTCTCCTAGCCTTTTTTCTGACATGGTGTTGGTGGTTTTAGGATTCTGGGCACTTTAGCACTGCTGTTCAGTGTAAAGTGCGTGTGCTCTCTGTGATAAACATGGTAAGATTGGTCTACACCTGTTTGGCCTATTTAATTTACCTGTCAGTCCCTTGTAAAGTGGTTTCCCATATACCCGGGGCTGGTAAATGAAATGCTACTGGCGGGCTTGCAGCGCTGCTTGCGCCACCCACCAAAGTAGCCTTTCAAACCTATCTCAGGCCTCTGCCACGGCAGGGCCTGTGCGCGCAGTGTTACTGCCGCTGTGACGTGGCACCTAAAGTGTGTGCCATGTCCGTGACCCCCCTTTTACTACATGTAAGTCACCCCTAAGGTAGGCCCTAGCTAGCCCTATGGGCAGGGTGCATTGTAGGTAAAAGATAGGACATGTACCTTAAGTGTGTGACATGTCCTGGTAGTGACAAACAGCCATTTTGGTTTCTCACTACTGTGGGGCTGCCCTCCCATAGGAATGCATTGGGGATTCCCTGATAAGTGTTTCAGTGGTAATTCCTGATATGAGAGGCGCAACGTGGTCAAGTTTGGTATATTTAGAATAGTGATAATAAATGCTGCGCAATGGTGTGCGCAGATTTATTATAACTATTTTAGAAATGCCACTTTTAGTAGTTGGCATTTTTGTGTGCTATGTGTCTGCCTGCCTGATGTGAATTGCATGTCTGGCTTGTGAGTGAAAGGGGCTGGTGAGGTGTGTGTGGCTCCAGGAGGGGCAGGGTGAGTCAGCGCTAGGCTGAATGGGACATCTGCATTTGGAGTGGTGGGAGGAGAAGTCCCTGGACCCTGAATAGGATGGTGCTTGCCCAGGTGAATGCTGGCTCCGCCCCCCCCTGTAGTGTGTCTAATGACGAGCCCCCACCTGACAAAGGGGAAGAGGAGCCTTGTAAACAAAGTGCTCCAATTCCCCCCTGAACCAGTTTTTGCTGGTCCCCCAAACCCTGTGCTGGCGCAGACAAAGGGAAAAGGTGATATAAATATAGGGGCTGTGACCCCATGAAGAGGTACTGTTCCTGTGTGACTGGGGCATGCTGCTGCTGGGGGCCCAGGAGGAACCACCACAAGGGCTGCCTCCCTGCTGGAGGGCCCTGTGTGCTGGCCTCCCTGGGCCCAGCTGTGCCCCTAGAACTTTACCTTGGACAATTCTTACTTTATGGAACCCAGCGCCTCGTGGGCGCTCTGATTTATCTGCCAGCAGAGGAAGAGCTGGTGTCTGCAGCGTGAGGCGCTACTAATCGAGCGGGTGCCCACCCCCCTGGCATGATTCTTTAGCGGGTGCCCACCCCGCTTTAGGTGACTTTGATCGGCGGGTGACCACCCCGCAAATATCTTTATGATTTGAAGCGGGAGCCCACCCCGCGTTTCACCGCCGCGACCCGGAGAGAAGAAAACGCGGCCGACCAGAAAGTCAGGCCGGTTGCCTGGTTGTGGGCGTGGCGGCAAACAGGAAGCGGGAAGGAGCAAAGCCTCGTGGGCTCGCCTCAGCCATCCGGGGAACCGGACCAGAAGCAGAAATCCTGGCGGGAGCCTACCCCGCCTGCACGATTGACCTTGGTGACGTCGGGAGAAGCCCCGGGGCGGGTCCGGCCGAGGAACGCCCCTCAGGTGCCCCAAAGAGATCGCCGGTGGCCGAGAAGGAGCCGCGCTTGAGGCTGGGAAGGTGAGGTACCTTCGAGAGAGGAGGAGTCCCGTCTGCCAATCGCCCCGGCGGAGGCCGCAGTACCAGAACAGCTCCCCAGGTAAATCTCCCACCCGCATTGCCGCTTTGCCTTTCACTGAGCGGGTTGGGAGTTAACGGGTCGGCCGAGGGTGACTTGTGTGACCAGGTAGTGTTGTGAGCCCTTGTTGAGACTGCGGGCCTGCCTAGGACTGTGCCGGCATTCCTCAAAGAGATCAGCACGGCCCGTAACGGCTCACCAGGAGAGCTGCGGTATCGGGCCCGCCTTTTATTATCAAGTACTCGTTTTCACGCCTTGGGGGCATTTCTCTTCAAGGTACCGAGGGCACCGTGAGTGCCCGGGCTGATTTCCCCAGCTGCCCCGTCTGACAGTGGGCAGCTGCAACGTTTGGGCACCTTGGGTTTTGGGAAGAGTTCCAGTGGGGCTCTCCGGGCGCCGTGAGCGCCAGTGCCGGTTTTTGGTTCCCAGCTGCCCAGCAATTAGTGGGCAGATGCAATGTTTAGGCCATTTGCTTTGCGAGGTCCCTCTTAGACCCCTGACTTTGCGGGACATAGGGCATTCAAGCCCTCTGAGAAGGCCAGTTGGCCTGGGGGCAGTTTGGTGACATTGGTAGAGCGCCAGTCTCTACAGAACTGCATAATGTGTGTATGCCTACTAGGGGTGTTGCCAAAAATGATTTAGGCCCATAGTATTTACGCTAACGTGCTTATGCTTAGGAGGTGAGTGCATAATGTGTTTATGCTGGTGATACCTAACGCGTAATGTGTTTATGCTAAGGAGGTTGGGGCCTCATGTGTTTTATGCCCAATGTCATGTTATGATGTTTTGAGTAGGCCCATTGCGTAATGTGTTTATGCTAATGAGGTTTGGGCCTATTGGGTTTATGCCTAATGTGATAATGCTTAGGTCATTATGGTACCAGTAGTTACTGGTTGTGTTTTGCATTTACTTACCTGTTCTGATGGTTCTGACAGTGGCCCGATTGGCCCTGTCCTGTATATAGTCCCCTGTGAATATTGCCCGTGCCAGTTGGCACAGTGTAAAGGTGTGATTAGGTTTCTAATGTGTGTATGATAATATAAAGGCTATTTTTTATATAACCTTGTGTGGAGTTTCTTTTGTGGTGTGCTTAGTTTGTTGCTGCTGTGTGTGTGTATTGGGCAAACTCTTTACACATTGCCTCTGGGATAAGCCTGACTTCTCGTGCCAAGCTACCAAGGGGGTGAGCAGGGGTTATCTTCAGCGTGTAACTCCCTTGCCCTGACTAGAGTGGTGGTTTCTGCCTGGCTTTGGCGCAAGCCTTAGCCAACCAGAAATCCCATTTCTAACACATCGCTTGGCGCTCTTCATTGTAAACGGATATGTTCTCAGTACTGGTGTTCTCAGGGAGAGCATTAACCCCCATTATTTAGGAAAATGTGCAAACATCACATATTTATATTCAGTGCTTAATCTGTTAAAAAATAAGTGTCAGGGCGCTCCTCAGGAGGCCACTGCAGCTTGCACTACTACCCATAGCTCCTGTCAGCGCTGACAGTACCAACACCACTACTAACCTTCACACTCCTATAAGTGTGTCAGCTCAGATCATTTCAGGCCCCCAAAGCTATAAGAATAGATTGAGCGCCAGGTATTGGTCATTTTTTATTTGTATATGGAATTAATAAACAACCTTTGTTGTGCTCTTCTCTAAATTGGACAAATATTTGCCACCATTTGGCAGACTGTTATAAGTGCCATTGTTGCTAATTAAGTTCTGGTGTCGAGCACCAGAAACCACCAGTTCAAATTTAGCACTGTTTAGAATTGTTTCACTAGCTGCCAGACAATCCTACAACAGTATTATTTTAATCTTTTGGTTTTCTTGGAGCGCGAAACCTGGTTTGAGGGCATTAGAGTCCTGTGCATGAGCATCAGAATGTGCGACACTTTTTTAGGCAATGAGCGAAAGTGATTTTTCCTCAGTCACACCTGGTGAGCTGAGGCCAGGATTAGAACCTGGTTGTCCACTTCCAAAGGCAGCAGCTCTTGTGCCAGGCCTCATCTCTACACAACACCTTTAGCTGAATCAAATAAACAACAGATGTCTTCACTAGAGATAGGATACCACTAACTTTACCATAGAATGTGGTATTCTGAAATAAAGGTACACCTTGCTTTCTTGTTCGAGTCACCGAATATGTCAAACTGCTGATTTTCGATAGTTTGACTTTTGTTTTATATTTTGACATTTTTACAAAGCCCATCCTCATCTTTTTAGAGTCAGAAAGTCCATCTCCCTCTTATGAGATTTTTTTCTCACCCACAAGAACAATAGTCACATTGTAATGTATGCTCTCTGCAACACATATGTGGCCCTGTCGGGGTACTTTTAGTTCTGGTACTGTATTTAAAGTGCATGCTTCCACTAGAAACTTGAAATCAGGTTCTCCCGCCGACTCCCGTCTACATGCAGTTTTACCACCAGTAGATCGAAGCATCACCAGAAGGATTGCTTTATTGTTTAATTCTCGCCTCACAGCCACAGTGGTACCAGCCATTCTGAAAAAGGCATCCTGAAGAAGGCCAACTCCAACCCTAGCGACACTAAAGACTATCATCCTATTCCTCTCCTGCTGGCACTAGGCAAACTGCTTGAGTGGATGGTTGCTAGACAACTAACTTTAGGCAGGGCCGGACTGGGAACCCAAAGATGCCCTGACAATTTTGTAGGACCGGCCCCCAGGGAGGCGGGGGGAGGAGGGGGTGTAAAGCACTGCTGCTTTTGCTGCTGGGGGCCGATTTTGCAGCACCTGCAAAACTGGCCCCCAGTTACAAAACCAGCCCCCAGCACTGATGTTTTTGTTACTGGAGGTCGATATTGCAGCACCACGGCAAAACCGGCCCCCACTGCTCCAAAACCGCCCCCACCCTTCTAGCCTCCCGGGGAAACGCCTGATGCCTGCTACGGCCAGTACCCTGCCCTACCGTGCCTTTAGGACTTTAGTGTCCTCGATCTAGCATGGGATAGAATCTGCACTTGCCAATGCCATGCGTTAGATTATTCCTATGCTGATGACAGTGACACAACAGCAGTGATCCTGTTGGAGCCATTGGGTCATGATCTAAAGAATAAAGAAACTGGGAACAAGCAGCCATGGTGCTGGTTTGGCCTGAACTGTTACTATCAGGACACCTCTAGACCCTCTCACTCTCCAAATTTACATCTGAAAAGCCCACCGTTCAGTGTCAGGTACCACGGGATTGTTCTTCGTTGCCATTTTCTTTTGTCAGGAATAACACCATCATGTTTGGGAATACCACAGGTCATCTACATGGTGTTCCGCTTGCACCAGAACCCATATCTCCCTGAAGATGTCAGTAGTTGTAAGCGTAATAAGCCATCCGGTAACTTTAAACCTTCCACCACAGACATCCTGCCTGGCCACACCGAAGCGTAGACTTCTACTAATGTAGCAGTGACTCCTTCCTCTATTTAATCTGTTCCCATTGAAGTATCTTCCCTCTGCCTCCTGGATTCTTCGTGAAGCATAACCTCATCTGATTCTGGTTTCCATCGTTGAACGTTCTTAGGAAGTCAATCCTTGTTTTGCTGCATGACTCCAGTCTTCATCACCTTTTCCATAACCAGAGACCTCTGATGTCACTCAGGATAGGTCAAAGAATCCAGGCAGGAAGAAAGACATAGACCAGAAAAATAGTTTGTGCTGTACAAACTATGTTCAGTGAGAAGTGTCAGAATAGGATTTGTAAGACATTTTCAAGGAATGAGCCAACTTTGATAACTTGGGGGGAACATGAGACTCCTCAAACTCTGCAGGAACAGTTCAATAAAACAAGTTACTTTAGAACTTGTGTGAGCTTAAATGACTAAAATAGCGATCGGATTTTGTAAAGTTTGGACAGTGTTAAATGTGATAGTCTGGGACAAATCAGCCCAGGTTTTGTAGAGTATTTTGTGCTGATATACAAGGAACAAGACAATCCTTTTTGAAGAAGTAAGGGATCAAGTCAATTCCTTCGGGAAGAGGTAGTCACTGTACAATTGGACTACAAAGCAAAGGGTTTTACACAATCAGGCAATAGTACCTTGAAAATTACGATTGAATCTATGTCATATATTTATTTCTTATATTAGAACATTGGAATGTTGAGAGCTTCATTGAAGATGACGGATTAGCTCAGAGCTTATAATGGTTGGTATAAGTATTCTGCTTCAACATTCCAATGGTTATCTTATTTCTCCATTTTTAATTTAGAACATTCTACTCTTAGTGGGTGGAATGTTCTAATACCAAAACCAATGAGAGGGGAGGGGAACAGTTATATGGGAAAGGCCCTCAGTTTCCCCAAACTGATATACATAAAACCAGTAGCGGCTCGTGGAGGGAGTGCTGCGGGGCGGTGGGGCGGGGCGGGGGAGGAGCAGGGTGGGGGGGTAGTAGACTACGGCATACGGCCGAACAGAGGTAAGTAAACAAATAAATAAATAAAACTAATTTCATTGCGCGCGCTGCATTGCCAAATGCGATGCAGCGCGCGCAACGAAATTCGTTTTATTTATTTATTTGTTTACTTACCTCTGTTCGGCCGTATGCCGTAGTTTACTACCCCACCCTGCTCCTCCCCCGCCCTGCCCCACCGCCCGCAGCACTCCCTCCACGAGCTGCTACTGCATAAAACACAAGTGGTGTGTGTCTCCCAAAACCAGCAGTCACTATGCCCTGCTCCTTAGTGCTCACCTCGCACACTACATGTATTCTTATAGAATCCTCACCCACATGACAATCATGTAGTATGCTACATCATCAGGTCCCCACCTGATGAGGTACTTACCACCAGGAGGGCTCAACCTCCCAGTGGAAGAGAGCACTCGTTATAGGCTCTCGCAGTAGGCTCAGGCCTATAACTTGGGTTCAGGGCCATTAACAACCAATATAGCCCTCAGCAGCGGGCTATAAAGCTATAATATGATTGTTCTTGCCTATTTAGTGATAATCTCTTCATTGGCTATTGAGGCAATTGGAGAAAGCATACTTTGAAATGAAATAAAAATGAAAATTAGACTTATAGAGCGCTCTACTACCCTGGGGTGTCTAGGCGGTGTAGCTCTGGAAACAGATCACAGTCCAAAATAGACAACTTCAGTGATGAGAGACGAACATAAGCTCTAACTTTTGAAAATGCAGGTTTTAAGAGCTTTCCGGAAAGAGACTAGTTCTGTTTTGTTCTTAAGGTGTGAGGGAATTGAGTTCCAAAGCTTAGCAGTATAAGTGATGAAGAGCCTGCCCCACCCCACCCCCACCCCCCTCCAAGTGAGATCTTTTAACTTTGGGTACTATTAGATTTTGATCTGACGGCGATCTAAGTGATCTACAGGGGGTGCACCATTGGAAGCGTTGTTTCAGATACCTAGGTCCCACATCGTGCAGCACTTTAAAGGTGATGCAGAGGGCCTTGAAATCTATTTGCATTTTTATGGGCAGCTAGTGTAGCTGCGAGAATCTCTAGGACACAGACTGGAACTTGGGAATTCCCAGGAGTATTTGTGCCACAGCATTCTGAAGAATTTGCAGTTTTTGCAGGCCTCATTTCTTGATATTAGTAACCAAGGCATTACAATAATCTATTTTGGAAATAATTAGAGTGGAGACTACATTTTTCCATATATCGCATAGGATGAACGGAAGAATTTTCCTTAGTGTCTTAAGAATGAAAAAAGATGAAGAAGTGATAGTATTGATATGCTCATCAGAAGAATGATTACTGTCAAAGAGAACCCCTAAGTTTTTGGCCTTGGAGACAGGGGAGGGGGGCACTCTAAGATCCTATGGCCACCATCTGGGAGACCAAAAGACGTATTCCTGCCAAACAATAGCACTTAGGTTTTACCCAAGTTCAATTTGAGATAGTATGGGACATCCAGCTCCCAATCTGCAGCATGCATTCATGGAATCTGGAGGCAGTGTCCTCAGAATTACTGGCCACTGACACCACAATCTGGGTGTTGTCAACATAGGACACTACTGCAAAGCTAAAAGATTTCAGCAAATCAGCCTAGGGGGTCACGTAAAGATTGAAAAGAGTGGGGCTCAACGAAGAGCCCTGCAGGATCCCACATGGTAGAGAAAAAGAGGGAGAGTTTGAACTCACCCAAAGTAATTAACTGCTCTCGGTCTGAGAGGAAGGATTTCAGAAGCTAGAGAGCCCTACCCCTGATACCTAGGGAGGACAGACTGTCAATAAGTAGGCCATGATTGACCATGTTGAATGCTCCTGAGAGATCTAATAAAATTAGGGTAGCATTCCCACCTGCACCTAGGCTTTGTCTAATTTTTTCAGAGGAAGTAATAAGGGGCGATTCGGTACTATGTTGGCTTGTGAAGCCATATTGGGTATTGTCCAGAAGATCATTGCTAATGATGGAAGTTGAGAGTTCAATATTAATTGCCTTCTCTATAATCTACACTGGGAAGTGAAGGCGGAAGATGGGGCGCTAATTATTAGGATAGTTGACATCCAAGGAAGGTTTCTTTAACAGAGGGGGGATGGGAGCTCTTTTCCACTCTTTCGGAAAGAAGCCAGTCTCTAACAGATTAAAGATGTCTGTAGGGTACCTGGATACCGTTTCAGGAGCAAGGTGAAGGATTCTGGGGGGACAAGGGTCAAGTGGGGAACCTGACTTGACCTGACAAAGTAAGGTCTGAACAGATGCTATAAAGAGGAAAAGGAGGGCAAAACAGCATTATCTGTTGGGAGGATCCCTTCAGGCATGCAGGAAAGAGGGACTGTACTATTGTCTTGCTGGGCCATGGTATTGGAAGGAATAGTTGCATTTAATTCCTCCCTTTCTTCTGAAGGAGAGGTGAATGAGCGAGTTGTAGATAGTCTCAACCTTAGTCTTATAGAACTAGGCTAGAGCATTACAGAGCACTTGGTCAGAGGTGTTGATTTTGGAATTGGGGACCTTTGTAAGTTGTTTTACTACATCAAAAAGCTCCTTAGAAGAGTTTAAGGAGAAATACATTTTAGATGTAAAATAGCTCGATTTTGCTTCCACAATCATCTCCTTGTAGGCTGAGATGGCCAGTTTGTATGAGTCTTTATTTAAGGGATTGTAGTTGGGACGCCATTTCCTTTCAAATCTACGGCATGTTTGTTTTTGCAGTCTAAGTTTGTCATCCAACCAGGGTTCTGAGGGGAAGGCTATATGATTTTTATATGGTTTGTTTGGGGCAAGAAGGTTAAGAGTGGTATTGATCCACCGATCATAGATGTTAGAGGCAATATCAAGATCCAAGCTCATCTCCTGCATAGATTGAGCAAAAGAGGTGTTTAATGTATCAGAGCTAATTTTATGCGAAGACTGAAAGCAGCTGTTCTATTTTTTGGCAGCTAACTTTAGATAAAACATGACCACATAATGATCAGACCAAGCAAGAGGAGTGGAAGTCAAAATGAAAAGATGTGGATTATCTGAGAAAATACCATCTAGTAGATGGGAAGCTGAGTGAGTGGGTTTCTTTACCAGTTGGTCCAGAACGAGGCTCAACAAAAAGTCACAGAGATGAGCTGAGTCACCATCCAGGGGCTTCTCAAGATGGAAATTAAAATCACCCAGAATGGTGAAATTAGAGAATTTCGCATTAATTTCAAGCAGTTGGCCGATATTAAGAATAAAGATTGGCCTAGTGTCAGGGGACCGACAAATAAGAGCCCCATTGAAGGTGTAATGATTGGTGAGTTCTATTTTAAAGAAGAGCGCTTCACAGTCAGGGTTTACAGGAAGCAGCACAAAAGACCCTTTGAGGTGGTTGTGGGTAAATAACCACATGTCCTCCGCCCCTTTCACCAGTGCGGTACAGCCTAAACATGGAGTGGCCAAGAGGAGTTGCAGTAATAAGGTTAGGGCCCGAAGACATGTCTGGCCACGTCTCCGTGATGAAAGCTATGTCGATTAAGTGAGCAGCTTCTAAGAAATCCACGAACTTAACATAAATAAAGATCTTGCATTAAGGAGTGTGCAGCGATAATAAATCAGGGCTTTGGGCGAGGGGGTGTTAAGGTAAGCAGGGGAGTTCAGTGCACAAATGTTATACTCTGTAAGTGCTAGATGACAAGTTGGACAAGTTTCCACTGCTGTGTCCCCTGTGGTATAAAATAGGGCCTGGGCACTTCTTACTTGAAGTATCAAGATTAAGCAGTTCTTCTTGTGAGTAACAAAAGGAACCTTGAGGTTGGGGGGTGAAACTGGCAGGGGGGCTGGCATTGAGCGCGGTCCGAGTGCAGACGGGCACAGACGGGGATTGCCTTCGGCGCGAAAGCGGCGTGCCCGCTGTGCGGACATGCTTTGTAGCCCATCATCCGATGGCATGCCAGGGGAAGTGAAAGGAAGTGCCAGGCAGTGCCACGCAGATGAGCGTTAGGAGCCAAACGTGAGGGCAAATCAACATTAACCAGGGCCCAGCAACCCCTACTGTCAGTCACTGGTTCCCATTGAAAGCGAAGCTACTGGTAAATTAGAGATAAAACAAAATAATAACGTGAACGCTAAAAGCATTAAACGAAATGGTTAAAAAGATGAAGTGCATCACACTAAGATAATGACTAGGGAGCCAGGCACCTCCCGAAAGGCACCCTCATGCTACAAGGAAATCAAATGGTACGAAGTTAAGCAACCTCCTAGAGCAGCGCGGACGCACTGTTGATACGGCTTTGTAGCCTGTCATCCGGGGCATGTCAGGGGGAGTGAAAGGAAGTGCTAGACAGTACAACACAGGTGAGCTTTAAGAACCAATCTTGAGGGCAAATAAACATTAACCAGGGCCCAGCAAACCCGAGTGTCAGTCACTGGTTCCCCAGTGAAAGCGCTGTTACTGGCAAATTAGAGATAAACCAAAATAATAATGTGAATGCTAAAAAGCATAAAAGAAATGGTTAAAAAAGACGAAGTGCACCACACTGTGAAGCTACCTCCTGGAGCTACGAAGATGCTTTGTTGATCTAGCTTTGTAGCCCGTCATCTGGGGGCGTGTCAGGGAGAGCGAAAGGAAGTGCTAGACAGCGTTCATTACTGCAACCAGAATTTCACGAAATGCTCCTTAAGTCATCCTGAGGTAGAAGGAGTTAGGCCTATTTCTTGAGGGGGTTATTAGATGGTATCTGAGTTACTGAAGAAGTAATAGCAGCAGAACCCCCCTTGGTGAGTCTCTTGAGCTTTGCATCTCATTTTAGGACTGAAATTCTCTTCAGTGTGAAGTAAGATTACACGTCTATTAATTGTCCCCATCCTCCAGTCCAACATCATTACTTTCTGTGGTGAACACTTCAAAAGTGGATAGAGGTTGGAATTGTGCAGTGGGAGCTCACATGATTCTTGCCATCCACAATGCGTCTGCAAGAATTCAGTGCCCAAAATCCAGAAGATAGTGGTCATGCCTTTTCTAATTTGATTTTTTTTTAAATCACTTACACCTGCGCTTTATTGGACCTGTTATTTTCCATTGATTGCTAGACCATGTCCAAAGTGGATGACTTGCAGATCATATTAAGGCTGGTCTGATCTGCCTCAAGATCCATAATGAGGTGGGAAGATGGTTTGGTAGTCATACTACAGTCTATCAGCCACATTGTCTTGAAACTCAGCACTGGAATGACACTGCTTCTGTTCCTGTGGATCTATGCCTCCCTGCATGGTGATATCTCTTATGTCAGTCCGAAATGCCAAATTGTTGGGAGCTGTATTAGAGCAAGAGGATTCAGGTCAGGGAGGTGGACATCTCGTGCTTTTGCTTCTGAAGGAAATCCTCCCATTTCTGCTTAAGACAAACCATGCTTCGGTAGTTGCTGCATTGGTTCTCCATGAAATTAATTCCTCCGCATGTCTTTACCAGAGCCTGCCTTCTTACTTCCTGGTAATCTTCTGACTGGAATTGCAGACATTTTTCAGGTGCACAGAGAGAACAATATTGGTTGGCGATCGAAGTAGTGGCCCATTTTAAATACCTGTTTTTTTCCAACAGGCAAACTATGGACATTAAATTCTGCCTTCGATAGTCTTCTACAGACATATATCTAAGTCTAGGTGCTGTCCTTACTGTGTATCGCAGGTGTCAAATGTGCTCGCACAAGAGCACCCTCCTATAAGCATCTAACCCCAAAGGTCTGGAATGATCTGCCAAAACCTTAGATATAGTGAGCTAACTTAACGACTCCTATTTCCAAAGAAATCATCATTTAAATGCTAAGCACAGTATTTGCCAGCACAAGAGTGTTGTTGAGTTCAGCATGCAGAAGTCCACAACATTAATGATTGGCGTGCACCCTTATCTGTGAGTGTTGTGATTGGCAATAGATGTTGCTCTGGACTTCATAACTAGATACTCATAACAGAAATTAAAAATGAGGTTTATGATGCTTAATCTTGAGCCAAGAAATGACTGAGAGAAAAAATCAGATTCAAAAAGGTGATCTTGACCTCCAACAGTATATCTTTCACTATGTCCACTATTTTGGATCAACACATCAGTACTGCTTATGTTTATACGTATTTAGAGGAAGATGTTACAAAATGCAAGATCGGACTTTGGACGCAATTGCAGTGCTTGAGACGTAGAGGGGTATATGTACAAGAATTGCAGCTAACTAACGCTAACGTTAGTTAGCGGAAATTTTCTTACCGTCACGTACCCCTGAAAACTCTCGCCATGGTACTGACGTATTTACAATACGTCGCTACATGGCGATAGTTTCTCATCGCGGTGGACATTGTCAACGTTAAGAGCTGCATTACGACGATAAAAATCATGCCGCTATCGTGAAAAAAGTGACGGCTGGCAAGTCAGCGGTCAGAAAATGCACGCTAATCAGCGTGACGCCACTTTTTTCATGTTTTGCAAGAAAAACTACAAAAAGCCCACGAAGTTCCCAAAAACAAAAAAAACTAAAAATCCCAGAAGAAACATGGAGGAAGCTGGACCCAGTAATGCAGGAGAGAACAACCGCCTTACCCCTCAAACAGCCAGGAGGACAAGCAAGAGAACCAGGGGAAGAGGAAGAGGAAAACCAGGTTCAAAGATAATAGAAAAAGAGGGAGGTACCCTAATACTCAGAAAAGGGACGGGGTAGCACAACAAAGAACAAAAAAGTCCCTAATCAAGACAAGCGTAAATATGTGGATCATGTGTTGGACAACAGGCTATTCAGTACAATAAATAAATACAGTTGCAATAAATTCATAGTGCAGTGAGTATCAATTAGATACAAAAAGACAAGAAGGTGCATAAAAACAATATTCAAACTAATGTATCAGTATAACAATTTATTAAAATTTGACAATACAATTACATGTAGGCTTAGAAACATCTCATGCTAGGAATACAATATTGTTGGTGTACATCACAAGAAAACTACAAAACAGTCATCTGGCTGATGAGGGCTGTTAGCCCAAAACCGGTCCCAGGATGCTTGTTTCCGGTCCAGGGAAGACATGGCTTGGCAGTTCGGGCTGGACTGTTCCCATGAGGCACAGGGTCAAGACTGATTTGCATATAGCTGTGTCTGAACAGGGGTGGCGAAGTGAGCTAAAGAAGGATGATGGATTCAACCCAGATCTGTGACTGGGGGTGAGTGTCTGAAAAGTTTCAGCGCTCCGTCCATTATCTCCTTGTGTTTGCTTACTGCATTGAGTAGCACACATAGAAACAGCAATTTGTCAAACATTCTTAATGTGCCAGTAAGGGGTCCCTCCCCGCACATCAACATTCTTACCCTGAACACAGACACACTAGCACTATCTTGCTAAGGTGCCTGTCTCTGCGCCACGCTGACAAGTGAAGTGCCAGTGCAGGATGAAACACACGGTTGCCCCATAAACTTGTAACTCTGGTGCAGGCCTATGTCACTGAAGTGGAGGAGTGCGGAGTCAATCCTGTAAGGAGAAGGCCACAATCTGTCACTTCATTATATCTATTCCCCCCTGATGCAAAAAAATGTCTGCAGTCCAACAATGCAAAAGTGTCACAACCCTGACTAAGAGCCATATGTCCTCCAGCTTGCAACATATCACCATTGAAAATGCACATAAGTGCAAGTGTCACTGTGTGAAAGGAATAAGGGGCAATAAAACAGAAGCAGTGCCATCCCTACATATCAACATACATCAATGAGAATGTCATTTGTCAATGTGATTTTGCAACCTTTAAATGAATCTACACTGTTTTGATCATGGCAAATCAAGCATATTTACCTGTCATATCATGGGGTACATCACATCAACCCTGATCTCAACGGCATGATTGCCCTACTGATGCCACAATAAAAATCATGTGGCATTGCCAACAGCAAAGTGTGGTGCCATGCAATCTACACCTCTAAAACTAAATAATCAGAAAAAATTTAAAGTGGAATGAGTAGGGGTGACTCAACCACAATGCAGTGTACAGACACATAAATCATAGCAAATCCACTTAGACAAGAATGTGAGGCAACCTGCACCACTGTCACTACTGAACAGAGGACACAACTGGTGCAGCATGTGTGTAGAAATTGGCCCCCCACATTTGGCATACTGGAAAACAGTAACAAATAATTTTACAACTCAAATGTCACATCAGTGATGTTGTACGATGATTCACTATCCTGCATGTAATAGGTGCCGCTTTTTCAAAATAGGGATTGAACATTGTCATGCCGTCTGCTTGTAAACTGCCTAAATGCATTACCATACTTGAGACACACATACAACAGCATTTCCCCTTTACAATGCAGAGGGAGAAACATCACCTCCTGTAAAGCAGCCTGTCCCACTCTTCAATGATGAAGATGAATACATTTCAACCATCAACCAGGACACCCTCCAAGAGCTGCTCAACTCCATTGGCAGCCCATCTCCGGAAGCATGGACATCCAGCAGTGTTGTGGAAGCTCCAACCCCTGCACAAAACACACAGCAGCAAGCACCTATCACTACAGCTATCTCCCAGGACCTTGAGGGCCCACTTCTAACATTCCAACGCCGTGCGGTAGAGGTTCAGCAGGTGCGGTGGGGTTTGACAGCCTGGCAGCCAAACTAGATGTGGTCCGTGGGTGTCTCAGTCCCATTAGGGACCAGCTAGAGTCCATCAGATGCACCCACAGTCCACTCCATGCTCTTCAGCATTCCATGGCTGACATCGTTGGAGTACTTACTCAGAGACAAGAACAACTGTCCAATCAAAGTGGCTCCAGCGATGTCACCAAGGAGTTGCCTGAAATGAGAAAGATCATGGAGAACATGGAGTGGATGCAGGCTTCACACTTGGCAGCCATGGCTGCATACCACAGAGACATTGCTGGAGTCTTGCAAGCCCTGCAGCTTATCATCACTGCAGTGATGCCTCATCATTTGGCACAGATGAATGCTAGTGCAGCTTCCACATCCACCTCTTACCCCCCTGATGTGTCACAGCCTCACAGTGCTCCAGCCAATTCACCATCTGGCACATGGGAGGCACATGACACATCAGAGGAGGAAGATGTGGATGAATCCACATTCTTGCGAAAAAGTCAGCGGTAGCATTCATCTGTGCCAAATGGACAGTTTCTGCTTGGAACTGTGCTTACCTTCATGCTTCGGAACATCAGCTTCCACTGTCCTCTGAATGACTCTGCTACACTCACCTTGGTCTTTAATAAGGACTGCCAATTTTGCCATTGTTCCCAATGACACTGCAATCAGCCTGCTGACTGAACTCTGCCTCTTCCTCAACATGTCTCTGGACATGTTACCCTCAAAGGACTCTGTCTGGCCCTCCACTGGGCATTTACACAATGTGTTTTTTTTTTCGCCAAGAACTGGAATGCACATGTAAATAAAATGACTTAAGTCACACAGTTGTGTGTTGCCTATGACCATTCAAGTATAGACGTGTAAAAAAATGTATAATCAGTGTATCCATCAAAACTTACCCAGAGGGACATTTGATAAATGGTCATGTTGAGCGTGATTCCCAGATAGGCAGTGAGATGACCATGTATGTGTGAACTAGCCAGTCCCTCATAGGTCAAATATAACATTCTTGCAAGAAGTCAACATTTCCCTATGTACATGATGGGGATGGGCACTTGCTGCAATTTTTCAAGTCAGTGTCATGCCACAAGAAGTGTCTTCACCTAGCATTGCCAACAAGTCTTACTTGGCAGATCTACTCATACTCAACGGTGTGGACAAAGCTTGTTGTGATGGGTGTCATAGCATATCACATCTCAAGATAGAGCCCACACCATATTTACAAAGATGAGGAAGCGTAATGGCGCATATTTACAAGCCTCTATTGGAACCCCAATGTCACTTTCAGTGACGTTGTGTTAGCAATAGGGCCTTCTCCTAATGTACAAGGCATCATTCAGCCACTTAACTTGGCTTAATAATGCCTTGCAAATAAGGCACCCTTTCATGCTGTGCTCAGCGTGAAAGGGGAGGGCAATGTGTTTTGCGGTGTGTAGTGCACTGCAACTAGCATAGAGTCAGACGCTGTCCCACAATTTCAAGGGCGGCATTAATAGGAGGAAGTGGCAAAAGTAACATCTGGGAAAAGCAGGTATTACACTGGCACTACAGGGAGAAATGCATCATTTCCCCTGGTGTTTGCTGTTTCATTGTGTTCTGCCTTGTGCAGCACACATCGGACGAGCAAACTGACAACATTGTGTATTTGCAGGAATGTGAGCCTTCCTGCACATTAACATCCAATTTCACAAATGCAGACACCCTTGCACTATGTAGCAAGGGTGTCTGCGTTTGTGCTTGGCAGCTGGACTCTGAGCCAGGCTCCGGGGAAATGCAGGGGTGTGCAGCATTCTTAGGAACACGGCGCATACATGCATTTTCACAATGGATAAGCATTGCAATTTCAATGTTTGCTTAAGCCCATGTTTTTCTATTGTGTTGTAAATGTGCAACAATGTGGTGTACAACCTTGTGAGTTACTCATGAGATGATAAACATATCAACAGAGTATCCCTATCCAAGGGCATAACTCATAATTTCCATCCTGAAATTCATGCTTGTTTCCTGAATACAAAACTACTGTATTATGACAGTAGCCGTTCACTAAAATATGACCGCACTTACACATTCTAATGATTGTTGTGTGATTGAATATGTTGTATACAATGTCAAAAGCACCACTCCATCAAAGCACTTCTAAAATAAGTGCAACCACAATTCCAAAACAGTAACCATTTATTAAAATACTACAAAATTACCTACCCTAAACTAACACTAATCACTCCAACTAACCTAATCTGAACTAACTGGTACTAACTAAATTGTACTCTAAACTATCCACCTTAACTAATACTAAACACGCAACAACATATCTGAGACATCAGCCCCCTTAAAGCACATCATCGGAAAGGACAAATACATCTTAACTAAACATGAACTAACTACATATAAATCCTACACAAATATATATTTTTTTGTTTTATTTGTTTTTTATACAAGAAAAATACATCAACCCCACACCCAAAGGAAAAGGAAACTTAGCCCATAACACTACATTAAGAGAATAACAAATCTAAAACCTTAGCTAAAAATTACATTAACTATGGGGCATATTAGCAAGACCGGCGATAATGGGCTTGCTAATATGCGTTATAGAATTCCAATAGAAGCCCAGGTTAGATGTCCTGCACATCTAACCTAGGCTTCTATTGGAATTCTATAACGCATATTAGCAAGCCCATTATCGCCGTTTTAGCGGCAGTTTCCTGCCGCTAAAACGGCGATAATTTTATCGCCGGTCTTGCTAATATGCCCCAATGTCTTCTCTACAACTACACTAAATAACACTTAAAAACTTACACTAATATAAAAACATTTGTATAAAAACATTTGGGGGACTGTAGAAAAGGGGGAAGGCTCACAACATGGCCTGCTCAAAATGGGAGCCCCAGGGCACTCTTGATGTCCTAGAGGTGGGTCTTCATGTCCAACACATCCCTTTCAACTTGTGCCAGGCGCACATTCATGTCCATTATGCACCAACGGTCCCTGTTGGTGAACCCTACAGCATGTGTCCATGCTGCAGATGGCAGTGAGGCAGTCCCTTGTGTGTGTGGACGTGAGGGGGTCCTGTTTGCATGCCTGATCCAGTTGCAGCAGGTTGGCTGTGTGGTGTCTGAGCTTGAGTGGCAGATCGGTGTGGATGTCGGGACCCACGCCTGACATTAGAAGGGCCTGGTATGGCCTGTGTGTCCATTCTCATTGTGTGCTGTGCAAATTCAGGCAGAGACTTCCCTCTCCCAGCTGCCCGGTCATCTCTGTACCTCTTTGCCATAGCACGATAGTCTTTGGCCACCCGGCATATGTGCATACATCGTTCCTTACGGATCTGGAACGCATGTGCCTCCTCTGGCAACATGATGTCTGAAAAATAAGTCAAATGAAAATATGTGAGTCCTGATATTTATGTCAATATTCTCCATTTAACTTTGAAACACAAGGGCATGAAAACATGGACCCTGCACTCTAACCAAAGATTGTGAAGTTCAAAAGTGACCTGAACAATGCACTGCGGAACCTTATGGTGTTACTGAACTGACAATGTATGGCATGGGACATGTGACATGTCAAGGGCAGAGTAGAGTAGAGTCACAACATTTTAAGATTGTCAGAGTCAAATGATGGTGCTGTCACATACTCATACTGAGGAGTCTACCAGGGGAATGAGCCCAAGGAGACAGCTTGACAGTACCATTGCAGAGCCAGGCCATGCCATGCCAAAGAAATACATAGGGCCATCCTCGCAAGGTGGTTGTGGAGCGTTCCATTGGTCTCCTTGGCTTAACGCTATGCCCTGCAACTTCAGGAACGCAGGTTTGCACCATACCTACAATAGTATGGTGCAGACCTGTGTCTGCCCCTGTACTGCAGGAAACCATTGCCTCCTTGCGCCTACGCAGGCCCACTTGCTCAATGGTGCAAGTGTCTCTGCGTTGATGTGGAAGTTGATAATGTGCCAGAGGGTGCCCCTTCCTGCACATAACCATTCTTTAAATGATGTCCTGTCACTTCAATATGTGCTGCATAATGCAGCACATATTGAAGTCACATGATGATATTTTCATCACAGATTGGTCCTGTGATGTAAGGCGCACCTTCATGCACAAGAACAATCAATGGAGTCTTGCTGTTTCCATGTGTGCCGCACAACGCAGCACACATTGGAACAGCAGGGATGGGAAATAATTAAACAATTCTCACCACAGTGCATATTCATATACAATTTGGCCAGGGTATCACACATTACTCACTCAAACATATTCAACCTGGGCTTGGAGATAGGGCCCAGTCATCAAAAATGTTTGTTGTGCATGTATATATTTCCCACCAATAGCACACAAGATATGATGTGAAAAGGTAGTATTGAGCACTATTGGGCTTCATTCTCAGGCAGCCAGCCAGCTTAAGGCAGCATCGTGACTCAGGCTAAGGCACTCTTGCTACCACAATGTCGTACCATGTAATGTTGATGAGTAAATGGTGTCCTTGTAAATATGCACCAACATGTCAAAGATACAACACATCAGAGAAAAGACACTGATTATTGGCTGGAATCCAAGGTTGGGACATAAATATCCATTACAGTGAAGTCGACATATCCAAAGGAGGCGTGACTCTGGATCCTGCAGCACTAACTATTTAATCACGTACACCAGCTTTCATATTGTGTATGTGACTGACTCTTTGTACTGGTACCTGTAACTGACACCTGGTGCACCAAAGAATTGGTCATCATTGACAGTCATCTCAGTCAAGGCTGTTCACGCATTCCATGTCTGGTCATAGCCATCACCAACATCACTCACATGTATCCTCTCCTGTCTGTATGCTGTGTCATCCACATGCATCGGCTGGAGTGACATAGCCCTTTGGTATTTCTGGCCTGGGTCTCACTGACTGGGGATGTGCAAAGTTACGTCAGGAAGACAAATGTGGTGCTCAATCTCAACTTACTAAATTGTGCATACTTCACACTTTTATGATCCATCATCACATTGGAGGCAAGTTACATGTGATACACACCCAGACTGTATACAACTACATACAGGATTTTTCACAAACATTCTTCCCATCTCACAATGTAAATATTTCATGAAGGCACTCACCAGTGGCATGTGGGTCCATGAAGGCGTCGATGTCCCCCTGAGTAATCAGTGGTCTTCCAGCTGTGAGACATTAAAAGAAACGTGTGGGGGGCGTGGCCAAGATGGCGGTGTGAGCAGACGTACTGCTCCCGAGCTCCCGCCGACGGCCTAACAAAGCACCGGCCCTGGGGCCGTTTTAGCTAATGTCGGCCCATTCTGAAGGGCAAGAGAGGTCCCGGTGCAGTTGGGGGCCAACTTGGAGCCGTGGCGGTGCCTGCGGTAGCATATAGCCGGAGTTGAGCAAGCTTCGCTCCGTGCCGACGGAGCCGCACAGTTCCGCCTGGGATCGGCAGGCGGGGCGGAGAGGGTCTGTTGCCGCAAAGTCCTGATCCCCGCTCGTCCGGAGGGAGCGGTGGCTTTCGGAGGGGACGTCGGCGCACTGACCGGAGGCTGGTGGACGACGGAGCAGTGAAGCGGCAGGAGGCCGGTGGAGTGTCGCGGTGGGAGGCCCAGCCCACCATCTTGAGTGAGTGGCGTTCCTGACCCTGGGCCGGTGCGGTGGCGGCCGCGGGCCCCTCTGTGGACTTTGGCACTCTCCCGCTGAGGAATTGCGGGGCGAGCTGGGCAGTGCTCAAGTGTGGGGGGCCGCTGCCCAACGAGCTGCCAGAGGAGGAAAGCGAGACTCGGAGCGGCCCGAATCTGGACATGGGCCCCCTCCCTCGATCGGGCCTAGTGGAGCACGAGGGCTTGGAGGAGACGGGCCTGGCAGACTGCGAGGGTTGAGAGGAAGCCAGAGAGGAGGCGGAATGCAGTGCAGGCCTGGATGGTATTGCGGCGAACGGAGGTGAGCCGCCAGCCGGTTAATTGCGGAGAGCCAGGCGCAGGACTGAGTGTACAGAGGCCTGGTAGTTGGGGGCATGAGACTGACAGACGGTCCGGCCTGGTGGGCCCAGGAGGAGTGCGGCTGGGGAGCTGGCGAGTGGCCCAGGAGAGGTTCTGTCGATCAGTGGGGGCATCGGGGGAGACCGCGTACGGAGAAGCGGCAGAATCGCACCCGCGGAGACCCCGAGAGAACTCCAAGAAAGAGAGGTACCCGCCCGCCATTTTAGGACAGCGCCTTGGCAGATACTAGGCCCACCCACCTGCGGTACAGTACCCTGCGGTGTCGCTGGCACCTCCCGGCCGCTGAGCACTGGTGTGGGCCCAATAACACTTCTGCGCCGGGGTGGACCTACGGTGGGAACTGTGGTGGGGGAGCTGTAGACTGCAGGACAGCAGAGACGAGGGTACAGAGGGAGGCCTGACCGGCCTCAGACATTGCCTTGATCCCTGGCCTACATTAGACGGTCGCGGCCCGATCTCGGTGGCCTCACTGGAGCTATGTGGAGAGGACTGCCGGCGGACGGGGAGAGGGAAGCCGACTGAAGCATTTGCGATTTGCGGGGAGAAAGAGTCGTGTCACCGGAGGCACAGCCGGGAGTTGGAGAGCGGGCAGGCGAGCAGATCCGCCATTTTGTGTTGGTACCGACGCGGACCCTGATCACATACGGCTGACACAGAGGGCCCTGCAGTGACTTGGCCGTCCCCTCCTGGAGGTGCAGCTGTCTCCAACTGACGAGCTCTCTGCGGGCCAGGTGCTGGGTGGTGAGAGAGACGCGCTGGGCCTTGAATGGGAGTGTGTGCGCTGGAGTGCGGCCTAAACAGACTGTGTGGCAGAGAGTAAGGAGGGCGCCATTGGACGGACTGCAGCGGAGAGTGGGGACGCATGATACAAGTGGCGGCCTAGTCCCAGGTCTGTATGAACGCTACGAAGACTCCGGGGAAACCTGAAAGGGGCAGTGAAGTGCCCTTAAGGAGGGGATAAGACCGGTGAGGTAGACAGGGGCCTTGGAGGGGCACCAGGAGGTGGAGAGCGGGGTGCTTATTGACTGCCACCTGTGGGCCGCAGGGGAATGAGACAGGAAGTCCTGCTTTGGAGACGTTAGTATTGGTGGTGGGGCCGAAGAATTGGCTTGGGGAGAGTGGCCAGTGCTCATAGAGCCTGTTGATGAGAGCTCCGAACCACCGGTGGAGCTAGGAGTTAATCAACACGAAGGTGAGCGGCCCAGATTACTGACAGGGACATACGAGTGGAGTCACCGTGGGACCCCACCCCGAAAGACAAAGCAACCTCTGGACCTTCCGGTTCCACGGACCGCTGCTCCCACTCATTCACTAACGTGGAATGAAATGAAACGGACAGACGCTGTAGTCCTGACGTGCACTGAGGCGGTGGCCTAGCTGTTCGGAAGTGCGTGTTCAGCTCGCAAGACCTGTGGTGTCTGGAGTGCGACATGTCCACGTCCAGAGGACGTAAAGATAAGACATTGAAAGACTTGTTCGCCAAGGCCCAAGCAAATCAGCAGTCTGCCAGCATGGCTTCGGGCGCTGCCCGGCCCGTCTCTGAGCGGGAGGATGGAACAGAACCGATCACCAAGGCCTTCTTGGAATCAATGTTTGTCGCGCTGAGAGAGGATATTCACACTCTCAAGAAGGAATTCACAGAAGAAATAAAGGAGGTCCGTAGAGACGTGGATAGTATAGGAGAGCGAGTTGCAGAACTCGAGGACAAAAGCGATAGCAAAGACACCGAAATAGCAGCACTGCAACAGGAAATCATCCGGATCCACGACCAGCAAGTTGATCTCCAGACTCATTTGGAGGACCTGGAAAATCGTTCCCGGCGTCATAATATACGGATCCGTGGAGTGAAACTCCAGGAAGACACAATGGACCTTTTCAAATACACAAAGGAGCTATTCAATCACATTTTAGGGAGGCCTCTGGAGACGGAACTCCGTCTAGATAGAGCCCACAGGGTGGGCCCTCCACGTGCCTCCTCCGCCCCGCCACCGGACATCCTGGTCTGTGTGCAGGATTATCGCACCAAGGAAGAAATCCTCCAAAAAGCCCGTCAGCTGCATCCACTGACATTTCGGGATCAATCACCGGTCCTGTACCAGGATTTGTCGGCTCTCACCCTGCAGAAGCGCAGAACCTTTAAACCCATCACTGCTCACCTACAGAAACGCAACATCACCTACAGCTGGGGCCACCCGTTTCGTCTGGTGTTCCGAATGGACAACAAACTTTATCAGCTCCGATCCCTGACAGAGGCCTGTCGATTGTTGGGCATAGATCCTCCTGCCGAGGAGAATGGCATGGCGAGCCCCTCAGCGGAAATGGACGACTCCAAACCCCGGTGGCGTCAGCAGGGACTGCGGCGGCGTGCTCGGAAGCCTCCTGCAGCAGAAATCATGAAGGGGCAGCAAGCCGCATTGGAAGCAGTGTCAACGGAATTGTCCACATCTCAACCTGGCTGAACTCACGATATCATAAGGCCAATTGATTCTTTGTTTTTTTTCCCCGGGCCGTTTGCGGGAGGGGGCTTTTCAGATTTCGACGGCCTGCCCCAATTCACTACTTTTCCGATCATCTACAGATGGTGGACAATATGTCTTTGTTCTCCTTTTTTCATATTGTGGGTTTTCTGGGGGGAGGGCTGTTGGGGGAGGGTTGCAGTGTTCCTTGTCCACCTTACTTTTAGGGCTAGTGTAGGCCTGTGCTCTATGGGCTCTCTAGAGTTGCTATGTCCTTGTGCCTCGATAGTATCAGATACGGTGTTGCACTATTGCTTTTAACATATTTACCTGAATGAATGCCGACCACCACGCTTAAAGTACTCACTTTGAATGTGAGGGGTCTTAACAACCCAGTGAAGCGCAAAGCGATCCTTTTGTGTTTAGAACAATCCCAAGCAGATATCTGTCTCCTACAGGAGACACATCTTTTGTCGAAAGATTGTCACCGACTCCGGTCCCGGAAGTTCCCGCTTCAGTTTTTTTCTTCAGGCAATACTAAAAAGGCGGGGGTTGCTATTCTGGTGGCTCAGCGGTTTAGGGGTAAGGTCCTACACAAAGAAGCTGAGATAAAAGGTAGGCTGCTGACCTTTAGATTTGCCATAGGCGACTTGAGGTTCACTATTGGTTCAATGTATGCCCCCAATGACGGCCAAGAACGATTCTTCCACTTGGCTCTTACGGAGGCCTCTGCCACACCAGACCGCCACTTCCTTTTGGAGATCTGAACCTGGTCCTTGACAACACCCTAGACAGATCATGTCAACGCACGCACCAAACAGGCACTCTCTCCACTGAGGGACTGACCTGTCTACATGACTTGGGATTTAGTGACTTATGGCGTAGCTTCCATCCCCAGGAACGTGAATACTCTTACTATTCCAATGCACACAAAACATATGCGCGGTTAGATTACCTGCTGGCGTCTGCACCCGTACACGCACTGACGATGGAGGTGGAAATAGGAGTCGCCTCCCTCTCCGACCATGCCCCAGTGACCGTTGTTTTTTCACTTCCACCACTCCATCACCCTACCAGGACGTGGCGCATTAGAGAGACATTACTACATCGCAAAGACGTGGTCACACGGGTACAGCAGGTCATCACTGACTACATCTCTCACAACAGTAACACTGACACCACTCTTGCTACGCAGTGGGCAGCACTGAAGGCAGTTGTAAGGGGAGAGTTAATTGCTATCTCAGTCGCAGACAACA